>OX637492.1:12500000-13700000 GCA_951800055.1 Cenopis cana
ACGGTAAACGTCTCGGTAAGACTTGACCCTTCCGTAACGCTCGTATTAGTTAAGTTTAGACATGGGGTGTTAATTACAAACAAGGCTTAACCCTTATTCGTAAAACTTAACAAGCATGTGCTTAAATGTGCCTTGGATCTTTTAGACAAACTGGAATGTTGAAATGACGGATCGAATATGTATAGGTTTTTGTTTGGTTGACATTATGAATACCTACAGAAGACATTTAAAATGTGTATCTTGACATGGCGTCAACATTGCCCAACTTTTCCGCATTGCTGTTCAAATTGATAGCATGAAATTACAAGCTCAATAGTTAACTCTGTCAAATTTTACTTAAAAAGGGTTGAACAATTAGGAATGAACTTATAGAAATTAAGGTATTAAACCATGTTACATTTACATAAATTAGGTACTCATTTTGATTTTTTTCTATTATAATTTCAAGATTATAAATATGTGTACAGTTAGACAGCTTATTTACGCTTAAAATATCGTTGCTTTTCTGAAACAACACTGTATCTCAAAAAACGTGTTTTTTCAGGAGAGAGGTTTGAAAGTTAACAGAAGTTATTTTGTAATAACTTTTATTTAAACTAACAAAAAACAAATCCTCTTTTTGTAATATCTTCATTGTTTATCGGAGTATACGACAAACCAAAGAAAACCTACAAAACAAAACAAAAATAGAGTTAATAGTCCAAAATTAGTAACATATTCAGAGTTGTGACTCAATATTTATGGGTTGTTGAAACGTTTTTATAAGCAATAATGTCACAAGACGAAATAATGAAACAGAATGGTTTATTGTTTTGATGAATAACGGCTCATTCGTCTTTAAGACATATTTTCATATAATATGTATCAGCAATACAGGAGTATCACGTGTTATATACCATAAACATTTTTTTACTTTGCATAACAGTGGCTTATTAGGACTTGTGTCAAAAAATATAACTATTCTATCGCTAATAATGGGGTATTTTTGATAACCTTCACTACCTTGTTGGTATTCTTACCAAATTATTTTCTTAACGAAACATTAATATAGTGTTACAGTAGCACAATTAGTCATTGTTTATCATCTGAACAAAAGCATGCGATGGCATACTTTAGCAGCATTAACATGTTATAGCACTTATAGCATCTGAAATTATCTAATGACATCTTTTTGCAGCTGATTGTCTGATCTGGCTCTCAATGTGTGTGTGTGTATATCTTACAGCAAAACGTGACTTGATGGTGACGAAAGTGATTCCACCCAAAATCTAGGTATTTATAGAAATTAATGCAAATAGCCCTTTCTTTCTTTACTCTGCTACAGGGACCCGTTGTTGGTGAATCCGCTTAAGGGCAATGACTGTTATTTGCTAAAAAAACAGTCATGTTTATTGAATCTCTGTCAAGGTTTTGGATGACAACTTTTTCGTTGTGGTCAGTTTCGTTATTGGGATCTAAGGCGTTGGTAGTATACGTAGGTATACCTATGTTTCTGGACTCGGTCTTTTACCAATATTTGGATTTATCTGAAGACTTTGGAACCGTCTCCATGTCTGTAACTAAAAATCACTGTATAGGTTCATCATCATAATCCTCCTGCCCGATTTCGATCTCGGTGACTACAAAGAAGAGCCTGGCTAGTGAGAGTGTCGGTCACGAGCTCTCAGGTGACTGAGATATCCTATCTTCGCAGTGAATGTGCGAGCACGCTCCCCAGAAATCGACACCCCTTCGACATAATTATAGTGAATGGCCGCAGGTGGTCGGGCCTTGAATCCTCACGCTTAGCGTCAAGTTAACTTCGTCTTTATATGCCTCTATTTTGACCGATCTTGAGCCAAAAACTCCCAGAACGATGGTTCAACATCACATCTCCGCGTGTGGCGCTTCAGCACATCTTTATAATGCAGGAGTTGGCCGCCCTGTTTCCGCTTGCCATCTTGCAGTTCAGAATAAAAGATGTGATCAGTTATTCTGGCTTCAGACATTTGGTAGATGTGACCACACCATCGCAGCTGCCTACGCATTAGATATGCTTCAATACCGTTGACATAAGCACGGCGTAGAACTTCCGAATTCCTGACACGATATGACCAGGAAATGTTCATAATGTCACGCAGGCATTTGATATAAAATCTAATACGCGGATGTGATTGCGGTAGAGACACCAAGTCCAGGTTTCCAAGGAAACAAGAGATTGGCTTATAAGATGTATAGGTTAATAAAGTAATAATAGACAGTGCAATGAATAAGAGGAATAAATACATTTATTTGTGGACTATCTTACATGACGATTGACGAATGAGCGGGTGCTGGAAATTTCACAGCTGCCCAGCCTAACCGCCCTGCTCAAACAGAGAAGGTTGAGATGGCTGGGGCATGTGCATCGCATGCCACCCACTCGACTTCCACGTCGTGTCCTGCTTGGAGCTGTAGCAAATGTTAAGAGGGGCTTGGGCAGACCTTTGCTACGATTCAAGGACTGCGCGCCAAGCGGGACATGACAGCTTTTGGCATCGATCACCGTTGTTGGGAACGGACAGCCGAGGACAGAACTAAGTGGCGGAGAATGATTGCTGATGGGCTCGACAATCACGACAAGGCCTGGTTTGACCTTCTTGAACACCGAAGAAGGAAGAAGCAATCAAACTCTCCACTACCCCCTAACCCACAGTTCTCCTGTCATATCTGCGCGAGACAATGCCGCTCCCGTATAGGCTTACATAGCCACACTAAAAAGTGTACAAATCAAGTCCCTGCTTGAATCGTCTGTCTAAGACGTAAAAGGCCTATGATGATGATGATCTTACATAAAGCGACCTAGTCCCAACCTAGTTCGGGTTCATGATACAATTAAATGTCCTGACCGGAATTCGAAACAGGGACCAGCTTTTAGGCAGGGTCACTACCAACTAGGCTATTAATAGTGGTCGTCCAATGCATAATGTAGGTGCGCCCCGCATGCGGTACAACGACTAATGAAGGCATAAGTCGATAGCACAGTCGTTTAACTGAATGCGGTATAACGACCAGTGAGATAAGGCTGGTCTTTAGTGCCCGCATCAGGGATGCGAGAGATTTCCGAAATACGTGCCATAGCTCTCCAATGCGAGGAGCCGGGCCCTCTTAATCAATAAAAATGCCTGAAAATGCATCATGATGTAGTATATCGATCAATTCAAAAACTGATAAAAAAGGCTCTTTGACTCACCCCGTATGCGGGTTATCAACCAATGAAATGGCGCCTGTATATAGATAGTGTTTGCAAGAGTACCCAGAAGAGTAAAAAGAGGTTGAGAGTCTTACTTGTTGTAAGTGTAGAGTAGTGTTACAGGAAGCTTAATAAAACTGCTGAATATAATATTATTTTCAATAACATCATTACTTCACTTATTAGATGATCAAACGAACTTACCTGAAGTGAAGTTCGATCTTAATTGTCATGTCTTCGACGAAAGATTTATATATTTAAACGAAGGTAGTTGCCCTGCAACGTTCGGACCTATTCGCACCCAGTTCATCGGTATCGTAGAAAGAGAAAAAAGATATCGTCCTCCTTCTACGACACCGGTCGCTGCAACCTCATTCTTTTTAGAGAGAACTTCAACATTGGCCTCCACAGGGTTAATGTACTTATGGGAGGGAGGGAGCGTAAATCTTTCGTCGAAGACATGACAATTAAGATCGAACTTCACTTCAGGTAAGTTCGTTTGATCATCTAATTGTCATGTCTTCGCCTCAAGATTTATATATTTAAACGAAGGTAGATGTTCAGAGCCAGACAATGTTGAAGTAATATGGAAATAAAAAACAATAATGAAAATCAACGATGTATATATTTGTATTAAATATCAGCCTGTTTACGTTGACTCATGTTATTATAATTAACCTATTCTTTAAATTTAGGACTACGAATCACAATTCAGTCGAATAGTGCACTAGCAAAGCTAGAAGCAGATTCTGCAACAGGAAGCTTATAAAAATTTGCAAATACCAAAGATTGGTTAGACCAACCTGCTGTCTTCCTAATTATATCGACACTAACGCCAGCTCTTTCAGCGGCTGAAGTAGAAGAGTGTCGGGTGCTATGAGCACCAAATATTTTAGTGTCGATACCACTAGCAGACAAAGTTTGCTTAATCCAGCGTGATACAGTTTGTGATGTTACTGCATGATAAGGGCTTCTCGATGTTAAAATAAGTTTGTCCTCATTTTCTGGTCTAATTGCGGATGTAATCTTTAAATAATCGATCAATACTTTCGCCGGACAAACACTAGGTCTTAAACGGAAAAAAGGTAATTCTAAGATAGGCTGTTTTCTACCTACGCCCGACGTCTTAATTAAATCTTTGATTTGTATCACAATTCGTTCATTCGTCACATTAATATTAGGAATTCTGATTAACGATAGGGTTTGACATCTCTGACCTGTCGCTAAGGCCAGTAAAACCACTAACTTCTTACTAATAACATCAAGAGTTAGAATCTCATTTGGGTAGAACTTACTCAAGTAGCTTAATACTATATCAGGATCCCATGTGAAGGAGTACTTGGGGAAGGTAGGTCTTAACTTAAATACGCCTTTAAAAAACCTTTTAATCCGGTCGTCTTGAGTCATATTATTTTGGCAAATAAGAGATAAAGCCGAGCGATGGCTGTTAAGGGTACCGTATGAGGATCCCTTCCTTAAGCACTCCGTTAAAAAATCTAGTACGTCGTATATTTGTATATCCAATGCCTCAATGCCCTTTTCTATACAGTACTGCCACCAAAGTTTTAGGCTCGAAGAATATTGAGACTTAGTATTCTGAGACAAAGATGAAAGCATAACCGTTAGTGCGGACTCTGGTACTTGTCGCCTGGTGAACGCCTGCCGGATAAGATACTCGCAGCCAGGGAAAGGCGTTGGTGCATTGGATGTACCTCCCTGAAATTAGAAGATAACAGGTTTTTACTTGGAGAAAAAATTAGGGACTTGTACAGGGGGAACCATGGCCGTGAAGGCCATAGTGACTACCACTATTCCAGTAGCTTGTTCACGGGCAATCTTTCGTAACACTTTTAGAATTAATGACAATGGCGGAAATGCATAGAAACGGAAATTACTCCAATTTACTGTAAAAGCATCGATAGTGAATGCATACGGGTCTCTTTTCCATGAAATGTATTTCGCACATTTTGCATTTACCCTGGACGCAAATAGATCATCAATATCTGGCTTGCCAAGCTTGACTACTATTTGCCTGAAGGCACTATCTTCTAACTTCCATTCAATATCGATGTTTCTAGATTCCCGGTCTGCATCAGTATTTTCACATGACTTAATATATATATATATATATATATAGGATGCAAATATATGTATTTTGCGAGTTTCACACCAAGTCCAAATTTTGTTTGCAATATTATTTAAATGCACATGTTGTACTCCACCTATTTTATTAATACGTATATACAATTGCCGTGGTGTTGTCAATTCGTAGTAGAATATTACAGTTACTTAAATCTTTGGCAAATGGTTTGAGAACGAAATAAATCTTTACTCCAAGAACCACAAGATGTTCTCCATTACAAGAAAATTCATGGAAGCATCTGTGAAAAAACTCCAGTTTATAATCATTGACTTCCAATGATTTAAAGGAAGTTAAAATGTTATTTTTCCACCATAACAAATCAACATGTAAGTTACCTGAAATGTCCATTGACTTGTCATAATCTTCATTATGACATTATGACATGCGGCTGTGAGTGTACCTAAATAACCAGCAAAACAGCGTATTGTCATGGCTTTGCCTTTGGGTTTTGCTGGCTAGTAAACTCATGGTACGCGACAGTATTTTGTTTCTTTTTTGCTGGCAGCTCCAGTTTTTTTTTTTTTTTTTAATATAAAATGAATCCTAAAAACTGACAAGTTCTTTTAGGGACCAAGGAGCTATTTGAATAATTAATTGTAAATCCTAACCTCGTCAAGCAGTTGATCGTTTCATTAAGATTGTTTAAGCACTGTTCGTAAGCATTAGCTATAAGCAGGCTATCGTCCAAATATTGAACAGAATCGTAGCCATGTGACCTTAAAGAAGCTGACACAGGTTTCATTATTTTGGTAAAAATAATGTGGCGCCGAACCCAAACCAAAAGCCAAGGCTCTAAATTCATACAAAACATCATCGAAATGAAATCGGAGATATTTTCTGTGATCCTCATGAATCCGTACTGAGAAATATGTTTCTTTCAAGTCCAAATTAACCATATAACAGTTAGGTGTCCACGATTTAGTGGCTGTCCTTATATCATCCATTTTTAAAATGATTAGTTAGGTCTTATAAATTTATTATTATTATTATTTTTTAATTCAAAATGGTTCAAAGCAAAGGGAATTTTATATCCTACAATTGCATCTAAGACCTACTTGTCATTTAGTAATCGATTTCCAATCGTCAATAAAATAGGATAAGCGACCAGCGCGTACCTCTGTGGGCTCTGTGTCTAACGTCTGCGAGCCATGGGCGCCGCGTAGGTGCGACGCGCTGGGAGCGCTGGCGGCGCTAGCGCCGCGCTCGAGGTCGTCGGCGGCGGTGCAGACGGGCGGTGACGCGCCGGCGTCTGCGATGGCGCAGGGAATCGCTGCCCACCGCTGCGGTTCAGCGGAGTTCTGAAGCTTCGCTGAAATTGACGGGGCGGTGGGCCCCTCCAGTTTAAACTAGAAGTAGCTGTACTTGGAGCCGCCTGAATTAGCTGACCAGTTTTTTTAATCCCTCTAGAAGACTTAATAAACTCGCCGAGTTTGTCACCAAACAGATGTGAATCTCGTTTACGATCTTTAAAGGGATCAACAAAACTTTTTTCGAGCATTGGTGTTATTAAAGCACGTCTCGTCTCAGTTTCGGTGAAATGAGAATCCGCTATTAGCTGTGATGCATCGCTCAGTAATTTAAGCGTTTCTGGGGTAGCTAAAGATTTCCTTAGCATACCCGTAATTATTTTTCCGAGTATGGACAAAACGCAGCCTAACTGATTTTGTTTTTTTTAGAATACGCATGTCTCTATTTTTAGAGTTTTCAACCAAAACTGCGGCTATCTCAGGATTAAGGACGGGCGACTTAGATAGCGGGCAGTTTTTTGGTAGTAAATATTTTTTTGAATGTTCTTCTTTAGTCTCCTTTTTGAGCCCATCCTTTAAAATGGGCGTCCATATTTTGGACAAATTATCGTTTATGTCGTCGCCCCATTCCGCCGCGTCCGGAACAAAATCTCCTAATGCTTGAAGTAACTCGGGATCGATTATTTCGAGTTCAACCGGAGCTGGTATCGGGGATATTTCTACTTGCTGTGCTGGTTGCGTCGGCGTCGACGAGGGACCTGGCACTGGTTCCACCGGAGCCGACGAGGGACCTGGCACTGGTTCCACCGGCGGCGACGAGGGTCCTGGTACTGGTTCCGGCACCTGTGCTGGTGGTTGAGGGTCCTCTGGCACATCCCCGGCTGACACTCCCAACTGTTCGTCTATAACCGGCGCCAGCAAACATTGTAGGAGCGGCGGTTCGTCTTAAACAAAGAGAAATCAGGTTATAACCTGTTTTTAATTTTTCAAATATTAACGGTTAACATCTCGTGTTAACTCGGTAAAATTGCTACTGGTTATTATCTCGTAATAACTCGGAGCTATATTCTCCACTGCCTAACATCTCGTGTTAGATCGGGGAGTAATTTAATTAGACAATGTAATCTACATATCACTTCAGAATATCACTTTTAAACACAATACTCACCATGTTCGATTTCTTCTTCACTTGAATAAATAATTCGTGACGAATTTCTTTTTAATTTAGCTTCATACTTCCTAATCTTCTTTTTCCATCTTTCTTCTTCTGTTCTTGCTTTCCTTTTAGGCATAGTGTTTGAAACTATTCAGGGCCTTATAAGGAAACAATATATTTTTACAATTTTACTAGCCGGAGCTCACTTTTTTACTAGGTGCGATCGCCGCGCGCGCAAAGACACGAATGAGGTTGCAGCGACCGGTGTCGTAGAAGGAGGACGATATCTTTTTTCTCTTTCTACGATACCGATGAACTGGGTGCGAATAGGTCCGAACGTTGCAGGGCAACTACCTTCGTTTAAATATATAAATCTTGAGGCGAAGACATGACAATTTTACAACAAAGAAATTTAATAACAAACCGAACTAATTCAGTTTACTACATGAATACTTAATCCAGTGTTATCAAGTATACAGGCCTATTTCGCTAACAAGACCTTGCTCACATCTACGCTTTTCGGAAACACAAGTGCATTTGCTGATAAGTCCAAATATGTGTACTTACTATCTCTTGAATAATGGCCCTTCTATAAATATTACATTGTTACACAAAATATTTCATGGTGCATTGATGAACTATTTCACAATACGACACTATTGCAGAAAAAAGTAAATGGATGTGTGCGTATTATTTCTCGATGTGCCAGTAGTCAGCAAAATATCTTGGTGTCAACGTGAAAAGCTACGTCTCATCTGGCCTGCGGACGGTCTTGCACAAAAGTGGCATCGCGATTCGACCAATGGCATAACGGCACAATGCTGCCATCTGGCCATTTTTTAACGTAAACCGATGGGTGTTTTATTCACGATAAACTTTTGCGTGTTCCGCGTCCAGTCCTTTACTTAGTTGCAAAACGGAGTATTTCGAGATACTGCGTTGTTTTAGAAAAGCAACGATATGTTCAAGAACATAATTTATCAAATGCGTGGTAACATTAACATCTCGAAAGGTAAGATTTAAATAATTGGATTCCTTAATGTTAAACACACGTCTACATCCTATAATATTCTAAACTTCTAACCCAACTCTCAAGGATTTCTGAGCATAATTTATTAAACGAGAACTTCCACATGTTAAATTATTCTCTCGAAGTCACCCACAATAATGAAGTTACAAGTTGTACCTATATCTATAATAAATCTACCCTTCCATAAATCCTGCGTAAAAGGTTGAACACTACCTACCTATGGAAATATTTGAGGTAACAAATTGGCAATGACAATATCGTAATACTTTATCTCTAGAGTATACTTATTTTTCATAATGTGATTTGAGTAGCGAAGTTTTGGGGAGATTTTAATAAAGATTGATAATTTAATCAGAATTAAGTTGGGTATTATTAAAATATCCAAAATTAAATCACGAGTGCGTTCACGCTCAGGGTCACAAAAGGACAGCGACTTCGTCCGCGTAAAAGGGATGATTTAATATCACGCCAACCCATTCTTTAATCAAAAAATGCTTTTAGTAACCTTATAATATTTTTGAAAGAGCTATCCAACGATACCCCACACGATGGGGTTTGGAAGAAAAAAAAAGGGGAGGTACCCTAAAAAAATTTTTTTTTTAAAGATTTTATTCTACCGTTTTGTTGGCGTCATTGATATGTATACTCATGCCAAATTACAGCTTTCTAGTACTAACGGTTACTGAGAAAAACGGGGGTCGGACGGACGGACGGACGGACATGGCGAAACTATAAGGGTTCCTTGTTTACTACGGCACCCTAAAAAGTAATTCAGGCTATAATCTCGTTGTATACCAAGTTTCATCATAATCTGTTCAGCCGTTTAGGCGTGATTGAGTCACAAACATCTATCCAAACATCCTAACTTTCACATTTATAATATGAATAGGATAACTAAAATAAAGGGTTTAAAAGATGGGTATAACATTGTACTAGTAAAAAATTAAAAAGTTCAACTTATCGTGGGCCCAATTCCAATCTATTCATTCCTAGCTGACACCTTTGAAATGGCTTACAGAATGACCTGCAAAACTGCACCGCAATCAAAATTCCTCCCTATATTACAATGTCGCCTCCACGAACTCATTCCAATATATTCTCATTCGGAGAACCGCTGCCGCGCACTTAAAAAGTACAAAAAGGGTTTTAAATGGAAACATGCAGTCTTAAAAAGGGCAAAAAGAGTGTAAAGTCCCTAGTTTGAAGCGAACTCAGTAGTCAATGAGATATATACTTATGCTTTATGGATACATTTTAGCGGCAAAGTTACTAAGATATCGGTAAGTTTAAATATACTACATTATACTTATTCCTTCATTCTACTTCCTTCCTACGTAACAATTTTTGGCGTTTTTGAAGTCAACATCCTTAGTTTACTGATTTTCATTACCAGCGGGCTATAAGTATACCTACGTTTGTTTACCATCATCGTGGTTTAGAAAAATCGGTTTCAAATGGTTATCAAACTTTCAATTATAGAATATTGGAATCGCTTAGTAACGTAATTCTCAAACTCATAAACTCATGACTTTTGTGTGGGCAAATTTAGCCTGATGCATTCTGACTTTGCCCACCCACCTAAAGTTGGAAGGAACCTTAATTCAATATCTGTCATAAATGTCGTTATATCCTATTTTTATTACGTTTCGAGACACTAAAAGCGATCAAGAAATGGATTTCTAGCCACTTCGGCTTCATAAGCGAAAACTAAAAAGGTCAAGAGGAATACGTCGTGATGTGAATACTCGATTAAAATTATAATTTACTGGGAATTGATATACATTGGCCATCAATAATGTATACTTTAGAAGAAATAAAGAATAAAATTCGGAATACTTCGAAATTATTATTTTTAAATAAACAAATAAAGGTACGTTCGAGTATACAAGTTGCATTAAAAGAAATACCATTCTAAGAATCTTCGATTGATTAAGATCCGAGATAGCATTCTGGGAGGTAGGTGCGAAGATCACGTGTTTTTTTTTATACAACGACCATGGCAAACGTGGGGTACGGTTCACCTAATGGTAAGCGTACACCGCAGCCTATAGACGCCCGCAACTCCAAAGCGTTGCCGACCCTTTATAAAATATTAGGTAGGAGGAATGAATAAGAAAAAAGCAGGTCAGTGGCCGATTTTGGAGTGTCGAACGCTCGAGTTTTCACTCTCGAGTGAATCTGTCAAAAAACTATGATGATTTGACAGATGTCGAGTGAAAAGTCTAGCGTTCGACACTCAAAAATCGGCCCCCTAATCAAAGTCTATAAAATCCAACCCCCCAAAAAATCTTCTATATATTTTTTAATAAAATAATTCAAGCACTTCGTTCGACATCGGCCATTGTGTTTTTCTTAATGTTATTAACATTTATCTTAAAACCTAAAAATTAAAAAAATAATATCAATATTTTCTGCCCTTAGGCTGGTATGTAGCATATATACTAGGGTGAGCTTTGTAGAATAGATTTTAATTGTTGTTAGCTTTAATTTTATATCCAGTCTTTTAACTGCTTATTTTAATTTATTCTTTGATTATTCGTCTATAAAAACATTCACAAACAACAAACAACCCAATTACAAAAACACTTACACTCGACTCCACATCAGACATAGATAAAGATACCTAGAGATCTACGTAGTTGTATTTAAATGGTTCATAAACATTCATCAAAGCTTTTTTTGATGAAATGCCGTTAAAATTAGTTGGTTTTCTGTTTGTTTTGTTTGTGGTTCGTGTGTGTTTGTTTGTTGTTCCATTGTTTGTTCCTTTGAAATTTGTATTCGTGAAAAAAGGACTAACACATTTTATAGTATTTATGTAAGTACTAAGTTTTATGAATAAAGGAGTACCTAAGACACCTAGTAATGTTGCCAAGATATCGACGTTGTGCCAACTTGCCTCTGTTTCAATTTGCCTCGGCCTCCAAACATTTCCGAGGCAACTTCAGTCGGTGTCCAATTTCACGCATATACCTTACGAACTGACAGGTGGAATAAAGATCGAGGCTGATCAAGGTTGTGTGAATAAGTACAGTATCTGTTACTGTGATCAAAACATTTTTCGTTTGTCTTTCGTTAGTCTTTTTTTGTTAATTTGAATAAAATAAAAAATAAAATTAATTTATTCTTTAGGTATATTACATGCGCCTATGAAGTCAAAAAACTACCACCGACCGGTTCAAAAAATAAACCTATGCCTCGAGAAAAACCCGCTTAAGAGGCTGACAAGACCTAAAAAAAGTTCCGCTCTAACACGCGTGAGTTTCCAATTAACCATCTCGCTCTTTACGGAAGCTCTGCGCGTAGAATAACAAATAAATACTATAATAATATTGAAATAAAAAAAAGTGTGGATTATTTGTGAAATATGACTCGTTGGCGTTTTAGGTATGAATATGTTGACTTCATGTTTTTAATTGCAGACCCATACGTAATAAAAATAAAGACATAGAACCGTTTAATGATGGTTTCAAGACCAATCTTTGCAATTATTTTCTATCGAGCCGATTTCGTCCAATTATGTACCTGTCAAGTACCTACCTACACCTACCTACACGGTCTTTGAAATATGATGATTGATGAATATTAACATATTTTTTTTTTGATGTGCTAGAACGAATAGTTTTTCTTAAAAAAACTGCTTAAATAACATCAATTTCAACAAAATTAGGTCTTGTCAGCCTCTTAAGAATCTCGTCGAGGTGTAATTTTTTCTAAACAATATACATACAACATTAAAATTACGGTATCAAAATTCTACCCATCGGAAATGACGAATATCGCCTCTGACAATCTGACAAGCGGGATAGATTAGACGCAGATTGCTAATACCGATAATTCTGTGGTCTTTTTTCTGAGGACTATAAGCCCTCTATGTACTTATAAGTAGTTCGTACAAAACTCTAAGGCCAAATTCTGTCAAACGAACGCAAGCAAAACTCCACTTAGAGCACTGTCTGTTAGGTAGATTTTTGATTGCGTTAATTTGACAGCACTTGGCCTTACAGTTGTGTACGAACTTATACCTACTTTTTTTATCTGTCAATTTCTACCCTGGCGAATTGAAATCATTAATCGGGTGATAGTAATAAACAGCACATTTACTTGAGTTTCTATATTTTTTTACATGCATATTATGTAAGTATAATGACACTTTGTTTCGTATCTTAATATCGGTTTAAAGTTTTTTTATTGTTATAAACTAAAAAAATATGTACATTAACGTAAACATACTTTAACAAAAAAACCTGTGGGGTTCCCAAAATATTGGTCCCATTGATAAAGATTGAGGTTAAATGTCAAAGAATTTGATCCAAATGCCATTAAAAAAATGCAAAGTAAGGCTTCCCAAATTCCAGCTATCGTTGCATAAATCGCACACTGGCTACGTTCAGTTGGTTTTGCTCTACCCATAGAAGCTGGCACTGCCAACGATTGCTGTGATTTTTTTTATAAAGACATAAAGCTGAAAAAAATTGTCACGTGTTTAGTCATATTTCGCTAAAAACTACGTAAAAAAACGTACAAGCCGAGCGTGATTGACGTTTCATAAAAAGTTGTTGATTCGATTCAGTAAAATACAGTATGCAAAGGGTTTTAACACGGGACCCTGTCGGCCTATCTCAAAAAATCAATCAGTGGCTCGGACAGTCGGACAGTGACAACTGGCTTGGCGTTATCTGTCAAGCCGGGGTCGTTGACCGGTGAACGGTGAAGAACCTTAAGCGTGTGTTCCTTACGAATGTGGACTTTTTTATGTGAACTTTTTTTGTACGACGATGGCGGCAAATAAATAACAGCCACTGTAGCTGAGCAGTAAGGAAGGGGATTTTTAATCTGGGATGGTTTGAGACACGGCTCAAACCACTGTGTTTTTTAATACTGTTTTTTTTTTTATAAAAATATAATTGCTTTATTACACAAGCAAACTAAAATCTAAGGTACAATAATCCTACTCTATCTTTTTTTTGCACTGTGTTAAAAGGGAATTAAATTTGTCCCTTCTGCTGTCAACACAGTCAATCCTCAAAGGGTTGGCAGACAGACAGACACACTTTCGCATTTATAATATTAGTATTTAAGTATTTATTTATAGTATTTATATGGATTAGGATAATTATGACTTAAGGCCCATTTGCCAGTCTGGCGTAGCGTGTGTGGTTTTTGTGGTTTATGACCCCTGGGCTTTAAAGGAATTTATACTATCTTAAATTTTAACTGACGTAACATGCTGACTAAAAAACTGTTAACGTGGCAACTTTGCCCTCCTGTGGTAGGTCTACAAAGTTTTAAATGTTATCATTTTAGAGTGAATATGAATGAAGTAAGTTTGTATATTCGTTGATTATTGTGGTTGGTGTGTAAAGTATCTGTCTGTGGTAACAACTGTCAACATGGCAACTTTGCCCGCCTGTGGTAGGTCCGCGAACTTTTAAGGCTGGGTATTAGTTACCACTTTCGAGTGTTTTAAAACCATCTGAGACATAGCATATAGTGTCTTAAATTAAAAAATACATATATGTGTTACATAATGATTAATTGTCTAGTTAAAATCGCAGTCAGTTATAATTATACATGACCTGATGAATTTCACTCGACAGAAAAAAATCGCATAGTGAAATGTTTTTGTCAATATTACGGCTACTTTTAATTTTTGTACTCAAATAAAAATCCTAAATATACTATACTTCTACTTCGACAAATTCGCAGGGTTTATTGCTTTGATATGAGCAGATGGACAGATGACATTGTAGAAGTTGCGGGAAAGAACTGGTGGAATCACGGCAAAGAGAGAGAAAAATGGAAAAAGATGGGGGAGGCTCTTACCCAAAAGGGATCCATTTCCAACCAATAGATAAACACACAAGAAAACATGACAAAAATACGTAAAGAAATGGAATACAAAGCTATATAATAATATAATAATTGCTTTGATAAAATTATTGGCTTAATGACTAGGTATAGCTAAATATTTACGAAAACTACGCGCAGGGTTTCCGTATAGATAGAGCAGGATGGTTAATTGCAAACTCGCGCGTGTTAGAGCGGGAAATTTGCATTGAGGGTATCTGCCCTTAAATGTTATAGCCATTTTAGAGTGAATTAAGTAATTTGCTATACATTGACTATTGGGGTTGGTTCGTAAAGTGTCTGTCTGATGGTAGTTATTTAGAGGGAATGAGTGCTACCGCTTATGATTCGCCACTGGAGGCGGTAGTGTGATGCTTGGCGTCCGAAATGTCAAATCTCTTAGTTTAAGGCTGAGGCTTTCTTTATTACCGCCCGTGGTAAGTGCAAAATTTTATGTCAGCCCCTGACCAGGAAGTGAAATTTTCCGTGCGCGGTAATTGCCAGGTTATTAGTTAATAAAATTGCAATTTTATAAATTAATTATTATTATATCAATTTTATTTGTCATTTCCTATCTATTTACAATACATCTAACTAATCTATGGTTCCCATCGCACTTAAGCAACTGTACGACTATTTCGCGCACTCTTACGTAAGCCTCTTTAGCTCAGTGGTAGAGCACTGGTCTCGTAAACCAGGGGTCGTGAGTTCAAACCTCACAGGAGGCACTGTCTATAATTACTTTTTGTTACTTTTTAATGCTTGTAATTTTTATACATGTTTTACTTTTAAAAAATAGGCAATCTGTTTTTTTTTTGTCTATTTTTTTTATTTTGTTTTTATTTTATCAGAATCAGAATCAGAATCAGAATAATGCTATGTTATGTTGTGTTGTTATATCCTCGTGTTATTTACTTTTTAAAACAACAAAAAAACAGGATGTTATTGATTAAAATATAATTTATAGTGGTTAAATATAATAAATTTAATTCTTAAGTACATATTAAATATCAATAAGAACTGTCAATTTATTATTAAAAATATTGTACAGTCAAGGGCACCAATATGTATACATTTTTTCACCTTACTCCATTGAAATAAGATCCAAATGTGTATACATATTTATGCCCTTGACTGTACCTATTGAATCTTATAAGTACAAAAATATTTTGATGAACTTTCAGTAGAAATATGTGTGAGTGTTCTAAAAACCTAATAAACATGTAGATGCCTACACCTTCTTTTTCTCTAAATGAAATTAATAAATTGCTGTTCCTACTAGAAAAAACAAATTTAAACTACCAATAGGTACCTAGAAAAACATGCTAATACTATTAAAATTTTCCCTCAGCAGTTTTAAATCCAATCAACCTCCAACCAGAGCAGAATTTCACAATCAATTTCCCTTCAAAAGCCAATTCAATAGGTAACGAACTTTCTCTTTGGTTTCAGAACGGAATGCGAAATCAAGAACACTCCTGAACTTCAATAAGCCCAGTGGAAACAGTTCTTTTTTCAAATTCAAAAAGCAGTGTTCGAAATTCAAAATGTTCCGGTATTGGTTGTGTTTTGTTTTCTTTTTGGCCGGTAACTGTGGAGCTAACAACTGTAGGGATGCCAATCTGTGCTGTCCTGGGCGGGACAGTGCATGCGTTGTGCAGAAGGCCCATCAGAACGCGATTATAGAAGACCTTAGTGACAAGCCGTGCTACTGTGACCACGCGTGCTTGAAGTTGGGAGACTGCTGTTCGGATTTCAGACAGACTTGTGGAGGTGAGTGCTTTAATTATTATGCTTATACCCTTTATCTTATAAAAACTATAAAAACAAGCCCATTTATTTTTACCCGACTGCAAGGCAGGGTTATATATGTGTTTCGCGCGTATCTTGTATGTATGTATGTAATATTCTTTATGTCACACCTGGCCATAAAGCGGCAATCACCGCACGCTCCGCGCGCGGGAAATCCCTCTTCCTGGCCAGGGGGTAACATAAAATTTTGTACTTAACACGGGCGGTAATAAAAAAAGCCTCAGATCGCATATTTATCGCCCTTGCCTACGGCTCGGGCGTCAAATACCTGCGATCTGAGACATTCTTTGTTTTACCGCCCTTGTTTAGTAATGTACTATTATTACCTGACATCTTCCAATTCCCTGAACGGATTTTAATGTTTGAGATATTTGTTTTGGTATTTTTAGTGAGCTTGTGTGTTTTCATGCAGGCGGGTTTTTTTGTTTTTTAATTAATTATTATTTTTATTATTTTGGTAAATAAACGATAATTGAACGTCGGAAAAGATGTAGATAGCAAATGTCATTAAAGCCGATGGACTATTTTACTTTATTAAACAAAGCGCACAGTATATGGTTCAAAATTATCTAAACACGCTCTTATTGCCCTGCCATAGAGTTGATTATCACTTTGATCAACTCAACGTACGCTAGCTGATTTTATTTGAAGGTATGTAGTAAATTCGCTTAAAATCCAACGTTGGCTGTTTACGCCGTTCAGCAATTAAGCTGCAGGCTCCTGTTTCCAAAACCTTTGTTGGTGTTCAACTTATTTATCCCGTTGCTCATTAAATATTCCTTAACAGCGCCATTGGACTTCTTTTTTAATTTAACAAGCAGTTAACGAGTCCTGTTCGGTCTGAGAATTAAATGGCGCAAGCGACGTGCAATGTGTATAGTAATAGGCCCTTTTCGTATCGATACGAATCCCGTATAGTCTCTAAACTAAACGACATAAGTGACGTGGTATAAGTATGGAGAAAAGCCTTTTTTCTTTCGATACCGGGTTGGAGTAACGGGTCGGGATCCCGTTACCGTTTACCGGGTATAAAAAGTAAGGTGCCTTATTGTGTTGGTACTTGGTACTTGCAGTGGAAAATATGGATGCTATTAAAGGTTTCCGAATGTAGTAACTTAATTTAAAAAATCAAGTGGAGTTTTCAAAATCAAATGGTTCCAAAAAAGAATCCACTCAGCATTGTGTCATATTTACTTACGTTTACGATAGGTAGTATAGGTACTCCAACTATACTTAAAAAACACATAACCCTGCCTTGCAGTCGGGTAAAAAAAATGTTCTCTAAAGCTCAAGCCACACAGAGAGCGGGCGGGCGGTGGCGGCGCGGGCGCGGGCGGCAGCGGCGCGGGCGCGGGCGGCAGCGGCCTTTGTCGGCAGCCGCCACCGCCAAAAGCAGCTCCCCCCCCGCCACCGCCAAAAGCAGCTCCCGCGCCGCCGCCGCCCGCGCCCGCGCCGCCACCGCCCGCCCGCTCTCTGTGTGGCTTAAGCTTAAAGAAGAAAAAAGCATACGATTTTGATAACCATGGAGAATATGTTGAGGTGTAGTAGCACTGCAGTATTCTTTATTGCACCACTAATATAAAGGAGTACGTTATAAAGAGCCTTATCACACTAGCGACTTGCGAGCGACTTAGAAGCGAAGCGAGGTCGCCGCGAGCACGCAGCGAGGTCGCCGCATCTAGAGTATAGAGATTTTCCCGCGAGTACGCAGCGATTTCGCTGCACGCTCGCGGTGACCTCGCTAGGCGCTCGCGGCGACCTCGCTAGGCGCTTGCGGCGAGCTCGTTGCGCACTCGCGGCGAGCTCACTGCGCGCTCGCTTCGCTTCCAAGTCGCTCGCAAGTCGCTAGTGTGATAAGGCTCTTAAGATATGGTGACATTAATAATGGTAACAGCATTTGGTCTTGTCGCTTTAATGCGATATCTTCCAGACAACCTTCAGATAAATTAGGTTTGCTTGGCGTGAAATAATATGAAGTACCTATTTCCTTAAGAGAAAATAACATCTTTCTTAGAAATATTTTCTTATATATATATACATATAGTAACGCAGGAAATTTCCAATGTAATTAAAAAATAAAACCTATTCGTGAATATTCTATTAGGTACGTTTTACTCAGAATATCTATAACGTATTGTAGTTGAGATAAGGTATATTTTGCTGTTTAACACATTGTCTGCTCAACTGTTACTAGCGGCGAATTTTCTGCCACCATTTTCAGCTTTAATCTTATTATAGGTTCTATAGAACTTAATAAGTGCAATATACACTGTTATGGTTTATAATTTGGTCAATGCACGTGTTAAAATCATGCAAATTGACATTATAGGCGTAATGACTGTTACATTTTTCCGAAATCAGTTGTTAAGAAAGTTTTTTTTAATAACTACAGACTGTTATTATTTAAGGCGCAGGAGTGGGCAAGGCATTCTCCATACAAACTCTGTGCACGTTTTATTCGTAGGTTTTGGCACTAACGAATGTAATATTTTTTTTGGATGTAAATATTAGATATGCGAAGAAAGTGATGTGGAAATTTTCAAATATTTCAAAAAAATGAAAAATTAAATAATAATAATAATAATATCAATGAAAAAAAATTACATCACGAAATAGCTAACAGAAAAATAAGCATACTGACCAAAAATCATAACTTTAATTCAAACACAAACGAAGAAAATCCTGCTCAAAGTTTGTATGGAGAGAGCTTGCCCTACCCCTCGTCTTAATGCAAATGAGTAATGTACGAATCCTTAAAATATGTGCCCAAATTATGGTTACCTACTTTACATTCCCACATGATAGTAGTACCTACTTACTACTACTACTCTTTGAAAGAAAACATATTGATCAGACAACTAAGAAATGAGAAAGTTGCTGTTATGATGAGTCGACCGAAACGTTTTCCTGTTGTAAACACAAACCGTAAACACGGGAGCAGAATAATTCCGCACGCGAGAGAAAATGTTTACAATACGCCTGAACGGAATAGGTCAAAACTAACGCGAAGTAACTTTTTGCCTACATTTTTGTGACAGGCGCTAACTTTGTTGAACGTATAATGCTGGAGGTCAGTACAGTGCTTAACACTATCGAACTCAACAAAAACCGTTATGAGTCATGGGTAGAAACGAATTGTAGTTTAAATATGTACAAACAGAAAAGCCTCCCAATGGCCTCCCATAATATATTAAACAATTTATAAAAAATAACGATTTATTAAGAAGTTTAGACTGGGCGGACATGACTGGACCTTTTTCATTATGCATGTTGACTTCGCAAGTATAATGTGAAGTGTGGAGTTTAAGCCGGTACTTAGCCGGATAAATGGGAGCCGACAGCTGCGGGATATTAAAAAAAGGGTATTAAAGCGAGAGGTTACGATGTACAGTCGACTGCAAGGAGATGTAGGTATCTTATTATGATTTTATGTTACACCTGGCCATAAAGTGGCCATTATCGCACGCTCCGCGCGCGAAAAAAGCCACTTCCTGGCCAGGGGGTGACATAAAATCTTGTACTTACCACGGGCGATAATAAAGAAAGCCTCAGATCGCATATTTATCGCCCTTGCCTTCGGCTCGGGCGTAAAATACCTGCGATCTGAGACATTCTTTGTTTTATCGCCCTTGGTAAGTAATGTACTTTATGCCACGTCTGGCCATAAAGTGGTAATTACCGCACGCTCCGCGCGCGGGAAATCCCACTTCCTGTCCAGGGGGTGACATAAAATTTTGTACTTAACACGGGCGGTAAAAAAGAAAGCCTCAGATCGCATATTTATCGCCCTTGCCTTCGGCTCGGGCGTCAAATACCTGCGATCTGAGACATTCTTTGTTTTACCGCCCTTGTTAAGTAATGTACTAATAAGATATAAGGTAATAAAGTGGATATATCTCTTAGTAGTTGATTGTACAGTAAAATGCATAAATATATACATGTCCAAAGTTACAAAAATATCTGTACGACTTACGCCCTAAGTCACTCAAGTCATGTTCGCGTATTTGGACACTGTATGTACTTACTACAAATTTGACAGCTACGAGTAGGAAGGAGGTCTACTTTTCGATACTATTGGATGATGAGGTCCAAAAATGGCAGGCACATTTGTTTGAACTGTCATCCTACTAGTGCTTTCCCGGTTGTACCCTAGAGAACGAGGTCCGATTTAATATTTAAACACAGGACTCAACAGGCTGGATTTCTGTATAGGTATTTAAAAAAAATGTTTATTCATTAGACTGCTAACAATATTTTTTATAATTTTCTTCTGCTAAACCAGAATATGGTTTGTTGGCAGACGAGGCTCTATGGTTTGTTGGCAAAAATGGAACTGTTAGGTAACCCCTTTACATAATATACCTACCTAATTCTTTGAAATTTTACTCGGCATCGCAGTCAGGTAGCGTGTTTCATTTAGCGAATATTAAAAAGGATAATCTTGATAAGCCAAAAGCCAGTAATCCCTCCGCGTAAGTCGCTATTCGTACATTTCTTTTTTCCAGCTAAAATGGCAAGCGTCGAGTTTTACTTATAATATTTTTTTTATTTCTTTTTTTATTAAAAATCGGATTGCTCTTCTCCATCATCTAGCGAGTAGCGACGGGGCAAAGTTGAGGTCGACGGTGACGCAAGCTCACTAAAAAAATGCATAATTCACTCGTTATTTATTTATTTGAATAAGGTTCACCAACAGTTGTTAAGGCGCAGGGTAGGGAAAGGCCTTCTCCATATAAACTTTTGGCATGTTTTATTCGTCGGTTTTTTTGTTTGTAAATATTGGATATAAGAAGAAAATAAAAAAAAAAATCATCCAGTTCTGGCTAACAGAAAAATAAGCACACTGACCAAAAATCATAAGTGTAATTTACAAACACAAGCGAAGAAAAACTTGCCAAAAGTTTGTATGGAGAGAGCTTGTCCACCCCTGCGCCTTAAGGCAGATTTACGTTTACTAGCATGCAAGTTTCGTTACATTGCGGAGCTACTGAGGTAAGTAGTTTCGAGTATAACGAAGACCACTAACTGCCAATTGGCGGAAATAATTACGAGTATTTAAGCAAAGATGAACTGCTTACAACGAATTGCACCAAAGCAATTCCTTCAAAAAACTACTTTACTGATCAAACAATAAGGTTCAAAATCAAATAACATTTTATTAGAAATACGTTCAACAAAAAGAATTTCAACCATAGCTAAATGAATTCCCTACGTTAAAAGTGTTCTAGGTATCGTACGATTACAGAAACTTTCACTGACAGAGTAGGATCTATTACAAAAATACGATTTTAATACAGTGTCCATGTAATACAAAATCTATTACATTAGGTACTTAGTGAGTGGTCGTCAGTGCCAAACTTACGGCGCTAGGTACAACAAGAATAAATTTAGAAACTTTGAAACGCTGTCCTGCCCAGACTAACAAACAATATGGGCTGATTTTCAGACATATGATTCTTCACTATATGATTGTGGTACTGACAATAGCCGAAACATGATTGCTTAAAATTTTCTCGATAGAAAAAAAACCAAAGTTGAGTCTATATTAACCTTTTTTTTTACTGAGCCTACTAAAACAACGCATTATTAAAAGACACGATTAAGTTAATATGATGGTATTTTACCTCATCTAAACTCTGTCAAGAGGAAATTTAATAAACCTGCACATAGTCAGATATTTAACGAGATTTGTCTAAAAAAGCCATTCTCGGAGAGTGTTGCATCCCGTTTTGTCGTGAGCGAAAAACATAAGGGCGTCTCTTTCAATCGATATATCGCCTTAAAGCAATTTACCTGTACTAAATTTCGCCCAAGTATCGTTTGTGAGATCAGCAATCAAGATAACGGGAAACCGCCACCCTATTTATTTTTTGAGGCCGCGTCACTTTACCTTATTATGACCAGGTTGGGTGAAGGTTGTTAGAAAATAATGCAAATTGCCTTGGGAGTTTGAAGGTTAGAAAAATTCACATGTTATTTGGTCTAACGTATATGAGTCCCGTGAAGGATTAACTCGTAAGCCCAAGCTATTTTTAGGAAAATTTTAATTTATCATTCAAATTTGATAACCAAATGTCTAGAAATGGGACTGTGTAAAAAATTGTTTTAAAAAAATTTAAAGGGTCGCAATGCGCATGTCCATGTCCCCCGGAGAGCGTCCGTAGGCTGCGGTGGCCGCTTACCATCAGGCGGGCCATACGCTCGTTTGCCACAGAAGTTGTATGAAAAATATTTATGGTTATTATAAGGCTAGACGCGTTTGGTCCTAAAATTAGGCCAATGGATTTACGAGGAAAGCATCGCTGTATGTCTCCTCCTATTTATACGCAATCAGCCTTGAAAAAACTAGGTGCTTTAAATCCTTAAAAGTAGCGAAGCCCCCTTTAAGTTGCGAAAAACGGCCTCCAAAAACCGACGCGGAAGGCAAATGAGGCTTGCCTTTGCGTGTTTATGGGGGAACCAATTTCGCGCAGAATTGAACAAACATCACTGCCACTCGATCCGAACTTCGATAACTTCGGGGGGTAAATATACGTTCGATGTTGACTTTTTACCGTCCCATTGTTTTTATTGTAAGCAAAACAGCGAAATAGATGAGATATATGGTGATATAAACTAGTAAAATTTGTAAACGGGCAGATGGCGGGGAAGCAAAGGTAATAAATTTTTGTACCTTCTCCTCCTACGCGATTGATTCTTGATTGATTCCCGACTAACAAAATAAATTATAAATTTGTTTCATAATCGTCTCGAGAGATTCGCAATAGTACATTATGCATTAAGTTTAGATTTTCATCTTAAAGTCTTTTATTTGGGAAAAATCGTTTTCTCCGGAAATACGCGAAAGAGGCAATGCAAAGATCTTCTTCATCAGATAAAATGATCTTCAAATATTACTAAAACCCCAAACCAGAAATCCCCGATGTAACAACAAACACGGAAGTAAATAGGACCCCGCGGCCGCGTTCCGTTATAACCTTATAAGAGTATACTAGGTTATAACCTAACATTTTATTGCGCCGCGAGTGCTGTAAAAAATACTTGGCTCAGATTGCGTTACGTCCCAGCGCGACAAAATGAGGAAGCCATTTTTGATTTGAATCGATGAGGCTCACAGAGTCACATATGAAGTTGTTATTACGCAACAGATGCGGCACGCGCCAGTCAGTAAGCACTCATTTAAATGTAGGGGCGCAGTAAAAAATGGTACCGAGTCGACTGACAGCTGACACTGACATTTGACACTTTTCTCATATCATAATGCCTCCGCACCGACAAATCAGGAAGTCGCCTTAAATGAGTGCTTCCTGACTGGCGCGGGATGCGCGGAAGCGGGACGATACGAAGGCAGTACTGGTCCGCTTCTGCGCATGATATTACTACTGCGCAGATGTAATACTGACAGTTTTCTGTCAAGTGGGAATCTTTGCGACGTCAGTAAGTTTACGTCAAAGAAGATAATGTCACATCCCGCCCCGCCAAGTCAGGAAGTCGCCTTATACCTACCTATGAGAGAAATGTCAGTGTTAACTGTCAGTTGAGTGAGTGAGTACCGCTTTTTATTGCGCTCCTTTATTTAAGTCCTTTATAATCCCCAATGCAAATTTCCCGCTCTATCTAACATGCGTGAGTTTGCAATTAACCATCCCGCTCTCTACGGAAGCTCTGCGCGTAGTTTTCGTAAATATTTAGCTATAGTCATTAAGCCAATCATTTTATCAAAGCAAACCCTGCGAATTTGTCTATAAGTATCTAGGATTTTTAATTGAGTACAAAAATTTAATGTAAAATATGAGTAATATAGCAGTAATATTGAAAAAAAAAAACATTCCAAAAAGGGGTAACTTTGCGATTTTTTTTATCAAGTGAAATTCATCAGGTCATGTAACTGACTGCGATTTTGACTAGACAAGATCCTTATGTAACACATATATATTTTTTTAAATTTAAGACACCATATTCTATGTCTCAGATGCTTGAAAAAAAACTCGAAAGTGGCAAAACCCAGCCTTAAATGAGTATCCTGACTAGAGCGGGATGCAAGTCGCCCTAGTGGTAGCCGTACAGGCCCAATTTTAAAGAAAAACCGCAAATCGATGTACAGTTTAGCCATTTGGCATACGCATACAAGAGGTCAAAACAAAGTTTTTGACCCGCAGTTTCTAAAAAAATTCCCTTAGGAGGGGAGTGCCGAGACATTCTATTTTTTGTATGGAAAAAAAAATTTTTCTTCAGAAACCTATCTTGTGTAGTATTATATGAAAGGGATTTTTGAGGCGATTCTAAAAATATACCACATCATTACATTTCAGCAATTTCTTTTTATATAAATCACAAATAATTTTCGAAACATACCAAGTTTGAGGCCCTCCAAACACGAAATGGCTGAATTTTATTTGATACAGTATTTCACAAATGATACGTGATACCCTCGTATCTAACCTCAAAAAATAAATTTTGAAAAGATTTTCATTAAGTATTTTTTTTCAATTTTTCAATATTACTAAGTGACACGGTTCTACTTCAATACCTATTTTACGTGATTTATAGAATTTTAGTGCAGATACGTTACATATTAACCATACAATGATACGTAGTATCCATATATCCAACGGGAAATATCTCTTTAACCCTTTACCCCCCCACCACCCACCCACCTCCTACCCACTATACCAACTGATGAAAAGGTGCAGTTAAAGGGTTAAAGAGGTATTTCCCATTGGATATATAGATACTACGTATCATTTCATGATTAATATTATGTACCGTATCTGCACTAAAGTTCCATAAATCACGTAAAATAGGTATTGAAGTAGAACCGTCTCTCTTAGTAATATTAAAAATTGAAAAAAAAAAACTTAATGAAAATCATTTCGAAATTGCTTTTTTGGGGTTAGATATGAGGATATTAAGTATCATTTGTGGTACATTTTACAAAATAAAAATCAGCCTTATCGTGTCTGGAGGACCTCAAACTTGGTATGTTTCGAAAATTATTTTTGATTTAATTAAAAAAAAATAGCTGAAAAGTAATGATGTGATATATTTTCAGAATCGCCTCAAAAAACTCTTTCATATGATACTACACACGATAGGTTTCTGAAAAAAAATAATTCTTTTTTTCATACAAAAAAAATAATGTCTCGGCTCTCCCCCCGGAAGGGAATTTTTTTTAGGAACTGCGGGTCAAAAAATTTGTTTTGACCTCTAGTATGCGTGTGCCAAACTGTACATCGATTTGCGGTTTTTTTAATCGTACGGCGTACACTACCCAGAATGCAATCGTCATCGTCAAGTGCTAAGATGAGAAATCAAACATTGTTTTCCAAAACCTCATAAATATTAGTTTGCGTCCATTTTATCGGCTATATTTACCCTGTAATAAACAAAACAGAGTCCCCGATAGGGTCCTATATTGATAACTAAGGCCTCGGGCAAGGACCGACAATACAAATACAGTCAATCCTACCCTCATTTCAACCGTATTTCTATCAGTGTAAGCTCGTCATTACAATAACACTTTTGGGTGATATACGCCTTTCTTTAATTTATAAAGGGAGGTATATTTCCATTCCCTATAATTTATTTTAGACTTTATTATACATATACTTCAAAATATAGCTATTTCAGTAACACAGCGCAAGAGAAGAGTTTTTGAAAATTACTATTATAGTATTACCTAAGTGGTAACAATTTTAAACATTGCTTACTTGTAAATATGGGGTTAATTTTCCAATAACAAGGTTCAGGGGTGGGTCGTAACATGTACATAACATATTTAATAGTATATATGGTGTTTAAGGGTATTTTGATGCTCGTTTCCAATTACTTGGTGTTCCTTAAAGCCATATAAGTGCTGGAAAGTATCGGGTATCGAAAGGTAGGTAATTGAAAGTTCTGGAAACCTTATATTAAGATTAGCATACTATCGTACCTACACTAGGCAAGTCATGCGATACCCGGGTAATATTTGACGTGAGATTTTTTTCTCATAATGTTACGTTTGATAATTTGTTTACAGAAAGTATCGATGTACCTACTTATCTATTTTTAATAATATAAACTTAAACCCATACCTACCAATCCCACAGAATAAGTGCCATCATCCTCTCGCAACCCAATCCCAAGATTTAGCGTAGGCACTAGTTTTAACAGAAGTGACTGTCATCTGACCTTGTAACAGAAACCAGACCTTATTGGAATTAGACTTGTCAAGTGAGTGGACAACTTGACTGTTTAGAAAAATAAGTATGAGCGCGACTTTTACGGCTTAAATCATTTCAATTAAACAATCCGTTCTAATAACGACTCTAATCTAAATTTAAGTAGACTCAAATTGAAATAACAATCCTAAAGGTTAGGCAGAGATGTTAAACAATTTCAAGTAAGTACACCAAAAAGGTTTTATCCTAATTTCCTTTCAGTCGAAACTTCAAAATGTCACCAAAGTAGTTGGCTAATATGAATACGCCTCCCTCTTAACTAATACCCTTATAGTTGAGTCACAGGAATCTTTTATAAGAAGAAGAGCTTATGTGTTCCGGAATTTCCAATAACTTAACACTTTTCGTAAGTACGTAATCCGTGCAACACCTGTATGGAACAGTTTAGGGACTTCGTAGGAAGGCTAGTAGGGCTTATTAGTTGGGAACTATTCATCGACGTACATATATTCTGCTTCATCGTATGTATAGGTATAGGTGTATACGTATGTGTATAACATTAGAGGTATTTACAATACATGTAATGTTGTGTTCCTGGAGGTGAGCAAGGTTGCCAGAGCTTCCGAGGATGCGCAGTGTTGAGAGCGAGGGACCTACATTTGTCCCTTCTTCTGTCAACACAGTGAATACTCAAATGTTATAAAGGGTCAACAACGCGCACGTGACTCCCTTGGAGTTGCGAGCGTCTATAGGCTGCGGTATCCGCTTACCATCAGGTGGACCGTACGCATGTTTGCCACCGTGGTTGTATTAAAAAAAAAATATTTACGAGTATATGAAGACAACAATTGAATGTACTAGTACTTATATGAAGAGCACGTGCGCGGGTGAGCCGTGGTTGTGTGTTGAGCTAGCTATATGTACATTCACATTGTCTATGTGTGCGTCAGCGTAGAAGCTATGAGTTCACGTTGTCTACCTATGTGTTTGTATGTGTCACAACTACAACAATGGCAGACCCGTGCGAGTGAGATTAAAAAAATACTATATGTACACTGAGAAAAAAATCACCACGCAATTAAAAAACCGATTTGTAATTGGGGAAGAAATGAAGTTTTACTATTAATTACGGAAGTATTAAGGTTTTTAAAAAGTTATCTATTTCTACAAACAGCCTAGTAATCCTAAATCTAATTTCACCATTTGTTGCTTTAGTAAATGTAGCATAAAAAAAAATTCATTACTTATTACAAATCACTGTGATTATTAATAAAGTTCCCTATATTTTACAAATTATATTGCCTATTTTTAGAAAAGCCATTTGTGATTCCAAACTTGATTGTGATTACAAACGTAACATATGTAAAATCAAGTAACAGAATTTACAAAAGTCAATTTATTTGTTTTTTTTTGTTGTAGCGCGCCCCCCTTTATTTATTTTTTTAATTGTAATTTTTTTTAGGTGTTATAGACTGACGAAGCATGTTGCGGATTGTGTACAATTGGAAATTTTGACGAAGTTTATTTGCGGATTCTTACTATGTTATGATTTGGACGAAACCTGCGTTGTGGATACATTCTGCATGTAGTGAAATAAAATAGGATGATTTATTTGTTGCTATTAGAAGACATTTTTCGTCCTCGGATTAAGTTTTATTTTAGTGATAATTACTCTATTTTTGTTAGTTTTTCTCTCAGTGTAGGTACTTTGTTATCGGCTAGGACATACATTCATTCTGCAACTTCCTTCTTATCGTACCCACTCTGTTGTTTGTAGCCTGTGTTTCGCTTCGTAGCGAAAACTTACAGAAGCAATTTGCAGCGCTATTGCAGCAAAAGTGCTTCACAATTCACATACCTACCTTGAGAAATTTGAGGGAGATAAACTCAAACTGATAACACAAGTTAACTATTCAGTGCACCATTGAAGTGAAACTTCTCCCTACGCAAACCCGTATGTCTTTGTCTTTTAGGATTTCTCATTTACGTATTCGTCTAATTAACTTGCTGTTTGTCTTTTACGTTGATGGACAAAGTTTCAAGTATCATCGTAGTTATATTCACGAATTTTAATGGATTATCCGCTGGATGCTTTACTCAACCGATTCTCGTGAAGTTTTGTGAGCAGGGTCGATATTTTTTTTTTTTCGGAATGAGAAACAAAAACTCGCGAGATCACAGGACCACTAGTACTTTTAAGGTTAGGTGTATACACAATTGAAATAAGTTATTGTGAAAATTTTCACCTTTGGTACAAGCTTTTATTGCCGACTGTACTTTTTTCACAATCATCAAATACTTGTGAGAACGGTTCTATATGAGCCCAACACGGCGGATTTATCTTGTGTACTTTATTAAGGGGATACCGGCAAGTGGTTGAAAAACGATCTATCTCATTAGATCCATTCAGTAGATCCACGGTGTGTATCTAGTGAGTTTTTTTTCCCACTAGATACATTGCAATTCATAATGGATCTATCGAGAAGTTTTCTTTCATTAGATACATTTTAGCACGGGTCGGTGAGGAATGGATCTAGTGAGAAACACAGTTATGAGTCTAACCATGGTCTAAACAAAAATTGGATTTACAAGCCATTAATCACAGGTAGGCATACCTGTGAACATAATGAACACTTAATGGCTTTATGACATTCGGGATGCAACATGCGTGTGTTGCATCCCGAAATTCTTGTACAATTCACCAACTTTTGAAGGACCCCTGAAACCGGAGTCATTTTTTCTCCGCCTCAAATTGAAAGGTGACGAGGGGGTGATTGCTTGGAAATTGTTTCAGCTTTTACCCCGTCACCCTATTACAAGGGGTAGTTAGACGCTGGCAACACAAACTGGGATAATTTTATTCTTGATGGTTAATAGGGCGTACAGAGATTGAAAAAGTCTGTGTATGAGAAGGATACATCGTCTTTGACATAATTGAAAGAATGAGACATCAGAATATTTTAGTACACCTACAGTTACTAAAAATATACGCATAGTTATTTAAATGCAGGAAAATTGGGGATTGACTAAATACAATAACAGCAAATACAATTACATTATGAAAATGTTTTGTAATCATAAGTAAGAAAGAAATAAAATGTTTCCAATGTTTGTATAGAAACTGAAATAAAACGTTCTTGTACGTTGTAGTGTTGGTTGGTTTGTATAGTAAATAGAGTACTTTGCATCAATTGCGTCCGAGTTTGACTCTTGAAAGGCTTTCCATATCAAAAATGCAACTTTTTCCATTTCGATTTTTTATGAAGATTTTAAAGTCCCAATAGTCATCGTCAATATTGAATTTCATGTAGCAAATATAAACCCTTACTTTAGAGTCTTGTTATTAAACTTCCATTGGGAGTTTAATGAATTATCCCACGCCTAGTGAAACTGCCACCCTATATTTTGCTCCCTTTAGGAAGAAAATGTTTAATACATACCTATGTTCATTCCCGGATTTCAAACTATCTGAATACCAAATTTCATCAGGCAGATATAATTATATTGTTTATTTGTTATCTTCAAATAGGGTTATAAAACAAATACGCAGGTGTGTATTGTTTTTGTTTACAAATAAGGGTTGAGTTACAAAACTATACGTGCCGCACTTCAGGGGGCCGATTTTTGAGTGTCGAACGCTCGACTTTTCACTCGAGATCTGTAAAAACTTTATACTTTTTTGCCAGATGTTGAGTGAAAAGTCGAGCGTTCGAAACTCAAAAATCGGCCCCTAGTGTTTTTTGACGACTTCTTAGAAACAAAAGATGTTGTAATATCCCACTTTTAACTAATTTTCATTTCATCATCTTCTGTAACGAAGTAGGTATATATACTTTCGCATTTATCATTATTAGTACCTATGGAATATGGAAGTATGGATACACATTTATGATATTTACTATTTACTACGATGATCAAACTAAAAAATAGCGTATTTAAAGTGCTCTGTTTTGAGCTTCTTTTATCAAGAGGTTTTCTACATCAAATATGCAACTTATTCCATTTCAACTCATTTCTGAAGACTGTGATGCCGTTTCCGACAAGTCAGTGAATATTGAAAACTAAACTTCGATATTGCCAGTCCGTTGCCAAGGTTTCAGAAGAAGTGCCTTGGAATTCGGTTTTATCCGTAAGTAGCCTTTACCTGTAACTTTGTCTGCGTAGAAGTACGTCCCAGTAGAATCCGCTTATACGTGTAACGACTCCGCATATAACATTTGACCGCTTTTAACGACTGCTAAATCACCTCACGTTAGAATTCATACCATACATTTTCAAAGAAAATCAGTCCGTTTTGTGCGACGTTCTGTTAGTGCGACGTAATATCGCCGGTCACTTGACAGTCGCTGTATCCGGATTCTACTGTATTAATAAGTTTAACCCTCATGTGATAAACGACATTGGTATAAAAGTATCTCATTTTTTACCAAGACACAAACTATACGTTTTTGGCGTAAAATATAATAAATAGATAGGACATAGGTACAGTCTAATCATTCTTACATGTCATATTGTGTAAACAAACTCTTCTTGGAGACATTCATCACTATCACACTTTTCTCTAGGATTTCACAATAATCATCTTAAAAAATGTTGTTGTATACTTAAAGAAGCTGACAAAGTATTGTTTTTTATTTATCGTATTGCAATATTAATGTCTTTGTTTACATGATAGGACATGTAAGGATGAATAGGCTTTAGGTAGTACAGTCTTGGTTTGTTTATTAATACTCTTGTCAGCGAGGTTAATTCCTTTTTTTCGTAATTTAACCAGTAACTTTTTATTAAACCATTCAATATTTGGAAAGAGATTTAAAATACGTATAGATTAGGTTAGGTAGTTATAACCTAATCTATACGTATTTTAAATCTTTGCCTAGAACTTTGTTTCTTTCTGCATTTTACCGGTCAATATATAAACGTTTAAAAACGAGATATTTCCTCGTGTGCTCTCGTAAAATCCCGGCAGGTTCGCTATTGGAGTAACGGAAAACCCCGTCGAAACATGCCGGATGTGTTCAAGCCCTTGGGACGAAAAGTTTCACTTCAACTTAGAGCTCTTCACAAAGCCATCCGATTCACTGTTACTGTGTGAACCACTGTAAGGCATCTGATTTATTACTTATCTATCAATGTAAAGTGCGTAGGTAAACAGTTTTATTTTACCTTAAGAATAATGCATACCTAAGGATGAGCCCAAAGGAATAGTACATTACTTAACAAGGGCGGTAAAACAAAGAATGTCTCAGATCGCTGGTATTTGACGCCCGAGCCGAAGGCAAGGGCGATAAATATGCGATCTGAGGCTTTCTTTATTACCGCCCGTGTTAAGTACACAATTTTATGTCACTCCCTGGCCAGGAAGTGGGATTTCCCCCGCGCGGAGCGTGCGGTAATTGCCGCTTTATGGCCAGGTGTGACATAAAATTACATAAATTCTCATGAAATTTTTAGAAACTATGGAAATTCCTAGGATGTTCTGCAACTTGTGCAAAAAGCACTTAATACATACTAGTAATATAGTTAGGTGAATTAAATAAATAATATATTGACCTGTTCGAGAGGTAGGTTCAAACAAATAGGTTCAAATATCCAGCTATATCGAGTTTTTAAACACCTGTTACCTAATCTTCGAGTTGACTTTCCGCCATTTTGGCAACTGTGACTGTGACGCCTATCACCAAAAAAGTTGAACATTACATTATTTTTGAAATTGAAATAGTAATCTTTATTTTCATATTGTAAGTTACAGAGATCTTAAAATTATGTCAAGGTAGGTACAATCACAATCAACCGCGACGCGGCCTACAATATTATGTCAAATCTGAAAACTATCAAACGAGACAACTATGCCATTATACAAGTAAAATAGATTAGTAAGGTAAATCGATTTAACATGCAATATTTTTACACATTCTTATTCTTAAATATTTTCATATATCCGAAACTCTGGTAATCTCAAAAAGGTATCATACATTTAATTGCTCGCGATTAAGTCACTTAGTTGAATCAAGAGGTCAAAATATATTAGCAAGTTTAGAGACGAATACAAGTAGAAAAGGTTTCATAGATAGATATGCATTTCCTTATTCTATTTCATGTGTAATGGACACTGGAAAATGTAGTAGTAGGTTATGGAAGTCAATGGGGAATAGAAACATTGTAGAGGATAGGGTCACAGTAAAAGGATTATATGTATAGGTATAATAGTAAATGTTAATGTTCTGTTGTATTTGGGTTGTTGTCAGTCGGAAAAACAAAAGTTGTCCATTCGGTGGTCAATAGTTTACGGCTTGTGTGCATGTAATTTACGTTTTAATTACATGGATTTATAGACACGGAATTACAGATTATGCGGGGAGTCTTGTTTGAGACACGATAGGGTACGGACGCGTCCATCCGCAGCCCAAAACATCCATAAAAACTCGGCAATTAACAATAGGCCTTCGCGAAACAATAGAAACACGTGTTCTCCAAGGACCGCCGCGGTACTTCGTCCAACCGGTCAACCAAACTTCGCGCGATTCTCTACCTCATACTTAAAATGCCGACGCCAGTTCAAAATATGCAGTGCAGTGTCTTATATAGTATTTAGATAAATAGTGAGTGTAATGTGTATTTAATGTGAGCGACAACCTCGTCCCGTCCGTCCCATGCACGACAGCTGGGATAATGCTCAATGCAAACCCTGCGAATTGGTGAGCTCTTGCCAGTTTAAACTCTTCACATTTCTTTTAAAATTAATGATTCGTTTGAAACACATTCGCATAGGGTCCACAATGTAGGTAACAGCCAGGTCTACTCAGGCACCACGGTCGTGTAGTGGTCCTTTAAGCATAATCGTAATATTATATAATCTAGGCGAGTAAGTTGATACTCACAACCCCGGAGATAACATAAAGATAAATATGTAAAAGCATTAACTTAAAGTAAACGCCTGACTACTGAATAACGCGGCGGTACCTTCTTTTGTATGTATGTATGTATGTGAATGCCTTATTGTACACAAGAAAAATGGTTGAAGTATGCACACAGAACAGATAATAAATACCTGGGTGTCTACTAACTATCGTCATTTCTTTAAATCTGTATTGCTAAAATTTAGTACCTAGGGCTCTCGGCTCTAACAAGAGGTAATCAAAGACCTGTCTCAATTAAACGGCGCCGTTGCGTGATGACAAAAACATTAGGTATAACTACACATTCATAGTCGATACCGGTTATAAAATCATTGTTTTAAAATTCTACCATAAAACATTGCGTAATAAATAACTAAACATAATGCCGAGCCAAAAAAAACGCACCCGAGATATTTTCAAAGAAACTCGGGTCCCTGACATCAGTGACATCTGCTACGCAACTGCAGCGAAAGAAGTCGCCAACAATGACTTAATGGAGAAAATAAAAACTTTAGAACTAAAAGAATAGTGCGTAGGTAAGGCACAAAAAAATATCGCCTCGAGTCACAACGATAGGCATGCTACCTCACATGGAATGTCTTAAAATCATAAGGTCCGTGAGAGTACCTACATGTAATATCATCCCTTAACATTAAAATCGGGAAAGTTACCTACTACCAACTCAAATCTTTTAGTAAGAAAAACAAAAAGAACACTAGGGCTACCCGAAGGTATATATCATTATATCATAACATTCAAATCAAAGCTATGAAGACGCAGCTATCAGATTCGAAGGAAGGAATTAACTATGAAGAATAAGAACTTCAACAAGACGAATAATACTAGTTCGTGCTATACTTTTCTTCAAGATGGAGCGTAAAGCATTGAAGCACTCACTTTCTACACACGAAGATAACACTTAGTGAGGGCCACGTGAGGGCTCAATCAAGCACTAACCAGAATTGGTTAAAACTCACCCACTATTCTGAAGATTCAACATTGAAGTTATGACGCAATTAACACACAAATCATTAATTTTGTGATAAAACTGTGTTACTTATCTAGTGTGATGGTGATACGAGTATGTTGATATTTTGTGTGCATTTCTAAGAGTGGCAAATGTGTATATTTATAGTGTAAGTACTAAATATTAATCCGCTTTGTACTAACCGTAAGAGCAGAGCAGGGCGTCATAAAACCCTCTCACCCAACCTGGAGTACTCAAGTAACTACAAATCTCACAATGCCGCAGTGCCGCTTTAGAAAACAACACACAAAAGCAACCGAAGATAATAATGTAAATATTACGATCGCCTTCGGAGACCAATCGACATTGCAGCAGATTGCCGTCGCAGCTGCTGCGGAAGGTTGGCCGACCAATATTACTGAAACGGACACTGAATCTGAACTAGACGAGGTCGAACAACAACAGGATGAAAGCCACGATGGCCACCCTCCAACTCACAAATCTGGATAACAGCAGTCATTCTCCCTTCATACATATTGACACACGTATTTATTTATTCTTCCTTTTACTGGGCACGATGCTGGTATTCGGTCTGGTTGTATCTATCCCTTCAATCCACCTCCCGACTGCAAAAGCCCTTCACTCCCCTCCTGTACTTATTGGCTCTCCGGTGTCTCGGACAGGAGGGTCAGTTGGAGACACCAGGGCGGCAGAAGACGTAGAGGACCTAGCGAAAGGGTCCGAACGCTCGCCCTGTCACAGCACTTGCAGCTACGGGTAGAGGCTGCTAAAGTTCCTATGCACCTCCGGCCAACCTGTCTGTGCGGTGCCAGTGCGATCATTTGAGCAAGGTCGTCAAGCCTCTTCGACCCTCCCTCCCGGGTGTGGCCAACGCCTCCGCGTCCTTGCAGCAGAACTGCTGGCTGGATGAGTCACCGGAACGGAACGGAACGGAACGGAACGGAATTACAGATTATGCGGGTTATCAGATCAATCGAAAATTAAGCTTTGTAGCCCTTAACTTTTGGCATGTCCACCGAAAAGACGCGCACCTAAATCTGACAATGACCCATTTATGAAGTGTTTGGCACTGAGCTACGGGTTTGTAGTAAAAGTTGAAATAAATATTTGTCTTCTCATATCGTATATATATATTTACCTGTATATTTTCTGCGATACTGAAAAAACGCCAGGTCAGAAGTTCCCGCAACCGACGAGCATGTTTGAGTAGATGTATGGACGTGATTGAGGCGTAAGGACCGTAGTAAGTACATATTTGGCGTTCTTTGGTTTGGTTTCTCCTTACCCCAATGGGACACGGGCGTGAGTATATATGTGTATATTATGTATGTAGTGCAATGGTTGGCATACATTAAGATTACTATAGTTGCCGGTATAAACTTCTTGAACCTGCGCAGACCTGCGCAGTGCGCAGTAGCCGATTTACGTACACAAATCACGCTAATGCGCATTGAAGGTTAGGTTCAAGATGTTTGCCGGCAACTCAACAAACATCGTTACTTTCATAGCACTATTGCTAACTTCCATGTTAACAAAACATTACCTAAATTAAACTTTCTTTCATTTCTTTTCCCTTGCAAAGAAATTAAAAACAAAACGGTGTCACCAATAAACGTTAAACTAAATGGCGTGAGCAGTATTTAAAAAATGGAATTAGCAGTAAATATCACACTGTTCCATCTTTAAGAAGAACGGCCCGTGGTAATGGAACGGGTGTGGCAGTTACGCCATTTTGAAAAAACTAGGGCGGAATCGTGAAGAGAGTTTAAGGAAACAATGGCTCAGGCGTTCTGCAGATTTACGAGGTGTCAAATGGGCTGAGAATTTTCTTTGGCATTTTTCACTGTTCTAACTGTTTGCAGCTTTTTTAACGGGTGGTAAGACTATTTAAATTTATCACGATGCTTAGGACTTGCTTTCGCTACAAGGAGACGTGAAGTTCGTTCACCCATCATATATTTAAGAGTTATTGTTGAGTTGTTGGTTTATTTTTCTTTATATACGAGTAATAGCCATTCTGTTCGGTTTTCTGCCAGCGCTTTTAGCTCCTGTTACGACATGACATAAACAGTCATTCTCTTTTGCTTGATCTTTCTTCTTTTTTTCAGTTTGGAAAAATCGTGCGATTGTCGTCATGCGGTTTTAGGGAAAACAATCTTAAAACGGGAAAATATGCGGCGTGCTATCTTTGAGACGTGAAATAAGTGCAGTAAGCTACTGAAATACGTGAAATTAGTACAATATGACCTTCAGATGACTTAGGAAAACGAAGAATTGTAGGCGAAAATGACCGGTGAAATTCTAATTTTAAATAACGAAGTATTTAAACGCACGTCTCGGTCTTCCCTTGCTTCGCCTTCTTTCTTTCCTTCTTTTGATTACATTTTGTTATATAAATGTAATTTAATCATTCCTTTTCCGTTCTCTTCCAATCTCAATCGTTCTCTCAGAAAAGCAGTATTTTTTTCTCCTATCAAATTCAAAACCTCTCCATTTATTTTCTTTTCATATTGCTATTATTAACCCCGTGTATTGCCGGTAATAGCAACACCTCCTTTCTTTTCATGGGTATCGTAAGAGTCTACGTTTAAGTGTGTTGTATTTTTGTAGGTAGAGGGGTATCGTTTTGGGGATTGTGTTGTCGATAGGCTGGCAACCTATCACAGCATTAAGTATCACATTTTTTCCGTCTTTAAACCTACACATTCAAAAAGTGACACTGAAAGTTTTCATTATCTCAGCCTACCCCTCTTTTACGAACACAGGCTTGATTTTATGCAAGAACGATTTTGTATAATACTATTGCAAAAGAAACCAGGTTTAAGTCCCTTGGGAGTCAAATAAAAGTTATCTGCAGCAAATTCTTGACATTAAAACAGAACAGTTTCATTTCTAACTCCGAGAAATCGCACGATTAATCTGGATTATTAAGGAACAAACGTCCAAACTTCCGCAAAAGTTATAAACTCTCTGCAAAAATGTAGCAGGAGTTCCATTTTCAAAAATTCCCCAATAGTTGCAAAACGTTCGTAAATCAAACTTTATTTTACCTGAAACTGTTCCGCGCGAACAACTTTTGTGTTTCGAATAAAACTTTGCAGCCAGTAACTTGTTAAGCTACGGATTTTAAATTTTGGAATACAGGCCATCAATAATCACGGATTATTTTGACAAAGCTCTCGTTTGTTTATTTGATCGTAATATTTTTCGGGGAATTTGTTGGTGAAATTCCGAGAGTTTACTCTAGAATATGATCGAGTAAGCATGATTGTGAATAATATTGTTTGTCACAGTTATTCATTAAGTATATAAAAAATACCTTCACAATATAATAGATTTGTGGTTACAATATTTCATGCTTGCCTGTAAAATCGGATAATTTGTGTAACGCGTTTTTAATAAAAAATTCTGGTTTTTATATGAATTAAATGTAGCTTCATCTTGCTTAAAAAGGAACGGCATGACATTTAAAAGTTTTCTCTTACGAATAGCTCAATCTGTAATAAAAAGTAAAAAGCAGGCCTAGGAGAAAATCTCTCAAATTAAATTACATCTGCGTACAGGGTGTAAAGGCATTCAGGCTTCTTTCAACTTCGTTAAAGGAACGTATAAATAGCCATCGGAATGCGTAGAACGGAACCGCTTTTAAATAAATTCTTTTTAACCGCGCCGAGACTTCGGTCTTTGAGCATAATGCCGACAAAAATATTTGCTTTGGAAAATATGGTACGAGAAAATGTAAGCCAAGAGTCATAAATTGTGTGTAGATTTTGTTACAATGCAATTTCGAATTGTGGAGAAAATATTTCCGTCGGGGCAAAACCTAGTAGGGGGGAAGCGCTCACGCATCCGTAGCGCGCATCCGTAGCGCGCATCCGTAGCACGAATCCATAGCACGCATCCATAGCACGCATCCGCAGCTCGCATCTTTCCATATAAAAAAACATAGCTTAGCTGAACCCTTTTCCACCAGAGCATCCATAGCAACGTAGCATAGCATAGCTCTAGTGGAAAAGCAGCCCTATGGTGTTTTAAGTTTAAATTGTCGAGATTGTCAAACCTCGAAAATACTGGGGAACTTGGTGAAATTTTGGGAATCGTGTGTAACGTTAATTTAATAGTAGATTGTTAACCGAGGGCTGAAAGCCACCCATTTCTGCCGAGATATTTTGGCGCTCGAACGAAGTGAGAGCGCCAATAGTTCGAGACTGAAATGGGTGGTTTCACCCGAGTTAAACACTCTGCTTTTCATTTCGAATACGAGGAAAGTAAAATATTTAAAAATAAATAAATATTTGTGGACAAACTTACACTAAAATCGACCTAGTCCAAACCAAGCAAAGCTTGTACTAACGCAACGATATACATACATGGATAAATGCATACTTGAATACATAGAAAACACCCACAACAATTATACGTGTTCATCACACAAATAAATGCCCTGACCGGGAATCGAACCCGGGACCTCCAGCTTCGTAGTCAACAAAAAATCAAATATGCACATTTTCGTTTCATTTTTCACAAAAGACAAGATGTAAAACAATATTAACATGATCAAAAAATTAGGAACTGTGTTACCTATTTGCAACGCGAAATACTTGTTAAATTCAATAACAATATGCACAAACATTTTCTGCATCAGTGAAAAAAACATTTTGGCGGGAACTGTTGACTGACGTTAATGGTATTTGTGTATGGACCATTTTATTTCATTTATTTTTAATAAAAAAATAATCGGTTTAAACGCTCAGACTAATTAGACTCGACATCAAATAATAATACCTACTGAACGAGATGCTCATATACAACTTTATATAAGAGCGACAGAGAGGGACATATGATTTGTTGTCCTTGTCATGGATTCCCTTTTTTCATCTGCCACAAACTATTGATATTACTTTCGACTGTGGCAAAAAAACAAACAAATTGAGGATGTTGTTTATGGTAACCAGTCAGGCATTTGAACAAATATAGGATCTCTGTAGAATCTGTACTATGTGGCTGTATAGGTTAGTGCCGTTGCCCAATTTAACTCCGATTCGCCATACAATTTTTTTTTAATACTTTTCTGCTCTAGAGCAGAAATGGACCACTTTCAGCACGCTACTTAGATGAACAATGACCCACTTTCAGAGTATGAGAAATGAAAATGTCATTTTCTTGTCAGTTTACAGTTCGGTTAAACCAAGTAGTTTTAATTATTTTTTTCCTCATACAGCTTCCCTCCCCCCGTCCCTTTAACTAATAATTTTCTTTAATATTTCCACGTTAAGGGCTAAGGATCTCTATTTTAATCTAATCTCAAAACGTCATTTGCAGATTCCAAAATAAATCATGGCTTTACGGTTTTTGTTCTATGGATTTATCCGTTGTTCTGAATAAATAATTTCGTCTGAAATGCAACGAAGCTTGGAATATAAAACACCTGTTCCCAGTGATGTTTGCTCCGTCGGGCAATAAATTGTTTTCATTAACGAACTGGGAGTCTATTTTTGTGCTTTGCTTCCTTTCAAAACGTATTTCAATGATTCGCGATTCAAAAACGTGTATTTCTGATGATTAGAGTACATTTTCCAAGAGTGTGGTCGTTCTATCTATATGTTAAGTACCCCCCTCGACCAGTCCTTTTAGTATGTTATTTAGGTCAACTGTACCTACAACCCTGCCAAAATTCGCTTATTCACGGATTATACTACAGTGTGGCATACTCTACATTTAACTTTCACTTGGTCGTCCTCTTCTTAGTTCCACCGGGAATCACACTCATTTTTAGATTCAAAAGTAAAAATCTCGAAAAAAGCGGGTAGGCCGAGTTTACCTGCTCACTCCACCTACCTCCTGAACCTCATTTATTTCAGAGTTATGTAAATTGTTCTATTTCGAGATTGCTAATCGGGTAGGGTTGGGTGGGTGGTTATACTTTCTAATAATGAAAAATTAAAAAAAAAAACTAAATATAAATATTTTCCAAATTGCTTTCTTGAGGTTAGATATGAGGATATTAGGTACCATTTTAGGTATATTTTACAAAAAATAATTCAACGGAATCGTACCTGGAGGAACCCAAACTTGGTATGTTTTGAAAATGATTTTAATTTTAATTTAAGATAAGTGACTTAAATGTAATGATGTGATATATTTTTAGAACTGTCTCAGAAAGACCTTTTGTTTGATACCACACACGATATGTTTCCTCTCTTAGATAGGACTCCTCTCCTTTTCGTTTTTTTTTCGTCCAACGGGTCAAATTGATTTATATGGCCTAAAGATCAATCGTGCCGATTTTCATGCTTTTAACACCATTTGTAGCATTTTCCATATGTAGTGTACCGCCAGCACTAACATAGTCACTAAACTAATAAGAAGATACAACATAGTCAACATATTATCACCCATATCCGTCGACTCATGACAGATGACAATTGACACTGGGTGACGGATGACACACTCAGCGCACTCCACACATAATGGACTCACATCATCACAATGAAGGATTGCAGTCGTTTGCGATATATCACGGGATATCGCGTTCCCTCGTCAAAGGGGAGCGATATTTAAACGAGCCTTGAGGTAAATAATAAAATTAGACGGCATAGATTGTATTTTACGTATAAATAACGGCAGTAAAAGTAGTAAAATGAAAATACACAAAATTCACGAAAATTGGTATTTAGACAACATTAAGTTAAACAAAAAATGTTGTTTTAAAGTTTAAATACAAAAAGATTCAAATAGAGATCATAAATTTTTACCTGCCTTTTCTCTATTTTCATTGTGTACCTCTTGTATAAGTTTTGTCGAAACAAAACGCCAATGAACTTGTTTGCGTTTAGTCTCAATTTATATGGCACAAAAAAGTTACCACCTAAGGCACCAGAAGCGCTGCTCGAGTTGCCTTGCAAAATACTAAACGCAAACGTATTCGTTTGTGTTTTTTTTCGAAAAAAACTTAGGTATGACTAAGGCTGGGTTGCACCAAACCGTCTGTAATCGTAAGCGGTGTTCGTCAAATCTGATTGTATGGAAAGTTTGACAAGTTTCTATGGGATGACAGCTGCCGGCGCCATATTTGACGATGACCGGTCTATGTTCGTACGTTGGTACAACTGGCACTAAGACTGTACTGTAAAATCACAACAGCAGTGCAATGACTACAGTTGAAAACTTGCTTCGGCGTACAATGAGACGTCAGTTTGCACGAATGCCAGATAACTACGCTGTCAGTCTGTAATTCGGAATGCCAACTGAGAAACACAATGCTTTGTTTTCATATTGGATTGAAAATTCGTTCGTTGCTCTAAAATACTAAACTTTTAATAAACTTGACAGCGAAGCGCACGGCGCTGCTATATCTACCGCTTTAGGCGACTTCCTGACTTGGCGGGGCGGGATCGATGTGTGATGACAGTTTCTTCTCTGACGTAAACTTACTGACGTCAAAAAGATTCCCACTTGACGGAATATGTCAGTATTACATTTTGCGGAGTAGTAATATCATGCGCAGAAGCGGAGCAGTACTGCCTTCGCATCGTCCCACTTCCGCGCATCCCGCGCCAGTCAGGAAGCACTCATTTAAATGTAGGGGCGCAGTAAAAAGTAGTACTAAGTTGACTGACAGTTGACACTGACATTTGACCGTTTTCTCATATCGTACCGCCTCCGCACCGCCAAACAGGAAGTCGCCTTAGTCGAGTCGAGATTGTAAACAGTCGAAACATTGTAATCTGTCGAAAAATAATGCGTTAAATTGTAAGCAGTATTTACGGTTCACAACCTTTCGTCGTGAAACTTCCGACTTAGGTTAGATTTCTTTCGTTGTGTTCCTCAGAGAGCGGAAATAGAAGCCCTCCAAGCAAGGGGGCTTAGTAAAACTCAAAACAATTTTCGGTTCACAATCTTTCGACAGATTACAATCCCGCTAGATAAATTATAATCTAACGGTTTTTGCAACTCCTTATCATATGGGATACGGACGTGAGTATGTATATATATATATATATTTTAAGAGCCTATATGGTGTCCCACTGCTGGGCAAAGGCCTCCCCTCTTAATCTCCACTCGTCACGATCTTAAGCAATCTCTGGCCAATCGTTATGAAATGCGTCTAGGTCGTCCCGCCATCTCCGTCTTGGCCTGCCACGTCGTCGTCGCCCATCGTTCGGCACCCACTCCGTGGCCAGTTTGGCCCACCTTTGTGGATGCATGCGGTAGACGTGGCCTGCTCAGTCCCACTTGAGCTTGGCGGTCTTAACTCCTACGTCAGCGATGCCAGTCTTTGAGCGCAGCGTAGAGTTTCGGACACGATCGATCCGTTTCACTCCAAATATGCTACGCTCCATATAGCTCGTTGGCAAACCTTCAATCTGGTCTTTTGTGCCTCAGAGTATGTATATACCTTTGTATAATCCCAAAAAGGACGCAAAATTTAAATTTGCCGCCATTTATGCATTTTAGTGCTGGTAACCCTAAAAAAATACTATTTGACAGCTGATAGTTTAGGGTTTTTAAAAATGTAGCACACTATACCAGAGAACAACTCATTTTTATTCTTGAACAGAAAACTATGAAAATTTGGCTACGAATTCTCGCAAATTTCGTGTACTGATTCGTTTCGGTAGCAGATTTAGCCCCCTATGTCATGTGATTTAACACCATTAGATTTCTTTGTATGGGGTTATTTGAAGTCAAAGGTTAATGCCAAAAGCCCTAACGCATTCAAGGTGGAGGTTTAATGTTGCATTCGCGAAATTCAGCCACATTTGTGCAAAATGGTCAAGGAAAATATTTCATCAAAAGAATTCGTATGTTCCAGCACAGTCGTGGTGGGTATTTGCCTGATGTGCTATTTCATGCGTAAACCCTATCCTATGTAGTTAATGTTTAAATAAAAATAATACAGTAAATAAAAAAAAAGTGTTTTCTAATTAATTCAAATATTGCGTCCTTTTTGGGACACCCTATATTATCATGTAAGGTTTCAGACACTCACTCCATCATAATTTTAAACAAACCCTACTGTTGTTTAATCCCCTCAATTTCAAGGAATTAAAAACCGACACAACGCAAACAGAATCTCATCTCCGTATAATTGCGGACGGTCCTAATTAATCAACTTAATTGGAGTTTTGTACGGACGCGAGATTGACCGTTTGGTTGTCCGATTCAACACTTTTCCTGTTTTGGAATTATTTTACTGTCTTTTTTCCGCGAATTAAGGTAAACTTACCAATTTTAGGACGTGCGGCATTTTGTTAATCATTTTAACCCTTTGACCGCCAAGAACCTATAAAGTGCTTGTGTGTCGTCGTGCCCACGACGCCAAGTGAAGGTGTACTTTGATCATGAAAAAAATCATTTATGAACTGTTCTAATTTGTTTTTATTGGTTTAGTTTAGACATTACACCAAAAAAACAGTGCTTGGCGTACTGGGCACGACGACACTATCGCTTTGGCGGTCAAAGGGCTAACGTACGTTTGCAATTGTGTATCAAAGCCAAAAGGGAATATTTTGCAGATAAGTAGTGTTTTGTTTAGTTTAATGACAGTATTTTTAATGCTTTTTTATAAAAGTCGTGTAGTCGTGTCGTAATAAAAATATCCTAAAAAATATTTGTCAACGTATTTTTGGGTCACGTTGTACTTTGGACGGACATAGCGAAGCTATAAGGGTTCTTGTTTACCACGGACTCCTAAAAATTAAGACCACGTTATTCGAAATCATAGTATTTTTCATTCAATTTTAAACCATTAAATACTCACTTTATTGATGGGATATGTAGATATGTTATAGTTTAAGAGTCGGTCTAGTGTATTTTAAGGCTGAAAACACGATATTTGAAACTTCGCTCGATGATCTCACATCGCAAAAACAGGTAAATTTTGATCTTATTGTGAGTCGTATATAAAATATATCCAACTCAGACTCGAGTAAAATATATCAATAGATAGGAAACGATGTAAAGAAGTGTATTTTACGGCTAATTTTTTTTTAAATGTTTTTATATTTAACAAAACTCAAAAATATCAGAAAAGCAAACTGCGCGCTTCATTTTAGTAGACAGATGGCCGTTGGGCCTCGAGCTGGACGGACGTCTGTCACACTTTTTGCAATTTGACATTTATAAAAATCGCATATTTAATACCAGTAACTAGATGATATTAACAATTTCAGGGTAAATTACTGGTGAGTCATATCGACGAATAAACATTTAAAATAGTTTTCCTGGTACTTTTACAATTCGAGATAGTGGAAAACATAAAATGTGGCTAATAAAGCTTATCATTATATCATTTTTTTCCTTTTTAACCCTCTCTTATTACAAAAGGTTTCATTGAGTATTTTTAGAATGTGGATTTTTTTTCCATTATACGGGTCACACTCCTTCATATAACATATTGTATATTTTATGTCTATGTGTGAGTATATTCATAGCGCCTGACACATAGTTTGACATCTGACATTAGCAAATTGAATTCAAGCTTGGTATTTCAAATACAATATTTTAAATTATTAAATATATTGAGCTTCGTATTGTAACAAAATAAATATGCCCAAACGGACCGTAATCCTGCCAAAGTTTTGACGCTATTCGACTTCAATTTGCTCTGCAGTTCAATGTAAAGCAGAATGACATCAGTATTACGATGAAAGTGATATTATTGCATTGTGTAATTATTCCAATATACCAGCGTGATGAAATGAAAAGATGCCTCGGATAATATCTGAAATAGAAAGGGCCCAAAGCTCTGAGGAATTCTGGCCGCTTACGGCTAGTATGTGGGGGAGGATATCTGGTGACGGCGTCGTCGCGGTCTCAGATCTATGATCAGCGGCTTCGGTGAACTTCACTTCATAGCCACATCATGCGCAAATGTTTACGTGAATTTACTGGACGAAGTGATGCTGCAAATTGTTCTACTGACTTTCCTGACTTTATTCAAGATAATTGCCCCATACAGCACGGGTCACTTGGGAATGGTTTACTCTACAGCTACATCCAGGCATAAATGTAATGATGTAATGCCATCGCCTGAAATTTGAACCCGATTGAGAATCTTTGGGGTTTAATGGTTCAACAGTGGGATCATCGCCATGAAAGAACCAAAGAAGCAATTCAAGCAATAGATACTGCAATTAAATATGGGAGGAAATGCGGGGAACTGACATAATTATCAACGTCTTCTCAGCTTATTGAGAGACAGGCTACAAACTGTTATAGACGCACTGTGGTTGCACGCATTATAATCCCCCAGTCTTATGTTTTATGTTTATAATAAATTATATAATAAATCTTGAATTTTATTTAAGGGGAGGTATCCCCAACGCAAATGTCCCGCTCTAACACGCGTGAGTTTATAATTAACCATCCCGCTCTCTACGCAAGCTCTGCGCGCAGTTTTGTAAATATTTAGCTATAGTCATTAAGCCAATCATTCTATCAAAGCAAACCCTGCGAATTTGTCTATAACTATTTACGATCTTTAATTTAGTAAAAAAATAAAACGTTAAATATTAGTAATATAACCGTAGTATTGAAAATACATTCCAAAAAGGGGTAACTTCGCGATTTTTTTTCTATCGAGTGAAATTCATCAGGTCATGTAACTGACTGCGATTTTGACTAGACAAGATCCTTATGTAACACATATATTTTTTTTAGATTTTAAGACGCTATATTCTATGTCTCAGATGGTTTTTAAAAACTCAAAAGTGGTAATACACGGCCTTAAGATGGATTTATGAACCGTACTGTCTTCTCGAAGATCTCACGGTTCGAAATAAAGGCCATACGATAAATAAAGAACTAATAAATAAAGTTGTAAGCTTGTATTAGCAGGGCAAAATATTTATGTTGAATCTTTTTCTAAATAAATAAAAAAAGTACAAAATATTTAAACCAAAATAACGCTCTATAATTATTTATGCTCTAAAAATTACGGTTGTTTAAATAAAACACAAAAAAAAACACTTGCTCTTGCCTGAGATTCGAACCTGTGACCTGTGCTTTAGAGAGCAAGCGATTACTAATTACACCACAATGTACTTGGCTTAGTGGTTGAAATTAAGCAACTTATTTGTGGCTTGCAACTTTGACATTTTGTGTCGAGTCGTGATAAAATTTAGCCCTGATTTAGTTAAGTGAAATCTGTCAAAACTGCGCAACAGAGACAGAGATATGCAATGACAAGTCATAACAATCTGTTCTAAATTTAAATGGTTGACAACCTAATTATCACGTGCGCCACTCTGGCTTATTCTGGTTAATTTGACAAAGAAGGTCTGTCACATATTCAAATTCAAAGTTACAGCAATCATTAAAAAAAACGAGGTCAGTGACCTGTCACAGTAAAGTGAGATAGTGTGTGTAAAATGTAATTGTGTTTGTTACTGGGGAGAATTACGATAATGTTGCGCCGCCTAGCGGATTTTTTGTGTCGCGTTTGTAGTTTCGCTGCAATAAGAAAGCCTTAAGTTGTAAAATGGTTGCAAGTGGAAAATATGGAAGACTTGGTGAATTAATTTCCTTCATTTTATTTATTAATATGGATCTTGAGGAAAACGTGCACTCGTGTAGACTATAATAAATGTTAAGCTGCTGCTGGGTGCTAGATACTAGTAGATAGTTCATATAACCTCTTTAAGGCACGAGTGAATAGGAATTTTCTGGGTGAGCTCGCTTCACCGTCGGCCTCTTCAAATGCAATCCCATTCTTAATAATAATAGAAAAAACTTAATTACTCATATTTTTGATGGCTAGATAATGAATAAGGAACAATTTGAATATTGATTTCTAGTATTAAGATAATATAGTTATTGCATTAAAATTATCATCATCATCATTTTCAGCCTGTAATCGCCCTCGACGAAGCAGTAAGCCTATAAAAAGTACTTATTCCAAATAAAACATCAAATTGGGTTGAACACCGAGCTGATTTAAAAAGTGCCAATTAGAACGTACCTACGTACGTAACGTACCTAGTCAAGGGCATAAATATGTATATATTTTTGGACTTTATTTCAATGGAATAAGGTGAAAAAATGCCCTCGACTGTACCTCGCGTACCGGTCTCTTATTTAAAATGGGTGCGCACGAAAAATCCGCCATAACTATTAATGTAAATAGGTGCGTTCCGCTTGGGGCTCGTCGATTCGTTCCTAATTAGATAGCGGACGGATAAAGGGCGAATTAAATGGCTAAGCTATATTTAAATGGTAAAGGGTGAGCGTTTTATCTTTAGATTATTATTTTTGTGTGATTTATAACTGTAAATAAATACACTGTCAAAATCAATATGAAAGCCGCTAGAGATCTTATATCAATGTCACTGTTGACAAGGTACGAAGTGGCCCAGAAATCAAATTGGTTGACCGTACTTATATAGATAAATAGATACTTAAATACATAGAAAACATCCAAGACCCAAGAACAAATACTCGTGCTCATCACACAAATAAATGCCCCGGCCGGGATTCGAACCCGGGTCCTCCAGCTTCGTAGGCAGGGTCACTACCAACTAAGCTAAAGCGGTCGTCAAATATCATTAAAATAGATCGAATTTGAATAGGGACTGTATATATGTGTCAGTGTAGTCGAGATATTGCTCCACCACAGCAATATACATACATAATTCCACTGAATGCATTCACTTGTTATACTAATGAATAATAATCAAGCATTCTCAATCAACGCCAAATCAAACCAGACAGTAACTGTAGAAACGTCGTATCTACCAAACTTATCTAAAGCTAATACGACCTTTCTGTTCTAAGTAATTCTCGGTGCCGCATTTCTGTATGCATATCACTGTTGTTAATTTGATACACGTGCGGAACTCCCTTAAGCTCTTATAGATATAATAATATTACTTGGATATTGAGTCTTATTGAAATGGTAAAAGGTAGTGATTTGAATGGTGCGCATAGATAAGATACGAGTTTGTGGGAGTTAGTGTATCCATTCGCTAATCACTAATACTAATAGCACCATATTGAGGAGTGGATTAGGTTTGAAATTGGTCGAATATCATTAAAATAGATCGAATTTGAATAGCATTAGTCATTTTAGGCTATTAAAGCCTTATCGATTTCATCAACTATTAGTTCTCCCATCAGCCAGCTCTATTTCGTTATTTTAAAACTAAGGTACCTGCACCATGTAACCTTATTTATTAATGGGTATAAAACCATAATTATAGATGATAGAATAACAAAACTTTTAAAAAAACCTTTAGGTATTTATTTATCTATTAGAAATCGGGAACTACAACTTACATAATCAACACGTCTATTTATTAAAGATTATTTTTAAAAAAGGTCCTTTGGGCCTTATTACGAACCCACTATCATAATAAGGCCATACCTGGGCCTTATTATGATTTATGGGAGGGTAACGTTACATTAATCAGTCTTTAATTGTTTAATTTATAATTAAAGGTTTGGCAACATATATTATAATAATCTCACTTGAAGTCTTCAATGATATATAGTATTAAATTTACGTTAAATCTAACAGTCTTTGTAAATCAACATTTTAACAGACTTATTAAAAAAATAACACTACCATACATTTTTCCTCAAAAACAAACAAAAATTATACCTATTCGGTAAACAATGTATAAAAACTACGGTAGTCGATTTGTTACACTTGAAACGAAAAACACACTACACTTAATTTAAGGGCTACATTACATGAAAATAAATTTCCGTAATTCACCACGCACCTCATAACTGAACCAACACGTTCACAAATTCATACCTTAACGCGTTCAATCATGGTCCATTTTCGCTTAATCCAGCTTTAAAAAACATTGCACGCGCATTGTAAACTTAAACGACGGATTTAAGACTTTATATGCAACACAACACGTTTCGTTTTTGTTTCAAAGCTTGCGTTTGGAAATTTCAACGAGTTTGTTTTACTGCATCCAATTTCCGACTTTTTATGTAGATAGTTAAGGTTCTTTTTCGTTTAACGAGAGTTTATGAGTTATAGGTATATTAGCGAGTAACAAGAGCCTTGGAGCAAGTGTGCAGTAATCCTTGTCGACATATTTCAGCACTTACGTACTTCAGTGGGTTGTTTAGCCGTGAGAGTTGGTAATATAAGAGACGGGAATTTTAATGATATATATTATATAGCTACTTGTAATTTAAAAGTTGCATTTTTCTATGTTTTTACTTTATTAAAAAATGCATCGCTTAATTTGGCAAATATTGAATTTATTTTTATTCATGCTACTTATTTAAAAAAGATGCGTTATCGGCGACAAAACTCCTAGTGGCTCGATTCCACTCACACCTTAGATTCGGTTAAAGCCGCTCAACCAGTCTCACTAGAGCGCAAACTCTTAGAGTATTCCAGTGTTTAAACCGCCCGCGTGGTCATATCGGAGGTTTCCCCTGGATGTTCCTCAGGCCACTCTCCAACGGGTCAGGTTAAAAAAGGTGTTATTGGTTCGTAAGATAATCATGACATCCCGTAGAGACAAATGGTGGACCTTAACTTTCACCACACCTGTGACACGCGAAGGAACGTAAGCGCTGTGGATAAGTATGTGTGCGTACGCTGTCGGTACACGCGTCAATTGTTTGGGCGGGTGCGTAGCGCGTGGCGCGGACGAATCGCGAGGCGCGACGGCACCCGATCGGCACCAGGCGGGTCTCTCAGGGACGAGGTAACTGACTTCGGTGCGGGGGTTCATGTCCGTTCTGTATGTAATACTATTATAAGTACTATTCTGTGCTTTCAGTGCAGCCTTGATAGCTCTGGCACCATTATTATTTATTACCAAGAACAAAATATCATATCAGAGAGGTAGGGCACAGCATTCATAGAGGTAGGATAAACCAAAATTTCATATTTCTCGAATTTGGAGGAGCCCAACTATGTCAAGTAATGATGTAATAATGACTGTAATCTTCTGTATGGAGTGCTTTCTCAGTTGGGCTGCTCCAAATGAACTTACACTATAAGAATAAGAATAAATTCATTTATTTCGACCGACTGGGATCATAGTTACAGACAATAAGAATTCAAATAAAATAATTTACATTAGATTAAATTAAATAAATTAAATTAAAAAAATAAAACAAGCATCATTATAAATCAATAAAATAAATTACATGTTTGCAACGACAGGTGAAGGTAAATGTCTACATACCATGTAGCCAGTAGCCACCTATCCCCACCCGCCGACGCACCCAGACTAACTAAGTAGGTACTAGGATTTGTTTGGCGTTACATGAATCTTATAACAGTGATTCAGGTAATGGCAAACTATGCTCTACATTTCCAAAAGTAATTCAATAGGTGATGTTTATTTTACTGACCTCAAAACTACCTTCTTATAAAAATTCATATCTTATTTGATTGCGGGCACCGTGTTAGACGTTAAAAATAACTGCCGTACCATAAATATTGGCAGTTACCTTTATGCCATAAAACATACTGATAATTTAACGACAGCATCTCTTTAATTCAGTATATGTAATAACTTTATACGTGTGAGCGTACAGAATATAGCTACGTATATTTATTCCAGCAGTGTCCCTTTATTTTTACACGACTACCCAAAAAAAAGGAGTGTAATGTTTTCAGGTTTCATATATGTATGCGATTTTTTTTGTTCCCCCAGAACTTCTCAATGCCTTAACTGATTTAGATGTGTGAGGTATCGTTGGAATCCTTACGTCATCCAGGGTAACATAGGATATGTGACGTTGCAATAAAAACATTATGGCGGACTGTAGACTCCATTTTGAGGGTTTCGTAAAAAAATTTTTTTTGTATCCTAGCAAGTGGGGTATCAAAATGAAGCATTTGAAGAGACGATTCTAAAAATATACATAATGTATGTGTTTCAAGCAAAAAAAGTTCGAAATCAAATAATAGATTATAAAAATTAAAAACACGACTGCATTAAAAAGATAAAAACAAGTTTTCTAATAAAGAACTTAAGGAAATATATTTTTTTTGCAGTCAGGGGACCAACTACGTACAAGACAATATACTACATACAACAAAATATATTTCCTTGAGTCCTTTATTAGGAAACTTGTTTTTATCTTTTTAGTGCAGTCGTGTTTTTAATTCGCATACCTAATAAAGTTACTGTAGTAGGTACTTTTATCTCAGGAGCGCGGGTTGGCCCATGTTGTAGTTGTGACACATACGAACCCAAGACAACGTGAACTCATAGCGCCTACGCTGACGCACACATAGACAATGCGCATATATAGCTCAACACACAACCATGGCTCACCCGAGCTCGTGATATAAAAGTAGTCTACTATATCTATAGTTTCTTTCTTTTCTTACATTTGGGTAACAGGATCACCAAACCAAAAAAAGACTTAAGGAACAAATATTCGTGCTCATCACACAAATTAAATACCCTGATCGGGATTCCAACACTTGGCTACCAACTATACAGGCAGGAAAATGAAAATTATATTTGTATCTCTCTTTGGGTGCCCTGAAAACCAGCGCCTTAGCAGTATATTGCTATTGGCATATGCTGTGTGGTATCCTATTTAGTGTTAAAATTAAAATGTTTAGTTTAGTTAAATTGTTAATTTCATTTATGCGTGTACTCCAAATATTGTACAATGATTTAACACTAAATAAATATTTTTCTTCTTCTTCTTCCTAAAATGAAATTTATTAATAACAATAGTTACAAGTCAAGCTACAAATATTTCAATACACTTTCAATAGTGTTCAAGTCTTATTAATTACATGTCAATTATAATATTACGTGCTAATTATCTTAGTATGTAATTATATTCACAGGGTTACTTCCAACAGCTGCGATACTCTAATTAAAGTGGTCATCACTAACACTTGTAAGAATTTAAATGTTTCCACCAAGTTTCCATTGAAGTACTTATTACTCAAAGTTATCAGAGAACCATAAAGTATGTAACTTAAGTTTTCTAATTCCAAACGGGCGTATCTTTATATGAGTAAAGACGGCATTTACGACCTTTTGGAATTAATTCTTTACCATTAGGGACACAGCTGACAAATTGCACTTAACTGCTTTTTATTGGCCATTCCGCGTTTTACAGTCGTAGCTCGTTATGAATAAATTAAAATTTAATAATTCTTTGTCTTTTAGGTTATTAATGGTCATACTTTAAGCTTTTCCCGGCCGGGAATATCTATTTAAGATTTACGTTTCGTACCTGACCTGATTGGAAATCTACTACTTCGCGGAAGTCGTGGCGCGGACCCTCGCCAAACCATGAGCTCTGCTAGATCACGATCACGCTTTGCAAATGGCTTGTAAAAGATGATATGATAATTTTTTGAGGGATACAATTAGAGAGACCCTAGACTAGCGCCTTTCTCGCTCGTGCAACGACAACGCAACTTTTGCGCAACGTCGGCGCGACGCCAGCAGCGTTTCTCGTGCGTCAGAGTCTTACAAGCGCCACGCAGCGTAGGTATCTGCGACGGATAGTGCATAACGCAATCCCCTCGCCCCGCTACCCGCTACTACGTCGCACCAGTTCAAAAGAAACGTGGTGTTATCGCTGCGTGGACGCTGGTGAGACGCTGGACGCGGAATAGACGCCTCTGGCGTCACGGCATACTTAGTTGCGCCGACGTTGCGTGCATGCCGACGCTCAAAAGACGCCAGTGTGCGGTTACTCTTAAGGCGAGGCCACTATACTACGTTGCGGCGTTACACCGTAGAAGGAGTTGTACAATTTATTACCTATGTCGTTTTTGCAATGCGATGCCACAACGTAGTGTTGCCACCCTTTAATGTATGGTATGACGGATAAAATTATTTATTTATAACCTCTCTTGTTCCAGTGGTCGACTGTGAGGTATCCCCCTGGGGCACGTGGTCAACTTGCGACACGCGGTGCGGCGCGGGCAGCATGGTGCGCACGCGTCGCGTGCTGCAGTCCCCCGCGCGCGGCGGCCGACACTGCCCCTCGCTCGTGCAGCGCCGCGCTTGCCAGGAGCACCAGGGATGCCCGCGCGACAGCCTGCAGATGCAGCAAGGTAAGAACGTTCTTGGTGCTTTTTATCATCATCCTGGCCGATTTTGACAACGGCGTCTGGAAAGAAAAAGAAACCAGGTGCACGGCGGCTGCCGCTGTCCTCGCTCATGCAGCGCCGCTCGTGCTAGAAGCATCAGAGGTGCCCGCGCGACGGCCTATATTACTACATACAGAAACGGATAGATAGTTCATCTCGTGACGAGATAGCTCGCGCGCCATTTTGTGCTTGTCGTGCTGGCCGGTTTTAACAACGGCGACTGGAATGAAAAAGAAACTGGCTAGTGAGAGCATCGCTCGTCAGCGCTCAGGCGCGCACGTGGAGCCACTGCCTCTCGCTCGTGCAGCGGATAAGTGTTTTCTGCGGGCACCAATCAAAAAGAGACGGATTGTATATCTCGCGCGCTTTCTAGTGCTAGCCGTGCTGTAGACTAGTTTTTCCCAATTGGCTAACCCACAATCTGGTTGCAGATGAGACGGCGATGATCCTGCCGGGCGCGCTGTCCGTGAGCCGCCATTTCAACTCCACCTCCGACATCCGCAAGAACCTGCGTATGCGCAACCCTGACGACCCTGAGGCCAATGCGCATAGAGAGTGAGTTTATTATTCGTTAATCGTTTATTATTCAATAACTAGTTTATGCACTAGCATTTAAAGAAAACGGGGATTTTAATGTGAATTAAATTTCAAGCGTCCCATACAAGCTTTTGATCCAGCGGGGTAATCACATAACGTTAAATGTACCTACTACCGTTAGCATATTTAATGTCAATTTTGACGTATAAATCTATAAGCTAATGTCAAAAAATGACATTAAATATGCTTTAACGGCAGTACATTTTAAAGTTACGTGATTACCCCGCTGGATAGGAATAGGAAAGATTGGCATAAAAAAAGTTTCTCAAAAATGACCTTTTTTTCGAACCTTGCATGTTTTTTCCAATATCTGTAATCGCCAATCTTCACGAGGGAAGGGCTTCTGAGACCATTTTCGCGTAGCATCATGGGATCTGGTAGCTGCCCTCATTGACCCACAAAAAGAAAATCCATCCTGTATCTATAAATAGTTTTTTTAACTCATAGCTTATTTGTTAGGTAAATTTGTTAACATATAGAATTTAGGAAAAGTGCCTGTGTCACGATTCGTCTATCAGACTAGACTATAAATATTATCATCGATCCGTCATCATCCATCTGACGGATGTCTATAATTTTGATTTTAAGGTACAAACACACTAGACCGTTCCGTGTCCGGGCCGGCCCGTTTTCTAATACAGGACGCGCGACGGCCGTCGATTTCTTGTACTAGAAAACGGGCCGGCCCGGACACGGAACGGTCTAGTGTGTTTGTACCTTTAAGGCGCAAAATTAACGAACTACCAAAATAACAACGAATTATAATTTATATTAACGACAAAAAGTCAACAGTGTAATTCAGTAGGCCTATATATAAATCGTGTCCGGGGCCAAATTTGATTCACTGCTAGGGTTGGCACTTGCCGCAATTTATGGAAGTTTTTTTATTTCTCAAGATGATGTATTAGGGTTTGATGAAAGTAACGAACAGCCTTTATTTCTGATTTATTGAGAACATTTTCAAATGATCCTTATTTAAATTTGATATTTCTTTCAAAGACCCCTAATCCCAATAAGATCTAGTTTCCCCTCGGGGTTGAAAGGTCAGATGGCTGTCGCTTCCGTAAAAACTAGTGCCTACGCCAAATCTTGGGATTAGGTAGCGGATCCCAGGCATCCTTCAGGATGCAACTGTACTGGGATACCGCTAGGAGGATGATGATATCTTTCAAAGACCATCTAGTTGATTATGTAAAATGTCAAACTTACTTTAGACATTTTTTAAAGAGATAGTGTCATTGAGATCGAATCATTATCTTTTTACTTCTTTGACACCTTGGTCATAAATTGCTGTAATAATTTCTATTAATTTTTACGGTACTAATTTATTGTATCTGCTGTATGAATTTGTAATACCCATTAGCACGTAAGGTCTAGCTGTTAGTGCTATAATGTTGAATAAATAAATGAAATAAATGAAATAATTAATGGAGAAGTGGCCTTAATTCATTCATGTAACGACCGTATTTTTGTGGCAACCCTATTCCCAGCGGAAAATTCGGTGTAATCAAAGTAAGGGCCATTTTGGAAGCTTAATTAGCAAACAACTAGCGGACAGCAGATACACAGTACAGGCTAAATGGGTATGCTATATTATGTACCTAATTAGTTTCGTGTACAGTGTGTGTACAGCTATAATCGCGTGTGGCCCAGTGGCGCCCACGTGCCGCGTGAAGTATGCAAAGGCGACTTCCTGATTTGTCGGTGCGGAGGCGGTACGATATGAGAAAACTGTCAAATGTCAGTGTCAACTGTCAGTCAACTCAGTACTACTTTTTACTGCGCCCCGACATTTAAATGAGTGCTTCCTGACTGGCGCGGGATGCGCGGAAGCGGGACGATGCGAAGGCAGTACTGGTCCGCTTCTGCGCATAATATTACTACTGCGCAAATGTAATACTGACAGTATTCTGTCAAGTGGAAATCTTTGCGACGTCAGTAACTTTACGTCAAAGAAGAAAATGTCACATATCGATCCCGCCCCGCCAAGTCAGGAAGTCGCCGTATTCTTCTTTGACGCAAGCTTACTGACGTCGCAAAGATTTTCACTTGACGGAATACTGTCAGTATTACATTTGCGCAGTAGTAATATCATGCGCAGAAGCGAAACCGCCTCCGCCCCGACAAATCAGGAAATCGCCTTAGGCGACTTCCTGACTTGGCGGGGCGGGATCGATATGTGACATTTTCTTCTTTGACGTAAACTTACTGCATGACGTCGCAAAGATTCTTACTTGACATAATAACGGTAAGCGATGGGCATTTCATGTTGCGGTTACTGTTCCCCATATACTTAGCCTTTAAGTTTAAGTTTAAGATAATTTTAGTATCAAAGTGTGTAGTGTAATATTTAATATCTTATTTCTATAAGTGAGTTTCTGTAATTGGCTCCATGTTTCTATTTAAGAATCCAAATTGTTAAGTTAGCTGTTGAAACTCCTTGAATAAATAATAAATAATAATAATACTGTCAGTATTACGTTTGCGCAGTAGTAATATCATGCGCAGAAGCGGAGCAGTACCGGCTTCGCATCGTTCCGCTACCGCGCATCCCAAACCAGCCGAAACCATGATCCGACTAGTCGGCCGATTAGTCGGCCATCTCGGCGCCGACTAGTCGGCTAGTCGGCCAAATCCATAGTCGGTACATCTCTAATAGGGACTTCCGATTATATATATCCTGGACCTCTTAAAGGCACGAGTGCTTGCTTCACCGTCGGCTCATCTTTGCATCTGGCTAGATGATGTCGGGGAAAACATACAAATTATATGCCTTCTAAATCTAATCTAACTACATGTACCTAAAACCATTCATAAATCAAAGTGAACTTATCCCAAAGCAAACTTTATGACCAAACCTAAGCGTAATATTTTACGATATCCTAAAAACTACATGCTTGGCACATCGGCGAAAATAGGTTTAGTACAAACAAGAGACCCCCGCTATACGTTACGCCCATCAATATTTACGAGCCGGGATCCTGAACTAAAATAACACTGTCACATGAAAACGTTTCATGATATACCTAAGCGAAGAACACACAAGGAGTTTTATGATAGAGTACTTGTGTAGACGACAACGCCCGCGATACCTAGTTACATAAGTATATAAGTCAAACGAGTAAATAAAGATCATTTTTTAACTAGCTAGGTAGCCGTAAGAGAAATCCTGTTATTTAAGTTGAACCTGTAATATTTAAATAAGTAAATAGCTAGGTAGGCTTTATTTACCTGTATTTACCTTAGTACATAGTCTGATAGAACACATGACCATATAAGGTAATCTTCGATGATCTTGAACGCTATTGGTCGGCCTAAAGACCGACGCCAAATGAGAAACGGGAACTTTTACCAAGGTAACAAGTTCTTGGTCCTCATAACGAGCACATAGGCAAACCTATAAGCCTGAAAGTGGCCTGGAATATAGGTCTTGACCCAGACTACTGAACCCATAGCAAATTATAACACAGGCACCTATATTCTTGACCACATCCAGAGCCTAATCCTATCAGTAAGCACAAGTACGCGTGCACCGAACAAACGAGAGGCTATAGGATGCGTATCTGCTCGAATTAACAACAGAACCGAAGTTTATTATAACCGCGGCTACTAACCGCACATTATAACAATAGAACCAGATCGAGGTCATGCCCGGTTGACGCGTGGCGATCAATTAAACGCTCGATCAATAAGAGATCAGTATTTATAAGGGGGCGTGGCATTAAGCCGAGCAATCAAAGCTATCATTTGATTGACCAATCAGAACAATGGGTGGCTTGGTTCAATTAGCCGCTATAAAATAGGAACAATGCCAGTATGGAAACAATGTTTGCGCCATTCAGTACTCCAGTGATCCCGAACCGAACCAGTGAACCAAGCCTCCTATAGTCTAGAAGTCTAGACCAGGAGCTATTGTGTTAGTGTTTAATTTAGAATTAGTCAGTTTAGAGTTAGAGTCAGTGATCGTGTAAATATATCAATTAAGTTATTTGAACCTGTCTTTGTTGTCCGCCTGAGTAGGTACGAACCCGATCCAGGAAACGTCCTGCTGCTACTTATGCAAAATAAACTGTGAACTAGTGACCTCGTGCCACCACGAGGATATCGAAGATGCGATCTTCACATTGATTATACGCTCTATAGTCAACAATTTGGTCCTTCGAAGAGCCGGATTTTGCAAAGTAAGTAGTGTTCGTTACCGTTATACCAGCTCAGTGCGGGTGCGCATGGTATATACGGCGCGTGACCGTGGACTCTAACTGTGTAATTGTGAAGTACTTTAGAACGATATTTAGTGTTAGACATTAATGAACGTTTTTATTTGACTTTGGTGTTAAAAATAATTTAATTTTCGCGTATGAACAGTGAACGTTTTACGAACTACGAACTAAGTTTTATGACATTTTATAAGTGAACATTTGATTTTAGTGACTTTTAATTATTTTCAACGTACAGTTAGTCTAATTTCGGAACATTGTAGTGTTAATTTCGCTAAAGGACGAACAACTTCGCCTCGCGTAGTGCGCAGTTATTTTTATAAATAAAGTGCGTTGATACGGAACTTTTAAAGGATTTTATTTTGAACATTATTTTTATACGTGTGTGAACTCTTGAACTTACGTCGTGACACGAGTGTAAATGAAGACTCCGGCTACTAGGAGAACCCGATCCCGCTCTTCTCCTGCTGTGTGGAGGCCTAGCAACCGAACCATGGCGGTCACCAGATCACAGACGTCGGACAGGGACCAGGAGGAGAGACAGCTAGCCCTTCTAAGGAAGGGCGCCGAGGCCGCGGAGCGGCTGGTCGACGCTCGCGGCGGCGCAGGCGCCGCGGGCGCTAGCACATCAGGCGCTGCGGGCGCTAGCACATTGGGCGCCGCAGGCGCTCACGAACCGGGCGCTAAAGGCGCTCACGAGCCGGGTGCCAGGGGCACTCATGAACCAAGCGCTGAAGGCGCTTACGAACCAGGCGCTAAGGGCGCTACCTCTGGCGCTGTGGGCGCTACCACAGGCGCCACCAAGGGCGACCGGAGGTCCAAGTACGAGTCATCCCGGCATCCCGAGTCCACATCCTTGGCGCAGAACGCGCGCCGGGACCGAGCCACGGACCAGGAGCAGGGGGACAAAAGGGTAAAGAAGAGGTCAGGTAACCCTAAAACGACGGTACATAAGATCGTCCACGAGGCCATGGTGCACATGGATTCGCCGAGGTCTCCGAGCTTGCACGAACAAGGGCGGTGGCGTCGCGAGCACGGTGGTCGTCTCGATACCCAGGAACAGCGGACGGCGAAGGAGGACGCATGGAACCGAACTCGCGTTCTCTCACCTACGCCGGGGCAGGAGGGTCCAGTAGAGGCGAGCCGCAACACCGCATCTAAAAATGTAAATTTCTTAGATCGAAATCAGTCTACACCTCACCCGGCCCCGAGAGCAGAATCGATCGTGTCCCGAGCCAGTAGTCGTGCCGAGGCGCGGCGGCTCGAGGCAAAAGCAGAGGCGGCAGAGCAGCTGGCGGAATTACGTAAGCAGGAAATACAAATTGAACGAGAATTGGTAGAAGCTCGATTACGCGCACGTATGGCGCAAATCGAATCTGAAAGTTCAGATAGAAGTAGCCGAGTCGCCCGCTGGGTAGATGAGTCTGCAGAGCTGCGTAAGAAAGATGAGGAGCCGGTACCACGCAACGAGCCCGCGGAGGTCCCGGTACCTATGGACGTCACACCACTGCGTCCATTGGACGCGAAACCGATCCACAATCTACGTCCTATATCACCCAAGCAAATAAGGTATGATAGCGATCCAGAACCCGATCCAGTAATGAACGAGCCTAAGACACCGCACTCTCGAGTTACAACCGCTACAACTCCAGAAGATATGGTTGGCCTGTTTGAACGTATGCAGGCAGCGGCGCGACCGGCACCGAAAGAGGTTTTCGAGCTACCAGCATTCCACGGAGATATAAGCGAATGGAGGTGCTTCATAAATACGTATCAGGAAAGTAACGTAAGGTACAAATTTACGGCGTACGAGAACGTCGCGCGCCTGCGTGCAGCGTTGAAAGGAGAGGCGAAGAAATGCGTTCAACACATCTTGTCAGCAGCCACGAAGCCCGACCTCGTGATCAGGATCCTCAATAAACAGTACGGGCGAACGGACTTTTTAGTAGATAAGGCGCTGGAAGATTTGAAGAAACTGCCGCACGTAGGTTCCAGCGCGAACGAGTTGAACCAATTTGCCATCTCGATAATGAACATTGTAAGTACGTTAATAGACTTAGATGGTCGAAATTACGCCAACAACCCGCTGTTAGTCAGAGAGGTGACCGACAGACTGAGCCCACACTTGAGGTCACGATATTGTGACTACGCCAGGAACCACCGGAACGAAAGTAAGGCAGAAATTGAGCTAATAGCGGACTTCCTACTGGAGGAGAGCGATTTACAGTTAGAATTTACGCACGCGCGGGCTCCCGTAACACGAACCGAGCCGCGGGGAGCGCCCGCAACTTACGGGAAGCCTAGAGCGAGTGCGTACGGCCGGCCGCAGGCCCCGCCCACAAATAGGTACGGCGGGGAGACGCGGCGGCCTCTGCCGAACAGAGTAACGTACGCTACTACAGATGAGCAGCCGCCACCAACGCCGCAACGTCGTGTCCAGACATGCCTCTACTGCGCTGCCGGACACAGAACCAACGAATGCCGTAAGTTACAGTCGCTACAGCTCGCAGCGCGGTGGGACTGGGCGAAGCAAAATAGAATATGTTTCAAATGTATGGATGCGAAACATCGACGCGATCATTGCCGAGCGAGAGGGTGCAGCGTGCCTGGCTGTCCCCACTCTCACCATCGGCTGCTACATCAATCGTCAGACGATCCGCAGCCGCGGTCCGCGGCGGCGACAGTGCCGCCGCCGGTACCGCGGCCCGAACGCGACCCGGCGCCGACAGAGGCGCCAACACGATCCCGAACCCCGCATGAACCGAGCCGCGGGACACCGAACCTGGAGCACCAGAGCTCCTACGCATCGAGCACCGGAGAAACGAACGGTACAATTTTATTAAAGGTCCTGCCCGTGACGGTATCCGGGCCTAAAGGAGAAGCACAGATCTACGCGCTGTTGGACGAAGGATCCACTGTCTCGCTGCTAGAGCAGAGCATCGCCGACAGCATAGGTGCCACTGGACCATCGGAACAATTAACGGTACGCGGAGTGGGGAGCATCGCCCACCGCGGCCGCAGCGAACGCATAGGGATTCACGTGCGGTCGAGAGAAGGAGGCGTGGCCTACCCCGTCTCGCTACGAACAGTAAGTCACCTAGGCCTGAGAGGGCAATCGACAGACCCCGCTTTATTAGAGAAATATGAACATTTACGAGAAGCAAGCGGCGCCTGTCACGAGTATGGTATACCACAGTTACTCCTAGGAGCGGATAACTGGCACTTACTGGTACCGGAAGAAATTAGAACCGGACCCCGCAACGCACCAGTGGCTATGAGAAGCGCCCTAGGATGGGCAATTTTTGGAAGAATGCCAGGTCACCTGAAAACGACGGAGCTGGCTATATATCACACTACATGTGATGACGAACTACATAAAGAGGTAAAACAATATTTTGCAATAGATTCCCTGGGCGTGGGACTGAAAGAGAATGTGCGGCCAGCAGACGAACGAGCCGCGCAGATCTTCGAACAGACGATAAAGCGAGTGAACGATAGGTGGGAGGTAGGCCAACTATGGAGAGACGACGAGCCCCTCTTACCGCCTAGCTATGCGATGGCGTATAGCCGTCTACGCAACTTAGAGGCCCGCATGGATAAGGACGCGGAGTTCGCCGCAGGGTACCAGAAGCAAATACAGAATTTGGTAGATAAAGGATACGCCGAGCGACTGAACGAGATCCCCGAGTCACCGGTCGCGAACTTCTTGGCGCACTTCGCTACCTATAATATGAATAAAGGCAAGTGGCGTCAAGTTTTTGATGCAGCGGCGAAATGCGACGGGCGGAGCCTAAATGATTATATACTAGAAGGGCCGGACTTGCTACAATCGTTGCTGGGAATATTGCTGCGCTTCAGAGAAGGCGCGTACGCTGTATGCGCCGACATAGCGGAAATGTTCTTACAGGTAGGCCTGCGGGAGGAGGACCGGCCCTCGCAAATGTTCCTGTGGCGAGGGCCCCGACGGGACTGTCGGCCCGAGGTCTACCAGATGAAAAGAATCGTCTTCGGAATAATTTCGAGTCCTTGTCTAGCGCACATGGTACGCAACCACAATGCGTTGTATAACGCCGACGAGTACCCCAAGGCGGTGTATGAAATCACTAGGAACCACTACATGGACGACTTCGTATCCAGCTTCCAGAGCGAACGGGACTTAATAGAAACAGCGAAGCAGGTACGAGACTCGCACGCGGAGGGCGGATTCCATCTCCGTGGGTGGTCCACGAACAGTAGTAATTTTTTAAAACAGATCCCAGAGGAGCACCGAGCGAGCGAACCGGCATCACTGGGAGATAAAGAAAATCACCTAAAGATATTAGGTATGAAATGGGACCCGACTTCCGACACTCTAGGATACAACACGTCGTTGCTACGAGTACCCGAGCAGGTGAAAGAGGGTCGGAGGGCCCCGACACGGAGGGAAATGTTAAGCACCATTATGAGTATATATGATCCGCTGGGACTCATAGCCCAATATGTTATCTCGGCAAAAATAATAATGCAACAGGTATGGGGAAAAGTTACGTGGGACGAAGCGCTACCGGCAGACGAAGCGGAGCAATTCGCCGTGTGGCTGAACGAGTTAAAAAGCGTAGCAGCGCTGCGCATACCGCGCTGCCACCTGTCAAGCGGCGCGGAGGCAATAGACCTTCACATATTCACAGATGCCTCGGAAGTGGCGTACGCAGCAACGGCGTACTGGCGCATCGAGACTAGTACCGGGATACATGTGAGTTTAGCGGCAGCAAAGGCACGAGTGACACCGATCAGAACCGTCAGCGTGCCTCGAGCAGAGTTAACCGCAGCCGTGACCGGCACGCGGCTAGCCCAGACGATCATAAAAGAGCAAAGATACAAGGTGAGGAAAATAACCTATTGGACGGACAGCAGGACGGTATTGGCGTGGGTAAGGGACGACGCCCACCGATACGCGCCCTTTGTCTCGCACCGCATCGCGGAGATAGCGGAAAACAGCGATCGGTCGGCATGGCGATGGGTGCCGACGAAACAGAACCCGGCGGATGACGCAACCCGTCTACGGCCGGACAGGCAAATAACTATACAAGATAGATGGTATACAGGGCCGGCATTTCTTCAACGAACGGAGGACGAATGGCCGCCTGTTATTTCTACGGCAGGCATGGAGCCGGCCGAACGCCGTAAGGTGAAAACGGCGTTAGCTACGTCACACGAACCGGAGTCATCGTTACCGCCTACGGAACGATTCAGCTCGTACGAGAAACTGGTGAGGACGACGGCATACATGTTGTTATTTATAGAAAAGTGCAGGCGGCGAGACAAGGGACAGACGCTGGAGTCGCGGCATCTACGCGCGGCCGAACACCTATTGATGCAACGGTCCCAAAGACATAGCTTCCCGGAGGAACTACGATGTCTCGCCGCGGGTAAGAAATTGTCAAAAGGTTCGAGATTATACGCCTTAGATCCTGAGCTCTCTACGAATGGCCTGTTAACAATGAAGACACGCTTAAGCCGAGCACCAGTAAGGTATACAGCCGAGAAGCCGATTATATTAGACGGCCGAGAACCGCTGATAAGATTGTTTATCAAGCGCGCCCACGCAAAGGGTGCGCATGTCAATAATGAAGCCGTAGTAAATTCTATGCGACAGAACCACTGGATCCTGAACCTACGACCGAGCGTGCGCGCCGTAGCACAGGCGTGCGCGCTATGCAGACTGCGGCGCGAGAGCCCGCGCACGCAGCCCCTTGGCGACCTCCCGGCCGAGCGACTGGAGGCCTACCAGCGCTGTTTTGCGCACACGGCGCAGGACTACTTTGGCCCTCTCTGGGTCACCATCGGACGGCGCCGGGAGAAGCGCTGGGTGGCGCTGTATACGTGCCTGACCACAAGAGCGGTCCACCTGGAGGTGGTCCACAGCCTGTCTACGGACAGCGCGATCAACGCGCTGCGGCGGTTCGCCGCGCGCCGCGGCTGGCCGCAAACGATGTACAGCGATAACCAAACATCGTTTCGCGCGGCCGCCCTCGAGCTACAGGCGGCCTACAAAGAATGGTTGCCGGCGCTGCAACAATACGGGCAGCGAGAGCGCTTGACATGGCGCTTTATCGCTCCAGCCGCGCCCTCACAAGGCGGCGCATGGGAGCGAATGGTGAAAACGGTGAAGAACGCCCTCGCATACACACTCAACGAGAGGGCGCCGTCAGAAGAGATACTTACCACACTGCTGGCCGAGGTTGAGTTCGTGGTGAACTCCCGGCCGCTAACGCACGTTCCCGTCAACCCGGCGGACGACGCCGCACTTACTCCAAACAATTTCCTGCTGCTGTCGGCGGGCGATCAGCCTGTCATGGGGCCGTGCGACGAGAACGACCGACGAAGATGGCGGCACGTGCAGGCGCTCGCGGACCACTTTTGGAAGCGGTGGGTCCGCGAATACTTCCCTCTGTTGGCCCCCCGCCAATCCTCGGGCGGTGGGGGCCGGCAAATCCAAGTCGGCGACTGCGTACTGATCGCCGACCCTGCGAGCCCTCGCAACGTTTGGCCGCGAGGGTTAGTCGTGGCCACTTACCCCGGGCCCGACGGACACACGCGGACGGCGGACGTCCGCACCAAGTTGGGTGTGCTGCGCCGAGCTACGTCCCGCTTGGCCGTGCTGGTGCAGGCCACTCCGACCGACGAGCCAGCCACGAGCAACGAGCCAGCCCCGAGCGACGGGCTACCGACCTGAGCGATCGACGAGCTACCGAAGCTACAAAGTCTGCATCCGCAGACGGCGGGGAGTGTAGACGACAACGCCCGCGATACCTAGTTACATAAGTATATAAGTCAAACGAGTAAATAAAGATCATTTTTTAACTAGCTAGGTAGCCGTAAGAGAAATCCTGTTATTTAAGTTGAACCTGTAATATTTAAATAAGTAAATAGCTAGGTAGGCTTTATTTACCTGTATTTACCTTAGTACATAGTCTGATAGAACACATGACCATATAAGGTAATCTTCGATGATCTTGAACGCTATTGGTCGGCCTAAAGACCGACGCCAAATGAGAAACGGGAACTTTTACCAAGGTAACAAGTTCTTGGTCCTCATAACGAGCACATAGGCAAACCTATAAGCCTGAAAGTGGCCTGGAATATAGGTCTTGACCCAGACTACTGAACCCATAGCAAATTATAACACAGGCACCTATATTCTTGACCACATCCAGAGCCTAATCCTATCAGTAAGCACAAGTACGCGTGCACCGAACAAACGAGAGGCTATAGGATGCGTATCTGCTCGAATTAACAACAGAACCGAAGTTTATTATAACCGCGGCTACTAACCGCACATTATAACAATAGAACCAGATCGAGGTCATGCCCGGTTGACGCGTGGCGATCAATTAAACGCTCGATCAATAAGAGATCAGTATTTATAAGGGGGCGTGGCATTAAGCCGAGCAATCAAAGCTATCATTTGATTGACCAATCAGAACAATGGGTGGCTTGGTTCAATTAGCCGCTATAAAATAGGAACAATGCCAGTATGGAAACAATGTTTGCGCCATTCAGTACTCCAGTGATCCCGAACCGAACCAGTGAACCAAGCCTCCTATAGTCTAGAAGTCTAGACCAGGAGCTATTGTGTTAGTGTTTAATTTAGAATTAGTCAGTTTAGAGTTAGAGTCAGTGATCGTGTAAATATATCAATTAAGTTATTTGAACCTGTCTTTGTTGTCCGCCTGAGTAGGTACGAACCCGATCCAGGAAACGTCCTGCTGCTACTTATGCAAAATAAACTGTGAACTAGTGACCTCGTGCCACCACGAGGATATCGAAGATGCGATCTTCACATTGATTATACGCTCTATAGTCAACAACTTGTATTTCAAGACCGCGGGTGAGCCATGATTGTGTGTTGAGCTATAGATTACAGCTACAGCAACTTGCATTACACGTCCAAGTTAAGAACATTGGCAAGTGTCTCAAGCTCAACACTCCCCATTCGCGACTGTAGAAGCTGTTACGGTATGAGGAATACCGCCACCTTACCGCTTCCTTGTAGGTCTACAATCATAACGTATGTACAAAGAGATATTTGAACTATTCCAGAATGCCTGTCAAAGCGGCATTCTTCTGGAAACCAGGGACTTTTAATCACGTCTCGCTCGGAGTCACATCAGCTGTGAATTGATTTGAACTGTGTTGGTATCACATGTAACTTAACTTATGTGGCAGATAAATAAAATAGAAGATAAAATATTGTTGTCAATCTTAAATATAAATATTGTGTCATTAATTGTATAAAATATTGTAGCAGATTGTAGCGAGTGTTCCCCTGTTTTTCCTATATGTATAGTCATTTTTGATCAGCTGTGAAGTGGGTGCGGGCTGAAAAACAGCGCTGTTCAGCCGACCAGGCTCACAGCAAACGCTGAGCCCGAGCCCTTTGTCGCACCAACTTAAATTTGTATTTCTTTTTAATTTTAAATTTCTAACTCTTTAAATTTAAATTGTGTTTGGTTTTTTTTGTGTATTGCCGATTGTTTTTTTTTTCTCTTTTATGCGACAATAAATGTTATTTTATTTTTTATTTTTTATTTTATTAAGATTGTGATTGTGAATATATTTGGCTGAAGTATAAATGTGGAGTCAGTATTGCCTTTCAGCTATAGATATTCTCCTAGATCCCTCAACCGTACCTCTACGTAGAGCCCCTATACTAACACTCTCTCTCAAGTACTTCATCATGTTCCGAGACAAACCAAGCTGTGGTTTAACGGTGTCGTTTAGTCATGTTTTGTATAATTTCTTATGTTTTTTAATAATAATAAAAAAATAAATAAAATGTAAATTATACTTTGTTAACTTGTGGAGTTTGTTGCAGATACTGCGTGGAGTTCGAAGTGACCAAAGTGTCGAAGGCTTGCCATCTGGACTCGGACTACAAAGCGCTGAGAGAAGGTATGGCTTTGTGTAAGGCCTGAGTGGACGCTCGAGTCGGGCGTGCAGCGGGGCGTGCATGTTAAACAATTGAAACTCATACTGGTGTCCTGAGTCGCCGCTGCACAAATAGTATGCACGCTCGCTCGCCCCGCTGCACGCCCCGCCGAACGCTCCTCTCCGAGCGTCCACTTTGACTATAGCTGGTAACGTTTACCCCAATCAACGAGGGTTGACCATAAATAGGTAGTATTTTTAATACTCGATTTTTAATTCTTTAAACAATTTTACAAATCAAATCGTCATCAAAAAGAGTTATCCTGTTGTCGGTGGATTATCTTCCATTTTTCTCTCTCGTAGTTTAGCCAGACTTCTTGATACGATACAACGCCAACTGTTTCTTTTATTTGATCCATGTAACTGCGCCTTGGTCTTCTCCTGCCTCGCCTTTCTTCTATCTTTCCTACCAAAATTGTCTTGAAGAAGTCGTCGTACTCAAATGGCCAATCATTTTCCCTCTTCTATTATTAACTAACCTAATCTAACAAATATGCGACCAGTATATGAGTATACATATCACGTTGCTATGCTGCATTTCATCTTACCCGTATGTTTTTCAAATTTGCCGCATTTTTATTGCAATATAGTCGCCGACTCGCTGGTCAGCCTCTATTTCCGTTTTCATTATTCTTATAGACGAGCGAGAGATATATGAACTTCTATATCGATTGTTGTTTTAAGCAAATGCAGATGGAAGTTGCTAGTCGCTTTGTAAAAATAGTGTTTAAAAACTTTAAAATAAGTACGATAGGTTTTGGGATGAGGTGCCTTCTATAGGTTACAACGACGAAAACGATAAACGTATGATAATTATTGTTTTACGTGCATATAAAGCCTCTTTGGTTAGGCTATAATAACCCGACGCCCAACGGAAATCTAGTTTCTGCCGGATATTGGTTGTGTCTGAATAGCGGTGGTAATGGTCTGTATGTAGCCCGAATATCAAATATTCAAATTAAACTCGACTCGGCTCAAACAACGCTAAAAGCCACACTGCGAACTATTTCTCAAGAGGGTAGGCAGAGAAAAAAACAATGCTATCTTTTCAGTAGGTACTACAGGGGCATAGTATCTTTTCATTAATCTATGTTAGAAAATTTATTTACATTTAGCGGAAGAAGAAGACGGACAAGTCAACGACAACAACGTGTTTTTGTTTTGATCGCGCGCCAGCTTTAATTTCTTCTCATTCGTTGCCAAGCTTTTTGTAGCTCTACGAAAATCTCCTCTATACAGGGCGTCCCAAGACTATGGGACATCAAGGGAAAGTACCTTAAATATCGTAGATAAGATATTTTGCTGAAAGAAGACATTATTTTAATTATCTTTATCTCACGAGCGAAGGTGTGCCTTGGTTGTAATGGTTGTGTGTTGAGCTATACATGCACACTGTCTATGTGTGCGTCAGCGTAGAAGCTATGAGTTCACGTTGTCTATGTGCTCGTATCTGTCACAATCACAACTACAACAATGGCCAACCCGCACTCGTGAGATAAAAGTACTTTTCTCAAAAATGGCCCGCAAACTGGACTTTAGTCGCTACATATTGGAAGGTAAAGTGTATAGTTTAAGGTCAGATCCAAATTAAAAAGTAAAAAACATTGCAGGCCACATATATGGCCTGCAATGTCACATATAAATTCCTTTATTTGTCGAGTTATAAACTTTTTAAAATGTAGAAACTGTCATATAAAAGGAGGCACAGGTCGTATTCAGCCAATTCAGCTCGTATTTTTCTGTTGAAAACGCGACGTTTTTTTATGTGTCTCGAATAATTTGCGTTTTTCGGTGGAAAAATACACTTGCGATTCTCTTAAAAAAAATAAACGGCGGGAAAACATGGTGTTTTTGACGTTTTAAGGTTATGTTTATCAAATCTTAATTAAATTTTTGTCGTATTTTCCCCATTTTTGAGAAAAGCACTATATTAGCTTCGGCCGGAATGGCAATTGCAGGCTTCGTATTATAATTAAACGGACTCGCAAGCTCGTCCGTTTAAACAAATACTCAGCCTGCAATTGCTCCCTTCCCGGCCACGGCAATAATGTACTAATAACAGATTACCATTTGTTCTAGGCGAGAAAATATGCGTGCTCTGCGAATCGGCAGCTCTCCGTCGCGACCTGAAATGGAGATGTGCCGGTCACGGCGTGACCGGCCATTCTACACGATTCTACGCGCTAGTGGCGCCCCACTGCCGCGGCAAGTGGCAGCGCGCCGGCAGCCTGGAAAAACGCGAGCACTGCTGCGCCAAGCCGCACTTCATATTTGTGTAGACCGGACTTCGCTTAGTGTAGATTGTATGGTCATACTGAGATCGCCTTTTTCCTGTGGACATAGCCAAAGGTTTAAAGCCTCATTTTTTATTGCAATTATAATCTGCATTTAATAATAATATGAGCTATATATAAATATGAGCGATAAAAACAATTATTGATCACAGGGAAGATGTCGATTATTATGTCGTCTCTGTACGACCTACATAAATACTTTTATGTCACACCTGGCCATAAAGCGGCCATTATCGTGCGAAAAAACCCACTTCCTGGCCAGGGGGTGATATAAAATTTTGAACTTAACACGGGCGGTAATAAAGAAAGCCTCAGATCGCATATTTATCGCCCTTGCCTTCGGCTCGGGCGTCAAATACCTGCGATCTGAGACATTCTTTCTTTTGCCGCCCTTGTTAAGTAATGTACTATTTGTCTTTAATCGACAAAGTAATTTAAAATCTGAGAATTGAGCTTGTTTTTAATTGGCAACGCCTTATAATATCTTTTTCGTAAATACATTTCGTATCATTAACTAACCCCAGTGACTATCAAAAAATATTCATGAATGCATTCAAATCAAATTACGCACAAAGTGGTCTTTTATATCAAACTCAGACATAATTTGACTGAGGCTTTGAGCAATTCAGATGAAAATTGGTACTATCTGTTAAACGTATAAATGCATTAAAACTGTGTAGTAACTTTCAGATTGCGTATCTATTTTTACAACCGCAAACTTCAAACCCTCACAAAGTTATAATGCAGTTTCAGAATAGTCCCATTCTTGGGGCTCCCCATTGATTTTACAAAGTATCCAACTTCAATCAATCCACGTTACACCGCTTTTGTTGGAGAATAGCTTCTATCTCGTCGTGGTTAGAGTTCAATCACATCTGATCGCGTTTCTCTTGTAGATTTAGACTACAGATAATATATATGGCAGGTACTATCATGCTTCAGTGGGCAAGGGATGCGTTCCACTTGAATAAAAAGCTTGAAAGTTGGTAATTTATACGGATCTGTACTGGTCTATTCGATTTTCATCAGTCGAATAGAAATGGTGCATTGCGTAAACCGAAACACACTCTGGGAAACTCATAAGGGCCGCGTTCGGGTATAGAGAACTTTTCTAACAATTTTCACCTATTATTAACACCCCTGGCCTACTTTACAGGACTTATTATAAGCCCCAGCATGAAAGAGCGTATTGAATTGATAAGAATGATTGATGATAATGAACATTGAGAATTTTTATTTTGTTCTCCTTTCGGTCTTTGTTGTCAATGTTGTCATTGACAACTTTATTTCCACATATAAAAGCTTATTGTTGAATGGGGTAACTTTTCAAACCCCCAGTTTAAATACAAAAGTTGCTATTGAGTTGGAATAATTTGATTGGATTGAATTGAGTTTAGATTGATTAAGAATATCATGATATGTGTCTTTTGCGGGTGAACCTACGTTCTTAAAGCTTATTAGCCGTCGATATGAAAAAGGTTACGGTTGTTTAAAAAATTGTTTTCCGCCAGATTAAAAAAAAAACGTAAACTGCTTTGTAATTGTGATTTACGAAAATAAATTTGTATCCCGAAGAGTACTTGCCTTAGGGTATAACTTCTAAGCATTGCCTATTCTTGCCAATCTCAAGAGAGTCTAGATTTGAAAAACAACTAAGTAAGTATAAGGAGTGTATTTGCAACTTTACTGATTGTTGCCTTAACACTGTCTCTTGAGAGTCTCGAAGCAGTCTTTAATTCACAAATAAAAATGGTTGTTAGTCATATTAAGTAAACATTTTTGCTTTCACTTCCTGTGCGTGTCACAGCTGAAGAAAATATTTTTTTTCTAGATTTTTAATAGTCTCCTCCCCTTCTCTCTTCAGTCTCCAATTTGGTCTGCTCCTTCCACGTCATGTACTCTTACTCGTAACACCTACTTGGTACCTATTTGACTAGCCATCTTGTTTCACGGATCAGTAACTTTTTCAAGCAGACCATCAACGAAATGTTATCATTTGATACAGAGCTCAAATACAAAGAAAATATGAGCCGTGATCGAAAATAGCCTGAAGCAGGATTTAATATTATAAAACAGGACTTAAAATAAAAACAGAATGTTTCAAAAAACACATGAAATACTGCCCTATTTCATAACGTGTTTTTATCATATTTTTATTTTCTTGGCTTCGTTCCCATTTGCCGGGGGCAATTGGGTACACGTACAGGGAAAAATAAATAAGCATTAAAATTTCAGTGGGATGCGATATTTATTGGCGATACGATTGAAGTATATTGACTGTACGTGCGATTTTATTGCCGGTTTAGTTTGGAATTGATTTGTGTGTATGAATAAGTAATTGAATCAAATCCTTTAAGGGGATACCCGGCGAAATCAAACAATTTTAGTGCATTTAGCATCGTAACTAGTTCACGGGGTGTTAAGTTTCCGCATCCAAAAAATATATGTTGAATGATGGTATTTTATTAACACTTTGACAGGACAGAATTTAGAAATGAGTCCTGTACACTTCACACAGAAAATTCCCGGGTGGGCCCAAAAAAAAACCACAAAAATCGTAACTAGTTACGTACATTTTTTTGGAACTACTTATCAACAATATAACTACAGCTTACATTTTAGCATCACTTTTTCCGTAATGGCACATGAGTGTTTTTTAAATTTCCTAATTCTTTTTGAGAAAAGCCAGAAAAACTGGTTTTTAGCCGTAATAATTGCAAAGTTTGAAGGAAGAATGCAGACCTTCGGTTTTCTTTGTTTTTTAATAACAATTTTTGAACCAACGGAAAATAAAATTATTTTGGAAGAATGCAGACCTAAAATAAAACAGGATTACAAATTTATTTATTAATATTTACTTAAAAGCATTTTATTTATATAACTACTCGAATAGGTAAACTAGTAGTATCTGTTATTTCTGTTAACATAGCAAATGGTACGAAATGTATTATCGTCCGACTGTTTCAATAGTTTGACTGAGTTTGCATTTAAAACTTTTATAAATTAGCCTTAAGGTTTCCATATAGCTATAGTTTCATATTTCATTTATTGATAGGGTTAATAGCATTAAATACACAATTCAGAAAAACATTGACTTTGTATTAACTGCGGGACTTGCACATATGATGGTGGAAAACTACGTAACACGAAAAACATACCCTTTTCATTCTTATTAGCTTAGTACGAGTGAGATAGGAGGCTGAGTCGCCCACGACGCGATTGGAAGCTTCTTGGGCGTGTCAATTTGTATTTCGCGCATTCGTTCCGACATAGCTCGGCGCGCCTTGAAATAAGCATTGTATACCAAACCCTTATAAAATTGGACAAGGTAATCTATATGTATCGTTAATGTCATACTGTAGGTCGATCGCGTAATATAGACGTGCCTGCGATGGGGCGGGGCAGGGACGCGGAGGGGGACGAAAAAGGGTACCGGGAGGGTAGCGGGGTAAGGAAGCGGCAGCCGCTTGTGGGGCTGTTTCAGCAGTTTACCTATAAGCGACGGGTTTATAGCAATTATTTTTTCATATTTAATACGAAAAAAGATTCATAATGAAAACCACATCATTGTATTTTTATTAATTTGCAGTAATATACGAGTTACTTAAAAATAATTTTAATAAAGGTTAGTTTCAATTTCACGTAATTTAGTGTAAGTGTAATCATTTTTACAATAAAATTATAATTATAAGTACAATAGTTTGTGAATACATATCCTCAACTTGTGTACATACGATGTTACAATAAATGCATTTTAAAATTGTGTTTTTTGTTTTATTTACTAGCAGGTTGTATCCAACATGTTGTAAACAAGTTAGCAGTGTTAGCACTCAAAAAAAATTCATATTAAAAATAAACATAAATAAATAAATATTTGTGGACAATCTTACACAAATCAACCTAGTCCCAAACTAAGCAAAGCTTGTACTATGGGTACTAAGCGACGATATACATTCTTATATAGATAAATAGATACTTAAATACATAGAAAACATCCAAGACCCAAGAACAAATATTCATGCTCATCACACAAATAAATGCCCTGGCCGGGATTCGAAACCGGGACCTCCAGCTTCTTAGGCAGGGTCACTACCAACTAAGCTAAAGCGGTCGTCAACATACAGTATAACAGTGAATAAACATACAGTATAACAACAGTGAATCCGGATTTCACTTATACAGACTGAGAGTGTTACGAAAGCAAAGAATGGAAATTATTTTCCCGGAAAATTAAAAAAGAAAAATCTTTAAAAACATTCATCCTCTTAGCGTTATCCCAATACAGTTGCATCTTGAAGGTTGCCCAGGGTCCACTACCTAATATCAAGATTTAGCGTAGGCACTAATTATGGATTGGAGTACCCAGTTTTGGACGATTGCAAAATGCCAAATATGGAATATCCTTTATGGTCAATGATTTTTGACAACTATCCAAAGCTCATATCAACGATATCATTCAAAAGTTCTTTAAGAAGTGAAAACATTCTAAATTCGCAGGGAACCCTAAAAATAAGACGTCAAAATCGTTCGAAGTGCAGTTAATATGATCCTGAATCTGAAATTCGTGTTCATTCGCAACTGCTCGAACTGTACACTGACCACGAATGACTGAATATTGCAGCTTGTATTGTGTTATAATTGCAGTTGGAATTCTTTCTTGAACGAATTACCCTTCTCTTTGTGCCTTTTAAACAAAAGCACTGTCTTTCATTGTTAAAGCGTAACCGCTAATTGATACCTGTAATCTAAACGAATTAAACGTTAACATTTTCGGCCAAAAGGCGGCTTTACTTACAAGGAAAGAAGGTTCACATTAAAAAATACGACTTATCAGTGTTGTCCTTTTTTATTTAAAACAGCAATAGTATTCGTAGAGCAGCGTAGGACGACTAATAAAGTTTAACAATAGAGTCACTATTCGAGTAAAGTATTTATGAAGGATGTCCTTTTCATTTCGAAGCGTTTGTGGCACGTGGCTAAGCAAAGGCTTTGTTGGACCGATTGGTCCTGAAGATAAGACCCGTTCTAGAAAAATAATTCCAACTATAATGCAGTTAACTGTAATTTTATAATTTTAAATCAATGTGAAAAATTTAACGCCATAGATCACCATGCCATCTGAAATCCGTCTATTGCTCTAAGTAAGTATTATGGCTGAATTAGAAGAGTGTAATAATTGAATACGGAACCCCAAAAATGCACCACCACAAGGGATACCCACGGTAGCTCAGCTGGTTAAGTGCAAAGGACGGACTCCAGAGGTCGTAGATTCAAATCTTTTCGTTTTACGGTAAACTTCCCTGTGTTCGAATACATCTATTGGGCAGTTGGGCACTATAAGGTGTCGAGTATATACTGGGAGGTCCACAACCCAATCATAGGTGATCAACTGATCATAGATGCGACTGCTATCTGACCTACCAACCAGAGAGAGAACTAGAACTTCAAGACCAGAGCACCATAAGGCCGGTCGCAAATTGGACACGTTTTCGTACGAAATTAGGAACTCGTCCGAACACGCACGAAGCCGCGCCAACGATCCCGACATGATGAAAGTACTTTTATTTACTTACTAACAATAAAAAGGGTCAGACAAAAACAATCTAAATTACTTTACAAACACTTCTATATAACTTCACGTTATTGTTAAATTCTAAGCGCAAAGTTTTGCCGCAAAATAATTGAGTAATCCGAACTACAGCCGCAGGGGGTTAATATAAACCCATTGTTTCCCATTTAACAGTTTTCGAAGGATAAATTCAATTTGTTATGATTAATGGCTTTCGATTCAGATAAAGAAAGAAACAAATATGATTAATAGATTGGACCGAAGGTTGACGGCCTACGGCCTCCGGCTATTGAATTGAAAATGGATGACTTTTTGACTCCCGTTGAAATGTCAAAATGGATCCATTCACCTGAAACCTCGGCTGCGGAAACGTTTCGTGTGACTTTACCGTAAATGAAATGAAAGCAAGTACAGTCGCCATAGGATATATCTGAGCGAACGAGGTGATCACAAATATAAATGTATACAGAGTGTAACATTTAAATCGGTCAGTATTGGAAAGTCTGAAAATACCTATACCTAAGACACACGAAGATCTGTTCTTAGGATCTATGCCAGCGATTTTAGTGACAAAACAAAAAAGCGCTCTTAAAAAGGTTTGATGTTGATATAAAACTAGATATAGGTCAGAGGTGTATTCTGTTTTGACCTTTGTTATCATATCAAGTAAGTATAATTTTATATGTACTTGTCTACTTAGTGCTTTGGTTTCAAAAGGTACTTAGTTAGAGACTTTGACTAATAAAGGAATGAATTTAATTTAATAACTGACGAAGGTTCTACTTATTATATTCTTTGCGAATTTTTTCGTACCTCGACTGTACCTACCCTTATGAATTACGCAACAAAAGATAGGTGAACCTTCAAAGAAAAACCACATTAAATATAATTCTCTGTGCATCTCTTTGTAGTCGACTTTAATAGTACATTACTTAACAAGGGCGGTAAAATAAAGAATGTCTCAGATCGCATGTATTTGACGCCCGAGCCGAAGGCAAGGGCGATAAATATGCGATCTGAGGCTTTATTTATAACCGCCCGTGTTAAGTACAACATTTTATGTAACCCCCTGGCCAGGAAGTGGGATTTCCCGCGCGCGGAGCGTGCGGTAATTGCCGCTTTATGGCCAGGTGTGACATAAATGTAATTTATACATTTCTCGCCCTAACAAAAAGCATAGGTACAAAAACGTTAACATATTTTTGTCAAAAACATAACAAATACCAGGTTAACTAGGTTTTACATTTTAAACCTTACATCATCACAGTTGGCAGTGTTGGGCGTAATTAATTACTTTTGTAATTGAATTAGGTACATGTAATTGAATTTACTTAGTGATTGTTATTGTAATTACATGAATTAGTAATTCAATTACTCATTTACTTTATGCTAACCTTGTTTTTGTAGTTACTTGGAGTAATTTTAAGGAAAAATATGCAGTATAGGGCGAAAGAAATTGTGCCTCTATTATCAAGGAAGTTTTCAAAAACAAAATCATACATTTATTTCAAAAGCTCCTTTATATTTTTTTAAGATGATTTGGGTAATAAAAAAGTATGTTAAATAAAGTAATTAATAACACATTAAAAATACAAAATATATGTACTTATTTATTCCCAATAGACTAATATACTTTATTATTGGATAAAACTACAAAATAGATACAATAAAAATAAACAACTAAAACTAAAAAAAAAAACTAAAACTAGACCTAGAAATAAAACTAAGTTAAAATTAAATATCTATATCTAAATAAACTAAACTAAACTAAAACATATGTAAAAAATTGGGCCCCCGTGGCATGGCATTCCCAATTAGATACATTTTGTATTTGTCAATAGAAAGTGAAACTACAGTTTCCGTGTAATTGTATTTGGTAATTGAAATTACATTTTGTAATTAATATGTAACTGTTAATTTGTAATTCAATTAGTTTTTTCCCTACACTGGCAGTCGGGTTGCCTTTGTAAATGTTTTCGCATCCTTTGAAATGAATTTGGTTGGCGGTTTTTCTCCAGCTTGTTATTTTGGCTTTGGCTTTTTGGCTCTGCGCTAATTTCTTGATGTCGTTAAATAAAACAAACTACAAACGTATTTACGTATTTATAGAACATTTTGTTCAAAAAGGCGTTCACGAGGGCATGCTAACGAGAGGTAGAATACAGCAAAATGTCATCTTGCTCGAATTAGGAACAATTTGAATTTTTGAACAAACGTGTCTGGAAATCGAAGTTGGTTCAAATTAATTTGAGATCTTTAGGGCCGTTATAAGACAGGTCAGACCTTAATAACTCAATCGGTACATTTTTTGAACAAATGATATAACAGTTCATCAGGCATGATATTTTGTGAAGCTGGTCTTTACCTAATTATTAATAAAATAAAATAAACGTACTACATACATTATTCTGCTTGTGTGTTGCTAGGGCGGATTGTAAACTTCTGCAATATGCCAAAGAGAAAATAATCACCAACGTTCTACAATATGCCTGATCCAGATCAAACGCCGCGAGGGCCGAAATAATGTCGGGGTTTCCAACTAAATAAAACTGAACCTTGAATTAATTAAATGTTGACAAAAGGGACAAAACATTCCCACCGTTTCACCCCTGAAAAGAATTAATTCTAACCCAAATTATTCGGACGAGGGATGTAATCTTCTTACCCACACATTGAAATCCCGTACCCTACGAATTTCAACCTTCATTCCACGCTTTAGAGTTTATTTGGGTGGCTAAATGAGAAGTCACCGAATAAAATATTTTTGAGAATTCTTGTGCAATGAAAAAATGTGTAAGAGACTTGGCAATGACAATCTTCGGGTAAAGATAACTTTATGTGTTAAAGATAGACAGAAAGGAAATAAAATGTTAAGGAATTCGAGGGACATATTTTGTAATGGTGAACTTTTTTTCGGTTTTTTAACAAGTGACGTTATTTGTGGACATGATGAGGAAAACCCGATTTTGAAGACTTAAGAATGATTCACGCTAGACCGGTCTGTGTCCGGGCCGGCCCGTTTTCTAGTACTTACAAGAAATCGACGGCCGTCGCGCGTCCTGTGTATAAGAGTAAAAAGGGAGTCGTAAACTGTTCTCTAACTACAGACCCATAGCCATACTATCTAGCGTAGATAAAGTTTTTGAAAAATGCGTTATTGAGCAACTCGGAAATTACCTTCGCAAAAATGGAGTAATAAACAAGTGCCAACATGGCTTTCAAAAGGGTAAAAGCACAGACACTTTATTAGTAAATTTCACAGACGAAATAAACTCTCATTTAGCAGATAAAAAAGTAGTTATAGCAGTATTCTTTGACTTTACTAAAGCGTTCGACACCTTAGATACAAATACCCTTTTGAAAGCCATGAGCGAGTGCGGGGTGGACAAGCCGCTGAACCAATGGTTCCGTGACTATCTCACCGCGCGCTCGTACCGTGTGCAGGTGGGTTCGACTATGAGCGAGGAGCGGCGGGTGTCGTGCGGCGTGCCGCAGGGCTCCTGCAGCGGCCCGCTCTGCTACTTATTGCACGTGAACAGCTTGTGCGGAGTGCTGCAGCACTGCTCGGCGCACATGTTCGCCGACGACCTGTGCATCTTGCGCGCCGGCTCTGCCGACGCGCTGCCCGACACTTGCCGCTTAGTCCAGCAGGACGTGGACTCTGTGGTCCGATGGTCCCATGATAATGGTATCACGCTGAATGCTGACAAAACGAGGCTACTAATTATTCGCTCTCCCTACTTGCAACTCACCAGTATACCATCTCCCATAATAGCTCACGATTTTCATTGCTTCCATAACAACCAGGCCCTCTGCCGCTGTAAACCTATTTTACAGGTTAACTCTGTAACATACCTTGGTGTTAAAGTAGACGAAAACTTTTCATGGTCCCATCATGTAGATTATATTTGTGATAAACTAAGAATATTGCTTGGCAAGTTTTATCACTTAAGTTTTAAAGTTCCTCTAAATACGTTAAAATATTTGTACAAGTCATTAGTAGAAACTATTATAGGATACGCTCTTAGCTGTTACGGATTAACTTTTAAAACAAATTTAAGTAAAATAGAAAAATTGCAATTAAGATTCCTAAAACTTCTAGTCAACAAAAAGACTAAAAATAAATGTAAGAAAGATTACAACAAACTTTTTAAGATATGTAAGATTCTCCCAGCAAGCCTTAAGCATAAATTCACCCTAGCTCTTAATAACCATGGAAGTCCAGAACATGGCCTATCTCATGTATGTCACACTTACGGCACCAGGACGGTATCTGCGGGCAAGTATGATATACCAAGGGTAACCAACTATTATGGTGATAGATGCCTGCGGAAACGCCTACCCTACATTTTAAACTGCGTGCCAGCAGATATCAGATTGGAGGCCAATAGGGCAATATTTAAAAGAAAACTGTTCAAGTATTTTATAGATAGCATAGTAGATACATAGTAATAGTTATATATGTGAATTTATAGTTACCGAAGAGACTCAGATCCCACAGTCAAACTGTGAAAACCGTTTTGTGGGACAGACGTTATTTGTAAGATTGTACCTTTTATAATAATAAATAAAAAAAAAAAAAAAAAAAAAAGAAAGTGTTTTAAAAATGGTTTTACTACTTGTATGAACAGTAACTTAAAATAAAATTGGGATGAAAAACTTTGGTCATTTGTTTTCGGAAGCAATAAGTACACATGATTATGACATTTATGACTATTTTGAATAAGTACAAAAAGCACAATTTCCCGTACTCTGAAACACACATGAAATGTACAACCTTTTAAATTTAAAATGCAACCCGCTGGTCTCCAATTAGTACAATCTGGTACAATAAAGTCAAGTTGTCAGCGCTTGTTACGCTAAGTCGGGTAAACCTGACAACATTGTACTTAGTCGCCCTCATTTGTAAAAGGCTTCTCGAGGATTTTAATTTTACAAGTTCGCCTACTCTGTTTAAAGTAGACAAGACTAAAGACTAAGTGCCAGTTGCACCAACGTACGAACACAGACTGGTCATCGTCAAATATGGCGCAGGCAGCTGTCATCCCATAGAAACTTGTCAAACTTTCTACACATCGAGATTTTTGCAACCGACCCTAAGGCTGGCTTGTACCAAACCGTCTGTAATCGTAAGCGGTGCTCGTCAAATCTGATTGTATGGAAAGTTTGACAAGTTTCTATGGGATGACAGCTGCCGGCGCCATATTTGACGATGACCGGTCTGTGTTCGTACGTTGATGCAACTGCCACTAAATAAAATATTGAATAGACAATTTTATTTAAAGTTCATGGTACCCGCTACCCTGCTTACTCGTATATTGGTTGGTGCATAAGTCATGACGGTCATAGTAACTTTAAATTAATAATTAATTAATTATTATAAATTGTTTGTCAATATATGCCCCGCTTGAATTAACGACATCTCGGCAGCAGCGGTTAGGTAAAGAATTAATTTCATGCGCGTAAAATACTTTCGCGTATAGTTAATAACATCTTAACCAAACCCTGCATTACTTAATAATATTTCCAACCTAATATTTCGTCACAGATTAGATGAAGAAAAGTACTTGAAGCGTTATTTTACATCTTGATTGCTAAATATCCGTCATAAAACTAGAACCGAAGTGCGGCACGAGTACTTTTGTAGCTCAACCCTTTTCAAATAATACGTACACATCTGCGTAGTTATTTTACATCCCTACTTGAAGATAGCAACTAAACAATGGATGTTGAGGGAATGGTTGGTTCATCGGGTCGTCATAGAATCTGGAACGAAGTATTTGATTAAGAGGAGCGGTAGGGCAACCTCTCTCCATACAAACTTTGTGCAGGATTTACTTCGTTTGTGTTTGCATTAAAGTTATGATTTTTGGTCAGTATGCTTATTTTTCTCATAGCTATTTCGTGATGTAATTTTTTTATTTTTTTTATTTTTTTAATTTTGACTTTTTTTGAAATATTTGAAAATTTTCACATCACGATCTTCGCATATCTAATATTTACAACCAAAAAAAATATTATATTTGTTAGTGCCAAAACCGACGAATAAAACCTGCACAAAGTTTGTATGGGGAAGGCCCTACCCTGCGCCTTAAGCCACTGTAGGCGAACTGTAAGGTAATGTCAAACAGTTTGATAAATAATATATACGATTGCTATTGGTTTACGTTTATTCTTCCTGGTAGATACGTCTACTTCTAGCCGATCTACTACCGATCTCAAATAGCCAGTAAGATCTATTTAAAGTCCGATTATTTGCCCTATTACTCGGCAATGAAGTTAAAGATTTCCAGGCGTCAGTACTTTATTTAACACCAAGGAGCTACAAATTCCTTGCTATTAATGGAGATGGTGGCCACTGTACACTGTACTGTAGGAGCGCTCGTGGCCCAGCGGCGCTTGCGTACCGCTTGCGGTATCTAAGGTTAAGTAACGTGGGCAGCGGTCAGGACTTGGACGGGTGACAGCTTTGAGTGGTTACTAACTGAGCGCTCCCGTGCTTTGGAAGGCACGTTAAGCCGTTGATCCCGGTTGCTGTCTATGGCAGCAGTCGTTAAGCCAAGTTGGAGGCCTTCGGGCGGTTTTGAGAACTTCTAACAGTCAAGTTGCCCACTCACTTGACAAAGCCTAATCCCAATAAGGTCCAGTTTCCCCTCGGGATTGGGAAGGTCAGATGGCAGTCGCTTCCGTAAAAACTAGTGCTTACACCAAATCTTGGGATTAGGTAGCGGACCCCAGGCATCCTTCAGGATGCAACTGTACTGGGATAACGCTAGGAGGATGATGTTAGCCACTGTACCCTAGTGGTTACACACCCGTCTTTCCAGAGGTTGTTCGTAGAAGGACGTCTTTAGTCGGCTCGGCAACGATCAATGCTGCCGTCAAGAAAACTACGTTATTGATAGCTACATTGAAGTGCGTTTGATGGGTTTAATCGGCACGTCAACCACACGTTAATGTGTCAAATTTTGTAATAACTTAAATTTCCTTCTACATACAGTTCAATGTCAAAACGATTAATGCTTCTCGGCAACGGTCAATATCGTACCTACCTGTCAAACTCCATCAATCAAAACTAGAATCAATGTCCTCCAAGCAATTCAAGCATGTTAATGACATTGACAATGGCTTCAAATGCGGCGGCAACGATCAACAGTCATTGACCGGCACATAGTATTGACAAGTGACATTGATCATTGCCGGGGCCTTAGGCCAAAGAATTTATATTAAAATTTACCGAAGGTACCACTGACCTATAGTTAATTAAATAATAACTAAAACACGGCGTACAAACTGGATTTTTAGTCGCTCCTCAATTTAAAAAAAAAAAAAAGATAGTTACCTACTCGTACAATCAGACGCAAGAGGGGCTTTAACCTACAAGTTTTTCACCTAAACTGCTGGTTTCTTCTCATCTATGACAGGAGACCTTTTCCCAGCAGATAGCCATGACAGGCTGATAATGCCTGGTAGGTAATTCCAGTATAAAAGAGCGTTAACTACCTATGCGCCATTCGTAGCTGAATCAAGCACTTCGTTAACCCGCGCCAGTCAGCCTCACCGTCTTGGCTTGACTAATCTAATGCCAGCTGGTGGAAAACGGCAGTTAAAGGCTGTAAATAGGATGAAATGGTTTCACGGGTCGGTGTTAACGGTAAAAAATTGCAACAAGCGGTATTTATTAACAATAAATAGTTATTTGTTATACAAGGGTGCAAAGTTGTATTTTAACCGCGAGTGTGGAATTGAAAAACGAGCTAGCGAATGGCTATTGAACTACGAGCTGACCAATGGATACTATGGCTAAAACATGAGCGAAGCGAGTGGTTAGAAAATATAATTCTGAGCGAAGCGAGTGGTTCAAAAATGGAATCCTGAGCGTAGTGTTGAGTTCTAGTGTCTTTTTTACACACGAGACGTAAAATAACTTTGCATCCGAGTGTAATACAAATCTTTTCACCTCACTGAAGCGAGGAAATTCAAAAAAATAGTTAAATAAATAAAAAGGAAACATTCATAAATAAATTTTACAATGCATGCATGTGCTTGAAAAGTACGTTTCCTAAGCACTCAAACTGTGCAAAGTACCACTTTTCCGCACTAGTGCTTTTTACTTTTAAATAAATATAAAATTTGAAATCCTTATCCCTGAATTGTTAAAATCAAGTGTATATATATATATATATATATATATATATATATATATATATATATATATATATATATATATATATATATGTATACAATGGTATGAAATATGGTGTAGCAGTTGATATGGATATATGCGCGAACGAAGTCGCGGGCAAAAGGTAGTTTTAAATAATTTCAACCAAGGACGATCAATTATAAGGACCGATATTATTCATACTACGCGCCGTGATCTGTTAGGTCTCTTAGATCTGTACGTGGCTAGATGTCGATGTCGTGTCGATGTAGCTTTAAAGATGATTCACGCTAGGCCGTTCCCGGACACGAAACGGTCTAGCGTGAATGATCCTTTACTCGTAGCGAATAGAGGACGATGGAGGGTCTCTTGCAACCGTTGATTTCCTCGGAATTTCATAAGGTTTTGTTTTGGGAACAATGCCGAGTGTGTTGGAATTTTGTCATATTAAAACCAAACGCAACTATGTTATTATGTTGCGAGCGAAACCATGGTTATTGTGTTGAACACAAAATAGGGAACAAATAAAATGATCACCTAAATAACTTTTGATATCATCAAATTTTCAAACCCTAAAATAAGGTTGAACACTCAAAAAAATTTATCGATCAGCAATTCCGAGTCACCAAAAAAATTCTACCTATTTTTGCAGCACTTGCACCTATTTTACTTATTGCGTTCCTATAAATTTATAATCGCATCAAAAAAATTGTCAAGTACCACCAAAAACACTAAACTACCACCTAATCTCATGCACCTTTTTTCATTAGAATTACATCCAAATATTATATACATCGCATGCTACATTTTAATAAACAGTTACAAATTAATTGTTTTTAGCACTATAAATATTTCAGTTATTTCTAAAATGTTATAAATTAGAAAGTAATATTTAAAATTAATTTAAAAAGCAACGCGCAATGTGGCTGTGTGAAATAATAACACGTATACTGCTATCTCACTCAATCAAATACAAAGAATTGTCTGAAGCATAAAACCTATTGATATGTCGTTAGAGTGAAAGGTACCTATTGCTGTTTCATTCTAACTACCTATTGCTGATGGTTTACAAACTGCAAGAAGTTTTTTTTTTTTTAATGCGTTGACGTGAGCGCGTTTGATTGAAACCTTTTATTTGAAAATGAGTTTTGTTGATTTATTAAATTGTTAGTTTGTTATGAAAATGGATAAAGGTCCTCAAATGAGTTTACTTTATTAATATAGATTAAAGGAAGGAAAGGAAGGAAAAATTAAAGGAAGTTAATAGGTAGAAATAGGTATAGGTAGGTTTAGGTTATGTTAGTTTTGCATCGGCCCGAAGGGCCAAAACAACTCAAAATAGGAGCTCCGCGCCAGCGGAGATCCGTCAATACTGTTCCAATCTCCACTAGTTTGAAATTAAAATAGCTATTTTTATTTCAAACTTCAACTTCTTAAAATCATTTAGCGCTGTCTTGCTCGCACGCGGTGCGAGGTGCGAGCGAGACGGACCGTATGGAAAACCGCATCAGTGTGCTAGCAATGAGGTTAGACTAGATTGGAACTGCTTTGCACGTCGGACATTAAAAAACAATTGCCGCGTGAAATTTGGTGATCATGTAGTATTTCTGGGTATCGAAAGAATTATTTGGGTGTAAATAATTTTAATAGGATTACGAGCCCTGTAATATTTGGATGTAAATTATATGAAATTTGGTGTTTGAAATTAGGTGATCATTAAGTATTTTTGGGTAGTGACTAATTTATTTGGTAACAATTTAATTTATTAGGTTATCGACATGTTACTTCTTTGAGTTGCACTTTATATTTAAAAGGAGTTGAAAATTTGGTGCGAATCTAGTATTTTTGGTAATCAATGTAATTTTTTAGAGCATCTTTCGGCAACTAATTTGGTGGTTCGTTAAATGCTACCCCACAAAATATAGTACAGTATGTAAACTCACGAAACACTTAAAATGTAAAACCCATTACAATATGAATGGCAAGGAATTCCGTGGTAATAGAATATTATCCTCGATTAGAATGGGATTAGAGGTCAAATAAATACGTTAAATATTAATAATTAAAAACGACCGAACGAATGATCACGATTTTACAATAATATTTCGTTTTCTAACAACGTCTTGTTCGACGCACCATTAGTTGAAGTTGAAAGTAGTTCCTCATACCTGAACTTTAAACATTCATTAGCGTAAACGGGGGTTAAAAGTTAAAACTGACATGGGACTTACCAACCATGGGAGAAAAGTAGACCTTGTTTGTAACCGGGTTTCTTCATGATGTTTTCCTTTACCGAAAAATGATAATGCACTTTTTTAAAACCCAATATAAGATCCGATTCACACTATTAGGCGACTTCCTGACTTGGCGGGGCGGGATCGATATGTGACATTTTCTTCTTAGACGTAAACTTACTGACGTCGCAAAAATTCCCACTTGATATAATACTGTCAGTATTACGTTTGCGCAGTAGTAATATCATGCGCAGAAGCGAAGCAGTACCGCCTTCGCATCGTCCCGCTACCGCGCATCCCGCGCCAGTCAGGAAGCACTCATTTAAATGTAGGGGCGTAGTAAAAAATAGTATCGCGTCGACTGACAGCTGACACTGACATTTGACACTTTTCTCATATCTTACTGCCTCCGCACCGACAAATCAGGAAGTCGCCTTACATATACCTACAACTACATCTACATTATTATTCTTGTTGTTAGGTAATAGTGCACGACGATGCGATTTGCATTGTAATTCTGAGCAAAAATATTGAACACAAAGACCTAGAGAGAAAAGTATAAAGCAGTAGGTAACGAGCACTCACGTTTCTGCACATGTTTTGTGTGAAATTTTGAGTCAAAACTTTGCACATAAAGTTTGTACGTGACGAGAGCTCTAGTGCTGCAGAATAACGCTATTCGAATATTTAAATATGAGCTAGTGACATGGCAGCCTTGGATTCAGCACTAATACTTTCATTGCCAGGCCGAAATCCAAGACCATCGCTGAATGCCAGCTAACAGCCGTAATAAATAAATAAATATTTGTGGACAATCTTACACAAATCAACCTAGTCCCAAACTAAGCAAAACTTGTACTAAGGATACTAAGCGATGATATACTTACTTATATAGATAAATACATAGAAAACATCCAAGACCCAAGAACAAATATTCGTGCTCATCACACAAATAAGTGCCCCGGCCGGGATTCAAACCCAGGACCTCCAGCTTCGTAGGTAGCAGTGGCGGAGCGTCCATACAACTCGATTCCCACCGGCTTACCTAATTTTCAGCCAATTAAGTTATTTTACCAAGGCTAATTAATTTGTCTTAGTCAAAATTTTTTTCGGCTCCCCTAAGAATATTTATTAGAAATAGAAATAGAAATAGAAAGATATTTATTCGAATAACACAAACCGAAAAGGTCTTATTGACGCGCCGCCACTGGTAGGTAGGTAATCAATAGGTATATTTCCTTCGTAAGACCCGGCACTTTCTCTTTCACCGAGATAATTCAATCTAGGCTAGGCATATCTCGGCCTCTTTTGTCATATTTTTCCCTTCAAGATGAAGGCCAAACTTCCGAAATACAGCCATGAAATTATAATGTGTGCTATCAGGGCTGCACAACTGGAATACAAATCTGACGTTTGCAAAACGACTAAGGCGATTTCCTGACTTGGCGGGGTGGGATCGATATGTGACCTTTTCTTCTTTGACGTAAATTTACTGACGTCGCAAAGATTCTCACTTGACGGAACACTGTCAGTATTACTTTTGCGCAGTAGTACCTAATATCAAGCGCAGAAGCGGAGCAGTACCGCCTTCGCATCGTCCCGCTACCGCCCATCCCGTGCCAGTCAGGAAGCGCTCATTTAAATGTAGGGGCGCAGTAAAAAATGGTACCGAGTCGACTGACAGCTGACACTGACATTTGACACTTTTCTCATATCATACTGCCTCCGCACCGACATATCAGGAAGTCGCCTTACGGCGCGCAGTCACACATTGCTCCTAAGTGCGGGATACTTACTTGCACAGCCTATACCTTCTTTTAGGGTTCCGTACCCGAAGGGTCCCAACGGAACATATCTACGAGTAAGTTGACAATAAGTGCTATTTTGTCAACTTTAGATAATTTCTGGGTGGCACCATCTTCAAAAAATATAATGCCTACATTGTTCAAAATGAAGGGTAAAATCTCATATTGAGCTATTAGAACTTAGTATTCTTATTACTCATACTCATTTATTTGCAATGGATCATGTACATTACACGTCAGAAACAATGATTTGACAATGATAATAATTTATTTGTCGTATGGCATTTATTTTCGAACCGTGAGATCGAATGATAATAATGTCAAGGTATGACTGATTTAAAATTATGTCATTTACTTTATTATGGGGTTTTTATTGGAGCCGATTATTACTTTTTATTGAAAAGAAAATATGCTCGATGATTTTCAGCTCCTTATTCCCCGGAAAACCACCCCTATTTCCAATAGGACAAGTTCGAAACTCCGATTAATAAATGGCACTACATTAGTTCTCGGTTCTTAGTAAATAAAGATCACAACTTGCTCCCCATTCCGCCATTACTCACACCAAAGTTTGGAACCGAATCATTCGTTATGTTTGGGCTATGTATTATTATAATATTGTTAGTTCCACATTGGTTTCTACAAACGAACACAAAGATAATTCGATATTAACCTTTTGGACGCAAACGACTGATATATATCCGTCACGTTTTTATTTATTTATATGGCAATTATTTCGAACCGTGAGATCTTCGAGAAGACAGTACGGTTGCCAGTTTTGGTGCACTTTTAGCACCATCCAGGGGTCACGTGTAGCGGTGGGTACTTTCCATACGGACGTGGTGCAACTTCGACCCCCCTTTGTCAAGTGAGTGGGCAACTTGACTGTTAGAAGTTCGCAAGCCGCCCGAAGGCCCTCCAACTTTTAACGCCTGCTGCCATAGACAACAGCCGGGATCGACGGTTTAACGAGCCTTCCAAAGCACGGAAGCGCTCAGTTAGTAACCACTCAAAGCGGTCACCCATCCATGTACTGACCGCGGCCGACATTGCTTAACCTTTTATTTTTTTTTAGTTGCTTTAGGGTTCTACTTCGCGTTTGACATTCCCATGTCATGGCGTGTGAGCGACAGCTTTTGTGTTTGACCAGGGGACCGATTTTTGAGTGTCGAACGCTCGACTTTTCACTCGAGATCTGTCAAAATACTATGATGTTTTGACAGATGTTGAGTGAGAAGTCGAGCGTTCGACACTCAAAAATCGGGCCCCTGGCGTTGAAAAAAATAAGCAACAGTAGGTTAACAATTGAATATTTTTTTACATTACCAATATCAAAGCTTACGGAAATGTATGCTTTTTATAGATTTTTAAATAAGTACCTAATGATAAAAAAAGAATTGCTGATGACAAACCACAGAACAGAAAATGGAAAACCAACCTTTAGAAATGAAGCCACAGCATGCAAAAGCGATCAAGTATATTATATAAAATTGTAATCTTTCAAAGAAAAATCAATTTGCAGGGGAACATAACGCTCCGTTGAAATCGGCACAAATGAAATTCCAACAAATCCAATCTCCCTTCAGACACTCTTAATAATATCATCTATTCCTTTCCTTCATAATTGGAATCGGTATAAAGTGAACGAGACGACATATGTTTCAACAGTTACTTGCGTCGGTTTTGGAACATATTCAGTGCCCAGTGACCTGGTAAAAGCATTTTTTGTTTCCTTCGACATGGGATTTATTGTGGTTAAAACAGGGAAATTTTGTTTTAAATAAGATATAGGTATGTCCCAGTGTTCGAGTACACTGACCTACTTTCAATCTTATGGATAATATTTGGATTCTAATATTTTTGGGAATATTTTTTAAGGCAAGGGCAATTCATGATTTCACGAAAATATTGAAGTTTGAGCCTCCGGAGCGCTCGTGGCCCAGCGGCGCCTGCGTACCGCTTGCGGTATCTAAAGTTAAGCAACGTGGGCAGCGGTCAGGACTTGGATGGGTGACCGCTTTGAGTGGTTACTAACTGAGCGCTCCCGTGCTTTGGAAGGCACGTTAAGCCGTTGATCCCGGTTGCTGTCTATGGCAGCAGTCGTTAAGCCAAGTTGGAGGCCTTCGGGCGGCTTGAGAACTTCTAACAGTCAAGTTGCCCACTCACTTGACAAAGCCTAATCCCAATAAGGCCTAGTTTCCCTTCGGGGTTGAAAGGTCAGATGGCAGTCGCTTTCGTAAAAACTAGTGCCTACGCCAAATCTTGGGATTAGGTAGCGGACCCCAGGATTCAACTGCACTGGGATAACGCTAGGAGGATGATGATGATTGAAGTTTGAGCCTCCAGTGTGAAGAAATAATGTAGAATTAATGTCGCCGGGAACCTCCGTACTGTTAGAAGCAACAGACTATCAAACACCATTAAGTTTAAAGAAGTGTCTGTGTTAGCCGTTCGGAAAACTCCTCTAGCCAATCCTTCAACCCCCTGATCCGAAAACCTACTTCAATATGTATGCAAATGTAGCGACACCGACAAATTGTGTGAGCCCGAGACAATGCTCTTACGATCGGGAATGTGGAATAGAAGTGGATATGTGCACGTAAAATACAAAGTTTAACATGCTGAGGTTCAAATTTGGTAATATGTAAGTGGGCATTTTCATTTTAAAGTGTACCCCCTACTTTTTTTCGGATCTCGGTGATTTTTGGTATTCTGACTCAGAATCACGAGTACTATCCATTTCCGCGAAGAAAAAAATGTCCCTAAAAAAAGTCAGTTTTGTGACGCTTTTTTCATACAGTTTATATGGCTCGTCACAAAACTGACACAGGAAATTAGTATGGAAAATCAAGGAAATTTTTTTTGTTCATCAGAATCAATAGTTCTCGTGATTCTGAGTCAGAATACCCAAAATCACCGAGATCCGAAAAAAAAGTAGGGTGTACACTTTAAAGTGAAAATGCCCAAGTGTACTAGAACAAATTCAGTTTAATGAATAATTTCATAAATGGAACAGGGTTCCATTTGTTTTGTTACATTCAATTAAAAAACAAAACAAACTCCACTCTATTTCCGGTTACAGGAGATTAATATTTTATTGTCTTTCAGGGAATACGGAAATTCAGGAAAAACAATCTTCGAACGGTAAAATATGCGGCCTGCTATTTTTAATACGTGATACCCTTCTGAAATAATAGAAATTAGTACAACTTTATTAAGCGTGAAGAGGTAACAGACAGACACACACTTTCGTAATTTAAATATTATGTACATATTTCGATAATTATGTGGAATTTTTGTCGATTCAGACTTTTTTTTTCGAGGACGTCTCCTCCACGTGTAGTGGAATAATAATAATAATAATTGCGTAATTAAGGTTTCTAAGAGCTTATCAGCATAAGTGAGGGATGAAGGAAGGATCCGATCCGTCAAATACATAGAAAGGAAAATAGCAACCGAATAATATTGATGATCATTTGATCAAGTAACTCGCTGATACATTCTATGCACACACATGGAATAACATATGGGGACTATTCAGTAATAACTCGGTAAAAAATTAAATCTGCCTTTGCCAAACACTCTAAACCCAATTTGTCATTAAAATCAGCTAATAAATCTCTAACTTGCTTTTTTAGCCACTGAAGCGTAAATTCGAGTTTCCTTATAACTTTGAATTTCCGCTCAATACATTTTGTATTCAGAAACTATTCTTTCTGTTTTTAGTAGTGCGCGAGTATAAAATACGTCCGGTGAAATGACATAAATCGGTGAATATTCCGCTGGAAAATTCAGTTTTCTCTTAAGAATGTCGGGATTAGTGCTCGACGGATTGTGGTTACGGCTGAAACCGGTTTTTTAAATGTCACGACGATGGCGCTATAGTTAACCCACAGGCTTGTATGTCGCGGTAGAAAGCTACGTGTTAGACATGTGTAGTTCACGAATGAATGATTCAATTGAAGTACTTCACTTGGTGTCCTTCATTCATTCACTAGTTCAGTTCGGATCTATATACTTCAATAGTTCACTTAGTCCAGTACTTCAGTTCATGTGTCATCGTTTCAATCATCTATCTCATGACGGTTTTTACAAAAAAAAGTATTTTCTTAAAATTCAAAATAAATGTAAAATTTGAAATCCTTATCCCCGAATTAGTCGAAATCGAGTATAATGACAAATTTTTCGTAAAAAGAATATTTTTACTTAAATTATTCAAAAAATATATAAAATTTGATATCATTATCCCCGAATTAGCCTTAGAATGAGAGAAACGCGACGCGACGAATGACTGATCAATATGATTAGTTGAATCGGTTGAGCTACTGAACTAGTGAACAAAACTGAACTAGTGAACTAAATGAGTGATATACTTCACAGTGAAGGATTGAAGTATATCACTCTTTTCTTTTTAGTGACACATTTTGCGCATGTCTACTACGTGTGTCTGTTATCTCGCCCCACTGAATGCCTAGGCGCAGGGGTCGGATACCGGTATTTTATCTATACAAAAATACCGGTATTATTACGTTCGTTTTCGATCTTTGGTTTAATATTTCATTTTTAATGGGTCAATCTAATAATACGAAGTTGTTACCTAAATACTAGCTTCAGTCGGAATAAAGCTTAGACCCAATAAATATCAAGGGTCAAAGTTACCCCCCGGGGCTAAAAAGTAACCCGACTTGCAGTATCCACAATCCAGTCTATTGAAAGCCGAAAGTCGAAACCCGGGGGCGTACACTATCTAGCAAAAATACGAGTCGAAATTTTAAATTTATGCAAATAAATTTCGCTTGTTGTTCCCACACGCGAAATCTGGATTCTCAAAATGGCGTAAGTCGTTTAACAATCCTGGCTTTTACAACCTCGTTGAATAAGAGCGCTGAAATACGGTTAAGGCGAGGAAAAGTTTTAAATTTCTATTTAAATATGTCGTATGCACGTTTAGGATTGGTTGAGGTTCAAAATAATTTCTTTGATGTTTAGCTGGCGTGACATGGGCTGTGACATTGTCAAGGGGCTGACACGCTTTGCTAGAGAAAGATAGTCTTATTGCGATTCCTATAAGAGGAAATAGAAAAGAGTGGTATGTTTTGTCCCTATCACCGACCGAACATTTTTTCATGATCGGGTTATAGGCAAATGCCAAATTGCGTAGTACAAATTTTGTATGAAAATCAGCAATTATGAGAACGACATAGCTCCGGTCGCTCGTTGGCGCCAGTTGGCGCATCTTTATCTACAGAGTATATATTATTATATCTATGGACATTGTTCATATTTTAATTTTTTTTTATTCAACTGTCCAGCATTGTCATTCTTTACGGGACGACATCGACATATGACGTCGTCTCCACTCATAGATAGCTGTTCCCCTGTTCCCCTCACCTATAACGCCGCTTACTTCAACTGTCACGCGTCAGCTACTATATTCCGACGCCAACATACGTAACATGATTTGAATTTGATAAAAATCTAGGCTTTGTGATTAAAATTTTGCACAAAACATTCGTAAAATAGGTTTTTACTTTTATTTATAGATTTTTGTTGTAATATAAACGGATTTATACTGCTCTAATCAAGATACATTTAACACATAAAACCATCGATGTGTATTTTTAATTGTTTCCCGAAAAGTTATGCGATTTATTACGTTTTCATACGTTTCATATTCAGTCCATTTATCCTTACATGTTCTATCATGTAAATAAACTCTTTTTGAAGAAGAAGAAGAAGAAGAAACATTTATTTACTGCACAAAAGACACACAGATACAAAAAATAATAGACGTACAAAACTCAGAACATATAAAATAATGTGTGTCTTCGCGGCAGCAAATCGGTTGCTGTCTCAGCATTATGCTGAGGTGTTAAACACCTGCAGCGCTGGTTTTCAGACAGCACCGGACGTGACCCACGGAACGCAATACAACATAATATACAATACAAAGAGATAAATATCATAAAAAAGGCAAAACAGGGCAAAGTGGTATGAGACATGAACAAGGGAGGCATTATTTACTCAACCTCAGGCTAAAATGAATAAAAAGTAATAATAAAAAAACCAGCTACAGTACAATAATGTAGACATGCATGCATGTGTTTTGAAGACGTTAATCATTATCATTTATAGACAAGGAGGCAACTGGTGACCAGAGGGCTGGCGCCTATCTCGCCCAACGGATTGCAATTGCAATCCAGCGAGGCAATGCCGCCAGCCTTCTGGGCACCTTGCCACACGGCACTGACCTGGGGCCAGTTTTTTATTTGTAAATATTTCGTTTTATTTTATTTTATAGTTAGTTTAGTCTGTTTTTATAATGTTATTTATATTTTATTTACATTTATCATTTATCACACTTTTCTTTAGGATTACAATACTTTGAGTGCTTCTTTAAGTACCTATACCTACAACAACATTTTAAGTGATGATTATTGTGTAATCCTACCGAAAGGGTTTAGTTTACATGATATGACACGTAAGAATGAATAGACTATAAATAAATACTAGCTGCGGACGGTACAGCGATGTCCGAGCCCGGCGGTTACTAAGTTTAAACCCCGTTTCCCGGTTTCCGGCAGCATATTCCCGTATACAACACATTACGTAGTAAGTGCCTATATACATACCTACTAACGGATTATAGAAATAATATAATCTGAAATGTATAGCGACTTCTGTAATTAAATATGCTATTTGACTAAATTTTTTTTATAATGCCAATCGAACCAGTTTTTAGAGACCATCAAATGTCTATATGGGACCAACAACATTTAGAGCACAATAAAGGGCTAAAATTAGGGACAAACCTAGCTCGACGCTAGCGGGTCTCAAAAAGGCTCCTACAAATTGGCCCTGGCAAATGACGTCACTTGCACTGCATTCGACCAACCGTTGTATGGGAAAATTAGTATTTTGCTGTTTTAGTCGTAAAATAATGCGTTTAGGTACATAGTTGCTATACAATTTATTTTTTATTTTTACATAAGCATTCTATTGATACTTTTTATTTGAATTTTGGACGGTAAAAAAAATTACATCTTTTTCTGAGTTTTTGATGATTCATATCTTTTTATGATTTTGGTAAAATTGTATAATTTACGATTTATTGTGATATTTTGATGGCTAACTATCCAAAAAGTGACACTGTGTTATAATTTTAATATGTGTCAAATACCGTATTGTAATTAAAATGGAATTTCCACTTTGGAATATTACATTGCCAATCGTCGCTAGCTTTGTGAATAGTCCAAGCTAATAACAACGAGACTGCAGTAAGGTAAATACTTGATGAGTCCGAAATTACGGTGCGGCACTAATGAAGGTAATAATATTGTCAAAATTAGGACCTCGTCCGCAGTAACTTAGAGCAAGTTAGGTAATAATCTAATTTGTATGAGTTACCTAGGTTAGTTTCGTTGTCTGATTTGGGTAGACAGATACATGAATTTGCAGCGTGAAATTTCCTTTATGATTCCATCAGTTTTTTTTAAATGGTACTATAATAGGGGTTAGTAGTAGCTCAGTGGTACGGTTGAGGGATCTAGGAGAAGGGTTTAGATATCTGGAAGGAAATACGCAATCCACATACGAATTATAATGTATTCATACTATATCCGAATACATTCACATTCAATTGTAATCTAATTAAAATAACACTTCAGCTGTGACTCCGAGCGAGTCCCAGGCCAGAGTCCTAAGAAAACCATTTGTTTCCAGCAGAATGCCGCTTTGACAGGCATTCCAGAATATATTCAAATACGAATATGTTACTTTATGGTTCTAGACCAAGCATGGCCAGCCTCATACAGTAACAACCTCTACATTCTCCCTCCTCCTCGGGATGAAGAATGTAGGCAAAGACCTGCCTAACCCTATAGACTAACTAGGTCTTGAAGCAAGTGCCAATAAGAACAGGTAACAACACGGGTTGAAAGCTGAACCAGCAAGCAGTTTGTTTCAAAAATAAGTCGTGATCACCATGATCGGAGACCAAACAAACATATCGAGAATAATTTATTATCATTCGCGCCTATCCGATGACAACAACGCAGGATGATGGTGCTGAGGCCCATGAGAGCCTCCTCGCCCTCTGCTGATGGAGTACAGCGAGTGCCCATCACTGCGAAGTGGTCTTCCTTTTTTCAAACTGCCTGGCTTTCTTTTTTCTATACTGCTTAGCTGGTCACCCTTCTCCCCTGGTTGGCAAGATTGCTTCAGAGTCCTCACAGCATACAGCATACTCGTTCGCATGAAATTGGATAAAACAATATTAGTTTTAAGTTTACTCTAGATAGCAGTCACACAAAATTAATGCTTCTAGAAAATGTTACTAAGTTTCAATTATTATAGATTATCATGAAAATATTTACAAGTCCAAGTTGTATTCATTTTAATTAAATTATATTAACATTACAATGTTGTTTTATTAAAAATTATATTTCAATATAAGTTCATGAACTTCTGTAAACAATTGGAATGAGTTTTAGTTTGCATAGTAGTACAACTCAATATTGGGTTTTAGCTTACAATATTTGTAAAGTACAACTCAATATTATTATTTTTATAATTATCATAAAATAACTATTATTACTAACCTATCATTAATGAACATGATAATAATGTCCTAACTATTTATATACACACATTATATTACAATATTTAATACATTTACCATAGCAGTGGTGTATATCTATAAATGATTAAGGTATCGCTATACGATTATTATATTTTTTTAACCTATTTACATGTACTAGTGTTCTAGTTATTCTGCCTTTTGGAGAAACACGTTTAATTAAATAGTTTACACTGCCAACTCTGCGTTCCACTATAAAAGGGCCTTTAAACATTCGACATAGTTTAATGCTTCGGCTAGTAATTCTTTTAGGAACATACAACATTACTAAATCATTTGGTGAAAATTCTAGAAGTTTAGCTTTTCTATCATAATAGAGCTTTTGTTTTGCTTGCGCACACTTAATTCTTGACAACACCGATTTGGTCACAGAGGCTATAGTGTTAACTCTTTCTGTCAATGTCTGAGGTGGATTCAGTTGCTTGGTATTCAGCTGTAAATCACACTTAAGCAATGGTTCTCTGCCATGTAATACAAAATAAGGTGACTCACGCGTGGTTGCTTGAGCACTGCAGTTCAACGCAAATGTCACTGGCAAGACATATGAACACCAATTTTTCTGGTCTTCAAAATATTGTGCTCCTTCCAAGCATGCTAATAGATCATCCACTCTGGGTATGGGATAGGAATCTGCTTTTATCTTTTTGTTTAACGCTTTATAATCCACACAAAATCCAGGCGTACCGTCTGGCTTTTCGACGATGACGATCGGTGATGCATAAGGACTTCGTGACTCTTCTACGACATCATTTCGTAACATTTCTTCGATTTGTTGCTCAATTACTTCCCTTTGCTTCTCGGATACTCTGTACGGGGCGCGATGCACTGGTACCTCATCCTCGGTCACGATATCTATTGGATAGCCGGTATACGATCCAAGTTGCGCATTGTTGAATGCAAACCTATTTTCATATTTATTTAATAAATCATTCAACTGACTTTGTTGACATTCTAACAATTCTTGACAAACGTCAAAGCTTTGTTCATCTTTGAACGTATACATTAGTGAGTCGCCTTTTTGTTCAACCATTTGCGTGAAAAACAATAAATCCTTCTTTGTTATTGACAACATACGTACATCGTTTTGGTTGTCACTTGAAATACTGTCATTTGACACTTCTTTGTTTACCTTTGATGAATTTTCTTTTTCCAGATCTGCAATCTGCATTTTGTTTAACAACGGCGTTATAAAATGCTTCTTCAACACCAACCTCATGTTGCCATAATCCACCATAGCCTCATTTATTTTCAAAAAATCATCGCCAATGATAGCTAAACTTCGAGAAATATCTAAAACAACAAATCTATGGGAAACACACAAATCCGCTATAACTAAATTAATATTCACATATCCTAACGACTGTACAATCTCAGCGCCTACCGTACGCAGTGGCAATTTCGTGCTATCGGAATAAGATAGACCTAGAGATTTAAATAAAGGCAGTGAGATACACGACATCGAAGCACCTGTATCCACTATTCCTAACACGTCTTTATTTATAATTTTACACTTCACACAAGGAATTGTATTAAATAATGATTTGTCGGAGCCCTGTAACCCCTGCAACACTGCGCTCCGGTCATTCAGCTGGTTCGCGTTTGGGTGACTCGTTTGTTGTTGCTGATTTCTGCTCGTACTCGCTCCATCATTCGGTCCACTTCTCGTTGACTGTTGCCGCGTCGGAGTATACTGGTTATACCGATAATTATACCGAGGTGGCTGCTGTGGACGTTGTCTGAAATGATATGGTGCTGCGCCCGGCGTGCGTTCATAATTATCCTGCCTAAATACAGTCACTGGTGTCACATGCACAGGTGTATTATATTGTGACTGAGGAGTATGTTGAACATTTGATTGAGGGCTATAAACAGGTTCAGTCGATGGAATACTGTATGAACTAGCGACAGGTGAGCTGTTGGGCACATTCAGATCTAATAAAGGCAGGTTCACTGAGGAAGTGTCTGTATTATCACTGTATATCTCCATGCTTTGCCAAATCGTATTCTTAAGATCATTCTTGGTCTGAAAAATCACTGGTGCAAACCACGGCTTGTATTTATCCAATACAGACTTCATATAATGCTGAATAAAGGGTTTGTCTGTAATTTTAGCTTTGCTAGCTAAAGCGCTGAGAGCATAAAAATATTCCAGCGGCGATTCAGTGTCATGCTGTTTGCGGTAATAAAAACTTTGCACAAAATCTTCTCTCGACGGAAATTCTGCTTTAAGCTTAGCTACAACATCGTCATACGTGGTAAACGACGAAAATTGGGCTTTATAGAACGACAAGGCAGGGCCTTCTAAATAAGCAGCCAGCGCATACTTTTTCTGCTCATCAGTCCACGTTTTAATGTTAGACACAATGTTAAAGTCAATTATAAAATCCTCGATGTTCGTTAATCCATTGAATTTCGATGCTGCCATGATTAAATCGGTCTTTTGCACAGAATGTCAATGTATTTCACGGCGTTACCTTTAATTATTCACTCACTCACGATATCCGTCTTACGTCAACTTTCTTATAATATCGTGCTGTTACGAATTATATATATCCAAACACCGTGTCTTGACTGTGTGACTTCCTGGTCACATTCTTCTTCCCTCTTTCTTCAAATCTGCACCTCCACCAAGTATAATAGGGGTTAGTAGTAGCTCAGTGGTACGGTTGAGGGATCTAGGAGAAGGGTTTAGATATCTGGAAGGAAATACGCAATCCACATACGAATTATAATGTATTCATACTATATCCGAATACATTCACATTCAATTGTAATCTAATTAAAATAACACTTCAGCTGTGACTCCGAGCGAGTCCCAGGCCAGAGTCCTAAGAAAACCATTTGTTTCCAGCAGAATGCCGCTTTGACAGGCATTCCAGAATATATTCAAATACGAATATGTTACTTTATGGTTCTAGACCAAGCATGGCCAGCCTCATACAGTAACAACCTCTACAGTACCTATTAGAGATGTAGCGACTAGTCACCGAGTAGTAGGGAAAGCGGCCACATTTATAAAAAAATTGTGGGACAGTGTAGGAGATCGTGCACATATTGTTCAGAATCAGGAGCTCTTCCAATCTACGTACCAATTTTCATGCAATTCTAAAAAATAAACTACAACGCCAAATAAATTGTGTGTGTGTGTGTGTGTGCGAGCCGAAGGCAAGGGCGATAAATATGCGACCTGAGGCTTTCTTTATTACCGCCTGTGTTAAGTACAAAATTTTATGTCACCCCCTGGCCAGGAAGTGGGATTTCCCGCGCGCGGAGCGTGCGGTACCTAATTACCGCTTTATGGCCAGGTGTGACATAAAAATATATATTTATTAAACATTTTCGCTTATTATATCGTTAATCCACTTCAAGTAGCCGGAGACCTTGGTGTAGACCCCCAAGCCATTGGAGTGAGGGTTGCATGTCTCACCGTAAGACACCACTCCTATTTGTATGTTGTTGTAAGTGAGGGGACCGCCGCTGTCACCCTGTGGAAACAAATGGATACCACTTCATCATTGGTCTTTAACATCTAATATCTGGGCGGCCGAGCTTTGCTCGGCGTTTTCCCGGGCATGAGACCTAGCTGGATCGATTGCTCGTCCCCGAAAACCCCCATATACGAAATTTCATCAAAATCGTTAGAGCCGTTTCCGAGATCCCCGAAATAAATATATAAATAAATAAATATACAAGAATTGCTCGTTTAAAGATATAAGATGAGACTAGCTTTTACGTCTGCATAAATTGACCGTTGAAAAGGAGTAGGAAACAGTAGGATAGGAACTATATTAAGCTGAAAAACATTTAAAAATCTACGTCAGAACTAAGTAAACAATCCAAAATGTCAAAGGTAGCCTGCTGCCATATAAATCAGAGTAGGAAATAGCGCCCGCTTGACGATGGGCCCCTTAGGCTGGTTTTCCACTAGAGCTATGCTACGCAGCTATGCTGTGAGGATGCGCTACGAGCTATGCGACCGTTTCCACTAAACCTACGCTATGTAGCTGTGCGAGGGATGCGCTATGAAGATGCGCAGCCGCGAGGTAGCTGTGCGCGGAAGATGCGCAGCTCGAGCTATGCGATGTATCGACAGCGGGCGCGGGGAGCGGCAGCGCGGTGAGGGGGGAAGCGCTCACGCATCCGTAGCGCGCATCCGTAGCACGCATCCACAGCACGCATCAATAGCACGCATCCGCAGCTCGCATCTTTCCATATAAAAACATAGCTTAGCTGAACCCTTTTCCAACAGAGCTATGCTATGTGACTAAGGGAATGTGATTGGTGGATTTCAAACGCATCCATAGCAACGTAGCATAGCATAGCTCTAGTGGAAAACCAGCCGTACAACTGCGCACAGATTAGTATGAGATTCGATGTGGCGGGCCCGTCGTCGTGGATGGCGCGCACTATATTATAATTTAGAGGTTTAGAGTAACGTTGTCACCTGTGCTATTTACAACGCCTCACCGCTCACCTCACCACTCACCTCAACCCTAAATTAGAATTTTTAAGAGAAATTAAACTGACGATGACATTTGCGGGCGTTCGGTCATTATCCTATAATGGTTAAAGTACAGTACTTTTTATGAATCAAAGTTACCCTTAAGGCGATATATCGATTGAAAGAGACACCCTTTGTTTTTCGCTCACGACAACACGGGATGCAACCCTCTCCGAGAATGGTTTTTTAGACAAATCTCGTTTTATTAAATATCTGACCTAGATGAGGTAAAATACCATCATATTAACTTAATCGTGTCTTTTAATAATGCGTTGTTTTAGTAGGCTGAGGGAAGAAAAGGAAAATATAGACTCGACTTTGGATTTATTTTCTATCGAGAAAATTTTAAGCAATCATGTTTCGCTATTGTCAGTACCACAATCATATAGTCAAGAATCATATATCTGAAAATCAGCCCCTACTGTTTGCTAGTCTGCGCAGGACAGCGTTTCAAAGTCTCCAAATTTCTCAGTGTAGCGCCTAAGTAAAGATAAACCAGAAATACATGTCCATTGTTAAGAGGGCGCTATCGTATCGCACCACCGCACGCATCACCTGTCAAGAAAGACCTGGCTATGAGAATACGGGTTGAATCAATGGGCTTGCAGTGGGAGGCGCGCGTCGCTTTAAATGCCTACCGCTCGCTCGGCCCGGGGCCGGCCGTCAGTCGAGGGCCGCCCGCCGCCGCGCGAACGCGTCTATATGCACGTTACCGCTGCCGCCGCAGACTAGAACGCGACGAGCGACGAGTCGATAGCCCTAGCGCTACACGTGCCACGTGTGAATGAATACAAGTTATACAATAGACAGAGATGCACAGAGTAGGCATGTTTTTTATGCCTAAACGCCGTTTTTGTTTGAAAGTGAAGCTTCTGTACTTGTACTATTACTTATTCTGTGGTTGAATTACCTTGCACGCATCATGGCCCCGGGATCCTGCGCAGATCTCCCTGTCGCTCAAATGTTTGTGATCATTACGACAAATCTCCTCCGACACTATTGGTATTGTCACTTGGCGTAGAATTCGCGTGGTGTTCTGTTTAATATCGAGAAAATGCTGAATATTTCGGGCAACGTGCAGTAACTATGGCTATGTAGTGACGCCCAGTAATGGACAAGGCCCAATGATGCACATTGACTCTTATGTACAATAAAATAAGAGTCATGCATTTTTTGTAGCGCAATCAATTTAAAACCGTATGCTCTTTGAATCAGGATTGAAGTGTCCATTACTGGTGCTTGTCAGCTTAATGTGTCCATTATTGGTGGTGTCACCCTATGCTTAATAGTACATCGAACTTTTTTAATGATTTTGTGTTCATTACTTTAACGATAAACACAAAAAGTTGGAAATCCCACCTCACCCCGTAGTCCAGGTAGGTTAGGTTGAGGTGCTGAGGTGGGATTTCATATTTAAGTAAAATTGTTGGATCGAAACTTTGGGATTATGAATGTTACAATAGTCTGATTTGTAATTAGAATTTATAAGTTACGTAGCAGTAGTCTATAAAAACCAGCTCATCCCTACTCTCCCCATTCATGTCCCAACCTGTCCTCGCAATTCCTTACGGTACATCAAAGGCGACTTCCTGATTTGTCGGTGCGGAGGCAGTACGATATGAGAAAAGTGTCAAATGTCAGTGTCAGCTGTCAGTCGACGCGATACCATTTTTTACTACGCCCCTACATTTAAATGAGTGCTTCCTGACTGGCGCGGGATGCGCGGTAGCGGGACGATGCGAAGGCGGTACTGCTCCACTTCTGCGCATGATATTAGTACTGCGCAAACGTAATACTGACAGTATTATGTCAGGTGAGAATCTTTGCGACGTCAGTAAGTTATTATTATTTATTATTTATTTATTTGACACACCAACAAGATACAAGGCTGATCATTTAAAGAAAATAAAATTAGGTGACACAAGTCCTGCCTGCATCTCAATAACAGGCGTGCAACATCATTCAATTAAAAATACCAGAGCAGTATAACAAACAATTAAATTTACAATAGAAAAGCAATTAAAACAATAACTTGATTACGTAATTTAGAATAGGTAACAATTTGGTAAGAAAATGATAAAAATACCTTATGATTTCAAAATATTACGCTTCCATTTAGAGGCACTGTCGAAATAGACATCCAGGTCGAAGGTCTTCTGGTAATAGTTGTACAGTGTCTGAAGTCTACTCATGACAGAAAACTTTCCCAAGTTACTTTTAGCTAATTTAGGCCGGAAAGTTGTGATGCGTGAGGCTCGGACATGGGTGTTTGGTACAACAAAGTTCAGGCTCCTAAGGAGGTGGTGTTCCTTGACGCCTCCATTAACGAGTTTGTATAACAGAGTTAAATCTAGATAGTCCCTTCTCGTTTGGAGAGTACACATTTTGAAATGATTCAATCTACGCTCATAACCGCTTCGTTTCCCGACCTCACCTGTGCGGTCCTTAAAGGCCATGAATCGAGTGTATGAGCGTTGAACTCTCTCCAAACGGTTGATGTGTACTTGGTACGAAGGGTTCCAAACCTGACTACAGTACTCGAGGCGTGAGCGCACGAAGGTGTTATAAAGTGTCGCAAGAGTCTTACTGCACTTGAAGTTACGTGCTACTCTTTTTATGAATCCCATCATTTTAAGGCTACCCTGTACAACATTATCAATGTGACAGATAAAGTTCAATTTGCTATCTAGGATAACTCCCAAGTCTCTGATAGTGGCTACTTCCTCCAACTGGACGTCACCTATGGTGTATCTGCTCGTGATAATATTCCTTTTACGAGTAAACTTTATGTGTTGGCATTTACAGACATTAAGAACCATATGATTCATAGAACACCACTGGTTAACATTATTTAAATCCCTCTGAAGTAGTTCAGCGTCCCCCACACATTTGATTTCTCTGTAAAGTTTTAAATCGTCAGCGTAGAGTAAGCAGTTACTGTGTGTGATGACGTCGGTTATGTCGTTTACAAACAATACAAAAAGCAAAGGGCCCAGATGTGAACCTTGTGGTACTCCTGAGGTTGTCGGATAGTACTCTGATGTGTATCCATCTTTGACCACTCTCTGTGTCCTGTCCGTCAGATACGATCTAAGCCACGCAAGAAGTTCACCAGAGATGCTATAATTGCGGTGAAGTTTATCCAAAAGTATGTTATGGTCAACCTTATCAAACGCGCTACTAAAATCGGTGTAAATAGCATCGACTTGTGTTTTGGAATCCACGCATATTGATAAATCATTAACGAAACACATCAAATTAGTCGCTGTTGACTTTTGAGTTACAAATCCGTGCTGTAGAGGTGAGACCTGCTCTTTGACATGCCAGGCGACAATCGGGTAAATCAAACATTCAAAAAGTTTCGAGAAGGTGCTCAAGATGGATATCGGCCGGTAATTATTTACTTGGGAGGTATCTCCTTTTTTAAAAATAGGTACAATATTTGCCTCTTTCCAAAGGGCGGGAAAAACGGATGTTTCTAGTGATTTATTAAATATCAGCGATAGTGGGAGGGACAAGCTAGACGCGCATTTTTTAATAAAAAAGGGCGGTATACCGTCCGGCCCAGCGCCCTTGCTGACATCAAGAGATTTGATTGCCCTCAATACTGATTTCTCAGAGATACGGATTCGTGACAGGGTGCCAAAACTAAGATTATTGTTATTTTCATTTAGCCTGTCGGAAAGATAGCCCGACGAACTGTTATTAGAGAAAGTAGAAGAAAAATGGGACGCGAATAGATTGCAAATGTCGATATGGCAGTTAGCAGTATTTCCATTTAGGTGCATGGTTGATGAATAAGCGGATTTATCTTTCCTTAGGTCTTTAACATACGTCCAGAATTTTCTAGGGTTATAATCTAAACTTTTTTCGACTGAAGACATGTATATGTCGTGATCTTTGGCCATTTTAGTTTTAACTCGCTTACGTAATAAATCGTATTCAAGGTAATCCCTGGGGTTATTGGATTTCTTGTATATCTGTCGTTTTTTCTCCTTTTCTTGCATCATTCTAACCAACGTCGAACTGAACCATCTTGGACGACCTGGTTGTCTATTTTTACATAGTGGAACAGTATCATCTATGATCCTTCGGAGAGCGGTGTAAAATGTTAGAACCATATCATTAACAGTATGACACTCCGAAAATTTAGAAAACCAGTCTATTCTGCTCAACATTGAATTTATATCTACATAGCAAGCTTTTTTGAAATTATGGGTCCTAAAAGTCCTTGGTTTTTCGAAGTTCACACTGTCGATGCTGGTTATAGACGTTATCAAAGGGGGATGGTGAGAATCAATTTTGCTAAGAGAATCGCATGCGAGAAGGACAGATGGTCCCAAAAAGTTACTTAGTACTAAATCTAATATATTCCCACTTTGGTTTTTTATGTTATTTAGTTGATACATATTACAAAGGGACATACAATCAAATAAAGCAGTGGCAACAGGTTTACGTCAAAGAAGAAAATGTCACATATCCAGGGCATTATCACTTTGAACATTCACGTTTATATGGAAAAAACACTTGTCAAAATAGTTCTTTCCTCCGATTATAGATGGCAGCGATTTCAATTTATAATTGTAACCTAGGGTTACGCTGTTGTTGACTGTCGTGTCTTGTCAGTTTTGTTATTATATGAAAAATGTGAAAATGAAGCTTCTCGTGTGCGGATTTTAAATACTTATTGGTTTTTTAAAGAGTAATTAGAAATATGGAGACTTCCGCAAGTGCGCAAGTGAATAATGGAAATAGAAATTGAACAGTTTGCAGTGACATGACAGAAAACTGTTTGAAGATGGTTTGAAGTTTTGAGTGGTGTTTTGCGGTATTATTATTATCCTCTAGTTTACATGAATTGTGTTCTTTTGTAGAAATAAATTCTTGAACCATATACGTAAATCCAGTTGTTTTAATAAAGTTATTAGTACTGAAAATACAAAACCCAAAATGATAGCTATGTGTGAGTGTGTTATGTATGTGTTTGTGTATATGTGTGTGTAGTGGTAGTTATGCACTATCTATGTGTTATATCACTATTACTTACGTGCAGGGCTGAGAAGGGTTGCAGGGACGAAAACACAAACACCAGCTTTGTCCTTAAGCGTGTAATAGTTCCAAAAAGCACATACAAGCGTTTAGGTAGGCACACAGTGAAAGAAAGCACAAGAAAAGCGTAGCGAAAGCGAATGAGTCACAGCGCAAAGCGGCGTGCGTCCGGCGTCGAGTTGAGAATCGGACTGGCGGGGGCCGCGTCGCGGCAAGCAGCCGCGGGCGCATGTCGGTTGACGATACGTCACGAAGTACCGTTTGGAGCGCGCAGCCACTGATGTCGACACGGCCGGCCGGGCCGGCGATGGTAAGTAGGTATGTGTCGATTTTGTAGTTAGCTTTTTATAATATATATTTATTTGTTTACTTGTAATAAGTATTTCTTTATGCTTATGTATGTGTGTATATATGTGTTTATGTATGTACTTATTATGAACGTAGTATAAACTTATGTATTATTATGTTTATTTACTATATGAGTAGTTAGTTATATAATACTGTTATATATATAATTAAGTATGTTATATTTATGCATATATTTACATATAAGGGTGGCACCGCCACATCAGTCCCCCCCAGAGACCGTCTCACGGGCGATAATAATCTGGGAAGGTAACTCTTCGGCCTGATCTGGTATGCCTTGTTACCGTTTCTTTCTCTAATCCTTTTATTTTCTCTTTTTCAGGTACTCTCTTCTCATTTTCAGGTTCTCTCTTCTTCTCTTTTACAGGTTCTCTCTCCTTCTCTTTTTCAGAGTATGCCTGCTTCGATGCAGCTCCTGGCGTCGTCTCAGTGAGTAAGTATGCCGGCTTCAAGCGATCGATAGTTACGGTGGTAGTCTTTCCGTTTACTCGGATCTTGAAGAACTTCTCTCCTCTTTCTAGCACTGCGTGTGGTCCTGTGTACGCTGCCTGTAGCGAGCCACGCACGGCGTCTTCCCTCAAGAAAACGTGGGTGGATGATGCTAGGTCTTTAAATATAAATGTCTTCTTCGGACCATGCCTTGAAGTAGGCACAGGTTGAAGCTTTTGAGTTATATTCTTCAGGCGTGCAGTGAAGTCGGTAAGATCAGATGTTGTCTCAGCGCTTGGTTGGAAAAATTCTCCAGGCAGTCTGAGGGGTTCACCGTAGACCAATTCTGCGGATGAAGTTTGCAAATCTTCCTTGTAGGCGCTCCTCACTCCTAGCAGGACTAATGGTAGGGCTTCTGTCCAGCTCTCCTGTGCATGACAGGTAATCGCTGCCTTTAGCTGCCTGTGGAATCTTTCTATTAGTCCGTTAGAGGCAGGGTGGTACGCAGTGGTACGCCGATGCTTGAAGGCGGAGATCTTAGCCAGATGTTTGAAGAGTGCAGATTCAAATTGGGCTCCTCGATCTGTTACAATGTCGTGAGGGCACCCAAATCTGGAGATCCATGTGTGAAGAAGTGATTTAGCCACGGTCTCTGCCGTCATGTCCATCATGGGTATGGCTTCTGGCCAGCGGGTAAAGCGGTCTATGGCTGTAAGGCAGTAGCGGAAGCCTTGAGATGGAGGCATTGGCCCGATCATGTCGATGTGCACATGGGTAAATCTAGTGTGAGGCAACTGGAAGGTACCCAAGGGTGCTTGGACATGTCTGCTTATCTTAGACTTTTGGCAAGCTACACAGGCGCGAGCCCATTCGCGGCAATCTTTATTTACGCTTGGCCATATGAACCGCTCTGCCACTAGTCTTGCGGATGTCTTTATTCCCGGGTGGCTGAGTGAGTGTAGGCTGTTGAACACTTGGCGTCTGTGCTCAGGTGGTACGTATGGTCTGAGAGTCGAGTTGCTGTCATCGCAGTACAGTGCTGTAGTTGACCCTGGTATCGTGAGCTTCTTCAGATTTATACTGTAACCCGTATCTCCTCTCAAGATCCTCTTGAGTTCCTGATCTGTGTCTTGCGCTTTGGCGAGTTCCGACCAATCAACTGGCTTCTCGAGCTCCTCAATTCTTGACAAAGTGTCGGCGACGACATTGTTTTTGCCGGAAATGTGTCTGATGTCAGTCGTAAATTGGGAGATGTAGTCGAGGTGTCGGAACTGCCGTGGAGAACAGTTCGACTTGCTGTTTGTGAATGCGTAACACAAGGGCTTGTGATCTGTGAAGACGGTGAATACTCGTGCCTCCAGCATATGTATAAAATACCTGATCGATTTATAGATCGACAGCAGTTCTCGATCGTAGGGCGAGTACTTCTGCTCCGCCGGACTGAGCTTCTTGGAATAAAATGCAAGTGGTTGCCAGGAATCTTCTTTCTTCTGCTGGAGTACTGCGCCAACAGCGGTGTTTGAAGCGTCTGTGACCAGCGCCAGGTGAGTGCTTGTGTCCGGGTGTGCTAACATTGCTGCGTTGCAAAGGCTGGCTTTACAGTCGAGGAAGGCTTTCAATTTGTCATTCTTCAAGTCGACTGGATGCGATCCTTTTACTGAACCGGTGAGCAGTTCGTGCAATGGAGCTTGGAGCTGAGCGGCTTGTGGGATAAACCGACGATAAAAGTTTATCATCCCCAGAAATCTCCTAAGTTCTTTGACGGTCTTCGGTGTGGGGAATGATTGTATGGCTTCCACTTTGGTTTCAAGGGGCTTCGAACCATCAGCTGAGATGTGATACCCCAGGAACTTGACCTCAGGCACTCCGAAGATACATTTGGATGGGTTGATGACGATACCATATTCCCTCAACTTGGTGAAAAGCTGGCGCAAGTGATTTTCATGCGTTACTTCATCAGGTGAAAAGATGAGGAAGTCGTCCAGGTAGGCGTAAACGAAATCCATGCCTCTCGTTACCTCATCCACAAAACGTTGGAAAGTTTGCCCCGCACATCTGAGCCCAAAAGTCATGTATGGAAACTCATACAATCCGAATGGTGTGGATATCGCAGTCTTCGCTATGTCATCCGGATTTACTGGTATTTGGTTGTATGCCTTGACTAAGTCAATCGTGGAGAAAACCTTGCATCCGGCGAGTTGGTGTGAGAAATCGTGGATGTGGCGAATTGGATAGCGATCAGGGACTGTTCGTGCGTTCAATTGCCTATAATCACCACATGGTCTCCAACCATTATCTTTTTTGGGTGCGAGATGTAGTGGTGAAGACCATGGGCTTTGCGACGGCCTTGCTGTTCCGCATTTGAGCATGGACTCGAACTCTTGTTTGGCTATCTTGAGCTTATCCGGTGCTAGCCTTCTGGGCATGCAGTGGATTGGAGGGCCGTCTGTGGTTTTGATGTAGTGGACCGTGCTATGTTTCACCTCCCGGTGCACTCCTGGTGGACGTGTAATCTCCGGAAAGTCTCGCAATATATTGTTGTACTTCGATTCACCAAAGGACGTTTTGATGGATGATATGACGTCTGCCGTGATAGATGATACTGCCATCGTAGTGAGAGACGTCGTGTTATCCACTAAGCGTTTATTACGGCAGTCGACGACTAAATTGTAAAAAGATAGGAAGTCGACTCCTATTATAGCTTTTGTAACGTCGGCCACGACAAATTGCCAACTAAACTCCCGACGTAGGCCAAGATCTAAATGCAGCTGAGCGTGGCCGTATGTACTGATGACAGACCCGTTGGCGGCGAAAAGTTGGTATGTGGTTTTGGGTCGGTGTTCACGTAGGGCTGTCCGTGGAAAAACGCAGAGGTCGCTACCTGTGTCCACGAGGAACTGCATTTTAGTACTGCGGTCTGTCACGAACAGGCGACCGGAGCTTGAGCAATCGTCGGCCGCCATTATCGATTGCTCTGCGCGTTTCCCGAGCTAAAATCGCACGGCTTGACGCATTTCGTTGCTTGCGACTGGAATTTGGAATGATACCAGCATACAGGCCATCTGCGATAGCTTGACTGCGACCGACCTTGACTAGCTCCACGACTGCGGCTGCGGCTGTACCTCTGGGATCCATTATGTCTACTCCTGGGCCGAGATCTTGAGTTTAGTTCTGCTCGCATATCGTGCATCTGCCTTGTCAACTCGGCTATTTGATTAGCCATGAAGTCAATTGCAGCATTGTGGGTGGTGCCGGTCGACGTGCTAGCTACCTGCGGGCTAGGAGGGGTGAGGTCCCAAACGCGGTCCGCGGTACTGGCTAGAGTGTCGAGCGTCTGCGGTGTCGGCTGTGAAGCTATTGCTGCCTGGATATTCATAGGCAAGCGATTAATCCAAATCGTTCTCAAAAGATCGTCATGTACTTCAGGGCCTGCGAGGTGTTGAAGGTGACGTAGGAACTGTGATGGTTTACGATCTCCTAATTCTTCGTGTATCAACAGCCTCTTCAGTTCTTTTTCTCGGGATGCTGACAACCTGGAGATAAGCTCTGCCTTTAGCTTCTCGTACTTGTTGGTCGCAGGTGGATTGACAATAATGTCTTTCACTTCCGCAGCGTACTGATGATCCAGCTGTGACAGTACATAATAAAACTTCGTCGCGTCGGCTGTGATGTTCGACAGTTGAAATTGACCCTCAACCTGTGCAAACCAAACGGCTGGTTCCTGTGGCCAAAACGGTGGCATCCTAACTCCGACACGAAATGTGTCGGCACCATTGGATAACTGCGCGGCGGAAAGTTCCACAGCGGGCCGCACTACTGCTGATTGCGACGGTGTTTTAGAAGCTTCGTTGCCTGTTTCCTCCTTCTCGTCACCCATTTGCACTTTTCAGTAAGGTTGCGTTTCAGGTTCAACCAGAGGGGTCACCAGTGTAGTGGTAGTTATGCACTATCTATATGTTATATCACTATTACTTACGTGCAGGGCTGAGAAGGGTTGCAGGGACGAAAACACAAACACCAGCTTTGTCCTTAAGCGTGTAATAGTTCCAAAAAGCACATACAAGCGTTTAGGTAGGCACACAGTGAAAGAAAGCACAAGAAAAGCGTAGCGAAAGCGAATGAGTCACAGCGCAAAGCGGCGTGCGTCCGGCGTCGAGTTGAGAATCGGACTGGCGGGGGCCGCGTCGCGGCAAGCAGCCGCGGGCGCATGTCGGTTGACGATACGTCACGAAGTACCGTTTGGAGCGCGCAGCCACTGATGTCGACACGGCCGGCCGGGCCGGCGATGGTAAGTAGGTATGTGTCGATTTTGTAGTTAGCTTTTTATAATATATATTTATTTGTTTACTTGTAATAAGTATTTCTTTATGCTTATGTATGTGTGTATATATGTGTTTATGTATGTACTTATTATGAACGTAGTATAAACTTATGTATTATTATGTTTATTTACTATATGAGTAGTTAGTTATATAATACTGTTATATATATAATTAAGTATGTTATATTTATGTATATATTTACATATAAGGGTGGCACCGCCACATGTGTACGTACCGTATGTGTGCGTGTGTGGCAAATGATTCTTATATTTAGTAAATCGCGTACTAGATGGCGATGGTACATAAAGAAGCTGATGACTCTATCTCAGTATATAAGTAAGTTACTTTATGCACATATCGATCCCGCCCCGCCAAGTCAGGAAGTCGCCAAACAATGGTATTTTTACTGCGCAAAACTTACATCAGTTTCAGTATTTCCCCATCCAGTGACGTTGACCTCTACACCTGGTTCCAGCGTCAGGTCTTCAGCTGGCAAACCAACTGTAGCCACCTTGGGCCCAAATTGCACGAGTCTCGCCAGTTTCAACAAGCAGATGTCATTAGTCAAGGAGCCAGGGCTGTATTCCTCGTGACAAAACCTACTTGTGACTTTATGTAAGACTCTGCCTTTTTCGTTCAAGTTGTCTAAACCCATGATTACTCTTAATGATGGGATGCGGGTGATTATACTGAAATTAATAAGTTTTTGACGAAAATTAATAAGAGCAAAAGTAGGTACGTTCGCCTTGCAGAAAGCCAGAGCTATAATAACATGATTTATTACTATAGAATTCGTAGTGTTGTGTTCCTAGAGGTGAGCAAGGTTGCTAGCCCTCCCGAGGATGCACAGTGTTCAGAGCAAGGGACCTAACTTGGTCCTTTCTGCTGTCAACACAGTGAATCCTCAAATTTTATAAAGGGTCTGCAACGCGCACGTGACTCCTTTGGAGTTGAGGGCGTTTTTAGCCTGCGGTGTCCGTTTACAATCAGGTGGACCGTACGCTTGTTTGCCACCATTGTATGAAAAATGTTTTGTACAAGATAAACCCGTCATTTAAAGGCTTACTGAATCCGTCTCAACGATATATGTAACGACAAAAAACGATATAGAGAGAGATCGCTCTTTAGCGATAAGGCCGCCTGTTGTTTACCTCTACTTTAAGCCTTATGTTTCTGTACTATGATCTTCTTGAGGTGTGCAATAAAGAGTATTTGAAAACTAAAAAAAAGGTACAATCAGCGATAAAAGTTTGTACTAAAAATGTTTTTTTTTTCTCAAAAATGGCCCGCAAGTTTACGTAACTCACTACATTTATAATTAGATGTCAGATTAAAAAAATGAAGAAAAAATGCATGTTTTCTCTACGAGCCTGGAATGTTACTTACTTTTAAAAAAGTTCCAATATTTTCAAAAAGGATAGGTGGCCAATATCTTTATATGACCGTTCCGTTCCGTTTTAACCCTTCCGGTACGGAACCCTAAAAAGGACTTGCAAGCTCGTCCGTTAAACAAATTATAGGTACTAAGCCTGCAATTGCCTCCTTTCCGGGCACGGCAATAATATATCTATACATATAATAAAGCAGAAGAGGGTCGAAAATCTGTACATTGAAGATATTAGTAAAAAAATCGATGGAGGGGTCTAAGAATCGATAACAGAACACGTTTCAACTGTTTTTAGAATTCGTGTCTGTTTGTCTGTTTGTCTGTTTGTCTGTCTGTTTATATGTCTAACTATCACGCGAAAACTAGCGAATGGATTTGAATACAGCCTTCACTAATATGTTTATTGGATCTTCGGCCAGGTTATAGGCTATAAAAATCATACAGGTTAGGGATGAAAGGGGGTGAAAAGAGGGGTTAAACTTTGTATGAGAAGTCTTTCAGTTCATGATTTACAGGCTTGAAAGTTGGTAAGTATATACATGGACGCAAAGTAAATAGAACCTCATTCAAACATTGTATAATAAACAGATAGTATTTGAAAAAATGGGGGGTGAAATAACAATACCTCTGCCTCTCAAGGCTATAGACAAAAATACAAAAGTCCCTCAAACCATATTAACTGTTTGAAATGAGAGATCTAATTATGTTGATCAGTCAGTCGCTATCAATATTCACAAACTTTACTACGCAACCTCGGTTTTTTTTTGTTTTCGATGGAGGGTACCTTACCTACGCAGAGCGGCGGGCTCTCGGTTGCATGGTAGCACTTGCGACATGTACTACCTATATATTAAGTATGCGCATTTTTGTATAAAATATTGTTTTTTGAGGTGCTCATTACAAGAATGATACTTATCCATTTTCAAATCGAAGATGGCGGACATTTACTTATTTACTTTTCTTAACAATCGATATGGGTGTCATCTTTGAGGTTCTTCGAGGTGCCGATTAGTTGCGTTTTCCGTCAGCAAAATGTATAAAATACGTTGAGCGCGTAACAGACATAAATTTAGGGTATATTGGTATTCGTTATTAAAACATACATACCTACGTAACAATAAACATCAAGTATGACCAAATTCGAACAGGCGGATTGGAAAGCAAAAAAAAACCGGCCAAGTGCGAGTCGGACTTCGCACATTTAGGGTTCCGAACCGACCGCAAAGTTAAGTTGGTTTTTATAGGAAAAATAAGGAAATTTCAAAGAAAAAAATCTAATTTATCAATATATTAGTATTTGTTGGTAAAAAATACGTAATAACAATCATTATTACCAAATTTTTAGGTGTTTGGAAAGTTAAAAAATTCATCGGAACAAAATTTCGTAAATTCCAATAATTTATGAACAAAAAAAATATCTATTCAACTACCTCTTTACAAAGCCACTTGATAGGTCAACAAATTTTTTTTGTTCAATATTTCGCGCTCGCTGCGCTCGCGTTTTCATCTACATTGCTTGATGCGTATGAAGTATTTTCCGTACCTGCATCATAATGTTCGAATCATTTCGCACTAGCTTTTTTATTCTACATTACTTGACGCGTAGGAATAATTTTCCGTAACTGCATCATAATGTTCGAAAAATTTCGCGCTCGCTGCGCTCGCGTTTTCATGTGCATCATGAGAATGAAGTATTTCCCGCACCTGCATCATAATGTTTGAAAAATTTCGCGCTCGCTGCGCTCGCGTTTTCATCTACATTACTTGATGAGTATTTTCCGCACCTACATCATAATGTTCGATAATTCTCGCGCGCCCTACGCTCGCATTCTCATCTGCATTATAGTTGATGCTTATGAAGTCTTTTCCGCACCTGCATCATAATGTTCGAAACATTTCGCGCTCACTACGCTCGCGATCTCATCTTCATTTCTTGATGCGTATGAAGTATTTTCCGCACCTGCATAATAATGTTCGAAAAATTTCGCGCTCGCTGCGCTCGCGTATTCATCTACATAACTTCATGAGTATGAACTATTTTCCGCACCTGCATCATAATGTTCAAAAACTTTAGCGCCAGCTACGATCGCTTTTTCATCTAAATTACAGATGCGTTTGAAGTCTTTTCCGCACCTGCATCATAATGTTCGTAAAAATTTCGCGTTCGCTATGCTTGCGTTTTCATCCGCATGACTTGATGCGTATGAATTATTTACCGCACCGGCATCACAATGTTCGAAATATTTCGCGCTCGCTGCGCTCGCGTTTTCATACACATTACTCGATGAGTGTGAAGTATTTTCCGCACCTGCATCATAATGTTCGAAAAATTTCGCGCTCGCTGCGTTCGCGTTTTCTTCTACATTACTTGATGAGCATTTTCCGCACAACCTACCTACATCATAATGTTCGAAAATTTTCGCGCGCCGTACGCTCGCGTTTTCATCTACATTATAGTTGATACGTATGAAGTCTTTTCCGCACCTGCATCAGAATGTTCGAAAAATTTCGCGCTCGCTGCGCTCGCGTTATCATCTACATTGCTTGATGAGGATTTTCCGCACCTACATCATAATGTTCGTAAAACTTTCGCGTTCGCTACGCTCGCATTTTCATCTGCATGACTTGATGCGTATGAATTATTTTCCGCACCTGCATCATAATGTTCGAAATATTTCGCGCTCGCTGCGCTCGCGTTTTCATACACATTTGATGACTGTAAAGTATTTTCCGCAACTGCATCATAATGTTCGAAAAATTTCGCGCTCGCTGCGTTCGCGTTTTCTTCTACATTACTTGATGAGCATTTTCCGCACTTACATCATAATGTTCAAAAAAAATTTCGCGCGCCGTACGCTCGCGTTTTCATCTACATTATAGTTGATGCGTATGAAGTCTTTTCCGCGCCTGCATCAGAATGTTCGAAAAATTTCGCGCTCGCTGCGCTCGCGTTTTCATCTACATTACTTGATGAGTATTTTCCGCACCTGCATCATAATGTTCGACACATTTCGCACTCACTACGCTCGCGTTTTTATCTTCATTACTTGGTGCGTATGAAGTCTTTTCCACACCTGCATCAATGTTCGAAACATTTCGCGCTCGCTGCGCTCGCGTTTTCATCTACACTATTTGATGCGTATGAAGTATTTTCCGCACCTACATCGTAATGTTTGAAAGAATTCGCGCTCGCTGCGCTCGCGTTTTCAACTTCATTACTTGATGCGTATGAAGTATTTTCCACACCCGTATCAGAATATGCGAAAAGTTTCGCGCTCGCTTCGCTCGCGAGCGTTTTCATCTACGTCAATAATAAGTTAATAACATATTAAGTCCTCTGTCATGTTTCATGTGGGCGCATTGAGCCGGCGTGCGCAATGTTTGGCGAGACAACCCGGCGAAATACGGTGTAGAAGTTGATATGGATAATGGATATTCACGCGAATGAAGTCGCGGGCAAAAGCTTAGATATATAAATTTAAAACATGGACTACCCGTGCGAAACTGGGGCGGGTTATAAATGCGAAAGTAACTCTGTCTGCCTGTTTCCTCTTAAAATGCTCAAACGATTTAGATGAAATTTGTTATGGATATAGTTTGAGTCCTAGGGAAGGACATAGGATACTTTTATCCCGGAAATCATCCCTTAACGAGGTTTAAGTTAGAATGGAAGAGAGATAACTAGGTAAGCGCATGAAATAGAAGAATGAAATAACATTCTAACGCGATGACGCGAGTTCTACGCAGACGAAGTCGCGGGCAAAAGCTAGTATATATATATTTTAGAGAAACTTGTTAAAATCGAATTGTACTCACTCGTAACAATGCGCAGCAGTCAAAATAAACCTTTCGTGAATGATGGAGCCTCCACAAAGTGGAGTGTATCTCTTGTATTTTCGACTCTTGTACAATATCGACACCATAAATGGAGCGGCTTCGATTGAGATCGGCGTCCCACCAGAAATGCCTACGTTTCTTCTTGGCCGTGTTTGTAGTCCTGAAATGTAAGGTATTAGGTTACGTTTGGTTTTACATACATGAAAGATTTTGATAATCTAGACCAGATGCCCCGGACGGAAAATGTCTAGATTATATATAAACTCGGAAATACAGATGGCGGCAGGGAATTCCAAACCTTAGCAGTACGCCTTTTACGGTGCCTTTCCACTTGAGCTATGCTAATCTATGTTTTCATACATTTTACACGTAGCTGGAGCTATGTGTCAAATGTATGAAAACATAGCATAGAATAGCTCAAGTGAAAAGGCACCCTTACGATAGGCGTGGGAGGCCGTAGACCTATTCTACCAAACACATCACATACCAGTGGTCCATTCTGCTTGGGTCGATACACTAATAACGTTTAACAACACTAATAAACGGACCGTAATCATCATCAGTAACATGTTTAATAAGTAGTATATAATTTCAAACACAATAAAAATAATGAAATTAAACTAGACCTAAAAAACTAACGAACCATAATAATTAAAAACAAGCCAGACACTTTTCCAGTTGCCGTATTTATATCTACTCTATTAGTAGGTACTCGTAGCCTGTTAATGAATTTCATTAAATTATTTATCGGTAGGTGCCTACATATACTGTAAATTAGTATTTGCGTTTATTAACACGTTGCTAACCTATAGGTTCATATTTGTAGGTATGGTGTTTTAAATATCGTTTATCTACACACATATCATAAATCCTCTAATATGCGTTCGGAAACCGTAGAAAATGACTCTCATTTCAACATTCAATGAACTTATGGCAATTTTCTTATCTGTGGCTAAGGCTACAGCAGTAATATAATCTTCATATTTTAATCTCATATATGATGTTAAAATATTAAACGTCAAACAAAACTGTCAAAATTTAAATGTCAAAGTTGACATGTCCCTATTCTAGTATCACTGAAAATTCAAATTCAGTCGATGCGAAATGTCAGCTCGATGTTTTTTTAGTATATAACGCACTAAATTTGAGCTAGAACGACATGATCACATAAGAATAGGGACTCTTTACTTTTTAAAATAACATTCAGGTATCGGTTGCCAGTTCTGATTTCGATATTTCCGCAACCGTGCAAAAAAGGTTGTATTAACACAATTATTGTATTTATTTACTACGGTTTCTGAACCCATCTTAGAGTAGTTATAATATGTGTGTAGATAAAGTAATGTATGCAACTGTACATAATTAGGCATTAAAACACTCGTGTGACCTTATTATGAAACTCGCCTTCGGCTCGTTTCATAAAACACACTCGTGTTTTAATGCCCCTCATTATGTACCAGTTGCATAAACTACTATTTTGAACATTTTTAAATGGACTGGGCTGTTGTTGGCTCTATGGAAAACTGCTTTTATAGTACATAGATTGTATGACAAGTGTCTAAAACAAGCCAAATTCAAATTCATTTGTTCTTCAATTTAGACATAAGTTTATATTTACTATTTAAAATAAATAAAGACACATTAGAAAAAAAAGCTAAAAAATATAAATCTACCACCAAATAATACCAACACACAAGCTACCAAAAAATTACCATGGGATGGTTACTTTAATTTTAATCAAAATAATTCACCATATAAATTTTTTTCACAGACTAGAGTTTAGAGAGCTTCCAAAATTAGGTCATTTCGCGGCATCTGTTAACAAATATGTTAACCCTATGTTTTCAACAAACTATAATTTAAACTTATCAAGGTGATAAGAAAAGTAGGTACTTCGACCCAATGGTGTATTTAGGCATTTTGGCAACAACTGCCCCTTCCTTTTATACCTACTCCAAGTTTCTCTTCAACATTTCCATAAAACGGGTGATGGAGCTCAGCGAATGTGTTAATTTAAGCTCATTATTTTTATCAGCATAATTATTTTAGGTCACATTAATATTCCAGATTATTATGTGTTAAAGGCGGAGCTACGAGGTACATAAGATAGCCTATAAAAGTATAATATACGTCGAAAATCTATTCTGTATGGTGTTGTACTTTTATTTAAGGAGCGCGGGTGAGCCATGGTTGTGTGTTGAGCTATACATGCACACTGTCTATGTGTGCGTCAGCGTAGGAGCTATGAGTTTACGTTGTCTATGTGCTCGTATGTATCACAACTACAACTATGGCCGACCCGCGCTCGTGAGATAAAAGTACTTTACCTACTAGTGAACATAGAGATAACTCATATCGGAGAAACTGACAACAGTTTTACATCAGTGCATTGTTTGCATTATTTAACTTTAAGGATTAAGGTAAACGTGGCAAAGTTGACACCTTAATCTCAATCAACCCTACTTGTCAAGGATTTTGGGTAGCGTATACTTACTTAGACAACAGTGTCATCCACTGGAACTTTTGCCTGTTCGTAAGTCTCCGCGTACTTATAAAAGTACCTACTGTTGGACTGGCCAGTAGAATATATTTGAATCAGTTTTAGATTGACTTGAATATATTTTTTGTAGGAATATTTGTTTTATTAGGTTATGGGCCCAGCTTGCTTCCATTCAAATCGAGTTTCAAAAACTAAAAAAAAACAATTAATAAGTCATCATCATCATTAGCCTATATACGTCCCACTGCTGGGCACAGGCCTCCTAAGCTGGCTGGCTGGGGCTGGGCTTCTAAGTTGTACGTGAAGTCCCCGACCCGCTCTGGGCCAGCGTGGGGACTACTGCCCAATCCCTCTCATCTATGAATTAATAAGTATTCCATGTTGATAATCACAAAAGGCAATGGTGTTTGATATTATTAAATTTACCTATTTCCCTCCAAAGTTCCGTCCACTGCTCCAAAGTAATAGGAGTCACAACACATGATAATTATAACGAACTAGATAAAACAGTCTAATAAATTTAAAACTAACCAAAAGTAATTGTTGGCTTTCTCTAACATAAGGAATAGTTTGTTTTAATGTTTTATGTCACACCTGGCGATAAAGCGGCAATTACCGCACGCTCCGCGCGCGGGAAATCCCACTTCCTGGCCAGGGGGTGACATAAAATTTTGTACTTAACACGGGCGGTAATAAAGAAAGCCTCAGATCGCATATTTATCGCCCTTGCCTTCGGCTCGGGCGTCAAATACCTGCGATCTGAGACATTCTTTGTTTTACCGCCCTTGTTAAGTAATGTACTATTATATTCGTGCTTCTGTTGATAGCCCAAATTAAATAAATATACAAAGATAAAATAAACCCCTCATTCAGTAAATAACCCCATAATAACACATAACGGTGCTCTAACTCATTTCCCCCGTAAACTCCCTAGATTCCCCCAAATCGCATTGTACTGATGAGGTCATTCGTCATACAATTCCTTTGACAAATCACTATTGTACTAATAATGTTGTGCGGGTAATGTGGGATTCGTGGAAATATTGCCTGAACAGAATTGTTGGCAATATTGCAAGGAGTTCAAAGGATATGTATATGGCATTATTTATTATTGTTATTTTGTGGCATTATCTAGCCCAATTTTCCTCGTTGACTCCTTATTGGCGCTGTTGAATATACCTTGCTGATTGCTGTCGCGTGAAAATGCCGCGAGTATTTTGGGGAACTTTGGAAGGTAGGACGCAAAGCGGGAAGTAGGCCTTTTACTCAATATTTATATATTGTTTCGTCTGTATTTTCTATATTTGTCTTGCATATATAATTTGTCTAATTTTATCCCTAAAGTATATACTTATAACAAAGCAGCTCAAAAGGCGAGCTTTATGCCTCTACGAATCAAACAAATCGCAAATTCGTAATCAGCCTCATTTACTTAGGCCACGATTTAATAAGTTTAAAGCGAATGATTATAACAGCTAGGTAGTGGTATAGTACCTATATATAAGAAATAAGAAATATTTATTCGGTACAAAACAACTAACAAATAAGAAAGCAAAAATAAAAATAAACAAAAACAGGAAAGTTGTGTTGTCACGAAACGGTTCCATCTCAGCATAATGCATTTATATATATACCTATATTATATATGATATGACACTATTGCAGTTGTGACACTGTAAAAGAAGACTTCGGCAATAGTATTACCCGCGGCGGCGCGGCGCAATATTCCCCGGAATATATATACCTATATTGGTATCTGTAAATCAGCAGGCACATCACTATTGCTTATGTATGGAATTTTGTTATTTGGACAATATGAAAGGATGATGAGTTTGATATATTAGCCCAATTTTCTTCACTGATAGTGGAAACAACTGGGTACAGGAGGGTTATTAGGAACAGTCAACCAATTTGATTTCTGGGCTACCTTGTACCTTGTCACAGTGAAAAACAATATAAAAGCCGCTAGAGATCTGCCATAAATGTTACTGTGACAAGGTACGAAGTGGCCCAGAAATCAAATTGGTTGACCGTACAGTACCTAACTATTTTGGCGGGGGAGCGTCCGCCGTTTGGTGCCTTGGTAAAAGCTGCTAGTGATATCGCGCAAATTTAACAGAAAATGTTTTTTTTCTCATACATATAAGATATTCTCCTTACATAACATTTTATTTCTAAAGTAATAGGTACTTATTCCCTATTCATTGCAAATACTTCACCGAGTTGGGAGTAACCTATTTTATAATAAAATATAAAATGGCCGCTGCATTCAATTGCAAATATCTAAGCATTTAGCCAGCAAATAAAACTGTTTCGACTACAAAACAAAATTTAATTAAACCTTAATTAACAATAAAGCTACACAGACCATAGAGAATGGCCAATTCATTCTCATGAAGTGGCAACACTGCAGATAATTTTCCGTTCCCTCCAAAAGTTGGCGCGAACTACACGAACAAAATGGCGGAGAGATAATGTCGTTGGCTAATTTGTTCTGTGGGATTGAAGCAATCAGACGCTGCAATAAAGGACTGAAGGATAAAATGATTAAAACTGTTTAAAGGATTAAAAATGGCGGATATTCAATTTGATTGTTCCCTTTATAAAATTGTAGTGGCTGTATAGTTGCGATTTGACTTACTTAATAATAATCGTAATCCCAAAATCGATTTTACGCTCGCCCTTTGTGGGTTCAATGATTTTCGTCGAAACAAACAGATTCCCGTATTAGATTTTGAAATAATGCGAGGAATCTACAAAACATTTCAAAACCTCTTGTGAAAGTCCTTAAGGGGAGGTATCCCCAACGCAAATGTCCCGCTCTAACACGCGTGAGTTTACAATTGACCATCCCGCTCTCTACGCAAGCTCTGCGCGCAGTTTTGTAAATATTTAGCTATAGCCATTAAGCCAATCATTTTATCAAAGCAAACCCTGCGAATTTGTCTATAACTATTTACGATCTTTAATTGAGTACAAAAAATAAATGTTAAATATCAGTAATATAGCCGTAGTATTGAAAAAACATTCCAAAAAGGGGTAACTTCGCGTTTTTTTTCTATCGAGTGAAATTCATCAGGTCATGTAACTGACTGCGATTTTGACTAGACAATATCCTTATGTAACACGTATATTTTTTTTAGATTTTAAGACACTATATTCTATGTCTCAGATGGTTTTTAAAAACTCAAAAGTGGTAATACACGGCCTTAATAGGCTGTCTGCGTTGTACCTTACAAATAACAAAACTGTTTAGAGACAACTATAGTAACTACAAAGTTTTGTTTGTATAGGTACAACAGTGTTACAAAAAGTCATTTTAACAGAAGTCAGAATTGTCATTTTAACATCAAAGGATTAAATTCTAGGATAACATAAAATCACAATAAAATGCAAAGCCAGAATTCCTTGGAAATAAATTTCGCGCAGCGCGCCAAAGTGTCGGAACTAAGTGGTGATACAAAATTCGAAATTACCGGAGACAGTGCCAGGCGAAAATGCCCCTTCAAGCCTTGTAATAAGCCTGGTTGTCGAAAGTTCTGGCACAAGCCCTGTACCGCCTACAGCCCTGGGCTTGTAAGGCAACTGTGGCCAATGATTTTGGTTGTAGGACTTTTAGAAATCTTCTTTGGAGTAGTTTTGGTGCTGTTAGTGACAGGGTATAGGGATAAATATGATAGAATGTATCGAGCTGAAGGATCTAAAAGTAAGTTGGCTTTATTTTTGAAGTGAAAACTTCTTTAGCGGCGCTGAGCACTTTTGTACTGGGGAAAAATTGTTAAACTCGCGACAGATTCTAAGATTCTAAGACCAGCTAGCTGACCCCTCCTAGTATCGTGATTGCGATGCTAGGAGGGGTCAAACTCAGCTGGTCTTGATGCGTAAGACACAATGATACTCGGGACATATTATGTATATATGTAAATGGATTTTGCGAATATGAATATGAACATGAGTATGAATACTGATACGGATACGGATACGGATACGGATACCGATACCGATACCGTATACCGTATACCGATACGGATACGGATACGGATATGAATATCTTTGTTATTTACTTTCTTTATTGAGTATTCACTTCTGCCGGCACTCCCGGAGTGCAACCCGTTGTTTTTTTTATTTTTTTAACCTGACTGTGATTTTATAGGCCGGGCCCTATAAAACGATAGGAGTGCGCGGTTGGAGAGTGGCCTCGGGAAAATTTAGGGAAACTTCCGACACGACCACGCGGGCGGTTTAAACACTGGAATACACTAAGTGAAGCTGTCCTTTACTGTTATAAGTGTAGTGGTAGGAGGGTTTAGGCCGAGTTTTACGGAATTGACGTTTGTCGTCTAGATGTGTAAGATGGGAGCGTTCGAAGTCAGATTGGCATGAGACCTAGCTAGATCTATTGCTCGTCCCCGAAAACCCCCACATACCAAATTTCATCAAAATCGTTAGAGCCGTTTCCGAGATCCCCGAAATAAATAAATATACAAGAATTGCTCGCTTAAAGATAATGAGATTTGATATTTAAATAACAGTGGCTTTTCGAAGAAAGAAATGTGAAGATACCGGTCCCATCCCAGCAAGTGATCTTTTCAAGGGTTTTTTTGAATGTTTATCTACTCTAGAGTTCAAAAGGAGTCACGTGCGCATTGCCGACCATTTTATAAAATTTGAGGTTTCCCTGTGTTGAAAGCAGAAGGGACTCGGGAGCTCTGGCAACCATGCTCTCCATCATTTTAGTATTAGACACATATATAGATCTCTAGCCTGATACCTATTTACCTAATGTTCCTTTACAGTAATAAGCCTGTCAAGTATTCTCGGACTGGTAACCCTGATGTTTTGTGGGATGCTGCTGCTAGTATCTCTGGTTAGAGACAACCGTAAGATCATGTGGGTAAGTTACTTGTCTTACTTGGTTAGTCCCATTTTGATAAAAGAGTAATTGCAGCCTTTGCCAGATTCAGTGAAGGGATAAATTAACTACGAAATAAGGAATTAAACCTTTTCGCAAAAAGAAATAGACTTCACCTAATAAGTATTAAGTAAGTCACTTCACTTCACCGAGTGAAGTGACTGCCCAATCCTATTTTGTTCCACTACCTACAGTAAGATTTTGTCAGATCCCGATACGAGAAACATAAAAATGACATAAACATGACAATGACAATGAATTAAATAAAATGTTACTTTATGGGAGGATTTTGCTCCTCGCCGCGTTGGTGAGCACACGTGGTCGGCGCGACGACGAGCTGAATCCATCCACTACCGAACAAAACCTGTTGCCTAATGTCATGACGTCGTTACCGAACAACGTCTTGGAACAAGTATTGATTGGCGAAATCATCATAAATTTGATGGAAGGCCGTTTTTAAAGAGTGAAGTGAAGTACTTTATGGTATCAAACGGGATATTCTACTGCCATTCTCACAGACCATAAATTTTTAATTCTCCATATTTATGCCTGCGTCTAAACTCAGTCAAACTATGGAATCCTTCGAAAAATTTACGGAATTTAAGTTGACCACATCAGACATACTAATTGAGAACGACCGTCTAGCTTAGAAGGAAGTATTATCTGAACAGCACAAAACTCTGTATAGGAAACAATGCCGATAAAAGCAACAAACGGACGGACGGACATGGCGAACCTATAATTTTCCTTGCTTGTGGAACCCTAATAAAAAGCTATCTTATGTTGTTTTTTTCAGATTCGTATTGTAACTTCAACGAGTTTGAGTGGCTATGTAGTAATTCTTTCAGTCCTGAAAATGCATTTTGCTCTTCTTGCCATAGACAAAGGTAAAGTGGGATCCTTATTCAGCAACAATCATTATATATGCCTCATCATCCTCCCAGGCATTTTTTCAAGTTCAACGGGAAGTTATAAAATTCCTTTGTGACCGAAGACGGACTGACGGACGGGCGGACGGACGGACGCCTGAGTGACAGCAATAGGGTTCCGTTTGGACCCTTCGGTTACGGATCCCTAAAAAAAGGTCTACTAATGCTCAGTTAACTGTATCGTCTATCATACGTCTTTATAGCTCGACATTTACAACTTGTATTTAGGTACTTATCCGTCGTTTCATAATAATTCTTGTTTGTGTTGTGTTTTCAGATCCTACGCTTTTGGCCAATAATCCAATTATATTGAGCGAAGCGTGCGTGCTCGAGGTATTCACTTTACTTGGAGCAGGTAAATACCCTATATTCATTATTAATGTCTTTGCACGAACAATTCTTGAATATTATTCTTACAGACGATATAGATATAGTTACACAGCGTTATATAGTATGTAGCTTAGTTAGCTGTTAGTCAGCGTTATATAGTATGTAGCTTAGTTAGCTGTTAGTCAGCGTTATATAGTATGTAGCTTAGTTAGCTGTTAGTCAGCGTTATATAGTATGTAGCTTAGTTAGCTGTTAGTCAGCGTTATATAGTATGTAGCTTAGTTAGCTGTTAGTCAGCGTTATATAGTATGTAGCTTAGTTAGCTGTTAGTCAGCGTTATATAGTATGTAGCAGCCAAAGTGGCCAAATAGTTCGGTACACCATACAAAATATATGGTGTAGGTACCGGACGTGTACCGAACTATTTTTCCACTTTGGTTGCCACTTTGGATCGGTCTGTAGAGTACTTTTTATCTCATGAGCGCGGTTGAGCCATGGTTGTGTGTTGAGCTATACATTCGTGAGTCGGTGAGCACACGATCCGTCTGACAGAAGAAGAAGAAAGAAGAAGAAAAATATTTATTCGTGGCACAAATACAGTACAAATATAAACATAACACCACAATACAGAACATAGCCACGAAATGGCCCAGTTGAACATTAGTTACCGTACTAGTGGACAGTAGTTACCGTAGCCTATAGACACACTGGAGGTAGCATTACTCAATCGATACTCTTGAGTTTTATGAGCAGGTTCGATCCACTATTTTTATTGGACACGTATTTTTGTTTGACAGTCAAACAAAAAATGCAGAGAATAAGGTCCATTAAAATTCCGCGTGACGTCACAATCTACGTTCACATGTAACAGACGACCGCTTTAGCTTAGTTGGTAGTGACCCTGCCTACGAAGCTGGAGGTCCCGGGTTCGAATCCCGGCCGGGGCATTTATTTGTATGATGAGCACGAATATTTGTTCTTGGGTCTTGGATATTTTCTATGTATTTAAGTATCTATTTATCTATATAAGTATGTACCTATATAGTCGCTTAGTACCCATAGTACAAGCTTTGCTTAGTTTGGGACTAGGTTGATTTGTGTAAGATTGTCCACAAATATTTATTTATTTATTATTATTTACACTTAGAGGAATGTAACGTCACACGGAACTTTACGACGGGGCATTCGAATTTTTGGTAGTGTAGGTACCTTTCGATACTGTAGGCAAAGCAATTTTGGGTGTGATCACAGTAGACCGTTCCGTATCCGGGCCGGCCCGTTTTCTCATACAGGACGCGCGACGGCCGTCGACTTCGTGTACTAGAAAACTTCTCTCTATCTTCAGCATTTTTGTTTTATTGACAAACAAATACCTGTCTAATATTTTTGGATAATTTAATTGACGTACTAATAATTATAGACTTTTTAGTAATAATCCTAATTACCTATGTAGGATTTTTTGGCGATTATGTTTATGGAATAAAAAAAAATAAGTCACGAAGTTTTTTTTTTTAATTAAAAATGGGATCGCTCTTGGCCAGCATCTAGCCAGGGGGCAAAGATGAGGCCGACGATGAAGCGAGCTCACCCAGAAGATTGTTGATCATTTACATGCCATTCAAGAGCCAATAGTTGGTTTTACAGCTCAATGCGCTCCTGGCATCAACACCTGAGTGCGATCTGTTTGCGTGGCGATGGGCGGCAGTGTGTCGTGAATGCTTAAGATTTTGCGAGGCGATGGATACAAGGTGCTCAACTGTTCCTATTTAATGTAAATTGTTTGTTAATTGTCATCTTTTATCTTATCTGTTATTGTTTGTTAATTTTTTATTGTTAGTCTAAGTTTCGTGACGCACTGGTTATAATAATACTGTAATGTCATGTAAACACTGTTATCAATAAATAAATAAAATAAATAGTTAAAATGATTTACTCTTCATTATAATAGGTTTAAATTTAATCATTATGTACAGTTATTCTAGCCCTAGTAAGGAATACATTATGATTTCGTAAGCGTGATGCAAGTATAATAAGGGTTAATGTCGTGTGAATATGTAAATGAGTTGAATTCAAAACTGCAATCCCTTAGTTAGGTTTAAATATTCACTTTGTTTCATACTGATCAGGATAGATGGTACCTTGCCACTCATAAAAAGGCTAGTAAACGTTATATACTCCCTTGTTTCTGAATTTAAGCACCTGCATCAGTTTGCAATGTTTGATCATTACCGTACTCGCTAGCGACTGCGTAAACGATCTGGGATGGACAAAAGTACAGCGCCTCTGGCGATTACGCAATATAACTAAGAATACTAAATCGTTTACGCAGTCGCTAGGTGAAAACATTGCAAACTCATGGTAAGGGTACTGTAATTGAGTTGATTCTCTTGTTTTCAGTTGTCCATTTCTTTTGCGATTTGGCAGTCTTCACTTACTACAATTTGAGGTACCTGCACCCGACATTGTTCAACACTGGACAAGTGGAGCATTTGTAAATTTGTTATTTGTAAACGCAATATACAAATAATAAAAGAACAGTTTGTATAATTTAATTTAAAATCGCCGGCAAGACGTAGGACTAACATCACCTCTTTCATTAATCTGAGCAGCAGATGTTATGGTCACACATTTAACTAGCTACATTAAATTAGATTTACCAAATGTCAATCTATACGTATTTTCGAAATGGTATACATATACTGCACATCAAGCATACTGACTGCATAAAAAACTGATTTGCACAGCAAAAATACAAATTGCAAATTAAATCACTGTTTCTTTAAGTATCATAGGTTCGTAATCAAATCACACAGTTACCCAGCTGGGTGCCAAATTTCAACTAGGTAACTAGGTCATCTAGAAGTGGGTGAGGTTTTTGATGTTAAGTTAGGTCCGTTAGTCAGTCAGTGAGAAAAAGGTCCGTTAGTCAATCCGATTTTGGTAACTTCCGCCCAAAGGGATTTTTAGATATTTGTATCTTATAACCGATTCATAAAATTTGGGATTCTCGTTAGCCTTAAACAGTTTTGTGAGACCCTGTTAATTTTATGTTTTTATACTCTGACTAGCTGTTGCCCGCAACTTTGTCTGCGTAGAGCTCGGTCATCGCGTTAGAATTTTATCGCTATCTTTTATTTCAGGTGGTTACCTAGTTATCTCTGTTCCATACAAACTTCCACTTCCGGGATGGTATAAAAACTATCCTATGTCCTTTCCTCGGCCTCGAACTATATTCACACCTTTCATCTAAATCGGTTCAGCGGTTTAAGCGTGAAGGGGTTACAGAGAGACAGTTTTCAAAAACTGATATGAAATTTGGTTCATTTGTAGACCATAAATGAACCAAATTTCATATGTTTACGTTTTAATAGATGTTCAGTTACGTAGGGGTCAAAAGTGCCTCCAAATGTTTCGTGTCATAATATAACACACGGCCGCTGCGTCGCCATTTCTCTTCTTTTAAACTTGGCTTAACACGCTGCTGCGTGTCTAGATTTGGTTTCGTCCATTTTTTTTTAAACTGTGGAAGCAATGGGGGTTGACAAAATAATTAAAAAAATAAAACACGAGATCTAGAATTCACAAAGCCACTAGTTGGATAAACTTGTTAAAGTCGGTGTCTCGCTGAATTATATGGGTCTATAAACTTGTAAAACTTGGTATCCTCTGGGATCAAGAGCCACAAATTTTGTCGAAATAGTTTGGTTCTGGCCTTTAGATACCTTTCGTTAGGTTCTGGCGTATTTACTCAGGAAAGATGTATGTAAACATATTAACAGGCGTAACCGTTTAACCTTTTCAGCGCTCTGTCAAATACAAGGCTGTCACACGTCATGATATGGCAGTGTCAAAAGCAAAGTGGAATCCGATAGAAATGCATAGTAGGTGGATGTGATGTCGCATTGGATGCCGTGACAGATATAATGTCGTTGGCGGCGAAAAGGTTAACCCCGACGGTGACCAACGCGGCGTGCAGCGCAAGTGGTGGAAAAGTCAAAGGGTAGCAGGCTGTTTCCTTGGAGTAATAATGGATATTGAGTCTTTCCATTCCATTGTTTTTTAGGGTTCCGTACCTCGGAAGGAAAAAACGGAACCCTTATAGGATCGCTTTGTTGTCCGTCCGTCTGTCTTTTTTGACCCTTCGGGTACGGAACCCTAAAAATGGCTAATCATGATGAAAATATAGTTATATTCCCGATTTAACTTTGACTAAGTCATTAATACAACCGCTCATATGTTCCATTATCTACTCATATGAAATATGTTACACCTTAATTAAAAGATTAAAGAACCTCCCGTAACGACCTGTGGCACGCACTCCATTCAGCCCAAAAGATATGCAAAACTCAACTTTACGCCACCGTATTAAAGTGCGATACACATGCGATGACTATTTAGTTAAATTATCGACATTAACTCAACGCAATAAAGGCGAATTTTGTCATAATAAAAGGTTATGCTTTCTTTTGTTTTTATGAAACTAGTTTACGGAAGTATTTTCAGGTAATTTTCAAACCATCCCATGTTATTTGATTTCTTTTAAAACCAATAAGACTTTGTGTTCAACGGATTAAGGTTGATAATATGGAGATGTACTCAATAGACAGCTTATCTTATGAACTTGCGAAGAAGAATAACATTTCCAAACTTATGTCAACTTAGTACCTACTTAAAAGGTCACTTTAAAAGTTGTCAAGCGTCCGCTAGCGAAATCATAATTTTAAATCAAAATTGAAAAATTAAACACCATACGTGGAATTTGAACCAACGACCTCGGGAATCCGTCCATTGCTGTTAACCAACTGAGATACGGTGGATATCCCTTGTGTTGGTGAAAATTTTCAATCATTACACTCTTCTAATAAAGCCTTATTTTATTAGGGAGGCTCGTAGCGACATCTATCTAAGGTCAATTATTGTTAGTCACTTTCACAGCAAAAACCCGTCACAAAGTCGTCTCCAACGCCACTTATATACAGACGAGAGCATAAATATGTACCTATACATTTTTGGAACTTATTCCAATGGAATAAGGTGAATAATTGTATACATATTGGTGCCATTTATGTACAAATAAGGACACAGTTGGTTCTCTTTTCCCAGCCACTAATTATATCGGGCACCGTGTAATTCTGAACAAAAACGGTCGCTCTTTGATCATTTCTCTAATTGGCGGCAACGAGACAGGCCGGCAAAAAAACCTCTTATTTTCATTTTATCGTGTTTTTTTACGTTTGATAATGTTGTGGGATTTTTAATACTGTTGTGGATTATGTATGTATGTATAATTCTTTATTGTACATGAGTAAACATAGCATAAAAATACAAGAACAGTTGACATGCATGTACAAAGGCGAGCTTATCGTTTTTATTATTTATGTTCTTCATCATCATCCTCCTAGCGTTATCCCAGTAGAGTTGCATCCTGAAGGATGCCTGGGGTCCGCTACCTAATCCCAAGATTTGGCGTAGGCACTAGTTTTTACGAAAGCGACTGCCATCTGACCTTCCAACCCCGAGGGGAAACAAGACCTTATTGGGATTAGGCTTTGTCAAGTGAGTGGGCAACTTGACTGTTAGAAGTTCTCAAGCCGCCCGAAGGCCTCCAACTTGGCTTAACGACTGCTGCCATAGACAGCAACCGGGATCAACGGCTTAACGTGCCTTCCAAAGCACGGGAGCGCTCAGTTAGTAACCACTCAAAGCCGTCACCCATCCAAGTCCTGACCGCTGCCCACGTTGCTTAACCTTAGATACCGCAAGCAGTACGCAGGCGCCGCTGGGCCACGAGCGCTCCATTTTATTATTTATGTTCTTATTACAAAATATTATTCTTTATTGATATTTTATTTACCTACTTGTGTATGTTTCTTGCTTATCCTCGAGGCGTTTCTGCATTATATACTCGTAAATGATGCCAAGATTTGACATAAGTAGGATCAAGTTTTACGAAAGCGATTGCCATATCGTGATTTTTAACCAGTTTCCTAACAATTTCTTCAACTTCCCTGTTCAATATCAAATGATATTTCGTACATAAGTTTTTTGAAAAACCCTGTGGTTCGGCCGGGATTCGAACCCTCGACATTCCAGATTGAAAGTCCCGGTTTTTTTTAAACCAAATCGAGGCTTTATAAGCCGGGCCCAAAAAAGCGAGAGGAGTGCGCTGTTGGAGCCTGGCCTGGGGAAAATCCAGAGGAAACGTCCGACACGACCACGCGGGCGGTATAAACACTGGATTACTCTAGGCATTCCCGCCGGCGGGGACGTCCACAGCGCGGTCGCGACAACACAGACACATATAGTCCCTATTCGTCCCGGTACCGCCCGCCCGGTAGAGCCAGTCCGACCCAGGTCGGGCCTAGCTGAGTTTCTTGCTGGACTCTTCTCAGATAGGATAGGTTTAGTGAAGCAGCGACAAAACTCTCAGTAGCTCGATTCCACTGACACGCCTAAGTGAAAGTCCCGTGCCTTTGCCCTTAAGTACCGCTCAGCTACAGTAGGGTATCATTGCTATCCTAAATCGCTGACCTTTATTATCACCTATGAATACAGTAAGGGATATAAATGATAGCCGTTTAAAGCGCCAGATGGGATCCATTTTTACGTATTATTCATACTAATTCTGCCATTTACCCTTTTCTTTTTGTTAGGTAGTACCTATCCCTTTAGTAGCTCCCGGCAAGGACAACAAAATATACATACGCGCTACGTACGTGTACCTTGTTTTATGCGTAAGGCACTTCTGTGGCTACCTTTCCGCCAGAGCTGATCTGATCGTCCTAATACAACGCGACTACGCGATCATCGCAAGTGATCGCGATGATAGCGTCGCGCGTTTGTCAATTAGGACACCTTCGCGTCAATATGTTTGAACGCGCGGTCGTGCGAGTAAAACTCGCGCGAACTTGCGATCATCGCGTGATCGCGTTGTATTAGGACGATCCCTTATGCAGCCAGGATGTGATATATATACAGGTTGTCCCAGAGTCGACGTCGTCCCTTCGAAGGCTGATAGACCAGCTCATGACTCACCAGAATAACGTATCATGACCTTAGTAAAAAACTACTACTACTTTTACTATTTTGAAAACTACATAAAATGAGCAATTTAAATTTTTTTAAAGTTACTACCCAGGTTAGTGTGGTGTAGGTATATCTCGAAAACTAAAGATTTTTTTACTAAGGTCATGTTACGTTATTCTGGTGAGTCATGAGCTGATCATCAGCCTTCGAAGGGACGACGTCGACTTCTGGGACACCTGTATATATATATTTTTTTTAACACAACGTAAGAACAAGAATAATCTTATTGAATGTTAATTTGATTTGCCGATAACCTTACTCTAGCATTGTCGGTCATCATTTGACACTACGCCATCACTAAGGCACTGGCTTATGTACCATGAGAGTTACTCAAGTTACTGTTCTTCTATGTTATAAGATGGGACGCTGAATTTTAAATTGGATGTATATCGATACTTGAAGAAACCCAAACCTTAATATGAAAAACCTTTTTCCAGCCTTTACACACACGGCACTTAGATACTGGCATCGTGCCATTTTGCCGCCTGAAAAAAACATTCAGTTTTATGAAGACTATAAGAATAACACAATGCAACGGCTAAGCCAAGGCTAAGCCGCACGATCCTTGCGGTGTCACACTTATTATTATTTATGGGCCCTTGGGATCTGCACGCTAGGGCAGGGCAGTCGGTTCGAGATAATCTGTAAGTAGAGTAAAACAATGGAGTCCTCACTTTTAAGAGCCCACATATGCACTTTTGCCAATTTTTATCGACCTATATCTCAACATCTATAGTGATTAAATATCTGTCCTTTCAGTATATTAATCTTGAACTATTTTCCTCCAGTCTGTTAAAAGTGAAAACACGATTTGCAAAAATTTTCTCGATACTTTTATTTTTCATACATGATGACCCTTTTATTTCGATGTTTTTGGTTGGATCTTTAAAACCCTTCCATCTTTAACAATGATTTTTGGTTCAATAGTTGTAAAATGATAAGTTCTCAAACCTGATAAAAAGATTATCCTTATAAATGTACACGTTTAGAATAAACATCAATATTTACGAAAAACACGCGCCGAGCTTCCGTAGAGAGCGGGATGGTTAATTGAAAACTCACGCGTGTTAGAGCGGGACTTTTGCAATACCATCTACGCCCTCTTAATAAGAGAACTCTTTTGGACTGCTGTTGGAATCCTTCATCAGGTTGAGTGATGTTACGATGACCGACCGCATAATATCACTGCTTGCCGGCGCGCGCGAAGCTCGCGGGCGGAGGCGGGCGGGGGCGGGGCGTGGGCGCAGTCTTCTGCTCGAAACATGTCGTAAAATAGTGACTTTCAACGGAACCAGAATCATAATCAGAATTATTTATTCGTGACAAAACACAACAAAATAAAATAAAATAGAACAGTAAAACATGGTATTGCACGAAATGGTTTCAACGGTTGTTCTCTTATTAAGGCGCTACAACGAGAATTATCGCGTTCATTGAAACGCTGTTCTGCCCAGAAGAGGAAATAATAGGGGTTGATTTTCAGATATATGATTCTTGACTATATGATTGTGTTTTCGACAATAGCCGAAACATGATTGTTTAAAATTTACTCGATAGACGAAAAATCTAAAGTTGAGTTTGAGTTTTCCTTTTTTTACTCAGCCTACTGAGACAACGCATTATTAAACGACACATTAAGTTCTGTGGGTCCTTTTTTATACAAGGTTCGTGGCAAGAAATGTTACGGCCGGCCTGATAAGCAGATACAATAGCCTGATGTGGTCGCTTGTGTTTCTACTCGAGTCCATAGGTTTGGCTTACTATCAGGCAGGTCGAAAACTTTTTTTTTTTTAATTTATTTGGGAAAACAAATAGTCACTACAAAAAGGCTTAGGTATAGTTTGTTGACAGTAAATTTTTACAATATGTGTGACCAACACCGTTCACCACTAATTAATTTAAACAATTAAGATCATTCGGAGCTATAAATATGAGGCACAGTAGCTCCTAGTGTCTCAACGACAAAAGTACATTATATAAATATGCTAAAAAACTACATATGACAAAAGTGTTAGACGGTAGGTATCGTTATTTTCTAAAAGTTGGATCGATATCCTCTTAATGTATTGAATTTACAATTTAAGTAATCATAAAATCATTTCAGTTAAACAATTCCTTGAAAAAGCTACTTTACCGTTCAAACAATAAAGTTCAAAATCCAATAACATTTTAATACAAATACGTTCAACAAAGAGAATTTCAACATTACAAAACAGTTGTGAAATAGTTAAATATTGAGTATGAATTTAGTTTTTTTTTCCAATTTATTTTTTTAGCTACTTATATTACTAGTACAAGGTGTAGTTAACGATATCTATATATATGTATATTTATATTCACTTTTACATCAGCTTCAAAAAAAAAAATTACTGAGTATCATTAAGTATATCTGTTATAAGTTTTTTGTATACACCAACTCTGCAACCAAAAATGTCTACCTGATTAAAGCGTGTATTGTAAGTATGGACCAGTCTGCGCAGAGGAGCGCGCTCACCGGCGTAACTTGGCCGCCATCGTGGTATAAAAAAAGGTTATGAAATCGTTCGAGTTTTTCCCCTTCCTTCGGCTGAGCGCTAACGTGATTTGTTTGTAAAGGGCACGGTTTTCAGCTGCTTAAGTTTTACTTAACATATTTTACTTTTTATTTTTTCATTTCGCTTACGAATTGGGTTTTGCAGTCAATTATTGTTCTAAGTTCCAACATTGATACTACAACAACGGACGTATTAAATCGACGCGGCGTAAAAGTTTATTTTGTAGGTATATGGTCATCATCATCATCATCATCATATCAGCCGAAAGACGTCCACTGCTGGACATAGGCCTCCCCCAAAGAGTGCCACAATGATCGGTCCTGCGCTCCCTGCATCCAGCGGACTCCTGCGACCTTTACCAGGTCATCAGTCCACGCTGCGCCTGTGCGCCTTTCGGTCCGTGGTCGCCACTGGAGAATCTTTCGGCCCCAAGTGGCCCCAACGGCCATCGGCATCGGTCTTACGTGCAATCTGCCCCGCCCGCTGCTACTTAAGTTTAGCGATTCGAAGGGCTATATGAACTTTGTATATGGTACCATTTGGTACAGTCAGCAGCAATGGTTGCTACGCGGGCGAGGTGCTCAAAATGATCTTCACACATCTTTATTATAAGGGAATAAGAGCGTGTGTAGATCATTTTGAACACCTCGCCCGCGTAGCAACCATTGCTGCTAACTGTACCTAATTATTATTTCTATTTCGTAGGAATCAAATCGTTGTAATCCACCAGCTTGGTTTTTAAACGGAAACGCCTCTTCCCTAATCTAAACACGGAACCCTAAAAATGGGCAAGTATCATCTTAATAAAACACCCCTGATCTCTCGAAAACAGCGAAGTATTTGGCGAAATTAAAAAATAACCGCATAAATCTCCCGGTGGAATTCAAGTTTGACAATATCAGCCGACATTAAGAGTGGGCTCGGTTTTAATTAAACGTGTAAAACGGAAGAAACTGTGCGTATACTTGGCCTTACGCACTGTGGTTTTACACTCTGCCAGGGGGCCGATTTTTGAGTGTCGAACGCTCGACTTTTCACTCGAGATCTGTCTGACATGTGAGCGTTCGACACTCAAAAATCGGCCCCCAGGCCTGTACCATAAGTATAAGTTTTTTCGAAACAAAACACGATCGCGTTTTCGTTTTATCTCATTTTGTATGGCAACGCGAGCAGCGCCTCTGGTGGCCTTAGGTGGTAACTATTTTTTGTCATATAAATTAAGGCTAAACGCAAACGAATGGATCGCTCAGCCCCTCTAGCACAACATGCATTCCGTATCAACTCGCGCGCGAGATGAGCTACCTGTCACTTTTTGACAGCATTAATCGGACAGTGACAGGTAGCCTATCTCGCGCGCGAGTAGATACGGAATGCATGTTATGCTAGCCCCACAGATTTCATATTTCGGTGTATATATCCAAATGTACATTAAAAATTAACGGATAAATAAACGAGATTGTCTGGAAGAGATCGCTCGTTAGCGCTTACATCGCCTGTTTACCTTCTGTGTGCAAATGATTAATTTGTGTGAGGGGTGTAAACCCTCTGACCGCCAAAGCGATAGTGTGTCGTCGTGCCCACTACGCCAAGCTCTGTTGAATTGGTGTAATGTCTAAACCAATAAAAACAAATTAAAACAGTTCATAAATGATTTTATTCATGATCAAAATACACTTTCACTCCGACCTTTTAAGTGGTTGTTGGCGTGGTGGGCACGACGACACACAACCACTTTATAGGTTCTTGGCGGTCAAAGGGTTAAGACTAAGTTCCTATTTGTATTAAAATAAACGCTATAAAATCGCGCTCGTTTTCCCTGCACAGTGCGTACGCCTAATAATTGCGGTTCAGGTTGAAGAGGTTATTTTCGCAGCCGCCGTTCTCGCTTCAATAAATTTACGACTCTTCATAAAACGCTGAGCCGTCTCTCAGCGCGTCGGTATTATACATAAATAATGTTTTCATAATGCTTAGCGGTATTAAAAGGTACTTAAACACATGTTTGATTACAGTATAATTATAATGACTACTTGGTTGGAGGTTTCTTAAGTAGGTAGATAATTGGATTTTGGTAGTGGCCGCATTGGTGAACACACGTGCTCTCGGCGCGACGACTAGCAGAATCCATTATTACCGAACAAAACCAGTTGCCTACTGTCATGGCGTCGTTACCGAACAACGTCTTTGCACATTGTGGTTGGCGAAATCATCATTTTAACTTTGATGGAAAGCCATTTTTAAACAAAAAAGAAGTAGATAATTGATGGAATCGGTGTTATGTTCCAACTACGCTGATATTTATGCTCTTCCTTCATTAGATATTTTACTTATAAGGGGAGATATCCCCATTGCAAATGTCCCGCTCTAACACGCGTGAGTTTGCAATTGACCATCCCGCTCTCTACGGAAGCTCTACACCTAGTATCCGTTAAACATTTATGCATAGTCATTAACACGTTAAGTGCGTGGCCTTTTTTCCTTGACTTGCGGTTGGTGCGTTACGAGACAGAATTGACTGGTACCTAGACTACCTAGCTTAATGCTGCCACTGCACCAGTCGAGAGAGACTGGTACAGGTAGGTAAGGAAATTTCCTTATATTTCCTTGAAAATCTTAAAAAACTGATATTTAAAATGATACAGTCCGTTAAAATAATAATGAAGCCCCATTGTCTTTATAGCCGTTTTAGGCAATCGTTAATAGACGATAATTTACAAGGGTTTTTAAACACTGGGGGCCGATTTTTGAGTTTCGAACGCTCGACTTTTCACTCGACATCTGTCAAAACGTCATAGTTTTTTGACAGATCTCGAGTGAAAATTCGAGCGTTCGACACTCAAAAATCGGCCCCCTGGTCTTTTTTATCTAGTACAGCACCAGCACAACCAGCACGATAAAAATTTTATGTCACACCTGGCCATAAAGTGGCCATTATGACACGCCCCGCGCGCGAAAAAACCCACTTCCTGGCCAGGGGGTGACATAAAATTTTGTACTTACCACGGGCGCCCTTGCCTTCGGCCTTGCCTTCGGCTCGGGCGTAAAATACCTGCGATCTGAGACATTCTTTGTTTTATCGCCCTTGGTAAGTAATGTTCTATTACCTATAACTATTTAGGGTCTTTAATTGAGCAAAAAAAATAATGTAAAATATCAGTAATATAGAAACAGCTCTCTCTTTTTGCGTCGGGGGTTAAAAACATTCCAAAAAGGGGTAACTTTGCGATTCTTTTTCTATCGAGTGAAGTGATCAGGAAAAACAGGAATGGGGATAACCTACCTCTATTTAAAACAGGATACGACTCAGAAGTCAGAACATCAATACATGATAGAAGCGTGGTCGTGTTGGAGGTTTACCCTGGATTTTCCCCAAGCTACTTTCCAATTGACAATATTTCATAATTTCCAAAAGTCTTAATTCGAAAATCATTTCGGTAAAAACGTGTAAAGTACACAAAAAACATTTTTTTTAGATTTTTTTCTCCGTTAATTTTGAAAAAATCGCAAATTACTGTAAACCGAAAGTTGACGTCATCTTCCTCGCTGTATTCAGGGAGACCTTAGTACAGAGTACAGACAATCGCTGCTCTGGAGTGGCTCTGGATTCTTGTTGGGAAGATGACGTCATATTTTACTTACGCCCTTTTGGAATGACCTACTTTTCAACGTGTTTTTTTTTGTATGAAATAATGAGTAAAATTAAAAAAGAAAAAATACGGTTGGCTTAAATTTTCACCTATTTTCTAACTAGTTCATAAAATAAAGTAGTTAAAAATATGAAATGTTGTCAATTGCGCACTCCTATCACTTTATTGGGGTCTGCCTATGAAGCCACAATGAGTAAAAAAAATCATAGAAGCGTTTTATACTACATTTATATTGTACTTTCTTGCCACAAAATGGCGGATATCACTACAACAATCGTGCCACTTAAGGCCGTGTATTACCACTTTTGAGTTTTTAAAAACCATCTGAGACATAGAATATAGTGTCTTAAAATCTAAAAAAAAAAAAATATGTGTTACATAAGGGTCTTGTCTAGTTAAAATCGCAGTCAGTTACATGACCTGATGAATTTCACTCGATAGAAAAAAATCGCGAAGTTCCCCCTTTTTGGAATGTATTTTCAATACTACGGCTATATAACTGATATTTAACGTTTTATTTTTGTACTCAATTAAAGATCGTAAATAGTTATAGACAAATTCGCAGGGTTTGCTTTGATAGAATGATTGGCTTAATGACTATAGCTAAATATTTACAAAACTGCGTGCAGAGCTTGCGTAGAGAGCGGGATGGTTAATTATAAACTCACGCGTGTTAGAGCGGGACATTTGCGTTGGGGATACCTCCCCTTAAGGATACGCCAGAGCGCCTCATGTAGTTTGATATAATCATTTTTTCGCGAAGCACCCCATTAAGGTTATCTCGCGGCATGCACCGTATCTCGACGGATCTCCAGTTCCGACGCGGTTTCACCTGCAGCTTGTTTCCATTATACCACAGAATAACGCTTCAGTAGCTCTAGTATAAGTTTTTTCGAAACATTAACTAATTCGAACGCGTTTGCGTTTTGTCTCAAAATGTATGAAAACGCTCTCACCGAGTTTGAAATACGCGCGTTCATCGCTCGCTGTTTAGTTTCCACTAGTGACCACCAGAGGCGCTGTTCACGTTTTCATACCACTTTCATACATTTTGAGACAAAACGCAAACGCGTTCGAATTAGTTAAGGCTTTCTTATTGCAGCGAAACTACTAACGCGACACAAAAAATCCGCTAGGCGGCGCAACATTATCGTAATTCTCCCCAGTAACAAACACAATTACATTTTACACACACTATCTCACTTTACTGTGACAGGTCACTGACCTCGTTTTTTTTAATGATTGCTGTAACTTAGAATTTGAATATGTGACAGACCTTCTTTGTCAAATTAACCAGAATAAGCCAGAGTGGCGCACGTGATAATTAGGTTGTCAACCATTTAAATTTAGAACAGATTGTTATGACATTCACGCAAAAGAGTGTAGACTTGTCATTGCATATGTCTGTCTCTGTTGCGCAGTTTTGACAGATTTCACTTAACTAAATAAGGGCTAAATTTTATCACGACTCGACACAAAAAGTCAAAGTTGCAAGCCACAAATAAGTAGCTTAATTTCAACCACTAAGCCAAGTACATTTTGGTGTAATTAGTAATCGCTTGCTCTCTAAAGCACAGGTCACAGGTTCGAATCTCAGGCAAGAGCAAGTGTTTTTTTTTGTGTTTTTTTTAAACAACCGTAATTTTTAAAGCATAAATAATTATTGAGCGTTATTTTGGTAAATAAATATTTTGTACTTTTTTTATTTATTTAGAAAAATATTCAACATAAATATTTTGCCCTGCTAATAAAAGCTTACAACTTTATTTATTAGTTCTTTATTTATCGTATGGCCTTTATTTCGAACCGTGAGATCTTCGAGAAGACAGTACGGTTCATAAATCCATCTTAAATAAAATTCAAGATTTATTATATAATTTATTATAAACATAAAACATAAGACTGAGGGATTATAATGCGTGCAACCACAGTGCGTCTATAACAGTTTGTAGCCTGTCTCTCAATAAGCTGAGAAGACGTTGATAATTATGTCAGTTCCCCGCATTTCCTCCCATATTTCATTGCAGTATCTATTGCTTCAATTGCTTCTTTGGTTCTTTCATGGCGATGATCCCACTGTTGAACCATTAAACCCCAAAGATTCTCAATCGGGTTCAAATTTCAGGCCATGGCATTACATCATTACATTTATGCCTCGATGTAGCTGTAGAGTAAACCATTCCCAAGTGACCCGTGCTGTATGGGGCAATTATCTTGAATAAAGTCAGGAAAGTCAGTAGAACAATTTGCAGCATCACTTCGTCCAGTAAATTCACGTAAACATTTGCGCATGATGTGGCTATGAAGTGAAGTTCACCGAAGCCGCTGATCATAGATCTGAGACCGCGACGCCGTCACCAGATATTCTCCCCCACATACTAGCCGTAAGCGGCCAGAATTCCTCAGAGCTTTGGGCCCTTTCTATTTCAGATATTATCCGAGGCATCTTTTCATTTAAATTTGTATTATTCTTTTTTTATCGTTTACGTTGATATATTGGAATAATTACACAATGCAATAATATCACTTTCATCGTAATACTGATGTCATTCTGCTTTACATTGAACTGCAGAGCAAATTGAAGCCGAATAGCGTCAAAACTTTGGCAGGATTACGGTCCGTTTGGGCATATTTATTTTGTTACAATACGAAGCTCAATATATTTAATAATTTAAAATATTGTATTTGAAACACCAAGCTTGAATTTAATTTGCTAATGTCAGATGTCAAACTATGTGTCAGGCGCTATGAATATACTCACCCATAGATATGCTATATGAAGGAGTGTGACCCGTATAATGGAAAAAAAATCCACATTCTAAAAATACTCAATGAAACCTTTTGTAATAAGAGAGGGTTTAAAAAGGAAAAAATGATATAATGATAAGCTTTATTAGCCACATTTTATGTTTTCCACTATTTCGAATTGTAAAAGTACCAGGAAAACTATTTTAAATGTTTATTCGTCGATATGACACACCAGTAATTTACCCTGAAAATGTTAATCCCATCAAAAACATTACATGTAAAAAGATGCAAGTCTCGCAACACAGTTCTTTTACAACAAAAAGTAATGATATGTAATCTTAAACCAAGTCTGTTATATTTTCTAGTCAATAGTACCGGAGGGGTGCCCACAGAACAAAATTTCCACCGACTTGCATCAGCATTAGGTACTTTATGTTTTTGATCATGTCATTATATATATTTAAAAAATAAAGTTATGCAGATGCAAGTCGGTGGAAATTTTGTTCTGTGGGCACCCCTCCGGTACTATTGACTAGAAAATATAACAGACTTGGTTTAAGATTACATATCATTACTTTTTGTTGTAAAAGAACTGTGTTGCGAGACTTGCATCTTTTTACATGTAATGTTTTTGATGGGATCTCATCCCTTTTTTTTCTTTTCAGGTATGACTTCTAGTAACCAACATGCAAACTGTAAAAGTAACTTTGTAATCGCATGCATTTTGTATAGGATTACAAACTTGTTTATGCAGTTTGTATATCTCAGATACGTGACTGATATTGCAATATTTTTTAATTTTCTAGTAATTAATAGGCTAAAAACTAATTATGTTTAAAATTTAGAGCTTGTGGGTCTGCTAGAAGTACCTTAAACCATTGATGATCTGTCAGTCAGTCAGTGAGTCAGTGACAAAACTAAGGAATTTTGAGGGGCAATAGTTCTTAAAATAAAAGTTCAAATTGAATGTTATTGAGAATATATCTAACCCATATTATACCCAACATGTTACTGCAAATTCAGGGTTCTAGCTTTAACTGGGACAAAATTACAGGATGTTGAAAATGGCCTGAATGGCTTCGAGAAAAGGATGGTACGGCCGTGCACCTTTTTGCTCGACTTGCGGGGGCACTGCCGTGCCCCCAGATATCATCTAGTTACTGGTATTAAATATGCGATTTTTATAAATGTCAAACTGCAAAAAGTGCGACAGACGTCCGTCCAGCTCGAGGCCCAACGGCCATCTGTCTACTAAAATGAAGCACGCTGTTTGCTTTTCTGATATTTTTGAGTTTTGTTAAATATAAAAACATTAAAAAAAAAATTAGCCGTAAAATACACTTCTTCACATCGTTTCCTATCTATTGATATATTTTACTAGAGTCTGAGTTGGATATATTTTATATCAGGGATCGGAACCGGTTTCCAAATACCGGTATTATTTTGTTCCTAAACCGGTTTGATTTCGTTCTTACATAATACCGGTTTATCAAAATACCTGTTAGTGAAAGAACGAATTATTTCGGTTATCAGTATTCTAGGAGAACGGAATTTTAACGTTCCGTGGAACTTTATTAAACCGGTTTAAAATGTCACGACTGTCACTTTCTCACTTTTGAAAGCGTTGTCGTCAGGTATTAAATACCATCACCCGCGGGCCCCGCGGCGCGTGTGCTCTTATAATATTTAGATTAGAAGCTAATTTATAATGATGCCGCCGGAACGGAAGACAGCCACTGGAACTTCCTAACGGAAAGTGCTACGGTAGTCGAGATTGGGCTCGTTTGTTTTGTTGTCTTGAGTACTTACCACTGGACCTGATGTCAAGGGTCTGATGATGCAGCCGGAAGAGAGTCACTGGAACTGCCTAACGGAAAGTGATAAAGTAGTCGAGTTTGGGCTTGTTTGTTTTGTTGTCTTGAGTACTTACCACTGGACCGATGTAGAGGGTCTGATGATGCAGCCGGAAGAGAGGCACTGGAACTGCCTAACGGAAAGTAATAAAGTAGTCGAGTTTGGGCTTGTTTGTTTTGTTGTATTGAGTACTTACCACTGGACCTGATGTCGAGGGTCTGATGATGCAGCCGGAAGAGAGCCACTGGAACTGCCTAACGGAAAGTGATAAAGTAGTCGAGTTTGGGCTTGTTTGTTTTGTTGTCTTGAGTACTTACCACTGGACCTGATGTCGAGGGTCTGATGATGCAGCAGGAAGAGAGCCACTGGAACTGCCTGACGGAAAGTGATAAAGTAGTCGAGTTTGGGCTTGTTTGTTTTATTGTCTTAAGTACTTACCACTGGACCTGATGTCGAGGGTCTGATGATGCAGCCGGAAGAGAGTCACTGGAACTGCCTAACGGAAAGTGATAAAGTAGTCGAGTTTGGGCTTGTTTGTTTTGTTGTCTTGAGTACTTACCACTGGACCTGATGTCGAGGGTCTGATGATGCAGCAGGAAGAGAGCTACTGGAACTGCCTAACGGAAAGTGATAAAGTAGTCGAGTTTGGGCTTGTTTGTTTTGTTGTCTTGAGTACTTACCACTGGACCTGATGTCGAGGGTCTGATGATGCAGCAGGAAGAGAGCTACTGGAACTGCCTAACGGAAAGTGATAAAGTAGTCGAGTTTGGGCTTGTTTGTTTTATTGTCTTAAGTACTTACCACTGGACCTGATGTCGAGGGTCTGATGATGCAGCCGGAAGACAGCCACTCGAACTGCCTAACGGAATGTGATAAAGTAGTCGAGTTTGGGCTTGTTTGATTTCTTATCTTGAGTACTTATTACTGGATTTGATGTTGAGGGTCTGATGATGCAGCCGGAAGAGAGCCACTGGAACTGCCTAACGGAAAGTGATAAAGTAGTCGAGTATGGGCTTGTTTGTTTTGTTGTCTTTAGTACTTAGCACTAGACCTGATGTCGAGGGTCTGATGATGCAGCCGGAAGAGAGCCACCGGAACTGCCAAACGGAAAGTGCTACGGTAGTCGAGTTTGGGCTTGTTTGTTTTGTTATCTTAAGCACTTACCACTGGACCTGATGTTGAGGGTCTGATGATGCAGCCGGAAGAGAGCCACTGGAACTGCCCAACGGTAAGTGATAAAGTAGTCCGTTCCGTCAGTTTGGCAGTTCCGGAGGCTCTCTTCCGGCTGCTTCATAAGACCCTCGACATCAGGTCTAGTGCTAAGTACTCAAGACAACAAAACAAACAAGCCCAAACTCGACTACTTTATCACTTTCCGTTAGGCAGTTCCAGTCAATCAAAATCAAATATCTTTATTACAATAAACAAAGTTATAGATTAACAGTTTCTGGGGCCTCCCTTTAAGCTAATAGCCTGTGTTAGGATGCCCCGCTCTTCCAACATTTAATAACATGCACTTTGCAGATAAATTTACATTTAGTATATAACTTAAAGTATCGTAGTAATTAAACTATAATATAACACTAAGTCTCATGGGAGTACACGCATGAAGTGGATTAATATATATTTAGATAACTAATCATTTGGGTTTATTAAGTGTCATGTTTTGGGTGTGTGTGTGTGTGTGTGTGTGTGTGTGTGTGTGTGTGTGTGTGTGTGTGTGTGTGTGTGTGTGTGTGTGTGTTACCATTCTAGCAATCGCTCCGTTTCATTGTATTTTTTATCTTGAAGCCACTTTAATAGTATAGTTTTACAATTGCGGTAGTTTCTTTTATATATATCTAAATTTTTATTTATTGTATTGTATAGGTGACTGGACAGTTTGGAAAATTGTCTGCTAGCAAATTTGGTATTTGTCTTCGAAGCATTTATAACCCTATCTTTCCTTCGCCATCTTTCCAGTGCCTCTCTTTCAGCTGCATCATCAGACCCTCGACATCAGATCTAGTGGTAAGTACTCAAGACAACAAAACAAACAAGCCCAAACTCGACTACTTTATCACTTTCCGTTAGGCAGTTCCAGTGCCTCTCTTCCGGCTGCATCATCAGACCCTCGACATCATGTCCAGTGGTAAGTACTCAAGACAACAAAACAAACAAGCCCAAACTCGACTACTTTATCACTTTCCGTTAGGCAGTTCCAGTGCCTCTCTTCCGGCTGCATCATCAGACCCTCGACATCAGGTCCAGTGGTAAGTACTCAAGACAACAAAACAAACAAGCCCTAACTCGACTACTTTATCACTTTCCGTTAGGCAGTTCCAGTGGCTCTCTTCCGGCTGCATCATCAGACCCTCGACATCAGGTCCAGTGGTAAGTACTCAAGACAACAAAACAAACAAGCCCAAACTCGACTACTTTATCACTTTCCGTTAGACAGTTCCAGTGCCTCTCTTCCGGCTGCATCATCAGACCCTCGATATCAGGTCTAGTGGTAAGTACTCAAGACAACAAAACAAACAAGCCCAAACTCGATTATCGTAGCACTGTCCTTTAGGCAGTTCCAGTGCCTCTCTTCCGACTGCATCATAAGACCCTCGACATCAGGACCAGTGGTAAGTACTCAAGACAACAAAACAAACAAGCCCAAACTCGACTACCGTAGCACTGTCCTTTAGGCAGTTCCAGTGGCTCTCTTCCGGCAGCATCATCAGACCCTCGACATTAGGTCCAGTGGTATGTACCCAAGACAACAAAACAAACAAGCCCAAACTCGACTACATTATCACTTTCCGTTAGGCAGTTCCAGTACCTCTCTTCCGATTGCATCATCAGACCCTCGACATCAGGTCCAGTGGTAAGTACTCAAGACAACAAAACAAACAAGCCCAAACTCGACTACTTTATCACTTTCCGTTAGGCAGTTCCAGTGGCTCTCTTCTGGCTGCATCATCAGACCCTCGACATCAGGTCCATTGGTAAGTACTCAAGACAACAAAACAAACAAGCCCAAACTCGACTACTTTATCACTTTCCGTTAGGCAGTTCCAGTGCCTCTCTTCCGGCTGCATCATCAGACCCTCGACATCAGGTCCAGTGGTAAGTACTCAAGACAACAAAATAAACAAGCCCTAAGTCGACTACTTTATCACTTTCCGTTAGGCAGTTCCAGTGGCTCTCTTCCGGCTGCATCATCAGACCCTCGACATGAGGTCCAGAGGTAAGTACTCAAGACAACAAAACAAACAAGCCTAAACTCGACTACTTTATCACTTTCCGTTAGACAGTTCCAGTGCCTCTCTTCCGGCTGCATCATCAGACCCTCGATATCAGGTCTAGTGGTAAGTACTCAAGACAACAAAAGAAACAAGCCCAAACTCGACTATCGTAGCACTTTCCGTTAGGCAGTTCCAGTACCTCTCTTCCGACTGCATCATTAGACCCTCGACATTAGGTCCAGTGGTATGTACCCAAGACAACAAAACAAACAAGCCCAAACTCGATTACTTTATCACTTTCCGTTAGGCAGTTCCAGTGCCTCTCTTCCGGCTGCATCATCAGACCCTCGACATCAGGTCCAGGGGTAAGTACTCAAGACAACAAAACAAACAAGCCCAAACTCGACTACTTTATCACTTTCCGTTAGGCAGTTCCAGTGGCTCTCTTCTGGCTGCATCATCAGACCCTCGGCATCAGGTCCATTGGTAAGTACTCAAGACAACAAAACAAACAAGCCCAAACTCGACTACTTTATCACTTTCCGTTAGGCAGTTCCAGTGCCTCTCTTCCGGCTGCATCATCAGACCCTCGACATCAGGTCCATGGGTAAGTACTCAAGACAACAAAACAAACAAGCCCAAACTCGACTACTTTATCACTTTCCGTTAGGCAGTTCCAGTGGCTCTCTTCTGGCTGCATCATCAGACCCTCGACATCAGGTCCATTGGTAAGTACTCAAGACAACAAAACAAACAAGCCCAAACTCGACTACTTTATCACTTTCCGTTAGGCAGTTCCAGTGGCTCTCTTCTGGCTGCATCATCAGACCCTCGACATCAGGTCCATTGGTAAGTACTCAAGACAACAAAACAAACAAGCCCAAACTCGACTACTTTATCACTTTCCGTTAGGCAGTTCCAGTGCCTCTCTTCCGGCTGCATCATCAGACCCTCGACATCAGGTGCAGTGGTCAAATTTAATATAAAATTATAACTTAGCTTTTAAATAAATTGTAAGCACACTCCCGCTGCGGATAATAGTCACCCTTGGCGGCCTCTGTCAAAAATTCGAGTTAAGACTGGTTGCCTCCGTCGAAAACCGGTTAATTTCGTTCCACGGAAACGAAATTGGGCCCAGAACAGTTCCTTCACTAACCGGTTTTGAGTGCCGAAAACCAGAAACAAGAACGAAACCACAAACGCTATTCATTTCGGTTTGGGGTCAATGGCCGAAACCGGTTTGAAAATAATACCGGTATCCGATCCCTGTTTTATATACGACTCACAATAAGATCAAAATTTACCTGTTTTTGCGATGTGATATCATCGAGCGAAGTTTCAAATATCGTGTTTTCAGCCTTAAAATACACTAGACCGACTCTTAAACTATAACATATCTAAATATCCCATCAATAAAGTGAGTATTTAATGGTTTAAAATTGAATGAAAAATACTATGTTTTCGAATAACGTGGTCTTAATGTTTCGAAAAGACTTATACTAGAGCTACTGCACCTTATTGCAAGGGAATAGGATACAAATCGTTCACTGGATACAAAAGTGTAAATGTATCTATGGCATCGACCCTACTGGATCACACAGACAAACTGTTCCGACGGTTTTGTGAGACCCTGTTATTTTATGTTTTTATACCCTGATTATTAAATATTTTTTTGAATTGAGGATTGGTTTTGGTGATATCTAGAGACATGTAGTATAATGTATTATAGTGGTGTTATTATGGCTGCGGTCTTCTGTGTTCCTCTCTATAAGTAAGTACTATTTATTTAAATGTCACGAATTACCATTTCATGCCCGTCCATTGGCAAATACACTGAGCGAAAAAAATACTAATTATTAGTAAGTTTTAGTAAATCCCAAGACAAGGAGATTATATACTAACGGTTACAAAACAGTTTAGTAGAAATTAGAAGTTACAAGGATTTTTTTTTTGGTATTAGTAAATAACTACTACATATTATCAAAAACTGTTTTGTAACCGTTAGTACATAATCTCCTTGTCCTGGGATTCACTAAAACTTACTAATGATTAGTATTTTTTTTCGCTCAGTGTATTTGCCAATGGACGGGCATGAAATTTTTTTTTGCTCAGTGTAGCTACAAGATTCTACTTCATTTCATTACACATATAAAGTCTCTATCCGACAGTGATCCGACATTGTCACTACAATGGGAACACGTCCTTCTAAAATAACTTGCAGAAATAGACTACATTCCATATTTTCTCCAAGACGTCTGCTGCTCATGAAATTCAAGCTAACATTTTTAAGCAGCCCCTTCAAAAGACATATTTTCATACAATATGTATGTACTTTTTGAAAGGAACTAGTTATGAAATATTTCAATACAAGTAAATTGCTTTATAATACATAAATGCTATGTATATGTTTAAACATCCCACTAATACCCACTTATTAAGTGCGAAAGTTTAGATGTTTAAAGATAATATATATGTTTGGATGTTAATAGATAGTAATTAGATGTTTGTTAGCCAATCACACAAAAACGGCTAAACGGAATATGATGAAACTTGATATACAACGGGTTTATAGCTTGAATTAACATAAAGGATACTTTTTATCCCGGTTATCATCCCTTGAAGGGACGAAATAAGGAGTAGAAGTTTACGCGGACGAAGTCGCGGGCCTAGTAGTAAAAATTCATATATATGTATATTTTAATTTTATCTAGTTGACACAGTTCTTGCAAGAAAGCATATTAAAAGTTTTAACTAAATGTCTAGTCTAAAGAAAGTAATTCCATTTTTTTTCCTTAAATAGATATTGATAGTGCGTATACTTACAGTTTCGACATGTTTTCTTGCGGAACGGAATATAAAATATATACTTAGTCAAATAATTGTAAAAAGGGTTGTACTCGTACCTTAAATAAATGCCTTTATAAAGTTCATATTCTCCAAACCACAAGCTTTACAAAAGTGCGGTAAGGGCGAAAGCTACGTTTCCGTCCCGAGCTTTCATCTTCCGAGGTGCTTGAAGGTGACTTGAGAGCTTTAGTGTAAAGTTCAGCCCTTTTTGAGCAGCAAACATTTCCGGATATCCGGAAGGGTGTTTCTTTCTTGAGCTGAAGTGTAACTGAAATTTATGGGTTTAACCCTTTACATTGAAATGAAATGCTTTAGCATTTCATATGAACATATTCGTACCTACCTATACAAAGTGTAAAAAGCCCCGATTTTTTTATGTAGTTATCTAAGCCAAAAATAGACAGATTCGTTTATTTCTTTTTTTTTAGTTTATTCAGAAATTTCTTTAGAAAATAACATTATTATTTTACATGAAAATTAAATAAAATGAATTCATTAATATTGACCCCAGCACAGCTAGCACAAGATGCCGCGCGAGCTATCTCGCCGTGACATAAACTATCCCGTAAAACAGGCTTTGCCTCAAGGGGGTTTTTTTTGCCCAAAATGCCCAAAAATTTAAAAAGGTTTGCGCAAAAAGCTGGTTTGCCCACCGATATATGCCTAACACGTTGACAGGGTTACTTAATATCAAACTGAAATATACCAATACGTATATGCTGTTTTATTGACCGAGTGAAACGAAGGCCTTAGTTTTAGCTTCGGCAGAAATGCTTTCGTATGTCCGGGTTTCCGGTTATTCTCCTCTACAGGTCGCACTTCTCAAGCGATTCTCGTGAAACTTTGTGAGCAGGTTTTACGACTACATAGAATTTTTTGGTCGACAAATTTTCAAAAATTTTCAAAAAATTATGTAGGCCAGAAATAGATAGATTCGTTTATTTCTTTTTTTTTGTTTGTTCAGAAATTTCTTTAGAAAATAACATTATTATTTTACATCAAAATTAAATAAAATGAATTCATTAATATTGACCCCAGTACAGCTAGCACAAGATGCCGCGCGAGCTATCTCGCCGTGAGATAAACTATCCCGTAAAACAGGCTTTGCCTCAAGGGGGGTTTTTTTTGCCCAAAATGCCCAAAAATTTAAAAAGGTTTGCCCAAAAAGCTGGTTTGCCCACAGATATATGCCTAACACGTTGACAGGGTTACTTAATATCAAACTGAAATATTCCAATACGTATATACTGTTTTATTGACCGAGTGAAACGAAGGCCTTAGTTTTAGCTTCGACAAAAATGCTTTCGTATGTCCGGGTTTCCGGTTATTCTCCTCTACAGGTAGCATTTCTTAACCGATTCTGGTGAAATTTTGTGAGCAGGTACGAAAATTAAAAGAACGTTTTTTGTCGAGTCAATTTTTGGAAATTTAAAAAACAAACTTTTTATCAATGATTTCGTATTTTTCTGCGGCCGTTTTTTCATCTACAGGTCGCACTTCTCAAGCGATTCTCGTGAAATTTTGTGAGCAGGTTTTACGACTACATAGAATTTTTTGGTCGAGTAAATTTTCAAAAATTATCAATAAATTTTTTTAGTTTATGGTATGTCTCTACAGGTCGCATTTCTAAACCGATTCTCGTGAAATTTTGTGAGCAGATTCGGTAACTTCACAGATTTTTTTTATCGAGTGACTTTTTGGAAATATAAAAAAAAAAAATCAGTGATTTTGTGTTTCTCCGGCCGAATTTCGGTTTGTTCTCTTCTAAGGCTCGCATTTCACAACCGCTTCTTGTGAAGTATTGTGAGCAGGTTGTTTGATTACATAGAATATTTATTTATGTCTAGTAATTTAAAAAAAAATTTAAAAAAATCAATGGTTTGTCCTATTCTACAGCATTTCTCAACCGATTCTCGTGAAATTTTGTAAGCAGGTTCAATATAGTTTAACGAAATTAAAAAAAAACACACGAGGTCTACAGCTCACAGAGCCACTAGTTTATTTGTAAAGTACTAATAACCTAACCTTTAAGCAAGAAACAAATTAACGCAGCATACTTTTTACTATGGCAGTAATTTATGAGATAAAAATCAGGGTATAGAATGCATTATTAATTACACCTAATGTCATTAATTTACCAAGTAGTAAGTGTCGTTAACTTTCCTGTGTATATTTATTCCGCTTACGCATTAGCCGGATGGCGTATTTAAATTAAATTAAATTAATTAACGCCTCTCTATCTAAGGTCAAAAACCTTTCACTAGTACGTTCAGTAGGTACGAACTCCATTTAACCGATTTACTTGGGCGATGTTGGCTGACGCGGTTTTTACGGAGCTGGTGATACTAAACTGTGCCCGCGCGGCGCTGCGTGCACCCGTTTCAGCTTACGTCGGCGGGTCGAACGAAGTTCACGCATTTCGACCCGCCATAACTCCCAATGCGCTCAGCTCAGGAGGATGTATATACAGGGAGTCCCAAGACTATGGGACATCAAGGGAAGTACCTTAAATATCGTAGACAGGATATTTTGCCGAAAGAATTAAGACATTATTTTAATTTAAAAAACAATTTAAGCTGCATTCATAGATTTTTAAATAATTACATGGTTGAACCGGGAATACAACCCGCTACACAAAAAAAAATTCATGGTCGTTAAAGTTCATGGTCTTCCTTTTATTTCTGACACTATGTTATTTAGCAAAAAAATATCCTAAGCTACAGAGTAATTTTTTTCTCGTGTAGCGAGTTCGAATCCCGGTTCAATCATGTACATCTATGAATGCAGTTTAAATTATTTTTTAAATTAAAATAATGTCTTCTTTCAGTAAAATATCCTATCTACGATATTTAAGGTACTTTCCCTTGATGTCCCATAGTCTTGGGACACCCTGTATACAAAAGATGCTTTTGCACCACCACGAATTTTGGAGTATCATAATGTAGGGCTCAAAAGTTGCGGATAACTGTGTAGATTACTGGAAAAAATATTTAAAAAAATCTATATTAAGACATTTAAGTAATACGTATGTCTTATACGTAACTAATACACTTGAGCCAGCGGTATTCTTTCTTTCTATTTATTTTTCCCATCACCTTTAAGGATGATTCACAGTAGATCGTTCCGTGTCCGGGCCGGCCCGTTTTCTAATACAGGACGCGCGACGGCCGTCGATTTCTTGTACTGGAAAACGGGCCGGCCCGGACACGGAAGTCGAGGAAAATCATGAAATTATTAAGGCCGGGTATTACCACTTTTGAGTTTTTAAAAACCATCTGAGACATAGAATATAGTGTCTTAAAAACTAAAAAAATATATGTGTTACTTAAGGATCTTGTCTAGTCAAAATCGCAGTCAGTTACATGACTTGAGGAATTTCACTCGATAGAAAAAAAATCGCGAAGTTACCCCTTTTTGGAATGTATTTTCAATACTACGGCTATATTACTGATATTAAACATTTAATTTTTGTACTCAATTAAAGATCCTAAATACTTATAGACAAATTCGCTGGATTTGCTTTTATAAAATGATTCGCTTAATAGCTAAATATTTACGAAACTACGCGAAGAGCTTGCGTAGAGAGCGGGATGGTTAATTGTAAACTCACGCGTGTTAGAGCGGGACATTTGCGTTGGGGATACCTCCCCTTAAGAAATTACCCATCACTACTCAAGTTGCAGTCTGGGATAAGAGGATAACAGTTTGCCTTGGATTGAATGCGTTCTATTATTACGCCATTTAGGCTTAGCAGTAATCCCGTGATTGCGAGCTAGATCTAGGCTCAGACTGGCCCATTCAAGAATGGTACCAACTTAGCTTTAAGGGTCCAATATCAGTAAAAAAGTTCATCTATTTTGGTTATTTTCTGTATGAATTCATATAAGGCAAATCAAAATCTAACATTTATTCGGCAAGTAGGCCTCAAGGGGCTAATAATGTGAATCATTCTATAAATTATAAAGACTCTTAAATAAAAAAAACAGTCAGCTGAAAAAAATGTACTCGATTAGTACGTTATAACTATATTTTCTCAACTCTATTTACAGTTAATATAGGTACTTAGTCTAGCGAAAATATTTGTAAACGTACTAACAGAGATAGTCTCTGGTACTAATTAGGTAATTACGTATATATTTTGCAGCTGACTGAACAGTTGAAGTCACCGTAAAGTTGTGAACTTCGTTTGGGTGTCAGTCAGTTCACACATATTTTTCCATTTTCATTAGGTACCTAAACGATGAAACATTTAAATATACAGTTATATTTAAAAAAATACATGGTGTCCAGAGAACCCGGTATGTACCTATGCTTAGAGGATAAATATACTAAAGAGTCGAAATACGTGTGCCACCATGAGGGACGGCAATAAAGCAAGATGGCTGCCGTGGGGTGACCATGTCGCTAAAATTACCCCATTGCTTCTGTTTATTTTGTATAATGCGATTCATTATAGTCACTTTTTAATAAACATTAATTTAATAATAAAATATCAGAATGATTATTAAAGGCGGAAAAATATTTATTTTTGCTTGATTAAGGAAAGCAAAACAAACAGCACCAATCATACATACAGCTATTACAGTTAAGTAGATCATAAACCAGCAAAGTTTTCACTAATACATCTACACTTAAAAGGAAAATGTGCATGAAGTAAATAAATAAGTAATACCTAATTCACCCCCTACCTAATAAACATGATGGAACAGAACGAGAAACATTTCTGTAGAATAGAATTTAAACGAACGTCCATTTAGTAAGAATACCTACTACCTAGTGAATTTTTTTTTCACAATATTAACTGCTATATAATATTAAATAATAAGTATATAGATAATGAATAGAGGAGGCCTATGCCAAGAGGCACTACTAACTACGGGACATCCTATAGACCTTGTAGTCCAGAATAAAACGGCTTATGTTTATTATATAGATAATTCAATTCACCCAAGTCTAGAAGTATAATAAGTATTTTATTTATATCATCACAAATTAACATTTTTCATGTAATCCTAAATTACCCGATAATCAGGTTATTTTTAAATCATATTAGCTGGTATCCCTAAATTGATGAATGGCGGCAAGATGGCGGCTCTGTCTGGCCCAACTAGTGTCAAAACTGAAGTTGGGCCAGACAAAAAAAAGTAGCACGGTGACAAAGACAGCAGATACTCCATATCTCTCTGTCGCACTTACCGAGATTTGTATATGGCCGTCTCGCTTGATCACGAGCACGTGGTTTGCGTGTCTCGTCTGGTAAGTCTGTGTACCTATGTTATTGTTTTACAACAATTCTGAAAGATATACGGTTCCAGAAAAAAAAATATTTAAGAAAATAGCACTTGAAAGCAAAATAAATCTTTCACTGTCAGAAAATGTTAGGTACAGTCACGAGTTTTAATTTGGGATATGGTTGTAAGGTTGATGCCACGTCGTTGATTTTGACAAAATTACAAAAGGTTTTAGTCCCAGTCCCTGTAAACAGTGGTATTTTCGAAACTTAATTCCTATGGCGGTAATATAGGCGGAGGTCAGGGGTTCCTATCCAGGTGAACACTGAAAACACCCGCTTTGCATACAATACCGTGCGTACCGTATAATGCCGCCGTGATACTTTAATATAGGGTTTTGTGGGAAGTGTCTAGTTTTTGATCGACCCTGTTTGCATATTTTGTTAATCAATGAGCCAAACTCAGGATGAATAAAAATTTTTGGGCAATTTTGAGGCTTTCAGGCTTTTCAGTATATATTTGAGGAGACCTTGAAGAGCCACAACAGGCCTTTCGAAGATCGCATGCGGCTAGTGAGCCGCGGTTTGAGTACGCGGTATGTATATATCCCATGTTGGCTGAAATGTCCTTAAAATCATTTTGATGAACGTTTATAAGTATGACCTTTAAACGATACGTTTTCAGAGAATCTAGTCTTTCCATGAAAACTCTATAAGACACCGCTTTTAAGTAATGAAAGGTGAAAGAATTTATGAAATCGGATGCGAGTTAGTTCCCGAGATTAGCCCAAACAGTATTATTGTGTGAATATTATTTATTGCTCACCAGAAGACAAAGGTAGGCAACAAGCTGCCTTATCGCAAAAAGCGATGTCTTACAGACAATTTCAATTATTTAAATTTTCAAAATAAATTCACTAAATCGGTAGAATTCACCGAGTTTGCACGGAAATTCTGGTCATTATGCAAAAATACGCATATCTGGTATACCAGCGACATAAAACTACGAAGTCCTGCCTGAAGTGAGTCATACAGGGTGTTTGTATATGGACGAGCTTCAAGAAAGGTGTCAATGAACTTGTAAACTATGGTGGATTTCTGTGCAACTTGGTCACGTTGGTTGAATTCGAGGGTGACCATACTGGGAGGGACTGTGTGAAAAACCAGGTTAGTGATTATGTCGACCGCTTTAGTTTAGTTGGTAGTGACTCTGCCTACGAAGCTGGAGGTCCCGGGTTAGAATCCCGGCCGGGGCATTTATTTGTGTTATGAGCACGAATATTTGTTCTTGGGTCTTGGATGTTTTCTATGTATTTAAGTATTTATTTATCTATAATATTTTTTTTTCTTTTTTTATGTCAGAGGTTTGCCCTGGATTTTGAAAAAGAAAAGAAATGTGTCAGATGATATTTGTCTTTCAACTTCCTTACGTTTGAACGCAAAGCCCTTTCAAGTTCGCTGTTTCAGCAGTAATATTCATATTCTATAGAGAGTCTAGAGGACAGGAGTCTCGCCTCTCGTGTCGACGGCGACAAACTAAAATAAGGCCAATGAGACGAAATAAATCATGGCATGAGAGGGAAAAGGAGATATATACTAAATATGGCGTGTCAGAGAAGGATGAAGTACCTATCTTGTCCAGTTCCACCAGAGTTCCACAAATATACAGGGTGACATCGGAGCGTGACCAGAAATGACAAGATCTGATCAAGAATTTAAAGAGGAACTTAATAGAGGCGGTCTCAGTATTACCCGTTGATTAATTGACATTTATATCACCAAATCTTTTCTTTAATTTTCACAATATTAAAAAACAAATGATATTTTTCATAGTACCCTACACCAGGGGTCGGATACTCGTATTTTTCGCATACAAAAATAGCGGTATTATTACGTTCTTTTTCGTTCTTTGGTTTATTATTTAATGTTTAATGGGACAATCGAATAATACGAAGTTGTTACCTAAATACATTATTGTCTTACGTAAAGAGCAGAAAATCATTCAAAATATTCGGCTATTTTAAAAATACCGGTTCCGATCCCTGGATTTAGGGCAGGCCCTACACCATATGAATTTCCCTACGACCAACCTACACCATAATCTGTATTAACGTTAAATCGCTTTCATAAAGGGTTTCACTTAAATAGTTAAATACCCTACGCGTGGTGTCAAATACCATTGATACACCAAATATGCGACAGGACATTTTGTCCCTAAGTGAGAATACCGCTTTCTACCGCTATAATCCAGTTTCCCGCAATACTGTTTCTATTAAAGGCTCTTCTAAAGCAAACATAATCTCGCTGATCCATTTACAGACCTAGCAAGGACATATGTGCCTACAAACTTCTATGGAACTATGTCACTTTATGTGAACCTTGTTAATCCGCGCTCCGGGTATCGTGTCACGTTTTATTACAGTTCTAGTTTATAATTTATAGCATCCTATGGACAATGAATCATATTTGTTCGTTGGATATAATGTGACTTAAGTCGTTTAGATTCTGAGTTGTTTTGTAATTAAGGTTTATTTAGAATAGCCTGAAGATTCGTTGATGGTTTATTGAGCATTTCTTTATAGCCTTGATAAGAAAAAAAATGAACGGAACATACAAAAAATAAAAGCCCGATATTGTGTCTGTATTTTTTCAGTGAGTTTCATCTTTTCTAGTTGAATTATCAAAAAATTTTTAAAAATTAATTCGATTTTATGTGTATATTTTTTGAAAGAATATTGATTATGTAAAAATGTCCCTGTGTCCTATTTGAAGGATAGGATTTTGATTTTGACATGTGTACGTTGATATCAGCCCTAGCAGTATCGATACTGACTATAGACAGTACTATTGCAGCATTACGCCTGCTGGCAATGCCACAATTACTTTCCTACAGGTTTTCTGTTTAAAGGGGAGGTATCCCCAATGCAAATGTCCCATTCTAACACGCGTGAGTTTGCAATTAACCATCCTGCTCTCTATGGAAGTTCTGCGCGTAGTTTTCGTAAATATTTAGCTATAGTCATTAAGCCAATCATTTTATCAAAGCAAACCCTGCGAATTTGTCTATAACTATTTGGATATTTAATTGAGTACAATAATTAAATGTAAAATATCAGTAATAGAGCCGTAATATTGAAAAAACATTCCAAAAAGGGGTAACGTTGCGATTTTTTTTCTATAGAGTGAAATTCATCAGGTAATGGCTGCGATTTTTACTAGACAAGATCCTTATAAACATATAAAACATGCTTTTTTTTTATTTAAGACTATATTCTATGTCTCAGATGGTTTAAAAACTCGAAAGTGGTAATACCCAGCCTTAACAAAACCGATGTTAGACAGCCGAACCGAACCGATGGTTCATGGATATCTAGACACCACGGAGTGACAGAGCCGAGTTTAGCCGAAGCGGCCAAGCAACAAGCCTGGCAATGCCGTTATACCGAACCATTTACCGATCACCCTGTATGCAAATCTTTTTTAATTGTTCGTTTTATAACCACCGCGGTGTAGTGCCGGCGCCCAGACGAGTAGTGGGTGCCTGCCGGTGTCCACGCACAAGTTCGATTCCGGACTAAGTTCAGTTTTGTGACAGTTTTTTTGTGTTTTGATAAGGTTGGTTGTTTTTACACAATATTAAATAATAATTATTCTAGTTCAAAGTTTATTATTATGGTTGCCATATGTTGTAGAGTAAAACGAAACTTAAAATTTGTCCACGTAAGCATTTAGAGGCAGTGAATCCTCAAATTATATAAAGGGTCGGCAACGCGCACGTGACTCCTTTGGAGTTGCGAGCGTCCATAGGCTGCGGCGTCCGCTTACCATCAGGTGGACCGTACGCTTGTTTGCCACCGTCGTTGTATGAAAAAGGGATTTTCAAAGCCTATAGGCGAAAGTCACGGAAGCTGACGTATTGAAACAAAATCCACTAAGAGACGGGCGTTCATTTTAAAATTGGTTTTACTGTACAAGCAAATAAGGTACATACATCGATTTAATACATACTCGAAGTTTGACACTGACTGCTCTTATACCATTGGATATTCGACTTAAACAATAATGTAATAGAGTTTATATTTAATATATCTTGATGTTAAGGGGAGATATCCTCATTGCAAATGTCACGCTCTAACACGCGTGAGTTAGCAATTAACCATCCCCATATCTACGGAACCTCTACGCGTAGTTTTCGTAAACATTTAAACATAGTCATTAAACCAATCATTTTATCAAAGTAAACCCTAGGTACGAATTTGCCAATAACTATTGAGGGTCTTTAATTGAGTAAAAGAATTAAATGTAAAATATCAGTATTATAGCCGTAATATTGAAAAAAAACTTTCAAAAAAAGGGGTAACTTTGCGATTTTGTTTCTATCGAGCGAAATTCATGAAGTTGTAACTGACTACGATTTGACTACACAAGATCCTTATGTAGCACATTTTTTTTAAAATTAAATTTGAACTTTTATTTTAAGAACACCTATTGCCCCTCAAGATGCCTTAGTTTTGTCACACTGACTGACCTGACAGATCATCACAAGTCTAAGGGACTTCAGTCTAGCAGACCCACAAGCTCCCCTATTAAACTTCATAGAAATCCTAAAACTATTGCAATTTCAGTTACGTATCAGAGATACATAAACTGCATAAGTAAGTTTGTAATTCCATACAAAATACATGCGATTACAAAGTTACTTACAGTTTGTATGTTCGTTACTCAACCACGCAAAAACCGCTGAACGGATTGTGATGAAATTTGTTATAAGGACTTTATAGTCTAGAAACATATAGGATACTTTTTAGCCCTTAAATCATCCCTTAAATTAATAAATTCGGGGGTGGAATTTGAATCTTGCATAGCCTTTACTTTATTTTTTAAATATATAGGATGACTTGGCTTATAATAGTACAATATCTGGGCGACCGAGCCTTGCTCGGCGTTTTCCCGGGCATGAGACCTAGCTAGATCGATTGCTCGTCCCCGAAAACCCCCACATACCAAATTTCATCAAAATCGTTAGAGCCGTTACGGAGATCCCCGAAATAAATATACATATAAATAAATAAATAAATATACAAGAATTGCTCGTTTAAAGATATAAGATTGTGCATTTAGGGAGGTAAGCAGGTTATTACTAACGAAAGTCATAGAAGGCTTTTATTGACTTGAGTTTGTAATAACCCTTACCTCCCGTGATACACACAATGTTTTTGGAGGAAATAAATAACTACAAAAGGCAGAAAAATCCATGTTTCATACAACCACACCAATCAAAAATTGACGAACTTGACAACTTCACCTCCAGTATCACTGCGAGAGGAGCGCAACGCGCAACCAATCACAGAGCAATATTCTTGCGGCGCGCGGCCAACTAGATTTTTTTCAACCAATCACAGAGCAGTATTCTTGCGGCGCGCGGCCAACTAGATTTTTTTAAACCATTCAGATCACACACAAACTCATAACTCCCACGGGAGTTATAAAATTCCATAACTCCCGCGGGAGGTAAATCGGTTATAACTGCTTTATACGCACGCGTGCAATAACACACTTTACGAGCAAGTGTGATGAAAATATACATTACATTTGACCTTTCTCTTTGGCTTGATCTAAACGTACGTCTAGGTCTTCCCCTGCCTCGCCTCCCCTCTATCTTTCCTTCAATTACCTATAGTTTTTATGTAATTGTCATGTATCAGGTGCCCCAGCATATTTCCTCTTCTGTTCTCGATCGTCCTCAAAAAACAGCCTTTTCTCTCCTATCAAATTGAGAACGTCTTCATTTGATTTCCTTTCTGTCCAGCTTATAGCTTCCATTCGCCGCCACGCCGCCAGTAGTACCTGTTCGTGGTATATTAAGTTATTTTTGTATAAAGTGATTCATTAAATACAATTAAAATAACACCTACGAATAATTACACGACGTTAACTACACCCGACGTCTGAGGTCATTGACGTGAAATGGAATGATTGTTGTTTTTTTTTGTTTTTAAATGGCTATTATATTAATGGCTATTTCGAGTTATAAAACTTATAAAATACAATAAAAAATACTATTTATCTACACACATATCATAAATCCTCTAATATGCGTTCGGAAACCGTAGAAAATGACTCTCATTTCAACATTCAATGAATTTATGGCAATTTTCTTATCTGTGGCTAAGGCTACAGCAGTAATAAAATATTTCATTTTAATCTCATATATGATGTTAAAATATTACGTCAAACAAAACTGTCAAAATTTAAATGTCAAAGTTGACATGTCCCTATTGTAGTATGTCTAGTATCACTGAAAATTCAAATTCAGTCGATGCGAAATGTCAGCTCGATGTTTTTTTAGTATATATCGCACGAAATTTGAGCTAGAACGACATGATCACATCAGAATAAGGACTCTTTACTTTTTAAAATAACATTCAGGTATCTGTTGCCAGTTCTGATTTCGATATTTCCGCAACTGTGCAAAAAAGGTTGTATTAACACAATTATTGTATTTATTTACTACGGTTTCTGAACCCATCTTACAGTAATTATAATATGTGTGTAGATAAAGTAATGTATGCAACTGTACATAATTAGGCATTAAAACACTCGTGTGACCTTATTATGAAACTCGCCTTCGGTTCATAAAACACACTCGTGTTTTAATGCCCCTCATTATGTACCAGTTGCATAAACTACTATTAAAGCACACCTAAAACAAATGAATCAGTTACAAACAGAATCAAAACGGCAACATGTAGGTAGATGTAGATGTACAACAATAGGTGGTTTTATTGCTAAAGAGCGATCGCTTCCAGAGAACCTTTGGGCAGCGGATATATTGAAAATATAAAGTCATTATGGAACTTTGTACTGTAAATATTTTCTGTGGATCCTAAATTATTCACATTAAGTGTATTTTTAAATACACGCTTCGCTAGTAAATAACAACCGGCCAAGTGCGAGTCAGACTTCGAACATTTAGGGTTCCGAGCAAACCGCAAAATTAAGTTGTGGTTTGTTTTCGTGCCCCCCATTTAGATGTATGGAACCCTTCTCAAAACATTTAAAAATAAATTTTGACTATTTGTATGGCTTTGGGCCACTAAGATGCTTATATTGTGACAATTTTAAGACTGTAGCTCCAACCGTTTGACTGTAAAACTGTGTGACAGACAACGGACGGTCGGACGGACGCGTGAGTGACAGCAACAGGGTCCCGTTTGGACCCGTCGGGTACGGAACCTTAAAAAAAATCTATTGCCGTATAGACATACAATTGAAAGCGACACAAATACATCGGAAACGATTCAGCCACTAGAAACTAGGCCTTAACATAATGCAGTAAGGATGAAAATAGGTGTAAGGATGAACATATTGTTTTTATATGCGACCCCGGGGTTAAAAAACGTAACCATATTTTAATTATTCGATTACATCTACATTGATTAAGCATAATTTACCGTAGACGGTTTTATAGACTGATTTTATTTAGTTTGGATTACGTTTTTGAGGAAAAAGGTAGTCATATCAAGCCGCGTACGGACTGTGCGTACATTGGTACGCATACCAATGTACGCGCAGTCCGTACGCGGCTTCACAGAAATACAGGGTCGTCGGTACCAAACGGATATTTCGCAGCCTGCTCGCCGCGTGCACGTTGCGTTCCCGCTCCGCTAATAAACCGCCACCAAAACGCTAGTGTGCGTGAGCCCTTAATGAGCGCTTGTTAAGAGGCCTTACAATTTTTAAAATTTCGATAATGGTCGATTTGGAATTTTGGAGTGATGTTTGAATCAATAATTTTTAATGAAATATCCTAAAAATACTTTTCGACTGTTCGTAAGGTAGATCTAAATATCAAATCCCATACTAAAAAAACCGTCCAAGTGCGAGTTGGTAAACGGCAAAAAAAACACGTTTGTTGTATGGGAGCCCCCTTCAATATTTATTTAATTATGTTTGTTTTAGTATTTGTTGTTATAGCGGCAACAGAAATACATCATCTGTGAAAATTTCAACTATCTACCATAGCAAGAGACGATGGCAAGAGACCGGACGGGATGTGTTTGGTGCCGTGGAGGTTGGGAAAGGTTCTTGTGTGGGACGCAACTTGCGTGGATACTCTTGCTCCTTCCCACCTCAACGGTACCAGCGTTCGGTGTGGCGCGGCGGCTAAGGCGGCCGAAAATTTTAAGAGCAACAAATACAGGGGTCTCGGCCCAGAATACATTTTTATGCCCTTTGGCGTCGAGACCCTTGGCCCGTGGGGTCCCAGTGCTCATTTCCTGTTTAAGGAATTAAGTAAGGAATCAACTGGTGACCGAAGAGCTGGCAGCTTCCTCGCTCAACGCATTAGTATTGCAATACAGCGAGGAAATGCTGCCAGCATCTTCGGTACCATGCCACGGGGGCCCAATTTTTTACATATGTTTTAGTTTAGTTTAGTTTATTTAGATATAGATATTTAATTTTAATTTAGTTTTATTTCTAGGTCTATTTTTAGTTGTTTATACTGTTTTTAATATTATAATAAAGCAAAAGTGAGTGTATGACTATCTACCTATCACGGTTCATGAGATACAGCCTGGTGACAGACGGACAGACGGACGGACAGCGGAGTCTTAGTAATAGAGTCCCGTTTTACCCTTTGGTTACGGAACCTTAAAAATGACATTATAACATGCCTACCGTACGTTTGAAAAGTTACGTGATTACCCCGCTGTTCTAGATAGTAACATTAAGGAAATGCCAAGATATGTAGGTATCAATTAAACGGAAAAACAGATGGGCGTTTTTGAACCCTTAAACTGTCTCACTCTCGCTCGTGGCTAAACGCAGCCTAATATGACTGCTATACTACGATTTTATAAGGTTTAAATTTCTTTGGCAGATGGCACCAACCACGAAAGTAGAGGACCGACTGGAGTCGGGACATCGGCTGTCGCACCCTACCCCCGGCGACGAGGTCCTTATCACGGGCGTGTCCGGGTATTTCCCCGACTCTGACTCCGTCGTCCACTTGCAGGAGAACCTCTTTAATAAGGTACCTTATCTTATCTTATCTTATCTAGATGAGGGCCCTTGCGGATGCACTTCGACCCGATGGGATCTTTTGAGCAATTGCCCCCTCCTTTACGCCTACTTGAGCCTGATCTCCAACAGTTCCACAAGCTGGATGATGGAGGTCAGCGGGAGTATGGTTGAAATTCTTTTTGTTGAACGTATTTGTATTAAAATGTTATTAGATTTTGAACCTTATTGTTTGAACAGTAAAGTAGCTTTTTGAAGGAATTGCTTTGGAGCAATTCGTTCAACTGTAATGATTTTAAGTATACTCTGAATTCCTTTGGTTCTGGGTACCCATTGCCAAAGTCGCTCATTCTTTGTCTGGCAGGGGGCGTGCAATTCACACAGTGTGTTCCATTGTCTCGTCATCCTCGCCACAAATTATAACATAATGAGGTATGGCCCAGACACTGGTTTAAGGCCAAACAGTCATAAAGAGAAGCTAATTAATTAGTACTACAAAGAATTTTTACAAAGAATTACTATTACAAAAGAGCATAGGTAATTTCTTACACACAGCATAAGCTAACGTAATAGTTCGCACTTTAAAGTTCAATGTGAAATGACACCAATAAAAATTGTACTCCGACAAAAATATTTGACGGTAGTTATTGAGATCTTCTCTGTTTACGGAACACACCATGTATTTTAAGCTTAAAAGAAACTAGGCGTAGGTCCCAATTCAAAAGTTCGTGTTACGACTTGCGACTATTCGAAATTAGAAGTGCTATTGTTGCACAATTCGTTTTATTGCTTCAAGTTTTATGACTATTTGGCCTTACGCGGCTGTCCAAGCTATACCAGTCACATTAACATGAGCTAATCCTGAGGTTTTCCTGAGGGACTACAGTATGGGGTTCTTGCAGAAAGGAGTGTATACATTGTAGGGGCATGTTGATACCCAGTTGTAAGTGTCTATAGGCTTCGGTGAACGCTTACCTTCAGGTGGGCCGTACACTTGTTTGCGACCAACGACATATAATAAAATACTAGGACAGGGACAAAGATCAGCATATAAAAAGATTAGATTAGAAAAACGGAACGGACAGAATGGTCCTGGTCTTCCCATGGGGCCATTAGGTAATTTACTAATTACCTGATGGCCCCATCGGAAGACTAGCACCATTCTGAGATGGAACCGTGCCAGCTCAAATAGTAAACTGAGCCGGCACAACGACCCCAAAAGGGGTCAGAAGAGGCTAATGTTTTTATGTCACACCTGGCCATAAAGCGCCAATTACCGCACGCTACGCGCGCGGAAAATCCCACTTCCTGGCCAGGGGTTGACATAAAATTTTGTACTTAACACGGGTAAAGGTAAAGAAAGCCTCAGATTGCATATTTATCGTGCGACCTGAGACATTCTTTGTTTTACCGCTCTTGTTAAGTAATGTACTATTATTAACAATACGGCAATGAAGTTGAAGATATAATGACATTTTATCGTCACATTGCGTTGAGTGCATAAGATTTATCGCGTTATCATAATCAATTAAAAAGTTCTGCGCCAATCACATTGAACGTGTAATTTTTAGAACACTTCTAATTCAATATAATTTATAATTATATTCTGTCCTTTTTTAAGACCGAGTGTTTAATCCAATAGTCCAAAAAGAATAACTTAACTTCCTTACGAGGTTGGGTTGAGTTGAGCCCAACTTTCTATCGATTGAACAGAAATACCTACCACAAAACGATTCGCTTTACCTATTCCACGCTTTACATATTAGACCACGATCGCTCACCGGAGCGACCAAATAACTTTGTGACCAATACATTACCGCTTTTCATTCCTCAGGTGGACCTGATCTCAGGCGACCCGCGCCGTTGGAAGCTCGCGCATCCCGAAATCCCGCAGCGCACGGGCAAGATCAACCATGTCAACAAATTCGACGCTTCGTTCTTCGGGGTCCACTATAAGCAGGCGCACACTATGGACCCCATGTGCAGAATTCTGTTGGAGAAGGCGTATGAAGCTGTCATTGATGCCGGTAAGTTATTTTGAACCTTATCCAAAGAATTATTATGTAACGTTTTCGAGTGTAAGGTTGATCTAATAGTAGTTTGTGTCTTAAAAGGGAGCAAAGTTATATATTTACGGTGAAGGCGGTATTCAATATACCTATCCTGAGTGAAGAGAAATATTCAACAATAGAATCCTAAGCATAGCAAGGGATTTTAAAGTAGACTCTTGAGCGTAGCGAGGGATTCAAGTGTTTACGCCCAAGACGGAAATAAATAATTTTGCTACCGTGTGACACATACTGCTTTTCACACCGCCTATGAGGCCCGGTGCTAAAAACATGAAATGTTTTAGAAACAATTTATTTTACTACCCAATAGCACATAGCAGTATGTACCTAATGCCTTCAAATGAGGGAAGAAAAGTACGACTTTGATCCCTCATTCGAGGGCAGCAATGACTCTTTTCTGAACAGCAGTTCAGCTGAAAATGTGTATTCCCATACTAAAATTGACAGTTTGATCTACGTAGCTTACATAATCAACTATCTGACCTAACAGCCCCTTTATTTATTTTTTATTTAATATTCCATAAGCCAGGTGGTTGGTTACCCTTGTAGCCAACACGAAACCCACACACGCGGCCACTGCTTACGTTTTCAGAGCTTCATTATGCAACTTTTAGGGGCATTTTACGGTCGTGGCCCAGCGGCGCCTGCGTACCGCTTGCGGTATCTAAGGTTAAGCAACGTGGGCAGCGGTCAGGACTTGGATGGGTGACCGCTTTGAGTGGTTATACTAACTGAGCGCTCCCGTGCTTTGGAAGGCACGTTAAGCCGTTGATCCCGGTTGCTGTCTATGGCAGCAGTCGTGAAGCCAAGTTGGAGGCCTTCGGGCGGCTTGCGAACTTCTAACAGTCAAGTTGCCCACTCACTTGACAAAGCCTAATCCCAATAAGGTCTAGTTTCCCCTCGGGGTTGGAAGGTTAGATGGCAGTCGCTTTCGTAAAAACTAGTGCCTACGCCAAATCTTGGGATTAGGTAGCGGACCCCAGGCATCCTTCAGGATGCAACTGTACTGGGATAACGCTAGGAGGATGATGAGGGGCATTTTACGAGTTTTCGCACAAAAATAATTTGATTAAGTATGAAACTATGTGATTATTAGACGGCGACATACGCGCGACTGACCACTATTTTATTACTGTTTCAATAGTGTAGCAAAGAGAAATAAGCAACTTAAGCAATGGAAGAAAGTTACGCATGACAGGAGATATGATCAAAGGAGTGGTGAAAGAAGTTTATTTCCAGTTCATTCTCACTTCTTTTACTAGCGAGAACATTTACGAACTTGCCATTTTTACAAGCTTTTTTGTTCGGGTGGAATCTTACTCAATTTTCAACCACTTACCGATATTCGATTGAGCTGAAATTTAGCATATTATCTAGCTATGTAAGTTCGGTGAAATTGCAATATAATGATACCATCGAGCTGATCTGATGATGGAGACAGAAGGTGGCCGTAGCAACTCCCTAAACTACACAAGATATACTAGTCGTGTTTGGAGTCTGGACTCATTGGAGCCGTCTCCACAAATAGTTGACGACTGTGAAAAAAAAGGACAGTAAGCAATAAAAGCTTGTACAGTCGAGGGCATAAGTATGTATACAATTTTGGACCTTATTCAATATAAGGTGAAAAAGTGTATACATATTGGTGCCTTTGACTGTACCTACCAAAAATGAAATTTTAGAGAGAACCTTATTTCACATTTAAGCTTTTGATGGGATTAATTTTTACTGTGCTACTCTGACTTACTTTTGTAAAGCAATCTTCAGTCTCACCACACCGTAATATCCGCGTCGTTTGTTTACATATTAAAGGTGAAAACTTCCGAAGGTTCCGTGTGTGACCCGGTTGGAAATGTTGACGTTGTCTAAACTTCCTGTTTACCAGCCGATACATATTCCCAGTACCCTTACCATGAGTTTGCAATATTTGCATTACCGTACACGCTAGTGACTGCGTAAACGATTAGAGCGATTTAGTATGGCGATTCTTAGTTCTAGTGCGTAACCGCCAGAGGCGCTGTACTTTTGTCCATACTAAATCGTTTACGCAGTCGCTAGCGAGTACGGTAATGCAAACATTGCAAACTCATGGTAAGGGTACAGGAATTTTCAGTTTGTACAGTCATTCTAAATAGTAGCTATACGTAATTTGTCAACATACTGCGCGGTGGCTTGAGTATACAAATACATGCATGTACAGCCGCTTCGGAGAAACGTGACCTCTTCTGCATAGACATTTGTATGCAGAGCGGGTCAGGTTTCTTTTTTAGGGTTCCGGAGTAAACAAGGAATCTCTTATAGTTTCCCCATGTCCATCCGTCCGTCCCCGGCTCAGCTCAGTAACCGTTAGTACTAGAAAGCTGTAATATAGCATTACACATGACAAATATTTATCAATGACGCCGATAAAGCGGTAGAATAAAAAATAAAAATGGATACTTACCTCCACTTCATGGTAAGTTGTGGTGCATTTTTTTTTTTTTCAAAACCCACCGTTGGTTTGTCGTTGGTAGCTTTTTTAAAAATATTGTAAGGTTTCTTTACAATTATTAACATTCAAAAAAACTGTTGAACAATTTTGAATGTTTCATTTTGTAACATAATCCTGAAAAGTTCCCAAATTAGTAATTCATAAAAAAATCCCGTTATTCATAACAACACAGTAGCACCACATGCGAATCTGAAAAAATATTATGGACGTCAAGGTTTGGGCCATCCTTTATAACTGCTACATTATTACTTTATTTTAAATAATTGCAACTCGGTACAGCCTCATAAATATGTACCGAAACCTTAATCCACCGACATACGAGCTACGGGACGTAGGTATTTTTGAGCAAGTAGGCACCCCTATTTTTGGACTTGACTGTACCTAATCAGCTGGGGTGAAATCACCAAACTATCTCTCTTATACATTTATCACTTACTTAAAAGTTACAAGTTCGTATACGTACAAATTCATATCTCACCCACCAGTTGGAAAATGCATTAACATTTTGTTGATATTTCATCTCAATATATGGAAAACCGTAAAAGCTAGTTAAATATTTTACCTTAATTATTTACAAAGGCTTATATCAGTTTTAAAATGAGGTATTTAAGTCCATTTAGTTCTGATTCTGAATTAATATAATATCTGACTTCGTTCGCGATATATTAATCAGTGTAAGCCTTTAATTAACCTGACTGAAAGCCGCATAAGCATAATACACTCACATTTATGTGATATGAATCCCTCATAGGGATAAGTTCGCCTTTGTACTTTCATCTTATGTGACATGTGTATTGAATTAACCGGTTTTTGTGTACGTACAATAAAGTGCTTATATTGATACATACATAAATTATGTTTATTTCGATTTTCAATGGAAATAAAACAATGTTATCTACATAGGGTAAAAATTAAACGCACATTGTATGAGAACAATTTGCACATAATTCGCGTCATGACGCTAGCTACGAATGCTCAAAGCTCTGAATGCTCATATTATAAGTAGTACTAGACAAATACAGTAGAAATAAATACGAAACATCGAAAATTCATACCTACTGATCGATGCTTTCTGTCCATATTCTCATTGTCAAAAATACTACTTACTCCAAATACTTACTACCAGGGGGCCGATTTTTGAGATCCGAACGCTCGACTTTTCACTCGAGATGTGTCAAAAAACTATGATGTTTTGACAGATTTCGAGTGAAAAGTCGAGCGTTCAACACTCAAAAATCGGCCCCCTTCTCATCACCCTCCTTGCATTTTTCCGTTTATGTCCAGCACCCGTAGCACATGTTGCGCTCGAGAGTATCTCGACTTATCTCGAGCTAGTCGAGCTACGCGTCTTTTTATGATTGGCGCTGTTAGAAAGTGACGGATAGCTCGAGATACGCCGACATACCTACTCTCGAGCGCAACACGTGCTAGGCCAAATGGAGGACGCAGGGCGCGTTGGCACCTTATCGCAAGATTTGGGCGTTTTAAGTTGAACTAATTTTACGAAATCGAACGCCATCTGACCTCCCAATGTTCTAGTTAAATGAAACAACCAACAAGTGGCTGATAACTCAATTATTTCACGAGTTAAAACATGTTGTCATGTGTTGCCTGCTGTAAAATTTCAACGCCGACCCATTACGGCTTTTTATGAACCACAAAAAATGACAACGCTGCTCGCTTTTTCCAGGGCCTAAATTATTTTACGGATATACTGTGGTATTTTTGTAAGCTTTTTAAAAATATTGTAATTTCATTGTTAAAATGTACTCCGCTTTGATACAAAACCTGGAAAATACAGTTTCGTATATACCTGTAAACTCTTTGACTCTCGCACAGAGGGCTCCGTATGATTTTTTTAAATAAATAAGGTGTTTTTCACCGTCCACTAGAAAAAAGTAACCTACCTTAGATAGAGATATTAGTTTTATTTTTCCTGAAAAATACGTAAATATAAATAATAATGGTGAAATGGTATATTTTTCTCCATATCCTTCATAAATTGAAATGAAATAGAACTAAACTTTAAAATGCGACTATTGGAAACAGCACGTGCCATAGAGATAGCTTATAAAAATAAGCAAAAAAATATTCAATGCAGATAAAAGTAAAAAAAAGTGTCCTTATGTGAAACTTAAGCACAGACACATAATACCACTTTACATAGTAGTTAGGTAAACAGACTGAATTTTTACTGCTCTTTTTTAATAAGCATTTACTTATTTTACTTATTAATTTACACGTGGATTAGAAAGAAAGAAACAAAAAAACATTTATTCGTGACAAAAAGGCAGTACAAGCCTGAACTTTTTAAGGCAAGAGTGAATAGACATCTTCTGGGTGAGCTCGCTTCATCGACGGCCTCATGTTTGCCCCCTGGCTAGATTTTGGCCAAGAGCAATCCCATTTTTTTTTTTAAATTGGCAAAACATCCCAATGTTCACATACAAATCAATTTAATTAAGTTTGCATTCAAACCTTGTAGGGATCGCCAATGACTGCCCAAAATCCATACAAACATTCATTACACATCTTTCAAAAGACAAAAGCAATAGTGCAAGGTTCCGTAACAAGGGTATACCGTAACTAATGTACGAAACCGTGAACCAGCCCCAATTAAAGTGTCGTTTGCGGTCTAATTTAGTGTGCCACGAGCGAATGAACGAACGAAACGAATGAATTAATGGGTGAATGGATTCGAGACCGGTTTATTGTCTCGCGAATGGCAATTGAATGTGTTTTTATTCTCCTTTATTTCGTTACTTTGATTAAGCTAAGTGTTAAAAAATTAAAAATTTGATGAATAAGAAAAACAAATAACTATCGAGCCTGCTCACAAAATTTCACAAAAACGCGAACGACGTTCAATGCGACCTGGGGGCCGATTTTTGAGTGTCGAACGCTCGACTTTACACTCGACATCTGTCAATACGTCATAGTTTTTTGACAGATCTCGAATGAAAATTGGCCCTGTATAGGAGAAAAGCCGGAAAACCGCCAGAGAGACATAGGAAATCATTGCATTAGTTTAGATAACTTTATTTAATGATATAAACATATAGTATACATTTGCATACATATTGTACCTAAAATTATAAAAATTGTTATCATAATGTGTGTGTGTGTGTGTGTTAATGTGTGTGTGTCTGTGTGTGTTATGTTTTTTTTTTTATAATCGTCGAAACGACAGAAATAAACATAACAGAAGTCAAAAACGACAATAACCAACAAGAGAATCAAATTAAAATGGAGTATATCTCCCACTATTGATCGTCATTTACTTAGTAATTAAATGTCCAATTCAAATACATATAAAAACAAATTAAACCGCTTCAAATTGAAGGAATAATAGTTATTTACAGTATGCCAAGTGAAGGTCAATATACTCTTCTACGGAATAACAATCAAAGGAAGGTTGTTTCAATAAAAGGAATTTCAGCGCGGCATCTAAATTCTTCGTCAAAGGTCGGCGGGAAGTCGCCCGTAGTAGTAGGACCAATGACACGTGGGTTCTTCCTGGCCGTGGGTTTGTAGCTCAAGCTGAAACGTTTCGCGTCTATTACGAGTAGCAACACCTTCCAATCCTTATTAAGAAGATTGTCGAGAAAAACTTAACGTATTTTTATAGATATTATTTTATGTACTTCAGCAGTTTACCGGTACAGTCGATTCCAAGATATCTATACATTTGTTGCCTTATTACCATGGCATAAGGTGCAAAAGTGTAAACATATTTCTGATGTCGACTGTACGTGTATAACCAACCAACACAGTTAATGACCCTTATTACAATGACAATAAAGTTCACGAGTGGTCAGTTAACTGTGTTGGGGATTGTACAGGGAAATGAAGGATACATGAGAACATACACGTTATGAAGTCTTCTTTTAACCTGACGGTTTCTAGGCCAGGACCATGCGATAGGAATGCGCAGTTCGAGAGTAGCCTGGGGAAAATCTAATAAACTCTGGAATACTCTAAGAGTTTGCGCTTCAGTGAGATTGGTTGAGCGGCATCAAAGAATTCATATAACGTGGACTTTTTAGGGCACGAGTAAAGAGGCATCTTCTTTATCTGAGCTCAATTCACCGTGGCCTGGCCACCTATGCCAAATTTGAGCTCAATCGGATACCTCTAACTCAAGTGGAACCAAAGAGAATATAATGGGGTTGGCGGCTGCCAAACTTTGCCACTAGGTGGCGCCACTGAGTTTGTGCCAAGACATTAGTTCGTGATTATTATTCTCTTTGGGCTGAGACCTATGAACTTGATATTTGCTGATAATGTTTATTATTACGTATATTTTACGGAACACATACTAATATATGAATAATTAGATTTTTTTCAGAAATTTCCTCATTTTTCCCACTACAACCACTTTAATTTTGCGGTCCTTTTACTGATTGCTCGCGTTGCCGTAAAAGTGCTTTTTGCTGTGTCAGAGTCAGACGTCCGTATTTTTCATTTGGATCCATTTTATCGCGCTAAACGGACGAGTATATGTTTACGAAAATATAACTTACACGCTCCTGTCTAAACAAAACCTTTTATATTTAAATGGCTTTGGAATATTAACCGACAGTGTCTCGGCCTAAGATACAAAGTTTAATACTTATTGGGCATTGGCTTAATTGAATATCAGTAGGTAGGTACTCACAAACTCCCTTTTCAGTTATAAAACTTACACGTTGAAATTATAATATTCCCGGAATCTTATAAGTGGAAGGCAATCGAGAACTTATTAATACTCCAATATAATTGGATTGAATACTTGAATAGTACGTGACCCGTAGGAACCGACCGCGGAATAGGGCATTTTGGCTACCTACTACACTTACTACTTATTTATACCTACTTGAAATCATTTGCGTTAGCCGAGTCGCATTAAAGTAATTCGTTAAAAAATATATCTTACCGTTGTAGCAATAAGGTTCTGAATCCTATGACATATTTTCAGAAATTCGACCATGAAAATAATTTCCACCTTAAGTACCATTGATATTGGCTTCGCTACTTATAGAAACCGTCGCTTACACCGTAGCTTTCGTCAGATTCGGTTGAAGCCGATCAACCAATCTTACTTTAGAGTGTTACACCGCCCGCCCGCGTGGTCGTGCCGGAGGTTTTCCCTGGATTTTCCCCAGGCTACTTTCTAACCGCGCACTCCTATCGCAAATAGGTAAAAAAAACCACGTTGCGTTTTTTTTTTCCCTAGATCTAAATGTAATTTTTATTTTGAAAAATGTAGACAACATCAAAATATTTTTGTTTTGACACTATGAAAATAAGCCCGCCGTTTGTACTAAATGTATTTGCGTACAAGTAGAAAGAAAATTTAAATAGTATTTTGCAGTAGGTATCTTTAAGGGTTAATTTTTGCTTTCTTTAAACATTCTATTGCACATAACTAACAGACTTAAAAATATATTACATTTGGATAAATACGAACTTATCCAGCTAAGCTTTGAGCAACATCATAAATACTATTTTAATCTACGTTTCATTGTGACGGAGGTACCACTTATAAGATTACTGAACAAATGGTGTACTCAGCGAACGAGAAATTTCTCGATAATTAAGATCGTCTGAGAACGGTTTTCTTGAAATGTAAAATCATTATTTTAGTTGCGTCTCGTTTATTCAGTCGTTGTTCTAAAATAATGATCAATTTTTGATGACCACTTTAGCCTATGTAGTTGGTAGTGCCCCTGTTAAGGAAGCTGGAGGCCCCGGGTTCGAAACCCGGTCAGGACTTTTATTTGTGCGCTCTGCAGCTGATGATCTGATGACCTTGCTCAGTTTGCTCACCAGCAAATACAAATACAACTGTTTAAATTGAAAATCAAAATGAATCAACTGGCAAGACGCCGACGTTCGAAAGACGTTAGAAACGTCGCGTTGTCGCTGCGTGGGCGCTGGTGATACGCTGGACGCTCAATAGACGCCACTACCTGGCGTCACGCCACAGCTGCACAGTTGCGCCCACGTTGCATCGACGCTGCACGAACGCTCAAAAGACGGTAGTGTGGGGTCTCTCTTAGATAACGTAGGAACGTCATCTCGATAGTGACGTGTACGATACAGAGTGACTCCTACATCTTTTAAAACCTATCCCTATGTACGTCCGAAACTGTAAGGCCAAATTCTGTCAAATGAACGCAATCAAGAATATCCCTTATAGTGAGCGCACTTAGTAATTTTTATGCTTGCTTTCGTTTGGCTAAATTTGGCCTTAGAGTTTCGTATGAACTAGACTCAAGAGCAAAAATAACGGGTATACTTTCCATGGAAGATCAATACAAAGTGTACTTTATGCATTATTTTTGCCCGGGAGTGTAGATCTAACACGTCTATTCCGATTCACGTCAGAACCGCCATCCATAATGAGGGCAATTTGTTTGATCCGCAACTCCGATTGAATTCGTCTCGGTCATTGGGCATCAATTCCTTTCCAGCTTTAAGTCCCCTTTCACATTAAACCCCGAGTCTTTTGAGCCAGTTGAAAACCGAGTGGTTTTTGTATTCAGTAATTTGGAAATGGCGGAATACCGATTGACGTTTTACAAATGTAATTGGGTGATTTGAAATGTTCTTCTATCGTTATCGTTATTTAATTTTTACTTGAATGATATACACAACATTATTGTATTTTAATCTACACCGGTATAGTAAAATTGGTCTGCAAATGAATGCCCCCAATTATTCATTAAGTATTTCAATGGGCGCTTTTGAAAGAAAAAAGTAAAATATATATTTTGACGATTTTAATATTTTAAATTCTCTTTCAATTTGCGCACTCGGTTGCAGGACTTAATAAACAGTAAGCCGGCAGAAATCGCACCCCGCCGAATATGAAATGAAGAAAATTTGAATTCTAAGGGCGGAGTGGTTGACAATATTGAGTTTATAATCACCGCTGGGAGTTATCTCTAATGGATTTGCGATAGCGCCGCAACTTTGGGAGTTTGGGGAAAAATTGGGAATTCGCATTTCTTCCAAGTTTGTTTGTTTAAATGGTAAAGTTTTATCTGGTGTGCCCACTGCTTTAATATTCTTAATATGAGTTTTCTTCTTCTCTTCTTAATACATTTACTGGCCCCATAGTATAGTTGCAGTTATAGCGTGATGATAAACAAAAAGATAAATCTGTAATTTCTATCGAGCGGTATCAGAAAGTGATAGATTATTTTGTCACTTATCACGCGGTAAACGAGATCATCCAATACGTTTCCACGGGGAAATCACAGACATACAGATGCAGGTAGAGGCGATACGCACGTCTATACATGCCGCACACGCGCGCGTCTATACAATTTAAGCGGAAAAAAGCAATTTTTAGCTCGAAAATGGTTGATTTGGAGTGATGTTTGAAACAACATATCTTAATGAAACATGCAAAAAATACATTTAATATTTATGTCATTAGGTCGCAATAGTCCTGTTCTAGATAGTTACATCGATAAAATGTCAAGAAACTTGTCAATTTAACAGAAAATGGGCTAAATAGATGAGCATTTTTTACCTTATAAGGACCCTAAGCCAGCAAACTTATTTGCTTTGAATCCTACAATCAGAATTTAATTGCTCGACAATCTAGAATTTCTTAAACTTGAGACGAGCTTGAGTCTCTACTTACGAGCTGCTTTGAGACTAGAGATGGTTCGTTAAGTGCAGTGAACTTTCTGTGCAGCATTATTCGTTTATTTGTAAAAACTGGCCAAGTGCGAGTCGGACTCGCGCACGAAGGGTTCCGTACCATTATCTATAAAAACGGCAAAAAATCATGCCTGTTCTATTAGAGCCCTCTTGAATATTTATTTTATTCTGTATTTTAGTATTTGTTGTTATAGCGGCAACAGAAATACCTACATCATCTGTGAAAATTTCAACTGTCTAACTATCACGGTTCTTGAGACACAGCCTGGTGACAGACGGGCAGACGGACAGCGGAGTCTTAGTACCTAATAGGGTCCCGTTTTACCCTTTGGGTACGGAACCCTAAAAAACGTACATGGTAAAGGTCCAGCCCAATACTGAAACTTTAAATCTTAATCTAAAATTAATATAGGTATGTGCTGACACAGTAATGACCCTTATGTGTATGACACACGGTTGATTAACAGACTGCGTTGAAGTTGTTAAAACAGCAGAAATATGTAGATTAAAGTTTGATGTTTTCCCGTAAATTCGTAAGTTTTGCTTCAATCAATCAATTAATCATTTATATTAAAACATAATCAAACGCAACGCTTATTGGTAAACGTAAAATAGTTATTTGTTCAACAAGAGAGCAAAGTAGATTTTTGCTGCGAGTGTTGATGTTGAGTCCCGAGCAAGCGAAAGATTCTATAATTGAATCACGAGCGTAGCGAGTGATTCAAAATTAGAATCTTGAGCGTAGCGAGGGACTCAAAGACACGAGATGCAAATATCTTTGCTCTCGCGTGATACATACAACTTTTCACCTCAGCGGCGAGAACATATTAAACTTTAATAACATCATTTACGGCTTATCATAGGCTTTTACGTGCGTGTCTCGTGATAAATCAGGCAGATTTAATTCAGCATTGATTAGGAATCTCCTGCTTGTCTTAACTCCTCAGCTAAGCCAGCACAAGACGAACGCAAGCGCGCGACACGAGTTTAGGCGCGGCGGACTTTAGGTACATAATCGCGCGAACTAATTCACATGCACACTAAAAATTAGTTGTATTGTTGTTAAAATACAGCCTATGTCAGTGTCACAGATTTCACTTACCTACGTATTTTAGTTATTTGAACAATATCTGTAGCGCAAGAATGAGACAATAACACTTTTTAAGTAGGTACTCTTCTCACTCGGGTCAGCTCGCGTGTACACTAAGACGCACTGTTTTTTAAGTCTAAATACACCCTTCATCACTATATTGTTTTGTAGATATTTTTATAATATTCAAGGCTGATTAAGATTATTAATTAATGTCTTTTAGCGCAAGACAGGATAAAAGTAAAAACTAAAAAAAATCGCACAATTTTTTTAAATGGTGCGTTCTGAAATGGCTCCGGTTTTATTATTCTACTAAAATAAACATTGTTAAAAGTAAAATTAATAATTAAAGTGATAAACTTTCTGTTTTTTTCTGCACTAAAGGTTTTATTTATAAATATGTATTATCATTATAATATTATATTTAAAAGAACCGTTGCCAACAACTTCCTGATAATTATAACTCTTAGGTTAATTTATGAGTTTTCGAACGTATTTTTACGTTACTTATTTAGCGCGTTTTTGGGAGTCGATTTGAGTCGATTAGAGAATTTGAATATCAAATTAAGAATCGACCTATGTGGGCCCTCTCTTTTTTAATATAACGAATTGAAAGGGACAGAGCGATTGAAGGTCAAATATATCGAATTCGTAATATACTTCGAACTACGAAGTGGCAGATCTTGGCATTCGTGGACCAAAAATTAAAAAGCTACTTTGATCCACGCTCGCAGCAAAATTGCATTTTGACCACTGGTTCCAAGCAGCAAAACAGCCGTGTTCGAGCCGCTGAGGTGAAAATAATATTTTCACACTTCTACTCAGCAGACTCGCTATTCAGCAGAGAGTCAATTTTGTCCTCGAATGAGGTACCGAAGTCGTACTTTTTGAGGGCAACAATGTATCTCTTCCTCATAAAAGCAGTATGCATGTGCAGTATGTATGTGTGAAGTGGTATGTATGTGCCTAGGTAGTAAAATTGTTTATAAAACAGTTCATGTTTTTAGCACCGGGCCTCATAGGCGGTGTGAAAAGCAGTATGTGTCACACGGTAGCAAAATGATTTATTTCCGTCTTGGGCGTAAACGCTTGAAACCCTCACTACGCTCAATATTCTACTTTAGAATCCCTCGCGCCGCTCAGGCTTCAAAATTCAAAAATTCAAAATTCAAACATTTATTCTGCAAATAGGCCACAAGGGCACTTTTACATGTCAATTTTGTCCTCATTATATTGTAGAATCTTTCTCTTCACTCAGGATTCAATATACGGCCCTCGCCGTAAATTTATTATTTTGCTCTCTTGAGACACAATCAACTATTATTTAATTTAGATTAAAATTTATTTATTGATATATATACATATATATAAGCTTACAGTATTAATATCCAAGACGCTTACATGTTACATACAAAAATAGCGCTGCAGGTAGTATGGTTGATGAAATATAATTTGCTCCGATTCGTCATCCAAGTTGTTCTTGTTCGTGGAATCGGTGCAAAGATATTTTGTCAACTATACCTACAGGGTATTCAAAGATTAAATAGCAATCACGAAACACCCTTCAGCAAACGCCAAAACTATTCAATCTGGGAATTCCAAAATATCGCACTGTTAACAGATTATCATTCTGTTTCTGAATAATTCAGCCTTGTAATATGTCAGCTAATGGAATATTTAAACGGAAGAAACGTCATCTGTCAGTGGGTCTATCTCGCTAGACGTACAGGTACAGCACAAGGGCCTTCTACGCTTTGCTAGAGAAAGATAGCTTATTGCGATTCGTACTTATAAGAGGATATAGAAAAGAGTGCCCTGTTTTATCTTTAATACCTACCGAGCATTTTGTCATGGTCGAGTTATAGGCACAGGCACACTTCCATAAGCAAGGCATTGGACATGCAAACCGGTCAATTTGCGTTGTATACATTTTATAGGAATATTCTTTCTCATACCCCCCCCCCCCCCCTTCACCCTCCACTGAGTCATCATCGTTAATTTAAGAGCCACGCTCTTGTCAGCGGAGCAATTTCCATGTTTCTCTTTCTTGAGCCTTTCGTTTGACCGCCTAATTCGACACGACGATTATTTTTTCCTCAAGTTGGTCCATGTATGTTCTTCTTGGTCTCTACAGACTGTGCCTTGACTGTGCCTAACATCGTCTTGTCATCTGTCAAAACCTATACTCATCCTATGCCTGTAAAGCCCCGCTTTACACCTTACGATCACTCACATTATACTCGAATTTTTAATTCAAGACCAAAAATAACTACGACAGATCTGTCACTGTGGTGTGTTTTTTACATCAAACAATTTAAAAAGGTTGGCTAGATATGAAATATCCGGTTGACATGTGGTTGGCAATGACATGAGTGATTTTGACATTGTTTGATGTAAAGAACACACCACAGTGACAGATCTGTCATAGTTTTTTTTGGTCTTGAATTAAAAATTCGAGTATAGAGCGAGATTAACTTCCCTCCCCCAGTTAGCGCGCTAAATATCCATTGCCATTTGGCATTAAGCCCGCCATTTTGTACTATTTTGTGTTTTGTGCAATAAAGTTTAAATAAATAAATATCGTAAGGTGTAAAGCCGGCTTTTTAAGCACAGTCGACGCTGTCGCCATCTACGCTGAGCTTTTAGTTTAAACTCTTTATTACCTATCTCTCATAAACAAATGTAAATTTTCTGTGAACCCAATACGTCGACTCAGATAGACCTTTAGAACTGAATAATTACACAACATTTCGATATTATACCGGAATAATATTTCGCATTCCTGTTTAAGATAAGAAATTTAATTTAGAAAATTATTGCTGCTGTGTTATTTGAGAGAAAATGTTTTTCTTTATTGTTATTTAATTACTTTATTGGTATTCCGTTGCTTGGAATTGTATTCGAATCTAATTTAATTAGAATATTGTATTGCAAATCACGAGTAAACTCAGTATCCTCGGTATATTCCATTGCTTATGTGAAATACAAGTGATCGATGTACGGAGAAATCTATTCGCAGGAATCTATTTACCTTGGTGCTTAGGTTGTTTTAATATATTAATTTTCATAGTTAATGTTACATTTAGGTTTCATTATTTTAGGTTAGTTTTTATTTATTTTAGATTAAGTCACTGCCAATATTTTTTATGTTATTTAGGTAGGTTAAGTTACTTCCATAAAATACATTGGAGATGCGAACCGGTCAAATTGCGTATAATTTGTTATTGAATATTTTCTCTTTCACACGGTCGCTTGGTGGCGATATACTACTTGTATATACTGAATTACTGATACTAGGTATACCTATCTACGAGTATGGTTGTATATATACTACCTACTGTCAACTGGCCACCAACGCGGCCACCACCGCAGACCTCTGCAGTGTGTGATAGACTTTAGTCAGTTTTTTGGTTTTTATAGAACGCATCCGAGACTTAAACGCGATTTTTCGTTTCGTTTTGTCAATTTAAGGGCTTCTTGTTGGCAGGTGTGAACCCCAAAGAGCTGAGGAACCAGAAAGTGGGTGTGTTCGTCGGTGCCTGTTTCTCAGAGTCCGAGAAAACCTGGTTCTACGAGAAGATGCAGGTCAACGGCTTCGGTATCACTGGGTAAGATTTTTATCATTATAAGGCGACTTCCTGATTTGGCGGAGCGGTGATATATGGTATTTAGTTTTTAGGGTTCCTTACCCGAAGGGTCCAAACGGAACCCTATTGCTGTCACTCAGGCGTCCGTCCGTCCGTCGTCGGTCACAAAATTTTGTTCCGGCGAATTTTTCAACTCCCATTCACCCATAAACATGAATTTGGTGGTAATGTTTATTAATACGTATATTTTACCAACAAATACTAATACGAGGAACCCTAAATGTGCGAAGTCCGACTCGCACTTGGCACTTGGTACTTTTGCGCAGTTTACTGACTTTACACGTTACTCACTTTTGTTTTAAAATTAATGAAAACAAAAGAAATGCAACGCAATAACTCTGCTGCAAGCCCTCCGTCGACTTTTACAAAGGACTACTTAATTCAAAACTTATTAGCAAGTTGAGAAATAATCCTTCATTTAACTGACCAAACTATTTCTTGAGTAGTCTCCGGCAATTATATTTTTCCAAGCTAACTTTTGCTCAGCTTTCTGCAGCCCAAGTTTTCCGGTAGGTAGGTCTGACTTTATTGGAAGCTAACAGGGTGTTTTTGCTTTTATTCGAAATCCCAAATGTAAGGACATACCTACTTAGGATAGCGTTTATCGTAGATACCATCCCTTATGTATGAACTTGAAATTTTGTATGGGAGAGAAATAATAGGGATGTTGACTCAAAATTTATTAATACTCCATACGAAAGAATACATATAACTATGCCATAAAGTGAAAATCCTATTCAAATATCTCAAAAAATAACGAAACTACAACCGTTACAATGTTTTTAGTTAGAGAGAGAAAACGCTACAGGTCAGTGACGTCACTGACCTCGAGCGCCATAGTAAATGACGATCGTTCAATACAACGGGGCGTTTTGCGGAAAAGGGACAGATAATGCCCCCTCCTAAAACTTTGAAGACTTATAATTATGTAATTATTTATTCTTTTGGATTACTTTTTTCACTAATTGATAGAGAATTTGATCCTTTTTCGAGAAAATTCGGATTCATTGATTTTCTTATTTGGTGTCAACATCCCTATTATGAGGCCTTACAAGTTTTAAGATATTTTGATCTCAAATTTTGACAAAAGTATTGGTAATACTAATAAAGTATACGATGATTTAATTAAAGTAGATAGTAACATAGCCCTTTTTGATAACATTATTGTGTGTAGTAGATTTTAAGCGGAAAAAGCAGTTTTTAACTCGTAAATGGTCGATTAGGAGTGATGTTTGAAGCAATATTTCTTAAAGAAAAATGCACAAAATACATTGGAAATGTATGTTATTAGGTCGCAGTAGTCTTGTTCTATATAGTAACATTAAGAGAATGTGATGATACATTTTTTTACCTGTTAAGGGTCCTTAAACCAGCGACTAAAATAAACCATTAAAGCAATGAATTCTCCAAGAGTCCTCCGCTGACGGAATCTCGAGCAAAATCTTATGTAAAATAAGAGTTCAGAGTCCATTGTATTTAAACATTACAATGAAGTCACATTTACAACATTACTAATGTTTTAATGAAGACAAATTTTGTTTTTACCTCCTAGACCTATGACCTTTGCGTCACAGGGTCTAAGATTGCTTTTCCTTTAACAATGCCATGTATAAGTTAGAAGTTAAAATTGAATTGGCGCCTTTGCTCGGAGTTTCGCGATTAGTTTAAATGCTTTTATAACTCGTTATGAAAACTCTAGAATGCTGAATAGCGAAACTATGGCTATTGAGAAGTTATATGAGAACATTGAACTTGCATTTTAGGTGAAGTTCCAAGTTTGTAATGTTGGTTGTTGAAAAAGAGGATAAAACTGATAGGTTAGGTTAGGCTCGAGGATAAAACCTACCTAATGTTCTAATATCTTCTGTCCAAAGGTTAAACTAGACAAATGGCAATTAATATATACGAGTTTAAAGTTATAATACGTCTAAACTAAGTATATAGGTACAGGAAAAAATGGCTATAATATACATATTTGAATGTAGGTACTGTTATATATCATCATCATAAAGTTACACTCTTGTCGGTGTAGCTCTCTCCATCTGACTCTATCTAGGGCCGTCTCCTTCGACCTGTTATATATAACTGAGTAGAATTTGTGATGTATATAGAATTATGTTACAATTTTCTTAGATATAAATTCCATTGAAGGAGAGAAGAGGAACATCTCTTAATTGGTTCTCTACATTTTAAACGTCTCATATACAAAAAAGTAAATTATGATAGGTAAAATTAGCGTAACGTATTTAACAATAACATTTCTTCACAGATGTTCCCGAGCTATGTTAGCCAACCGTATTTCCTACTGGCTCGGAGTCACCGGTCCCTCATACACCGTGGACTCAGCCTGCTCCAGCTCTCTCTACGCCTTGGAACATGCCTTCAGAGCCATCAGAGACGGCCACTGCGACTCCGCTATCGTCGGAGGCTCCAATCTCTGCCTGCATCCTTACGTCTCACTTCAGTTCTCCAGGTAACTAGGCTATAATACTATAAGATAGTTATTTGGCTGAGCAGCTACCTTCTCTTGGTTTGGAGTCATTGGGCTGTCTTACACCGTGGACTCAGCCTGCTCCAGCTCTCTCTACGCCTTGGAACACGCCTTCAGAGCCATCAGAGACAGCCACTGTGACTCCGCCATCGTTGGAGGCTCCAATTTCTGTCTGTATCCTTACGTCTCCTTTCAGTTCTCCAGGTAACTAGGCTATGATACTAGAAAGTCAGAGTTATTTGGCTGAGCAGCTACCTTCTCTTGAGTCAGAGGTACTGGTTCTTCTTAGACCAAGAACCCCTAATACTATCCTCAGTGGCTCCAATCTCTGCCTGCATCCTTACGTCTCACTTCAGTTCTCCAGGTGTAGGCTATGATACTAGAATATCATAGTTCTTGGGGTGAATAGATATACCTTCTCTTGGGTTGGAGCTACTGGTCCTTCTTAGACCAATTACAGCCTTCCCTAATACTCTCTGTGCCAAGGACTTGTTTCACTACTATCTTCGGAGGCTCGAGCTTGTAATGTGCCTCCACCCTTATGTCGCAGTTCAGGACTCTTGGTTTTTTCCAGACTATGACTGGACCTTTGAAACCATAGTCAACAGAACACCTTACTTCAAGTTGGCTAGCAAAGGCCTCTCTCTATCGGTTTCTAAAGATCATTTTCAAGTTTATCTCAAAGATAATATGGCATACATTCCTCTAGCACTTACATAATTTCTGGAAAGGAAATACGTCTATCAGGCGATCATGCTAGCTAGACTTGTGTGTCCTTCACGACTTGCTTCAACTACCTGTAACTCAATAATCCTCTTAAAAAAATTATCGATTCGTGTTAATTTATCATTAATATCAGGAGATGAATCAAGATGAGGTATCTGATTTCTTCTTTTTATAACAGATTGGGAGTGTTGTCTCCCGACGGCCGTTGCAAGAGTTTCGACAACAGCGCCAACGGCTATGCACGTTCCGAAGCCATTGTTGTTGTCTTCCTTCAAAAGGCCAAAGACTCTAGAAGGTAAGTTTATTTTTTTATCTGTTGTACAGAACTTATGGTTTACTTTAGTTTTGCACACAAACCTTTGTTTGCAGAATTATCATTTCTTAGAAAACATTTCTTTGTACTTTTTTTCTGGTAGAACTAACATGGGTTCTACAAAATGACCTTTGATCTTTAGCTGTACCTAAAATGTTAACAGTTTCTGAACAAAGAAGTTTCTACGAAATGAAGATTCTGCGAAACGTTTGACGATGAAATAAGGGAACGCCCTTCCTTATACAATTAACTTCAATTACACCCATGATTTTCTTCGTGAATGTTTCCTTAAGATGTTTGCCTTCAACGGAAAGCTAACGGTAATATCAAAAGATATTCGTACATAAATTCCGAAGACCTCTTAGGTATGCACCGGATTTAGAATCTTCGACCGCTGATATATAGCTACGATAGCCTAGTGTTACAAGCATGCGGCTGACATCCATATAAAACTAGCAAATTATGGTTCAAAAACTATACTATGCAAATGCAACATCTATCAGACGTCTTATTATAACACAATTATGCACTAAAGCTTCCTAACCTAATTTAGACACAGTGAATCTGAAATACAATAGCCTACGGTTGCCTGGTTCTTGAGAATATAATGCTTGCATAAGAGCTAATGGAAATAATGTACCTATTAGTGGTACACTAACTTCACATACTAAGCCTGATAACTGATGATGATGGTGAGTTTCCTTACCATTATCAGAATAATGCTTTGCAATAAGATAAATAAAGGCTTAAATAAGTATAAAGGTTAAATAAAAATGAGAATACTTACCTACCGGTAAAAAGAGAAGTCAAATAAAAGTGTGTTTTCTTACTTCTTACACTTGATTAGACTTTCGATATTAGGTTTAAAATATGTATAATAAACTACAAAAAGATGAAGGTAGTGTACCTACAATAAAGTTTGTAAACAAAATCAGCACGTGACCACGAGATACGATTCAGACAAAATAAATGATAAATGAAAAACGGGATACAGTCATATTTTTGTGGGCGACAATACACAGCACTATAACATTTTGACGACGTATTATTACTTTTAAGTCTGTAGGCACACTACTTCCCAACATTTCTGAGCGTCGGACGAAAATAAAATGTGCAACTAATGCAAATCGGAACCTTATTTAGTCGTTACAAAATCTATATTCCTTGTAACTCTGTGCTGTTGAGACCTTAGTAATCCGAATATGATCTTTCAACGCCCGCCTAACCTGTCATCTTGAATTTCTACTATTCTCCTTGGAAATATTTCATTTCTCAGCAAACCAGCGACATTGTTATTCTGAAGGAAATGAAGACAATCAAGCTCACATATAGTTGCATTGTCATAACTCCTCTCTACGTGCCTTCAATACTTCCAAGTAATAAACTGTGAGCTAATTGCAAAATAAAAACTTATATAAAAAAATAACCTGGCATGAATTATGACCCAATGGCGAGTAGTTCGTCCAATATTCCGCACTGTCTTAAGACGAGTCTTTGACACACTGGTGTATGCTGCCATGATAAGTGAGGACATAATGGCACTGAAACGTAGTCGCTGCTATAAGCCTCATAAAAATGCCCATAGTCCGCCAGAGAGCAATGGAGAGGGCTATGCTGGAAGTGATCGCATTAGTAATGAAACCATCGGCAGCAGAACCAAAGTAATCGAGCCCTCTGAATCACTAAACTTAAGTGGAAGTAGGCGTGGCACGTTGCACCAAGGGGCTTGCAGTGGGAGGCGCGCGTCGCTTTAAATGCCTACCGCTCGCTCGGCCCGGGGCCGGCCGTCAGTCGAGGGCCGCCCGCCGCCGCGCAAACGCGTCTGTATGCACGTTACCGCTGCCGCCGCAGACTAGAACGCGACGAGCGACGAGTCGATAGCCCTAGCGCTACACGTGCCGCGTGTGAATGAATAAAAGTTATACGATAGACAGAGATGCACAGAGTAAGAGTAGGCATGTTTTTTATGCCTAAACGCCGTTTTTGTTAGAAAGTGAAGCTTCTGTACTTGTACTATTACTTATTCTGTGGTTGCACGAAGAACCAATGGCCGCTGGGGCGGAAAGGTTCTCGAGTAGCGACCACCTAGCGGAAGTCGCAGTGTGGGTTGACCCCCACAAGATGGACTGATGATGGTAAAGGTCGCGGGAGTTCGTTGGATGTGGGTGGCACAGGACCGGTTATTGTGGCACTCTTTGAGGGTGGCTCATGTGCAGCAGTGGACGTCTTTCGGCTGATATGATTATCATGATGATAAATGTTTTTGTTCGTAGTCTGAGCTCGTTAAGTGAATAAAGGTGTTCTTCAACAGAGTGTACGCCCAGCTACTACACGCCAAAACAAATTGCGACGGCTACAAAGAGCAGGGAATCACGTACCCCGCCGGACACATCCAGAAGATGTTGCTGAGAGAGTTCTACGAAGAATGTTCGGTACCACCACAAAGCATGGAGTTCGTCGAAGCTCATGGAACTGGTAAGACATACCTCTTTCTTTTTCACCCTGGCGACATTTGATCGAAAGTACGAGATTCGACAGATGCATCTGGGAGCAACCTATGCTCACATGCCGGTTCATAAAATTAGTAAAATCTTCCATTATCAAAAGTAACTGCGTAAATAAAGAGGTTTACCACCCGCGTGGTCGTGTCGGTGTCACCTGGATCTTCCTAAGGCCACTCTCTACATGCGCACTCCTATCGCTTTATTGGGCCAGGCCTAAACCCACAGTCAGGTTAATACAATAAGAGGTCTAAACTTTATTCCATTACTATAAAATGAACTCTTCACATGTGTAGTTACTTTTAATTCAGTCTTTACGCACGATTAAATTCACATTCTTCTGACGTGTGCTCTAACGTGACGATCTATTGACAGGCGTCAGAATGCATGGGAGACCTAATGAATCTGACATTACTCATTAGATCTACGTCACTTCTCCTAATTCAGTTTCACAACACCCCAAAACGAGCCAAAATCACCTCAACCCTATTAAAAGCGTCAGAATGCCTCGTTCCCCCACCTTGTTAACATTATCACGTTACCCACGTTGCGGTGTAACAATGTTGTACTTCTCCCATCATAATAATGAGCAAAATTGGCCACAGGCACTTTGCACTTTAAACTTTCCAACATCTAGGTATTATGTGGGAGAAACGCTTTTAATACGATACCTAGTTTTAAAGACCTAACAACACGTTAAGAAAAACTATAATTTTAGACATGCGTTGATAATTATTGAATTAAATTGAATTAATATTGAGAGACATGGTCCTTCGAGCCGGATAAGCTGGTTCATAGAAAGCATTTTGATTTGATATTAGATTCGGGATATAGGTATTTCTTATTTACATTAATTGGTAATGCATCGCTAAAATTATTAACTATCAAGCTTATTTGTGACCAAAAAAATATGAAATAAGTATTTTGTATGTAACATTGCTATGAAACTCATTATCGAAAAATAAAAATCAAATGGATTCCTCAAGTATTACGTTACTCAGATAATTAAATTGGTTTTCTGATCATTAAATTAAATTGACATTGAAAATAACAAGAAGACATCATAACAATATGTCAAACAATCGTTATTAAGCCTAGTCAATACTATATATATTTAAAGTACCTACTTAAAATTTAATGGTTCAATTGATTGGAAAATGCAACTTACCTAAAAATGCAGCGAAACATGCCAAATTACAGCCTTCTAGTACTAACGGTTACTGAGCTAAGCCGGAGACGGACGGACGGACGTACGGAGGGACATGGCGAAACTATAAGGGTTCCAGAGTTTACTACGGAACCATAAAAATGGGTTAAATTTGTATTCAATTTCCATAACATTTAAACGGCACAGCTCAAAAGGTTAAACTTTCTACCAACAGCCAAAAACAAACAATATCCCCCCCTTCATTTTCAGGCGTCATTTTCCGTTTATGCATGGACAGTAAAAACACTTCCCTGCGAGCTACGTACCACCTATTTTGCCTTTCAAAGCACAAAGCCAGCAACAATTAGTTTATGTTTAGCTTCCCCTATTTAAATGGAGCCGTGATGGTAGCACATTTAAGCGGGAAATATCCCTGAAACTTTACTTTATCGCTTTACTCCATAGCTGGACCTGCATTTTTAATGGCTGCTAAAGGCTTTTCAACTTTTACTCCCTGTAAGTAGTTATGAGTCGATTTTTAGCTCTGGCACTCCTGTTCCTCATGCCATTTCGAAGCAATTTCAGTCAACTTGGGTGCTTTCGAGAGAAATTCCAAAAAGTTTTTAAAACGGCCGTTTTAACTTTGAACGCATGGCTTGACGAATCGCGCAACGTAATAAATAGTTTGGTGTATTCAAAAGGTAATTAAATACAAAATACAGTACATAGCGGCTCCCATTTGTATATGTATATCTATTACAAATATATAAATAATCACAATTATTTACGAGTGGCGCTCTACGACACGTTAAATCTTAATTACTAATTATCGATTTTTCTTTCAATTCAAATATCTAGTTGCTTTCAAAGTAAATATGATTATACTCATTCGTGCATTTTACAGTGTATTTTATCTGCATACTTTTAATATGCATACAAAATATGAAACGAATAAAAAAACCGGCCAAGTGCGTGTCGGGCCACGCGCAAAGTAGGGTTCCGTAGTCGTCTACCCGTTACATTATATGGACTAAAAAGTTTGCAAACTTATATTTACTATGTTTTTGACAGAATTAACAACATTATCTAAGGTATCAATGGAAATTGTACGAAAGTTTGCTTTTGCAAAGTACATTTCTGAAGTTCGACTATTACTCGTTAACTAGTAATGTCTACTTAGCTGTGATAGTTTTCCTTTTAAATTCATCGTATTTACTACTACCATGATTTTTTTCACATGCCTAGTAGCCACCGTTTAGCTGGCAGGGGGGGGGGGGGGACACTTGACCATAGCTAAAATTATCACTTCAATGCTTAACATCACGCTAGCCAATTCTTTAATCAAAAAATACTTTTACAAACCTAATAATATTTTTAAAAGAGCTATCCAACGATACCCCACACGATGGGGTTTGGCACAAAAAAAAATTGCACCACAACTTTACATGTAGGGGAGGTACCCTAAAAAAAAATTTTTTTAAAGATTTTATTCTACCGTTTTGTCGGCGTCATTGATATGTATACTCATGCCAAATTACAGCTTTCTAGTACTAACGGTTACTGAGAAAAACGGGGGTCGGACGGACGGACGGACGGACGGACGGACGGACGGACGGACATGGCGAAACTATAAGGGTTCCTTGTTTACTACGGAACCCTAATAACGAAAGTCAGATACGACATCGGATACCAGCAAAAAATATAACGTATTATTTTACTGTTTACTTTTTAAGAGCAAAAGCAAAGGCTTTATATATGGTGATACATTGTTTGATAGTAGCGCACTGACAGCACAAATCAAATGAATTTACAGGACTTGAAATCCTGAACAAGCTGACTGGAACTAGAAGTAACCGTTGAAACATTTACCAGTTTTCCTGCATGCCATTTGGTTTTATACTCTCTCGAATAAGGTACAAAGTCGCTTTTCTCTAGTTTACATTCGAATCCACGAATTTAGCAGATACGCTGTGGCTTCTTTTATTCCGAATCGCTGCAAACGTTCTATTGTTGCATAAGAAGGTACCATAATGTTGGTTACACAGAATCGAAAGGGCTTAGGTACTTCGTTCTTCCAAAGTTCAGACGCTCACTTAGTCCTAGTACCTGCAAATGCAGGATCTCGAATTTGTAGATTGAAGTATTTTGTCAATTCAGGGGGTAAGTTTACCGGTTTGCAGTTGAATAAACAATGAGCGTGACAAAGTTGTATGTACAGACGCTGCAATGCAATGGTCGTGCTTTGTCGTTTCAAATTATTTGGCTAGAGTTTGAAAGTAGCGAATTAAATTTGCACTTCCCAATTTTATCTCGAGTTTGATATCTCTTGTCCGACTCCGTTTTACATAGGTCGTGCGACCGAATTTATTTATTTAATATTTTGGAGAAACAAACAGAAGTAAGTGTACAAAAATAAAACATGACAGTGCCAATACTAAGTTGCTAAACATGCATTTACCCCCTTGACAGTTCCGACTGAGACATATAAAGTACACTACCCTAGCTCAACGATGATCCATTCTAGAATTTTACTAGTCAAAGATTTACGAAAACCCCTACGGAAGACCAGCGCCGGCTGCAATGCCGGCATTATGCTGAGTTGGGTCCATTTCGTAACACGGTTTTATTGTATAATGTGTTTGTCCTTTTTATTTTTATCAAGAATACATATTTGAACTTTGAACTTTGAAAACGTTAACTTAGTCACTCAGTCAGGAAGCACTTATTTAACCCTTTTCCAGGCCGCACCAACCTACGTGGTTTTGCGAAAAACAAAATTTATATTCAAAATAGTATGTATTGGAAGTTAATTTAAACGCAAGTAACTTTTCGGCGAAATTTAATTTTATTTAAACCTTAACTTTGGGTATGTGGTCGATAAATGGTACTATGCCTGGAAAAGGGTTAAATGTAGGCGCACAGTATATAATCAGTACAGGGAGCCGATTTTTGAGTGTCGAACGCTCGAATTTTTACTCGAGATCTGTCAAAATACTATGACGTTTTGACAGATATCGAGTGAAAATTCGAGCGTTCGTAACTCAAAAATCGGCTCCCAGTACCCGGCAATAAATATTGCAAAAAAGTATTGTCAAACAATCATGTATCATTTCGTACATCGAACAATTCGGAGTTGGGGAGTTTCAACAACTCGGTTATATATTTTGACGCCTACTGACAAACGTCCCATAGGTAGTGTGAGTCAACGCTCTTACTTAACTTCCGATGGCGCTACAACCCTTTGTACCTTGGCCTCCTCTACAATTTTCCTACAATTGTCCCGATGCTTAGCGACCTTCTTTTTCTTCTTCTTTCCTTCTTCTTCTTTTTTTGTTCTTCTTACCATAGTACAAGCTTTACTTAGTTTGGGACTAGGTTGATTTGTGTAAGATTGTCCACAAATATTTATTTATTTTATTTTATTTTATTTCTTTCTTCTTCTTCTTGTACGCGATTAAGTCCCGTTCCCCAATAATAATGTGACCTTCTTCCAGTTCGTAAACTTCCCCATCTTTCTTAGATCTTCGACCACATAATCACTCCAACGCTTCTTATTAGGCCTGCCTTTCGGTCTTTTTTTGTTGCGGCGTCGACCTTGTCATGATTTTCTTGGCTCTTGTGACCCGCCCACCTCAGCTTTTGCGACTTACAGAACCTGCCGATGAACGCTCTGATGAAGCCGAAATTAACCGAATCTCTTTCCAAAGGTCGATGTGCAATACTTATCGCTGTATACTGTATTGTCTCGAATGACAGTTGATACTGATAACTATTGACGTCTTAAATACCATCAATACTGAAACTAAATGGTAGCATATTATATTGTTCTTGCCTACGCACCTACGCGTTTGCTGGTATTTTTCTCTCGTTAAAGGATTAAAAAAAAAAGATCATCTTCATCAGTCGCTCCCCCAATGCTGAGGATCGTGACATCATGTCCCATTCTTGCTGACCAGACTCCTCCATTGGCTCCTGTCACCCGCCTTATGGATGGAAAAAAGATATTTAGTTGTTTTTGGGTAGGCAAATTTAGTCATGGTAGGCAATGTTGTAGCATTATACGGTACAGATATCGAACCTCCTCCAGACCGACAAATTCAGAAGTAGCTTAAGTCTCTGTGTAATTTTACAATACTAATAAGCATATTTTCCGACCAGGAACCAAAGTCGGAGACCCAGAAGAGCTGGTGGCTATAGACGAGATCTTCTGCACTGGCCGCGACAAACCACTGCTCATCGGCTCCATCAAGTCCAACCTTGGTCACAGCGAGCCCGCTTCTGGCCTCTGCTCCGTTGCCAAGGTAACCAGTTTTTAATATCTAACATGCCTTGAACTGGTGGCTATACTTAGACGAAATTTTCTGCGCTGGCCGCGATGGGACACTGCTTATCGGCTCCATCAAGTCCAACCTTAGTCGCGGCGAGCCCGCGTCTGGTCTCTGCTCCGTTGCCAAGGTAACCAGTTTTTAATATCTACAATGCCTTGAACTGGTGGCTATAGATGAAATCTTCTGCGCTGGCCGCGATGGGACACTGCTTATCGGCTCCATCAAGTCTAACCTTGGTCGCAGCCAGCCCGCTTCTGGTCTCTGCTCCGTTGCCAAGGTAACCAGTTTTTAATATCTACCATGCCTTGAACTGGTGGCTATAGACGAAATCATCTGCACTGGCCGCGACAAACCACTGCTGCTCCAATATCGCTGACTTGTTTCGGACCAATACGTGGTCCTTAACCATGAGGTATTAGGCGCGACGGCGGACCACTTATTGGACAGAAACATGTCAACGATATTCAACGTTAACTACGGGAGTAGAGACTCACGGGAGTATCCTATTTAAAAAAATAAAATAAAATGAACTTTATTCTGTAAGTAGGCCGCAATGGCACTTTTACAAGTCAAACCCTACTAGCGTTTCACAGAGGCCACTGCCGACAAGAAACGCCGAAAGAAACTCGACAGTCAGCCATTTTCTCACAAAAATATGTTTATTACAAAAATTTGTTCGTCGTTTCTAAGGGACGTTTTTTCTAAACATGATACGTTTAGAAAAAATCTACGTATAGGTAATCGTCTTTGTATCCACAAAAACACCAAAACATTTGACTAGGCACATTATTTGTGAATAAAGCTTATATAGCGCTTCCCCAAATAGGAGAGAACTTCCAACGAAATTTCACAGTAATATATTAAGTCGGACTTAAGGCTTTGTAAAAGCCGGTCATTGTACGTCTTCGCAGAATAATTCAACAGTTTTGCGGACCAAAACACTGTATAATAGTTGTATAAGACCGCACATACTTTCTTTTCTTACTGGGAACGTAAGAATATAGCTAGTGAGCTAAAATGTGCGATATAAAGGAAGATAAATAAATGAAATAGTTAATGCAATTCTCTAGAATATTCTCCTTTTATTTAGCCTATTTTATTTAGTCTATTAATTGTGCTATTCTGCACAATGAATAGACTTCAAAGATTTATATGTGCATGTTTAAGCTCATTTACTTCTATTCTGTGCTGAAGTTTATTGTTTATTGTTGTTTGTTGTTTATTATGTTAGTTTCGATATATTATCTTTAGAGCACAATGGAGCTACCCATTTAAATTTAAAAGTGCTTAGCCCAAGGAAATATAGATGTAGGTAGTATGTATAATTTTTGTATCCACCGCCATTGGATTTAAAACAATGTTTTAGCCCTCGTCAGACTCGGTGGAAGCCGCTCAGCTCAACCAATCTCACTGGAGCGCAAACTCTTAGAGTATTCCAGTGTTTAAAAACCCCGCGTGGTCTTGTCGGAGGTTTCCCCTGGATTTTCTCCAGGTCACTCTCCAATCGCGCACTAGTATCGCTTTATTGAACCCGGCTTATAAAGCCACAGGCCTATAAAAAAATGTTTTTAGATCTTTCTTGTGGTTGATAATTAGGGACTTATAACTATGAGGATGGACTAAGTATACTATTTTTAGTTCGGACATAGAATACTAATAATACTGCTATGTCCGCAATTTTCAAGTCATTCTTCATCAGTGTCCTTAACTTTCAATTAAATTAAAAAAGGTTAATTGGGTAACTTTTAGAACAAGCGTTAGGACAAACCAACTTTTACTTTCCCTCATGAAAACTGGCATTTAAATTTACCTAACAGACGAAAGGTTAGGTACACAGCCGTCCAGCTAGGGACGAAAAATCTGACGACGACATGTGAATTTGTTAAATGGGTGCCCCGGTCGTTTTGTCACCGGTTCTTTTTTATTCCCATTCGCATTTTGTAATGATCGTGTTTGCGACATACTTAGTCTGATAGTATTTTCTGTGTTTAGTAGATAGTGTTTTTTTGTAAGTTTTGATTTTTTTTAGTAATTCACCATTACAAGGGATACCACGGTGGCTCAATTGGTAGAGCAATGGACGGATTCCAGAGGCCGTGGGTTCAAATCCCGCCTGTGGTGTTGAATTTTTCAATTTTCACTTTGATTAAAAAATTGAGATTTTCGCTAGCGGACGCATCCGCTTAACAAACATAATTAAAGTAATTTGTTCTTTGAGTATTTGCCTTAAAAGTTCACGCAACGAAGACTAATAATTACCAATTTTTTGTAGATTAGAAGTACTTATGTCCCATTAAATTTTTTGCTACGTGTCACCGTTTACGAGCTTTTTACAAAAAACTTTAAAAGTATGGCAAAACTCGCTTATACACGAATTCAGTCGGGTTGCCCAACTTTATTGTTAGAAGCTCTCAACTCTCAAGCCGCCCGAAGGCCTCTAACTAATATCATAAAGCTTATCAGTCCGTATATCCATAACTTTTTGTCTACAGATGTGCATAGCCTACACGACCGGCTTCATCCCCCCTAACCTGAACTACAGCACCCCCCGTGAAGGCGTCGAAGCGCTGGTCAACGGACACCTCCAGGTGGTCACGGAGAAGCACCCATGGAATAAGGGAATGTGCTCCATCAACAGCTTCGGCTTTGGAGGAGCCAACGCTCACGTATTGTTGAAGAATGTAGCCAGACCTAAGGTATGATTGAGATGAGATACCCATCATCATCATTTTTATCTAATTTTTCAGTCCGTAGCCTCATCATCATCATCATCATCATCATCATATCAGCCGAAAGACGTCCACTGCTGGACATAGGCCTCCCCCAAAGAGTGCCACAATGACCGGTCTTGCGCCACCCGCATCCAGCGGACTCCCGCGACCTTTACCAGGTCATCAGTCCGCCTTGTGGGGCCTTGTCCGTAGCCTAAGGCTATGAAAAGTTTTCCCCTGATTTCCTGTGAATTTGCATTCTCTGCCTATTAGTGGCGGTGAATCAAAATATTCTCAGGGAAGCCGGAAATAATTTTGCCTTTCTTATTCTTCATGAGCCGTAGTAAAATAACTGGACTGGCTGAAAATTAGGCAAGCCTATTAGGTGGGAATCGAGTTGTATGGACGCTTCGCCGCAGCTGCCTATAACAACATTTAAAAGGTTCACTCACATGATTAAGACAATGAAACGAACGGCAGTGTGGCCTCTCCTCGAGTACGCCACTGATCCAAGTCCCGAGTTCATCTTATCCAGGAGTAACCCGCGATAACCTTTTAAATTACAATAGATAATGAAGTCTGCATTTAGTTTAACTTTTGATTTCCTCAAATGATTGTTGTTCTTATTGCATCGTCCTACCCGGGGTCCGTTTTTATTCACTAAACACAAAGTATTGGTATAAGTAAAATTGTTTGCGGAAGCTACTGCCTCTTATCTGTCAACCCAAAGTACCTAGAAACAAGGCCTCTAACACTAACTTGGCTTAACTATCGATGTCATAGAAAACAACCAGGACCAATGCTAACTTTCACGGATCAAACGTGATATTAACTTCCTTTTAAATTCAAATAGCTACCTACTTGTGTAAACTCCGGAGGTTTTTAAATATGTTTTTACACACGGATAATTTAACTTGATACCATCATCAGATTAACAACGGCCTCCCAGAAGACGACCTACCCCGTCTGGTCTGCGTATCAGGCCGTACTGAGTCTGCCGTGGCCAAGATCTTGGATGACCTTGAGTCGAGGACGGTGGATGCGGAGCAGATCCGACTGTGGCATGCCATCCATGACGAAGATATCGGCGGACACGTGGTTAGGGGATACACGTTGCTGCGTAAGTATATCCATTGGTTTTGTTTAGATTTTAAACTAGCCATGAGTTATAGACCTCGCAAGTGATATTTACTTACTAGGTACTTCCATGGCTAATTAATTAAGTAACGGACATAAAGTTTCTTCCTTAACGCCTTAGGCCTCATTTACTTGCAGGCATAAGGCACTGGTCCCACCGCCAGCGAGTAGCGAGTACCTCATAGTAATTCTACTTGCTTGAGCTACAAAACGAGTAGAATTACTATGAAAGTACTAAGCCGCGCAGCATGATTCCGTGCATTACTTATATAAAAAAAAATTTAACACCTCCACGGACTTCCAAACTGCCCTTCTAGCACAACATGCATTCCGTATCTACTCGCGCGCGAGATAAGCTACCTGTCACTTTTTGACAGCATTAATCAGACAGTGACAGGTAGCCTATCTCGCGCGCGAGTAGAGACGAGATGCATGTTATGCTAGCCCCACAGGAGAGTTCTCAATATGACTGTAATTTTATAAAAAGGAACGGTTGAAGAATTTTGAGGCCGATTACAAGTTGCTCCTATATCTCGTTGGCTAGAGCGACTGACGGCGAATGCCAGGAGGGTTCGAATCCTGCTCGGAGCCTAAATTTTTAAATTTTTCTTTTAATTCTAAAATTGTAATTTTGTAAAAAAAATATTAATTTATTTCATGCAGGCTCGACGCCAGTGAAGAGCCAGACCATGGCTCGAAGCATGGAGTACTTCTCTGGTCTAAAGCGGCCGGTCTGGTTCGTGTATTCCGGCATGGGCTCGCAGTGGGCTGGTATGGCGGCGCAGCTGATGAGGATTCCCATCTTCGCTGCCGCTATTCACAAGTAAGACAACGACTCGTTCTGGTTCAGTGCTTTCCCATCACAGTTCCCATGTTTCGCTTTCCGTCGGATACTCCTTAATTCGCCAAAAAATTGAATGTCCCTAATTCAAGCCTCGGTGCTAAGCAAGCACTAGATGGTAGGTAGTCCAAACGATTTTGGTAGGAGAAAAAAAAAGACAAATAGTTTGTTGATCCTGGCATACCTTGCCAAATCGAGGATTCAAGGCGCGTATGAAAGTTTAAGTGAGAAACACTAAGATAAGAATGTGATTCATTAAAGCGATGGAGTTGTTTTTTTTTTTTTTTTTGCATTTTTATCCGTGCAATTATCTTTATTATACCTTAACAATGAAAAATTTACAAATTAAATAAAAAACTAAATGAAACTAAAATTAAATGCCCAGCAGCCCCCGGTCATACAGAGTTGATTGTGATTCTTACTTCGCGGAATTCAATTAAAAGTCTTAAAATAAAGACCTATTCCTTTGCTGTTCTACTAAAGCGCTAATGTCTAGTTTTTGGCGGTGTCACCCGCTTTGAACCGAAAGCGGTTAGTTGACACCCGGTGGTGTGTGAGAGCAAAGTTTTGTCGAAATTGCAAGAGGAACAGACCTGGCTAGTCAGGTTTACTATTTACAAACACATGTTTTATCTTTAAGGAGTATTTGTATCAAACGAAGCATTGATGAGTAAGTACACTGTTATTTTAAATGAACCGTTTTTCCTCAACAGGTGCCACAAAGCCCTAGAGCCCATGGGCATCAACCTGACCAGAATCGTGACGGAACCCGACCCAAAGATCTACGACAACATCCTTCACTCCTTCATCGGAATCGCCGCTGTTCAGATTGGTCTCACTGATGTCTTGAAGGCGGTTGGCATTGAGCCGGATCACATCATTGGTAAGTCAGCATCATCATCGTCCTAAACAGCATCCCAGTACAGTTGCATCCTCCGCTAACTGATGGTATTCTCTGTTAGACCAATTGTCAGCGCTCTTGAATCTGATAAAGAAAAAACTTTTCTTTGAAATACTCAGAAATAAAGTAGAAGATTCACTTTTCGATGAAAACGCCCAAAACGACATGACACTATAAACAGTGTTAGCAACTAAATACTCAATTAAAACTCGTCCTCAGGCCACAGCGTTGGAGAGCTTGGTTGCGCATACGCCGACGGTTGCTTCACCGCGGAACAGATGATCCTGGCTGCGTACTACCGAGGCAAGGCGTCCGTTGAGACTCCTTTCATCAAGGGATCCATGGCTGCCGTAGGTCTTGGATACAAGCAGGTCAGAACTGTGCTAATTGCATAATATTTACTTTGTTACGCTGACGTATTTTATACTAGGACGAGCAATATTTTTTACTGGTACCGGGTGTTAGAATGACGGTGACGGGTGAGATTCCGAGCGTTTCATCCGCTGTGACTCTTGTATAGTATAGTAGGTACTTTTATCTCACGAGCGCGGGTTGGCCATGGCTGAAGTTGTGACACATACGAACACATAGACAACGTGAACTTGTACTTCCTACGCTGACGCACACATAGACAATGTGCATGTATAGCTCAACACACAACCATGGCTCACCCGCGCTCGTGAGATAAAAGTACTAGGGTCAAGGAACCAAAAGATGAACACTTAAGCGACTAACCCAACTTTAGGATTTTTTTTCGGGGTGTTGTAACCTACTATATACAGGTTTCATTTTTTTATATGAATCGGTATATAATCGAGATTGAATTCCAATATTTTAAATCATCCTATTATAATAGAGTATTTTTTAAAAATAATCTAAGCAAAAGTATGCCAATTTGCCCAGAAGTTGAACAGTGTGCCCTAATTCTGAACACTTTGACACCATTAGATGAACGAACACTTTCGCACCAATTTACTCCATTGATAACGGTGTATGTTAATAAAGATGAATGAAATATTAGTGTAAAATGAACAAACATATTTATTTATGCATTGTCTGGGCATTTATAAGCAAAAAAAATAATGTGCGAACTTACATAATACTATAAATAATATTTACCAAAATAATACAGTAAACTAGAGAACATGAAAACTAAGGATGGGTAAAGTTGCCAGGTTTTATGCTAATTAGTAACTTTGGAGTAAAGACGTTCATTTACTAACCACTGCCTAAATCATGAACGACTAAATTATCTTAGTTCAAGTTTTGGACACGGTAGTTGTGAAATGAACGAACCGAAATCAACAAAGTGTTCACATATTGGAATAGTAGCCAGAAGTTGAACTAGTTAATTTTATTCGTTCAAGTTCTGGCCTCAGGTTCTATGTTGAACACTGGTATTTTTCATAGTAAAACAAACTCCAAAATAAACGTTTTGTCAATAGAAAGTTGCGTTCAACTTTTGGTTGAAAAATCAACGACAAAGAAACGATTAATTTAAGCTATAGAGGTTCTTATTATCTTTTCAGTAGGAATTTAAATCAATGTTTGAAAAAACGACACCATGCCCGAAAGTTGAACGCCGTTCAACTATTAGCTCAGGTACACAAAATTGGAACCATAACTTGAACAGCAAATATCTCCCAAATTATTAAAAAAATATATTTATCAAATATATAAAAATGTAAAGGCATTAATCAAGAATCTATTTCACTCAAAACCTTGTAAGTATACGTTATATTCAATTTTACACGTAATTTAATGCTTAAATTTGAGAGCGCTATCCTTAGTAAGATCTCCATACAAACGGAGTTTTTGGCGCGAGGCCTGGATTCAACAGCGGCTTATAGCCACGTGTGTATGGTTACAGCCTGGGAGTTTAATTACCAGCCTCGACAAAGGATTGCCGCGTTAGAAAAAAAATATTCCGAAAGGGTAAAATGGATCACGATTTTTTTATTTCAATTTTTCGGTCGAATGTTCAACTATTGGGGTGTGTTCATCTTTTGGTTCCTTGACTAATGCATAATTGTTGATCTGGATAGAAGTAACCAGCTTAACTATAGTTTATAAAATTTTATCACTGTTATTAGTTGTAGCCCCTGGGAGCTTAGCTTCGGATTTATGTTTAATCGGATGAATTTAAATTGTATCCCCATTTAAATTAGTTTAATTTGATAGTTGTGTAGCATGGTACTCTTATGACACTGATAATGACCTGATGAGCATAAAGATGGAAGTCCCAAACCGCTTCAGATTCCATTAAACACTTTTCACATCCAACTGCATAAATCCATCAGACATTCAATGTCATATGCCCTCAACAGATGAAGACCATGTGCCCCCACGAAATCGAAGTGGCCTGCCGTAACGGACCCGAATCCAGCACCATTTCTGGTCCCGCTGATGCCATGAAAGAGTTCGTCGGCAAGCTGACAGCTAAGGGAATCTTCGCTAAGGAAGTCCCGTGCTCCAACATCGCCTACCACTCCAGATATATTGCCGAAGCTGGTAAGGCTTAGCCTTTTTAACTTTTCATCATCTTTTATAATGCGCACTGCTAAGGTTTGGAATTCCCTGCCGGCATCTGTATTCCGAGTTCATATAACCTGGACCTCTTTAAGGCACGAGTGAATAGGCTTCTTCTGGGTGAGCTCGCTTCACCGTCGGCCTCATCTTTCCCCCTGGCTAGATACTGGCCAAGAGAAATCCCTTTAAAAAAAGTATCTTGAAACTATACACATTTGACTCTATCTAATTCTTCATCTTTCTCTGAACTACCCAATTATGTGTATGGCAACTTCGATTTCTCAAAACTTTCAATATTCTCAGGCCCAACACTCCTAAAGTACTTAAAGAAGGTGATTCCTGACCCGAAGCCTCGCTCGGAAAAGTGGGTATCCACTTCAGTGCCCCAGCAGTTCTGGAACGACAAGAGGGCTGAGTTCTCCTCTGCGGAGTACCATACAAACAATCTGCTGGTACGTCGATATATGTAACATGAACATGATATATTTAACTGCGCATCTAGAAATACTGATTTGAACAGCAAACATAGTAATTGCACAGCAAAACGCGGTTTAGTTAGCAATTTCCATTGATAACTTCCTTAGATAATGTTGTTCACTCCGTCAAAAACATATAAGTTTGCAAACTTTTTAGTCTACATAATGTGGACAATTGCGGAACCCTACATTGCGCGTGGTCCGACACGCACTTGGTCGGTTTTTTTTTAATTTATACCGTACCGCTGAGCGATGCACGCTTTTATCGCTGCGATCTATCGACTAGTGTAGAGAGTCCTCGCGGGCAGTGTGAACAGCCAGCGATCAACTATAAATATATCTGTCACTTTTACTGCCACTGGATCTAAGTACATCTTTTGTTCGTTTCTTGAGCGAGAAAATCGCTTCCTCGCCCTTGGTGGTACCAGTGCCTCAAACTTGTCCTCACTTAACAGAGCTCAGTCCTCTTCGAGGAAGCCTCCCGCCTCATCCACCACAACGCCATCACCATCGAGATCGCACCACACGGCCTCCTACAGGCCATCCTGAGACGCTCCCTGAAGAAAGACGTCGTGAACATACCGCTCACACAGAAGGGGCATGATGATAATGCCCAGGTCTTCCTTACTGCTTTGGGGAAGTGAGTATTTACCTCATTTAAAATCGAATGAATCTCTAAATCTAATAAATGTGGATTCTTTTCTAAAATCGGTTCTTGAAACTAGAATTAAAGGATCAAAGAACCGTTTTGCATTCATTCTATAACTTTGCCTTTAGTATTGACGGTTGTCCCGTGATTCTAAATTATTCCATTTCCTCCTGAATTTAAAATCCATAATTTGCCTCAGCAGATGTCAGGTACCTACTTTTTAGTGGAAAAATGTAGAATTAAAATACGACTTTATTGCGTTATTGTAAAGATACACTTCCTTTCAGACTGTACGAAGCTGGTTTGAACCCGCACCTGGCTGAAATCTACCCTCACATCCAGTTCCCGGTGTCTCTGGGCACTCCTATGATGGCTCATCTTGTGGAATGGGAGCATAGCGAAGACTGGTAAGCACTATTATATACGTATTTTATGGTTATTTGTCGCTGAGGCGCCAAGAGACATTCTCGTCGGGTTATTTCATTATAAGTAGTCAGTATGGCAATTATTTCGAACCGTCAGATTTTCGAGAAGACTGTTGCACTTTTAGCACTAAGTAGTAATCTCACGTGAAGGGTAGCGGTGGGTACACCCTACGGACGAGGTGCAACTTCGACCCTCCCTTTATCAAGTGAGTGGGCAACTTGACAGTTAGAAGTTCTCAAGCATCATTCTTATCATCTCAAGCAGAATTTTTTCTATCTAACAAATTATTCAGAGACAGCTAGTCAGCAGCCGCATAGCACGTGATATTTCGCTTCTAGCGTGATAGAGTATCTGTACCTCTACTAGAAGTTTTTACGAAACAAAACACAAACGAATGCGTTTGCGTTTAGTCTCGTTTTCTAAGGCAACGCGAGCAGCGCCTCTGGCGACCTTAGCTGGTAGACGTACGGCAGGTTACCATCATTACATGGTTGAGATTCCCCTTACTTGAACCAAGCGTTTTTCGTCATCTTTTATAATGCGCACGGCACGGCTAAGGTTTGGAATTCCCTGCCGGCATCTGTATAATTATTTCCGAGTTCATATAAGCTGAATCTATTTAATGCAAGACTGAATAGGCATTTTCTGGGTGAGCTCGCCTCACCGTCGGCCTCATCTTTGCCCCAGGCTAGATGCTGGCCAAGAGCAATCCTATTATTAATAAAAAAATAATTTTGCCATATAAATTAAGAGTAAACGCAAACGTGTTCGTTTGTGTTTTGTTTCGAAAAAACTTATACTAGAGGTACTGGACACCACGGAGGCATGCCTGAGCAGAGTTTAGCCGAAAGGGCAAGAACACGCCTGTCTAATGTGTGTCTTCTTGACCCGGGACTCGGTCTTTAATAAAAACTCAAAAAAACATACCTCATTCAATTCAGAAGACCACCAAATATGAGTACAATATAACCAACTATAAGTACTTCTTACCTACTCTTTTTCATGAATATTTTTAAAAGATTTTGATTAGTGCTAATTTAACGTGAAAGGTACTTACCCCGACAAGATTTTCAATTATTTGATACAGATAACTAAAAGTAGGTAGGTACAAAAAAAAAAACAAATTGTAGGTACAAATACAAATTATTTTAATTGTCACCCACAATTAAATTAACAAGAGCAGAAAACAGCCGGTCTTATCGCTAAATCCCATTCCAAACAACTCTTGCTCGCTATTTTAGCCTTAAAATATACCTACAAGATTCATACCGCCGAAGTAACGAACCAAAATTGACGTTGAAATATAAAATTAAAAGATTTCGTTAAACCCTTAATCTGACCTTAAATGTACAAAAAACGGGCCACAAACGAATTTGATGAGGAAATCTTTAATTAATCCTTTTACTTAATTTCCATTTTTTCTTGAATATCTTCCCCTTTTGTTCATTTGGATTTTCTTATAATTACTGACGTTGATATTAATCAGTTTTAAATCAGAAAAATGTTTAGCTTATACTAGAGATGGACCGACTATGGAGGTTTTTATTTGACTAACTGGTGTGGTACATACCTACCATTCGAACCAATTTTTAGAGACGATCAACGATAGGCTACAATTAAAGCAACACAAAAGTCAAAAATATTAAACACCGTTTTGGAACACTAAAAGCGCTCCATACATTTCAATGTCAATCAGTATCGCTGTATGGAAAAAGAGTACCTAATTTTTAACACTTGAGAGGTATATACAACTCACAAACGAACTCATAAAAGTACAGTATTCTAATAGTATTGTACTTTACTAGGTATTTATTCCTAGTGTACTCCGCTGGGTACATTTTACTTCACAAGTCGCACGGTTCCAGCATTGGCAACATACCAAATAAATAGCAAGCATTGTCTTTATGAGCTGCGAGTGCTGCGACTCGGGTCGTAAACTCGGCCATGGTAGCCCACTTGCTTAACGAGTCTTCCAAACACTTCAATATCTATACTTACTATACCTACGAGTTTTAAACTAAATTAACTATTTCTTTTTAAGGCAAGGCTTTCTTTTTCATGAATCAACGAAAATATTTAAGTATGAGCTTCCAGTGTGAGGAAATAATGTAGAATACTGTGAGGAAATAATGTAGAATACTGTGAGGAAATAATGTAGAATACTGTGAGGAAATAATGTAGAAATAATGTATAAGTGCTACTACTTACACAAAAATTACTGAGGACTGAAAAAGAAACAAAGTAACACAATAACCGAACAAAATATTGAAAAATTCCTTGGTAAGTCTGTAAAAAAATCCTATAAATATCATCGTAAAAATAAACTTTCATGATGATTATTTCGTAATTGTCAACGACAGTGATATGTTTTATTTATACTAAGAGGATAGCTTTTTTATTGTTCTAAAACTATAACTGTTGATAGAGTTTTGATACGTGATCCAGTATTCCAAAAATCAATCAAAATGTACTAAGTAAATATTTAATAAAACTACGCGCTGAGTTTCGTAGAGAGCGGGATGGTTATTTGCATCCTCACGCGTGACTAGAGCATGACATTTGCAATGGCACTGTCTCGCCTTATCAGTAGCTTTTCAAGTGAAGGGAAGGTCAGTTGGCAGTCGCTTTCATAAAACTAATGCACACGCCAAAGAGATTAGGTGCCAAATGTGACCATCGGCGGTTTTAGTATATACCTAACCTTGAAAACACGAGCTTTATGAATCCTTTGTATGACACTTAGTTTGTATGACACTTAGTTTGTATGACACTTAGTTTGTATGACACTTAGTTTGTATGACACTTAGTTTGTATGACACTTAGTTTGTATGACACTTTATATGACACTTTGTATGACACTTTATGAATCCTTTGTATGACACTTAGTTTGAGAATAAAGCGGCATAAGCCGGTTTCTCAGAAATCAACATAAGTAATAGCCTAATTCTTGCTCTCGAAACTGCTAAAGTAAGTTAACAGTTTCTGTCTTGGAAACCGAACCAATTCGTCAACTTCTTCTAATTAAAACTAGTCGGGAATTCACCCTTACGGCCGGGTATGCACCAACCACATAGCCTCGAAATAACTTGTCTACTGCTGACATCTTCACCGTAAGATAATTTAAAATCGTTTTTGTAATATTATTAAGTAATAAGTATACATACATACTTTTCTGCGCTCAAATGAATTTTCCACTCTGTAGGGATATAGTTAATAAATATTAATAGTCCTACATGTAAGGCCTCTTAAAGCGAATCCTTAGAGATATATGTATACACTGAAAAAAAATACTAATTATTAGTAAGTTTTAGTGAATCCCAGGACAAGGAGATTATATACTAACGGTTACAAACCAGTTTTTGATAATAGTAGTTATTTACTAATACCAAAAAATTTGCCCTTGTAACAACTAAACTGTTTTGTAACCGTTAGTATATAATCTCCTTGTCTTGGGATTCACTAAGACTTACTAATATTTAGTATTTTTTTCGCTCAGTGTAGCGGCTCCTTAGAGGTATACTGTATATACCTCTAGTATATATATATGTATATAGTTTTTCGAAACAAAACACAAACGAACACGTTTGCGTTGAGTCTTAATTTATGTGGCAAAAAAACGTTACCACCTTAAGGCCACCAGAGACGCTGCTCGTGTTGAGATAGTTGATTAATTGTTACAATACAATACAAATATTCTTTATTGTTCACCAAAAATTACATAGAAGTTGGGCTTAAAACTAAACATGTTGAATGGTAGACAACAGGCGGTCTTATCGCTAAAAAGCGATCTCTTCCAGACAACCTTTGGGTGGTGGAGACACGACAGAAATTTGACATGAGTAGGTGACACAAAGATATTAAGCAGTATAAACAACTGAATCATAAGAAAGATCATACACTTACATAGATATATACATAGATATATAAACCTACATAAACATATAAATACAATCGAGATAACGATGTAACACGTCGTAACAGACATACGACACAAAAACAAAATGAGACTAAACGCAAACGCTGTCGTTTGTGTTATGTTTCAAAAAAACTTTTATACTAGAGGTATTGGAAATCACTAGAGTCTGGCTACGTTAACTCTACCTAGCAAATGAACTGTCAAATAAATATAATCTGGCAACACTGTGCATTATACGTCATATTTCTATGGAAATGTCACGGAAATGTGACGTGTGAGGTAGTGTTGCCAAACCAAATATTTGTTTACACAGTTCATTTGCTTGGTAGAGTTAAAGTAGCCAAACTCTAGGAGGATGATGCTATGCGGTAGGTGTGAACGCGAATAATAACGAGCGACTTATATTAATCGCAACGCATCCGTCAGTGGCCGCAAACAAATCGCTGCCGGTGATCCGTCGCGGACACTCACACATTGACTTCGACTTCAATACGCCCGCCATGTTGTTTATGGGAATCAGGGGTGTCAGGCTTAATATTTGCACTGAAACTTCCTCTCACAGGTTTTTTATTTAAAATGCCAGCTTCCAACCAGAGGGCAAAATTGTGCTGGGTGCTGGTGGGGTGGGTGGCTGGGTGAGCTCGCTTCATCGTCGGCCTCGTCTTTGTCCCCTGGCTAGCTGCTGTCCAAGAGCAATCCCATTAAGATAAAAAAAACTAAACGATATTTGTTAAAAATGTTGTATAAAAAACTTAACCCAGCAATACCTGTCGTGGTTCGAACCTACGACCTCCCCAGAGCATGTAGTCTTTGCTCCAGAGTCTACATCGAAACTCGCCTTAGTACTCGTTTACATACAATACAATCTAATAAAAATCCTCCTTAATGCACTACTCAGATAATAAAGTAGCACATACAAAAGAAAAACAAAGAAACAGGGAGACAGATGTACAGTCAGCAATCAGCATCAAAAGTAGCGACACGTATGAAGACGTCAAAAGTCTTTATTACAAAGGAATAAGAACTTTTGACCTTTTCATATGTCAACCTACTTTTGATGGTGACTGTACAACAACAGACAACCTATAGACATAAATGGAATAATCTGTTTTATTTCATTACCAGGTACGTGACGTCATACAAGGCGCAAGAAAAGATGAAGTCCGGAGAGCGAACGGTGAGGATGTCCATTGTAGACGAAGACAGCGAATACATGGCCGGGCACGTCGTAGACGGTAAGTTTTTTTTAACATTTTCACTGCCTATATAGTGCGCGCCATCCACGACGACGCGCCCCTCCACAGCGAATCTCATACTAATCTGTGCGCAGTTGTACGGCGAGGGCTGTGGAGGGGCGCGCCTTCGTGGATGGCGCGCACTCCCTGCTTTTTTAGTCTATCAAGTACTATCCTATATACAAGTTCTACCTTTGTAATATTTAAGTATCAAGAAACAAATAAACGCGCCATACATTTTACTATGGCAGTTTTTTTATATACTACGACGGTGGCAAACATGCGTATGGTAACACCTGATGGTAAGCGGACACCGAAGTCTATAGACGCAGTACTTTAAAGATAAAAACCGGTCAAGTGCGAGTCCGACTCGCGCACCGAGGGTTCCGTACACAGTTCTTGTATATGTAGTTGTGTACCCGTCCCGACCCCATTAATTCAGGAACAATCTTAAAAAAACATGACAGCACCATCTATCGGCGCATTGTGTTACTAATTTGCGCGACTGAATAACTTAGTACGTATGTTGGTTTTTCAAGGATAATTCTTTATCACATCAACCGATTTCAATAATTGTTTTTTTATTTGAAAGAAGGTATTTTCAACGTAATTTTGTAAATTTAAATATAAAACAAAAATATATACAAAGGTGATTAAATTACAAACTTAGTATAGAAGAGTTTTTTGATGATTAAAAAAAAGAAAAACTAGATAGAGCTATGGCTATAATTTTCCTGTAAAATATACATGCATATTAATGTTGTGTAATAATTTCAAATTTTTTTCTTCGTAAACTTTGGAGATAAGGGGGGGGGAATGGTATTTTTTTTTACATTTTCCCTCGTAAATCGAAATTTCCCCAACGAAAAAAAAAAACTAAAAATTGTTTTGGAATGTACAAGTCAAGCCCTTTCATATGATATCCCACTTGACATAGTTGCCAGACTTTAAAATTTTGAACCCCCTTTTATCTGTCATTATTCACAGAAAATAAAATAAAATAATTTAAAAAACCATCTTCTATGTATCTGGGTTACCCTTGTTTATAACTATTCCAAATTTCAAATCGATAGGATAAGTAGTTCCTGAGATATTTAGCGATGTGACAGACAGACAGACAGACAGACAAAGTGAAACCAATAGGGTTCCTTTTTTACCTTCTTGGTACGGAACCCTAAAAACAGGCAGTAGTGGGTGCTGCGTAACTTTTGTCAGACGCTGAACAGCCCGCTGCACGGTCTCACCCGCTAGGTGACCTGTTAGGTGTAGTTATTACATCTCTCTCTATAGGTAAAACTCATTTTTGGTGTCGGTCAAAAATATCTTAACTTAAATCATCAAGCAGCAAGAAATAGCAAGATCGCTATGGTGTGTGGGTAGGTAAACCACAATTAAAACTCGCAGCACGTCAGTTAACCCGTGACAATGGCACTTGCCGAAATATCGGAAACTCAAAATCACAAATATACTCATACTCATTTATTTATAATTCACACATACATTACACGTCAATACATTTTACAAGTCATTTATGATGAATGCAACATCATGCCCATGTCATGAATGTATCGCGGCGACATAGTAAATATCCCGTTATTAATCGTAATTCTAATTTAAATGACTACGAATTTAATCCCATGTTCACGTTGCTCCAGTTTTTAATATCTGTCGAATATTCCGAACACAAATGGCGGATTGCAATCGAATTTAATCTTCAATATGACTATGTCCCCACAGCCAACCATTTCAATTTCGAGCTAGATTAGTTGCGGTTTGGTTTCAATTAATAGTGCTCAGTTTAATTTGAGCAAGGTCTTCATTGCTAGCTGGTGTTTGTCCTGTTTAATTTATGAATAGAGTCGTTTTATAAAACTTAGTAAATAGGGCATTGTATATGGGTGTGCTAATGTGCTGCAGAATTTTCATTTCATAGAAAATACTTATCAATTTTTTCAAAAAGGTATTTCTAACCTAACCTACTTTTTTGGTAGATCTAATGGTTTTTACAAGTTAACGCACGATTTAAAAAAAAAATACATGTCTACGAAGAGTGTACCTATTTCTGAAAATAATATTATACCAGATGAGAGTACCTAACCCCATTATTGACATGCTAGGTCTATAATTGCATAATGCGCGCACAGGTCCGGGGCGGAGATGACCATTACAGAATCATAACTTGTACCGTTATGGCTATCTCCGCCCATTACAGCACAGGCGCACACGCCGCCACCGGGTACTACGGGCCGGGCTGTCTCGTTAAACAGTGCGCACGCCAGCTCAACGCGCTCACATGAAACTCATGAAAGAGGATTTAATATATGGATGTAGATAAAGTAGTGAATGCAACTGTACATGATTAGGAACACTCGTTTGATCTTACTAAAAAAAAAATGAATAAAATGAACTTTATTCTGTAAGTAGGCCGCAATGGCACTTTTACAAGTCAAACCCTACCACCCCTACCCTACTATTAAGTGATTGACCTTAAACTTTTTTTCTAGGACGTAACCTATATCCCGCCACGGGTTACTTGGTGCTCGTTTGGGAGACCCTCGGCATGATGATGGGAGAGCTGTTCACTGAAGTGTCGGTAGTCTTCGAGAACGTTAGGTTCCAGCGAGCCACCAACATTCCCAAGGACGGAAATCTGGAGTTCATTATCATGATTCAGAAAGGCAGCGGGAACTTTGAGGTTAGTTCATTTCTCCACTACCCAACGGTTGTCTGGGAGATATCGCTTTTTAGCGATAAGAGCGCCTGTTACCTGTGTGAAGAGTACCTGTCTCCCGGTTTCTTTGTTTTTATTTTGTATGCTTTATTATCTGAGGTGTGCAATAAACAGTATTTGTCTGTGTCTGTGCTGTCTGTTTGCTGTAATCCAAATTCAGCCACTGGGCCTTTGATTAAGTCCTAGTACTGGAAAAGCTGCTACGGCTCTATGATGGTTGGATTTGATCACTTATCGTTGTAGATAAGACATCTGTCTCTTTCGCATATTTGTCAGAACAAGACAAGTGTCCATCCACAATGATAAATATCCGTCCTGCTGAGCTTTAACCTAGAAATAAGCAATGGAGCAATTATAGAGAGATTAGCAATACATAAAATGTCAACTTGCTTCCGAGTCACATTTAGACTGTAATTGAATGGTCAATTATTTTCAAAAAACATTAGGGAATTTTAATTTCAAACATTTCTTCTTTTCATAATAATAATATATTGCCGTTTCTTCCAAGAAAGTTCTAGGCGCCACCAAAATGTCTTTTGGCGGAACTTGGTCGATCTCAACTGAGACGTCACGTGTGGTGGAACAGGGGCGCAGGGGTAGGCGACAAACAGTAGTACTAGACAAACGTAGGTACCAACCGTCTCAGTTATAAGCAGTCGACGTTGTTGAATGCTTCACATCTCGGTTACACATTAATATACGGAAGCTAACTGATCCTCATTCTTTTACTGTAGATCGTCGAAAGCGGTGCATCAATCGTGACCGGTCGCATTTACGCCCAGAAGGACGTAGGCCAGAACTACAGGGTATTGCCAGCCTTGCCAGAAATCAGTGGACCTAACATCAAGCATATGCTGACTAAAGACTTCTATAAGGAATTGAGGCTTAGGGGATACCAATATGGGTAAGGACTTTATACATCCAGTTAATCTATTTCAATTATACAATAACGAGGCGGAAATCTTAGCTTGTTAATCTAAAAATACCTAAACAGAGAGCCTATTTGCAGGTAAATAAGGGCAAGTAAGAGTACGCATTATTTACATTATTTCATCCACTATGACGAATTTGCTTCAATTTCATTCAGTAGTCTTCAGCACCGCATCCTACCTAGTTACATTTCAATATATGCCTTGCACTCCTCCTGACACGATATAATATTATTAAGATTCAAATCCCACTGCTATCAAATAATCATTGATTGGAAATAATTTTGTTAGCAGATGCTGTCGCTAACTAAAAAAATACTTTGCGATTTAATTCAGATGTAAAAAGACGAAACAAATATGACAAACAAAGTAATAAAATTACTTCTCTTATCTTCACCCTAGTGGTCTTTTCCGAGGCGTGATCGGATGCAACATCGAAGGTACACGCGGCCGCCTGGCCTGGGTCAACAACTGGGTGACATTCATGGACTGCATGCTCCAACTGAAGATAATCGGACACGACACGCGTGGTCTCTTCGTCCCAACCAGGATCGAGAGACTGTCCATCGACGCTTCCATGCATTATAACGCTATATCGAAAATGAACCCCGAGTCTACAAGGCAGTCGTTCGAAGTTAGGGCTTATCCTGATGTAGGAGTCATCAGGTCAGTGATAAAATTCTTGCTTTTTGCTTCATTTGCTTCTTTTGCAATGTTAATCTGATTTTGTGTTCTAAGATCATGTCTTCTAGTGATAGTCACTCTAAGGCCGTTCGCAAATTGGACACGTTTTCGTACGAAATTACTCGTCCGAACACGCACGAAGCCGCGCGAACGATCCCGACCTTGAAAGTACTATGGGAGCGCGCTCACTGGATACGAATTGGTCGTATTCGCATCCAGTACTTTCAAGGTCGGGATCGTTCGCGCGGCTTCGTGCGTGTTCGGACGAGTACGAAAACGTGTCCAATGTGCGACCGGCCTAAGTCGTCTTATTCGTAAAACCTATTTTTTACTTATAATTTGAAATAACTATAAATATGCCAAGCTAAGAGCTAGCACATTCCTAATAACGACATAAGCATAATATTATTGGCCAGTAACTGAGTGACACTGTGACAAGTTATTTTTATTCAGATCTGGTGGTGTAGAAATCCGTGGTCTCCATGCTACTCCCATTTCAAAGAGAGTGCCGCTTGGAATACCAGTACTTGAGAAATATGAGTTCCTACCGAACTTTGGAAAGAGCAAAATGAAGGTAAGCTGGCATTGAAAAAAAAGATGCACTTGATGCACAAATGGCTTTTAAATTATATGGTCGTGTTCTAAATTTAAATTTGGTTACAAAGGTAGAGGAAATTCTTCGCGCGAACCTCCAAATCATCCTTGAAAACATACAGACCTTCAAAGTGAAGAGTATTGAGCTGGTTGATGAAGAATACAAGAACAACGGCCTAGAGCCCCTCATCACACAAATTGGTGACATGCTTGGCGATATGCCACTCATGCAGGCTGAGTTGTTGGTTATATCCGAAGAAACCTTGGAGATGCCAAGCAACGTAACTGTTGAGAACAAAAAGATATCCGGAGAAACGAATACAGTGTTGTTCGTTGGAGCGAATCTTTTGTCAAGATCAGAAGTAAGTAACCCAACGAAGCCACGATTATCCTTTAATAATAAATCATTGTTCATCATCTCCTGCTGATAAACGAACTCATTGTTATATTACTCAAGTAATTGTATTATTTTCTTTTGCAATAAAAAATATTAATTATCAATTATTATATTTTTTCTATAGATTCTACAGCAAGCAGCTTCAACTCTAAGAGACAAATGCTTCTTGATCAGCCGAGAGAAGGAACGCCCGAACCCTAAAGATTACGCTGAGAAATATGACATCATCACAGTACACGATACAGGGTGCGAATACCTGGTCCTCTTCAGAAAGCGGGTGGGAGCGAAACCAGCCAAGTTCATCAAGATTTTAGCAGCTGACGATTCCTACTCCTGGATTGAGCAGGTCAAAGAGGAGCTTAAAGAAGGACAGAAAGTGGTGCTTTATGCTCAAAATGAGCATATTAACGGTCTTCTTGGACTGGTCAACTGTCTGAGAAGAGAGCCAGGTGGTGAGATCGTGTATGGCTTCCTAATTAATGATCCATCTGCACCTGAATTTAATTCAGATTTGGAACTGTATGAAGAACAGTTGGATAAGGATTTGGCTATTAATATATTGCAAGATGTAAGTACTTGTCGCTGATATTTGCTTCATTATATCCAATATTGATAATTTAGGTAACTTCCTTTTGACTATGAGAGGTAACTAATTTAGGAAGATGGAGAACAACTTAGAACCTATCCTTAGGCAAGAAGGCACTAACTTTTTATGTAAGTGCCTTGTCTTCTTCTACTTAACGCTATCCAGACTCTTGTCAGAGCCCGCTTTCCTTTTTGCTTTTCTCCAAAGCAAGTAGAAAAGTAGTTTGCACGATCTTGGGCGTCTTCTTTAGTAAGCCCCATGCAGCTTATGTTAGCCTTCATGACATCCAGCCATCGCTTCTTAGTCCCTACACTAAACTAATAAAATACACAAACCGTTGCATGGCTATAATATTTAGCGGATGATTTGATCATAATGCCAAGAAATTTATGACTAAAGTTACAAATTTAATTTTAATTTTTGTTCTCTTCCTCCAGGGTCAATGGGGCACATACCGCCACTTACTGCTGGGCGACCTAGATACGGTGCGAGCAGAACATGCGTTCGTCAACACCCTCACTATCGGTGACCTCTCCTCGATGAGGTGGATCGAGGGACCGCTCAAGCATGACATGACCTTCAAGGATAGTGAGAGGATTTTGATTCACGTGAGTATCGTCTAAGGGTGGGTTGCATCAGCCAGACTGATCAACGTTAATATGGCGCCGGCAGTTGGTATCTTGTCAAAATTTCCATACAATCAGATTATATCGAACACCGCTTACAATTACAGACGGTTACGTGCTATCATTAATTTGTACGTGTATTCTTTATGATCGTATCTGCACATTATGAGTAATTGGTTTTAATGAATTTAACCAAAAAGTAAACATTCAGGTACTCCTTTTGACCAAGAACCATTAACCCCTTTAGATTACTGCCTTTTATAAGTAGTAATTACTTCATTGTGAGTCTTTCTGCAATGTTTTACTTATCTGTAAGTCTTGCGTACATTTATTATTTCAAACTATTTTAGGTCAATTTGAAATACAACAAATAAATTACCCATGATCTATATTATATTCATTTATTTTCCAATATGGAATAGCCAGATAGTAGCTAACAAAATTGTCGCGGGCCACTCGTGTTGGAATTTGTGGTTGTCTGGCAAAAGGTCTGGGTTGTGGTTGTCTGGTGTGGTGGCTGGCATTGTCGGGTGTCAATAAGAAGGCTTGCGGGCTGCCCGTTGCCGACAGACCTTGTAATAATCTCGTTTCATTGTTCAGGTGTACTGCGCAGCGCTGAACTTCCGTGACGTCATGACGGCGACAGGGCGCGTGACTGTAGACGCAGTCGCGCGAGGCAGGCTTGCGCAGGAGTGCGTACAAGGATTTGAAATTGTCGGCAAGACTAGCAAGTAAGCATATTAATATATAGTTTAGGCCTTTGTAGGCCGCTTCGATCAACAAGTTGATCTATTGTAGGAGCCCTTTAGAGCTCACCGGTAAGACCGGTTGATTCCTGAAATAAAATAAGGGATTAGTCAAACGTTATTTTAGGTTCCAAAAAGGTAGTTCCAGTTATAAGCTTATATGGTTCCAGTTATAAATAAGCTTATAGTATCATGTTTTTGCAGTGGCTCCCGTGTAATGGCCATGGTAAAGAACAGTGGCATGGCGAACCTGGTGGAAGGAGACAGGGCGCTGATGTGGAGCATTCCAGACGATTGGACCTTCGAAGAAGCAGCCACCGTGCCTGTCGCTTACGGGACTGTGTATTATGCTATGGTCAGTAAAAACGTCGTCGTCGCCAAAGTCTTTTCAATACTGTCCATTGGTAATGAGTTGATGAGCAAACTTTGTCATCTATGGTGCATTGGTTTCGTCATTTAGCGTAGGTAACTTCTTTACAAGGTGCAGAGCGATAAAATCTAGACCGTGGTAAATTAAAACTAATCGAAAATATCTCCCATGTTATACATCATTTATTACTTAGAGAGCTTTCTATGCCCGGATAGCGATAAAGTGCTTTCACAATTTCACCAAGACGGCACTCTAGGAAATGATGTAAAACGCGAAAAACATTTCGATTAGTTTTAATTTCCCGCATTCTAAATAGATTCCAACGGAGCTAATATGGTCTCTATCGGAACTCATGTAGGTATATGAAAGAATTAAAGGGTTCGCCGATTTTCGACTTTATTTTATTGACATTATTAAGGTCTGAAAAGTGACGAATATTTCAATCTACGACTGTACATAGATTTTTGAGATGTTGCTGCTTTGTTTCATAGGTGATGGTCGGTCAGCTCCAAAGGGGTGAATCGATCCTGATCCACGCCGGTTCTGGTGGCGTTGGTCAAGCCGCCATCAGCGTGGCTCTTCACTATGGCTGCGAAGTATTCACCACCGTTGGTACAGCGGAGAAGCGGGCTTTTATCAAGAAACTGTTCCCGCAGCTTAAGGGTACAGCAATATATCCTGCCCTCCTCCTCCTCCTCTTCTGCTCTTTGTGTACCTGTCCTCTACCGCGACATAAAAAACAAAAGCATACGATATTTTTTTACGTGTCGGGGATACCCGTCACCGGTAGACAATATACTTAACCCTAAAAATGAATATCAAAGAAAAAAAAACGAAAATTTTGTTTTATAAAATGTTGCCATACGCGAACTTGACTGCTTTGGACTAGCGCAGGTCTATAGGCTGCGGTGTCCACTTACCATAAGATGGCCACAGTTGTTGTATAAAAACAATATTGAAATTTACACTAAACACAATAACAATCTCTTCTTCTTGGTCGTAACCTCATGTCTGAGGGACGTGACGACTATGGGCGACTCTCTCGACTACTGCTCTCCAGGCTGTTCGGTCCTGTGCCATTTGTACAGTTGCCTGTAAGGTGGACCCGGTGACTTCTTGGATCACATCTGTCCATCTCCTGGAATAACAATCTAATTAACGTCATTAGTTATGTTAGTGAAATTTTACAAAAATGAGTACCTACTTACTAGTACTTACCTTCATTGACACAACTCGAGCAATAATTAAGAAACACAACATTTTCGATTTGTTTAGGGTTTGGTGGTAAAATCGAAACAATATAAGATAACCTTGTTTATAAATGAGAGACCTTCTTTTACAGACAGCAATATTGGAAACTCTCGTGACACATCGTTCGAAGACATGATCCGTAGAGAGACGAATGGCAAGGGCGTGGACATGGTCCTCAATTCTTTATCAGATGAAAAACTACAGGTAACAATTAATCAAATCGTTGTTATTTTCCACTGGCTACACAATATGCATTTAAATGTATCTTTTGTGCTCTAAGAAGCCAGGGATATCTGGCGACATCGCGCGACTTATTTCCGTAGCGACGTCATGTCGCGCGATGTTGCCAGACATGTCGAGCGAAGTCCAACAACGTCGCGCTACTTCACTGGCGACACGTGTCGCGCGATGTTGCCTGACATGTCGAGTGAAGTCCGGCAACGTTTTGTCCCATAATGTATCCCCGGCTAGAAATTGGGTAAACTGAATATTTGTCTGCTGGTCTTGGATGCCGTTCCCGCCTCGGCTTACACAGCCATGAAAGACGTTGTCTCCCTATTTGACACTGCTCGGATAGTCTGCACTACACTCAAAGACCGTACTACTATTTTTGATGTTTCCCTTAGGCCTCTGTACGCTGCCTCGGCTACCGCGGTCGGTTCCTGGAGATCGGCAAGTTCGACATTAGCCAGAACACTCCCATCGGGATGTACTTCTTCCTCAAGGAAACCTCCTTCCACGGCATTATGTTGGACTACATCTTTGATCAGAGCTTGGAATTCAGAAGAGTAAGTATTCAATTTCCTGTCATTATGTTAGACTTCATGAAAACTTACTGTTATCACAAGCTGCTCAGAGATCCATCTATCATCCTCTAAGCGTTATCCGAGTGGTATCTCGAAAGATGTCCAGCATCCGTTTGCTTCTTAGTCCCAAGACAAGAATAGAAATCTTAGACATTATTTTTTACATATGCGAGTTGTAACTCAGATAGAAGATAAACTAGGCTGTGGGTATTGGGATTAAACCTCAATAAAGTGATAGGGTAACTGGACTTTTAGAAGGTTCTATAGGATTAGCGCGAGCTTATGAAGGCCCTTTTCAACCCTGGAGAGCCTAAGGTCAACAACAACAAAGATGCTAAGAAGAAGAAAAATACTCAGTAGGCCTCAACATACCGTCACTAATCCTCTAACACCTCTAGGTCTAGAGCTGCTGGTAGAGAGCTGTATTTCAACATTTTCAACCTAATGATTTATTATAGAAACTGCAAGACCTACTCATCGCCGGTATTGAGAGTGGAGCTGTGCGTCCGCTGACATACTGCACGTTTGAAAAGCATGAGATTGAGACTGCTTTCCGTTACATGGCAGCAGGAAAACATATTGGCAAGGTACGTCATTCTACTAATGTTTTGTTAATTATTAATACAACTGAAAGTTTCTGATACAAAATTATTTTAAAGGACATGTGTAGAATAGGAAGTATTCTCAATAAAAGATCGTTTAAAGCCTTTAAAGGGGAAGATGCGCCATACTCCTAACTACGATGCACAGTGGACAAACATAAACTAAATCTCTGTTATACACTTCTTCGATTGAAAGTCAAGCCAAATTGAAGTCTGCTTTTGGAGAACCATATTTAGTTACTTATATCTTTTTTACCAGGTGATTGTCAAAGTTCGTGATGACGAGCGCAGTCATAGAACAGTCAAGCCAGCTGCTACTTACGTTGAAGCAGTTCCAAGGTAAGAGTCTAAACTATTTAAAGACGAACAGGTTTGATTCCGTTTGACGATGTTCCATTTCAGACTATTGTTTAGGAAGCCCATTTTCTATCATCATTATTATTTAAGAGTTTCACTCTGGTCGGTGCAGTTCTCTCCAGTCCGTTCTACTTAACGCCAGTTCCGTCATTTTCTTTCTCAATCTTTATACCTACGCTACGCTAGAGTTTATTTATTTATTTCATTATTGTTACCTCTCAGTCCTTACCAAAAAATGCGCATCATTAAAAAAAGAAAATAGGTTGACTGTTAGAGAATGGTTAATGGCATTAAGTGGACCTTTTGTACGATGCGTTTCACTTGTGTGCAATTATGATGAAATAAATAAATAGGTTATTCATAAATTTCAAAGAACTTCTATCAGTAAGTACTTTAACGAAAATGTCTTCCATACCTGTGTTAACGTTCTTTGTTTTACACATGAGCGTATTCATATTATGGTTTAACTGACTTTTCAAATAAGTAAATATTTAAGGGCAATCTCACATATATATTATAGTCACGAATTTTAATTTGTGGCCCTCCTAAGGTTGACATTTCTGTCAAACTGTATAGAAAATCAAGGAAAATGTTTGCGCGTGACCGTACCTCTACATACTTGTTTAGATAAATAAATACTTAAATACATAGACAACATCCAAGACTCAGGAACAAAGAATCTTGTTCATCCCAAATGAGCCTGACCGGGATTCTTACCCAGGATCACCAGCTTCGTAAGCAGAGTCACTCCAACTAGGTTAAAGCAGTCATCTGTTTCCAGATACATGTGCGATGCGGAAAAGGCATACGTGATCATCGGAGGCCTGGGCGGCTTCGGTCTTGAACTGGCTGATTGGCTAATCCTGCGAGGCGCTAGGAAGATCCTGCTCACGTCACGACGCGGCATTTCCAATGGCTACCAATCCTCTAGGCTGCGGTAAGTTTTTATTTCTTGATAATATTTGAACAGGATACTTATATTTATTTATTCGGAGGACCAACAGATACTATCATTACATTCGTTTTTGACATATGATACTTAAAGCCAATTACAAGTTCTCACCCGCCGTAAATCAACTCCTTAACCAAAACACATCAAGCCTCTTCAAGGCAAGAGTGAATAGGCTATTACTGAACCAGTGAGCTACATCTTAGGCCTTGTCGTCGCTTTCCAACAGGTGAGACTAAGGCGAATCGCTGTTCAATCATACATAAAAAAAAAAACAATCTGTCTAGGATAGTTTGAACTTAATATTTGGGTGTAAGAACTAAATCTAAAAATACCCCTGCCGTAGTCGCTTATAGTATTTGTATTTCCTCGCTGTATTCAGCGAGGAAGTACTATAAGCTAAAGCTTATGCTTTGTGCGAGGTAGCTGCCAGCTCTTCAGTAATCCGTTGGCATCTTCAACCCTCTTCTAATTGGATTTCCTGACGTTTTATACAAAACCTTAATTTTTAACTTGTCTTCTGTTGTAAACAGCGCATGGGCAGGCTACGGAGCTGATGTTCAGATTTCAACCCACGACGTCACCACCGAATCTGGTTGCGAAGAAATGCTGAAAATGGCCCTGAAAATGGGCCCCGTGCAAGCAGTATTCAACCTCGCTGTCGTGCTAAAAGATTCCATTTTCCAAAATCAAACGCCGGAGTCTTTCAAGACCTCGTTCGCACCTAAAGCCTTAGCTACGATGCATTTGGACAAGCTGACGAAAAAACTCTGCCCCGGATTGAAGTAAGTACTCTAAAGTAAATTTCTACCTCTTCATGTATTCCAGCCATTTCCGTCATTAAAATCGTCATGTTTATATTTCGAATTCAAAATTTACTAGGAAGGAATAACTGACAAGTGTTAAACGATCCAGTTCCTCCTAAGTATTAAGCATTAATCTTTGGCTTATTGCATTACTATTGGGTTTAATAAATCGTGAGCGGAAGTCTTTTTTTAATGAAACTTGCTTTGAAATATGTTTACCTATGTCAAAAGCGATCCACTTAACTAAACCCCTCCGTAGGGACTTCGTGGTCTTCTCATCAGTTTCTTGCGGTCGTGGTAACGCTGGTCAGACCAACTACGGTCTCTCTAACTCCGTGATGGAGCGTATCTGCGAATGGAGGAAGAAACTCGGTTTTCCCGCTCTGGCTGTGCAGTGGGGAGCTGTCGGTGATGTAAGTAGAAATTGGCTTTTTCATTTACTCTTCCCCATGTTTCTCTTTGTCATTTTTAAATCAACTCAGACTCTTTAAACATCGTGATTAGGTATTCTTAAGCTTCGGTATCAAGAATTCTGGAGAATCGCAAAGCATTAGTTTCTAGTTCCCTGTTTAATATAAAGCGATGGACAGTGTATCATGTCATTAGGAGAACAAAGTATCATTTACATTACTTGCTCTGAAAAGAGCTCAAAATTGAGCTCGATATTACACCCAAACTACTTGTCGTCAGATGCACAAACTACGTTACACACATTACCCTACTTCAACATTTATTTTAGTCAGCCCAAAATTGACCCCAAACTATTCGTTCAGGTGGGCCTCGTAGCCGACATGCAAGACGAAGACGTCCAACTCGAGATCGGAGGCACCCTGCAGCAGAGGATCTCGTCCTGCCTGCTGGCCCTGGACAAATTCCTTAAGCAAGACGCAGCTATAGTGTCCTCGATCGTAGTTGCTGAGAAGAAGGCCGGCGGTTCCGGCTGTGGAAACCTTGTTGATGCTATTGCGCAGATCATGGGTAAGTGGTATTTGATACAACACATCGTCTCGTAATGGAGGGTTGCGGAATCTTTGTGTTTGGTATGTAAATTATTAGTGTGAGTTAGGACTGTTATTATCTTCTGAGTCTCTTAGATGCCATCTGAAGATAGCTATGAGTATATATCGATACATGACCATACGTATTAATCGTTTTCTGCATCTCTAAGTGTTAGAGCATTGAAGTGGAGAAAAGCCCCAAATGCTGAACGCTCTCGCTCAGATTGTATCTTCTTAACACGTTCGGCCCGCCGCTGGCCCAAACAAATGCTTACTTTATGACACAACATTTTTCCATATAAACTGTAAGTACGTTGTGAGACGTACTACTCTCCACATACACCTAAATTCTTTAAGAAACGACACAAACGTCAAATGACGTGAACGTTGTATAACGTTGTACCATATCCTGTCAGGATTTCTGTATAGAACTAGTGCACAACGTCTGGGTACGTTATCGTCTATAAACGTTGTGTCGAATGTAGTGAGTTATTATTTCCTGTCCTAAAAACAACGTCTAGAGAAGTCCGACGTTCATGAACGTTGTGTCATACATAATAAATCAACATTTAAATTGTAAGGGAACAACAGCTTATCACGTTGACTTTCATAAACGTTGTGTCACAACATATTATTTAATTTGTTACATACACGGAGCAACATCTTATAAAGTTGACGTTTATGAAAGTTGCGTCGCACAGTTAACTCATTTTTGTAAATGTGATCAATGAACATCTAATAACGTCATCGTCATGGAACGTTCTGACATTAAAATATTCAATTATTGGATAGTATAACTGAGCGACGGCAATGCTCGTCGAGGTTACTAGATATTCTATTTTGTAGGTATGCAGTAAAACATAATATTTAGTAGCAAAAATATTTATTATAAGCCAAACAACAGGGTATACTGTAACAATTAAATATTAAGCCCTATTGAGATCAAATTGAGCAGTTAGCACAGTTTTAACACAAAAAGTCATTTATCAAAAATTATATAGTTTTGTCTTAACGTTTATCCTTACTAATCAGAGGTAATACAATGGTGTAATCTGCAAATCAACCATGTTTATTCTACTTTAGGAACGTATTATCATCAGTCTAATTAATTATCAGTCTTAATGATTTTTGCATAATTACATTACTGTATATATTTAAAATATGTATATCTATTAAGTTTAACTCAAGGAACATAACATAATAGATATCTCAGTTATGTCACTCGATGTCACACCAGTCTATTCATTCTTACAGTATAATCAAATATAGTATATCTTAAATTTAATCTCCATTAACATCTTCAATTTGGCTGTGCCATTCTTCGAAACATATAGCACACAGGGCCGGTTTTTTCTCACAACCTTTGCACCTGAGACTGGTCTCCCTCCTGATCTTTTTTTTAGAGCACATTTTGCATTTCATATAACAGCTATTTTTTTTTGAGTTTTCTCTCACCGGAATCTTTTCTGGCCAGTGACCACTATTTTCAATATTATCGACAGTTGCTGGGGGTATAAAGTCAGCTCTTTGTTTTAACCGATTGTCAAATCTGTTTCTTTTCACCATCTCTTCTGGGCTCAGGTTTGGAGGCAAATTTATAAGTGCCTTTATCAAGTCTTCTCGGAAAGTCTTGAATTCGTAAGATTTGCTATTATTCTTACAATACTTCTTGAGTAGATAGTAACTGTTCCATACTGAAAGGTCTAATAAATGGAAAAAAACTTTTTTGTACCATCTTAAGGTCTTTCGTGGCGTGGAATAGTAAGAAACCATTTGGTCTGCCCTATCAATTCCTGACATAAATTGGTTATAGGTGGAAACTTCAAGCGGCTTCATGCGTTTTTGTCCACGACGATTCGAAACTTCTACTAATTTAGGATGATTTTTTGAGGTAACAATGTAGTCCACAATGTGAGGTGGAAACATTTTATTGAAAATATCAACAGCAGAAGCATTCCTATCGAGTTCAAACTGAATACCTTCAGAAGTGTCGTCAAACTCAAACACTGGTATATCAACTGTCGAATACTCCCACTCATCAGCTGGAGACGGTGTTTGGTGTCTTGGACGCCGTGGCCTCCCTGTTGGAGGTTCTCTATTACGACTGCGAGAAATATGAGATACTGATCGATTTTCTTCCTCTAAAGTTGGCAAACTAGCGTCTGATTGTGAACAGCCGGCTAACACTGCAGTAGGTGAAGATGCGGGTAAGTTATCATCTACCTCTAGCTCTACAGCAGGCGAAGGAACAGGAAACACGGGCACCTGTACAGGCACAGGCAGCAGCGATAACGATCCTGAATCCTCATAGGGTCTCATCGGGTTGGCACTTGTTTCTGCAGCTCGTGGCGAAGGTGAGAGAGGAGGAGTTGGTATAGTCTCCATTTCTACAGATGATGGTGATGCAGGAACTACGACCTGTTCAATCTCATCCGCTAAAGGTAATCCAGGAAGAGATTCAACAGAAATGGTGTCTGCAATGTCTGCATCGCCCGTATTTGTAGTAGAAGTCGACATAATTTTAGCTTTCTTGGCAGAGTTCTGTACCATGCGAGTACCAAAGATACTTTCAGAACTTGAGGAACTGTTCATGTCGCCAGAATCGGAATCCTCTGAGGCTGAAGTTTCGATTTTAGATGTCTTAGGTTTTGTAGTAGAAGTTCGTGTGAAACTTACAGAGCTGTCGCTTTCTGAAGACGCTTCTCGTTCAGGATCGTAGTCCTGGTCAGTTCCGCATTCTCCATCATCACTGAAGGGGTCTGGCGTACATTCTCGCGAAGATGAGTCTTCAAAAAGTTTGAGTGACGCCTTATTACATCGCTTTCTATCCATCTAAAACAATAGGTAAATTATGTTAGTGTACTGTGAAATGGTAGGATCAAAACGGCAAATTTTTTCCTCGCATAGGTCTGTAACTTACCTACGAATTTTATTTATGTTACAAAAGCGGGTAAACCTCACAGAACCTTGCGAATCACCACAATTATACTAGTCCCAATTACGTATTTTGGAATATCAGTATCACAATTTGAAAAGAAAAATACAAGATGTATAAAAAAATTACGAAAAGAACTTACTTTTTCTACAGTAGTGACACCATTGACGCACACGCGTTGTCCGTTGCGGCGCACAGCAGCTACTGCGAGGCACACCGCCGCATGGCCCGACGTAAAGGAACGTTGTGTGTGTGAAGTTGGGCATGTGTGCGTGTGTAATAGCCGTTCACATAATACCGCCAAAAGTTAATACGCTGCGGCCCTAGGCATTTGAACATTTAAAGTGATGCGGCGCAAGATTCGGTTAAAAGGAGGTTAGTAAGGGCTTCTGGCGTTATACAACGTAGTGCGAAAAAATTGAAATTTACTACCGAAGTCAATGGACGTTGTGTTTATTATAAATTTACGAAATTTACGTTGTAAGACGTTGCTGGGCCGAACGTGTTAAGACCGATTTACGTTGCCAAGAACTTGCATGCAAGATTCTTTACATTGCGAGGCTGCAGGCTACCGACGTAAGATGGATACGATCAAACCCTGCAATGTAATGTAAATTCACTGGAAATATCACGCAAGTTCTTGATAGTCTAAACCCTGCATTACCTGAGACTTGACGACGAAAAAAACAGACAAAAGGTTGTTTTTGTTATGATGCCGTACATCGGCGACACCGGGTGGTGTCAGGCAATTAATTTGTTTTTTTTTTACAGGTATCAAGGACCTGAAGACAGTATCACAGCAGGTGTCCCTAGCCGAGCTCGGTATGGACAGTATGATGGCGGTGGAAATCAAGCAGACCTTGGAGAGAGAGTTCGAGATCTTCCTCACTGCACAAGACATTAGAACACTCACCTTTGCCAAGTAAGCACCTTGGATTTCTTAGCGGTTCCTTTGCTTCGGTAAGGATTCACTGGAGGATCGCTCCCTGAAATCCAGAAATTACGTAGAAAAAGTAGGCTTTTAAAGTATAACATTGTGCTCCCTACAAAAAGCATAGTACTTGCCTAATGGTTTAGGTCAGATTTTCCCCAAAAGTACCTAAATTGGACTGAGTGCTTTTGCCAAATCTTGGGATTAGATAGCGGACCCCAGGCATCCTTCAAAATGCAAAGACTGCACTGGGATAAAGCTAAGATTTAATGATGATGTAGTATGTATAACAATCACAAATATTTATTTAATACCGAACACTAATTGCTACTTAATCCCAGACTAGTGGAACTGACCGCGCAACGCGAAGCAGAGTCGTCGACCACAGCAGTGCGCCCCAACCCCACAGAAGGCGCTGCTGGTCTCCGGGTCCTCATGAGGAACTTCGGCGAAGAGCGACTGGTCTCTGAACCCTTCATCTACATGCCGACCATGGTTACCGATGGCACTGAGGTAAGATGAGATTACTTACATTGTTATTTTTTAAACGACGGTAGGTAAACAAGCCTGCCTAATGGCGGATATCCGCTATGGACGCTTCCGACTGCCTTGAGGAGTTGAGCTGAAGATATATGCAGGTTTCTCACTCCTAACGCAGCGTAGGGGCCTTGCCCTAGTTTGCCACAGTTTGGTGGCCCGACGGAAGGACTCGGATGATTGTAGGTAGGGGGGTGCGTGGTCTCCTTATTAGCAACCCCCTTCCTCCATTGATCATTTATTAGTGTTGTGTTGTTGTCAGTCTAAGTTAAACCCTAAAAATAGACCTGTTAGACCCTACTAGTTTAAATATCAGATCCACAGAAATAATTTCTCAAATGTATCGATATATACAAATCGTCGTCGTGACTCTTTTGGAGTTGCGTGCGTCTATAGGCTGCGGCGTCCGCTTACCATCAGGTGGACCGTACGCTTGTTTGCCACCGTCGTAGTAAAAAAAAAAATCTAAAATCGATTAATACGTGTTTACATCAACGTCACTAAAAAGATCCCGAACATCGATCGGTTCTGAAATTTCGTTTTAATGATTCTGTTACCAGCGTTTCGTTTCCCAAACAGTAATTTGCATATACTCGTATCAAACTAAAAGCCTGCCAGTCAAAATATATGCGGCTTCACGAAATTTGTGCCAAGATTTTTCCAGAAATATCTAGTTTTATGTTTAAATTTTACTTTCAAATTAGTGTAGAAGAAATACATTTGAATCAAATTAGGATGCCCTTATATTTAGATTGGTGTAGTTTGGTTGTCCAATGTTACGAAGTAAATCATACGCTTCGATAATTTTGTCTCCTAACTGAGCCTTAGCGTAGCAATAACTTAGTCCCAAGCCGAGAGTTTCTGAAGCAGATAGAATTCGGTCAACCATATTTGGGAATGTAAAATTTGCGCCCCAATGCCTAGTCTTCTAGTAAAACAATAGTGTCCTCACTGCCCAGCGTTACCATTTATATTTCTTGTCTGCGTGCATAGTCGTCGTCGTCGTTCTATTAAAGAGTTGAATGTAATTTATCAGACATAAGAACAGCCACAAATTATCTGAGTATTTCCCCCTTTTACACGTATCTAAGTCGGTAAAACACCTTAGTAGAGGAAAGTCTTACATAAATACAAGTAATACAACCAGTGTAAACTTTTAATGCCTAGAAAAAAAGTACCCTTCTGTGGAGGAAGCACAACGTGAAACCGATACGAGGTTTATAGGCGTCACCGTCCAAGGAATCTGGAAGTTTCTAGGAGGCTCATTGTCAGATTTAGGTGCTCGTCTTTTCGGTGGACATATCAAAAGTTAAGGGCTTAACCTTAATTTTGATTTTGGCTTGATTGGTCTAGTAACCCGCATAAACAGTGTCTCCGTTTCTATACATCCATGTAATAATAACTTACATGCACATAGGCCGTTAGCTATTGACCACCGAAGGGACATCTTTTGTTTTTTCAACTGACAATAACCCAAACGGGTGCCACAATAGATCACTCGTTGGTCGAAGCGGTATACAAAGGCACAAAAAAACATCAATAATGACAGTCATACAGTGTCTAAAGCGAGTACACCTTCCAGGGCCACGAAGCGATCCATGACACGGAAAACCCCCCGATGTTCATTCTTCCCGGCTTGGAAGGCGCTGCTTCGGTCATGGAGCCGCTATGCAGAAGGCTCAAGTGCAAGGTCTGCGTGCTGCAGCTCGGCGTGGAGCATCCGAACGAGGATATCGAAGCTATGGTTAACAGGCTATACTTGGTAAGTTTCATCAGGAAAAAAGGGTATTATGTATAAAGGGGTAGGCCAAGGAAAAGTGAAAGACAATATGGAGAGGAACGATATGAGTGCCGAGATGACGAGCGACAGAGAGGTATGGAAGAAAAAGACATGCTGCGCCGACCCCCCCCCCCCCCCCCAAGTAAATGGTATTAGGGAAAGCGAATGATGAAGAGCTGTACTAACAAGCTTAGTCTATACTAATGTAAAGGCATCTCTTTGTCTCATGTCATCAAGTAAGATGTTCATTGTGTACAGACGGTGCGCACGCGGCTGGCCCCAGGAGGGCCGTTCACGCTGCTCGGCTACAGCTTCGGTTGTCAGCTGATGCTGGAGTTAGCTGCTAAGTTGGAGAGCGAAGGTCAGTGGTTTATATTCAACTTATACAGCACGCTAAATTATAAACAGTTTAATATAAATTATGATATGAAAAACATCCTTGAAATCATACTGCTGACGTTGGTAAACTAAATTTCATTAAAGTTTAATAAAGTTAAAACTAAGAAAAGTCTAAACACAACATTTTTGCTGTATTATATCAATTACCAATTAAAGACGGTGACTGTCACGATATAAAAGATTTGCTACAAAATATACAGTCCGAAGCTGCGATACAGCTACGAATACTAAAGTTACGTAACTAAATTAGCTACGAACTAAAGTTCGAGGCTATTGTTCTGCGAAACAGAAACCCATTGAAAAGGATAGCTGTTACAATTTTATTTAGATTTGGAAACTTGAGCATTGTTATATTTTAACAAGCATTCTGAACTTAACTATATTGAAATGTTATGGAATCGGAAAATTGAACACGATGGATTTCGGCTGGCTTATTGACATTGTGAGATTGTGGATGTTTCGTGTTCTGTACGTTCTTTTTATGCCAAAACACAAAATAATATTTGATCTTTTCCTGAACGACGGACAGGCCAGGGGCCCGATTTTTGAGTGACGAACGCTCGACTTTTCATTTGACGTCTGTCAAAACATCATAGTTTTTTGACAGATCTCTAAATTTAAAAACTACAAAACTGTAGATACTCTGCTTCTAAGGAGGTTTATCCATGTGGTCATTTTTCCCAACTTCATTTCTAGTCCGTGATTGTAAAATAGTGACTATATAAAATAACCTCAGCAATTTATCCGCACAGGTCACAAGAACGGTCTAGTATTTTGCGTGGACGGTGCTCCCGACTTCCTTCAAGGCATCCTCACCACGGTCATCTGTTTCAAGAGTGACGCCCAACTTCAAAACGCACTTATCTGCCATACCATCGACATCGTCGCTCCCAATAACGACGTTTCCACTGCCCTTTTAGAAAAACTCAGTCAGATAGACGACTATGAACAGAAGGTGAAGTTGGCTATCGAACTGTCGCCTGTCCAGTCTCGTTACTCTAATAAATTCATCGCAGCAGTTGCTGCTGTGACCTATGACAGAGTTAAAGTAGTCCTCAACTATAACTCTAAAGACATAAAGAAGATTCATGCGCCTATAGTACTTTTGCGTCCTAAAGAGAATCTCCCTAATTTGGTATGTGATGAGAACTACGGTCTTGATAAATTCACGCATAGCAATGTCACTGTGCACTATTTGGAAGGTACTCATGTAACGATTATTGAGAATAAGGATTGTGCCAATATTATAAACAAAGTGTTGATTGAGAGAGACGGGCAGACAGGCAAACAGATGCAGAGTGTCACGACGATGATCCAAAGTCATAGACAATTTATTTGTAGTTAGAGTTTTGTATGTATTGGTTGATTTTGTTTTGTTTCGTATTAACTTATGTTTGTTATTGATGATCACGAAATTCCTATAGTTTTTACAAATTATTTATTGTTTTGGGGATAGTTGGGGGTATATTAATTTATAGTTTATTACAATAAGAGTATGTTCGTTAATTAAAATTTTAAGTAAATTATTTAAGTAAATTCGTTCCTCTAGGTTTAATTCGGTCCAAAGAGACGCCAGTACCAAAAAAATAATCACTAGTTAAGACAAAATATCTTACGAATTGTTTTATTATTGGAAAAGGTGCAATAATCAGTCGTTTGCAATTATTTGGTGTTAAAAAGGGACTAATAAAATATACCTAATAATAAATATCAGAATTTGTTTTATTCGTACCTAACCTTTATTTGCTTTATATTGCGTAACGTTTTAAACCTACGTAAATAAACAAAAAAAAAACATAAAAATATAGGTAAGGGGAAATGTTGATTTGTCCTAACACTCGTTTGAAAAGTTACGCAATTACGCCTTTGGTCGTCATATTTCTCAGAATAGGTACAAGTTTATAAGATTAAGAATTTAAAAGAACACTGCTCGTTTGTGTTGCCTGTCGAGGGGTAGTAAAATGAAATTGGAATACTCCCCCGTCTTGCATATCTGCCGAAGAAATGAAAAGTAGGTAAGTGAATTTCCCGGAGCCTGTAGCACACCTGTGACACGCGAAGGAACGTAAGCGCTGTAGGTAAGTATGTGTGGTGTGCGTGCTCTGTGTCGGTACACGCGTCAATTGTTTGCGCGGGTGCGTAGCGCGTGACGCGGACAAATCGCGAGGCGCGACGGCACCCGATCGACACCAGACGGGTCTCTCAGGGACGAGGTAACTGACCTCGGTGCGGAGGGTTCGTGTCAGTTCTGTGTGTATACTAATATACTATTCTGTGCCAGTAGGGAATGCATGCACCCAGATGTGGAACAGGGAATTTAGCGAACATGGATGTAAAATTCAGCGCAGCCTCGCTCTCGCCAAGCTAATTAGAAAGAGACGGCTGCAGCGCCTAAATAGTTGATGAACTCGAAATTACAGTGCTAATTTAGTTGCCATTTCCATTAAAGCGCTGTGTCACGGGAGCACAAAATAGAGAGAAATCACGAGTCTGATTTGTACCAGGGATCGGATCCCGGCATTTTGTTCAAAAGGGTCTCGCTCATAAGTAAAACTGTTTAGCATTTTATTTATTTATCGTATGGCATTTATTTCGAACCGTGAGATCTTCGAGAAGACAGTACGGTTGCCAGTTTTGTTGCACTTTTAGCACCACCCAGGGGTCACGTGTAGGGTAGCGGTAGGTAATTTCCCTACGGACGTGGTGCTACTTCGATCCCCTTTGTCAAGTGAGTGGGCAACTTGACTGTTAAGCCAGCCACCCACGATCAATTGTACTGTCAAGTTTGCTTGACGCTTGCATACAAGTCTACTTAATTTTAAGTAGATTCGTATGCAAGCGTCAAGCAAACTTGACAGTAGAATTGATCGTGGGTGGCTGGCTTTAGAAGTTCTCAAGCTGCCATTGATTCCAAAAAACCGGCCAAGTGCGAGTCGGACTCGCGCACGAAGGGATCCGTCCCATTATCTTTAAAAACTGCAAAAAAAATCACGTTTGTTGTATGGGAGCCCCCTTAAATATTTATCTTACCTATTCTGTTTTTTAGTATTTGTTGTTATAGCGGCAACAGAAATACATCATCTGAGAAAATTTCAACTTTCTAACTATACAGCTAGACCGTAGATTATAGAAACCTGAAGCAGATTTATGTTTAATTCGCCGTCCAATACAAAATAACGTAATTAAAAATATCGGAACAAAACTCTATTTCTAGTGGTTTGGTGGTGGTGGGTTTATAGTGGGTTTAAGGAACCTGGACGCAGTGGTATGGTATGTCAACAGCGCTTGCGCTAGTAGCCTGTTTAGTTTAAACGAGCCTTAAGTGGAGTATCATGATTATTATTCGCTAGGTAAATTGCTTATTGATGAATGTATAACCATTCAACAACTATCCGTTTTCGTTGTTGCTGTCACATAATGACGCGAGGTCATCAGTTATCAGTCTTTGTAATTGGCTATCCAGTCGGTATGTCGTAATAAGGTGGGGGTAGCTGCAAAAGTGTTCGGAACTTAAAGGGAGGTATCCCCAACGCAAATGTCCCGCTCTAACACGCGTGAGTTTATAATTAACCATCCCGCTCTCTACGCAAGCTCTGCGCGCAGTTTTGTAAATATTTAGCTATAGTGATTAAGCCAATCATTTTATCAAAGCAAACCCTGCGAATTTGTCTATAACTATTTACGATCTTTAATTGAGTACAAAAATTAAATGTTAAATATCAGTAATGTAGCCGTAGTATTGAAATAAAACCGGTCAAGTGCGAGTCCGACTCGCGCACCGAGGGTTCCGTACACAGTTCTTGAATATGTAGTTGTGTACCCGTCCCGACCCCATTAATTCAGGAACAATCTTAAAAAAACATGACAGCACCATCTATCGGCGCATTGTGTTACTAATTTGCGCGACTGAATAACTTAGTACGTATGTTGGTTTTTCAAGGATAATTCTTTATCACATCAACCGATTTCAATAATTGTTTTTTTATTAGAAAGAAGGTATTTTCAACGTAATTTTGTAAATTTAAATATAAAACAAAAATATATACAAAGGTGATTAAATTACAAACTTAGTATAGAAGAGTTTTTTGATGATTAAAAAAAAGAAAAACTAGATAGAGCTATGGCTATAATTTTCCTGTAAAATATACATGCATATTAATGTTGTGTAATTGTTGTATATGCATTAAGGCGCGGGCACGCTGTCGCTGCCCGGTGCCCGGCCACCCCTCAGTCAGTAATAAACGGACCGCCGTCATAACTGCGTGTTTCATTGTGCTATCCACATACTCCTTACTGGCGACGTATTCTAATCTACCCGCGCGCAAAAAAAAAAAGTGAATTATGTCTTATGTCGGAAATCTTACAATTTTCGATCACAATGTTCAGGAGTGGCAGATATTTTATGGAAGATTACAGCAGTACATTAAATTAAATTCTGTGGAGGACGGCAAAAGGGGCCCGTTGTTACTCACTCACCTGTCCGATGAAACCTATCGACTGGTGACAAATCTGGTGCATCCGAAGAAATTGGAGGAAGTTACCTTTGATGCCTTAATCGACCATCTCAATAAGCATTTTACTCCGAAAAGGTGTACTTTCGCTGACAGAGAAAGATTTTTTGAGGCGAAAAGAGGTCCAGGAGAAAGCGTCGAGGAGTGGGCGATGCGTGTTCGGGGGCTCGCCGTGCACTGCGAGTTCGGCAGTGCATTAGACATGCTCTTAGTGAGCCGTTTTGTACTAGGCATGAACGTGGGGCCCGAACGCGACCGCTTATTCGAGCAGGACGCTACCACGCTTACGTTTTCGAAGGCCCTGGAGGTAGCTCAGCAGGCGGCGAGTGCGCGCCAGGCCCGGGCCACGGCCACGGCCCCGCCGGCGGCGCTCGTCAAGGAGGAGCCGGTGTACCGGGTGAGCGGGAGCAACGCCGCCGCCGACCGCGGGCGAGAGGTCCGCAAGTGCACCGTGTGCGGCATGAAAAGTCATGATGCCGACAAGTGTAAATACAAAGGTTATCGTTGCCAAAAGTGTGGTGCAGTAGGGCATTTAAAAAAGGTGTGCCGGAGCAAGGTTTCTCGTGTCAACAATATCGAGGGACTGGATGGCGATAATGTGGTGGAAAAATCATGCTGTGAGGAATGTCAAAATTTCAGTTTGAGGTACGTTTCGATAAAACCTATTGAAATTGAATTAAAATTAGGGGACAAAATTGTTACGATGGAGCTGGACTCCGGGTCCGGTACATGTGTCATCGCAGACAGTGTGTATTTTAATCAATTCGCCGAATACCAATTAATGCCTAGTAAATTACGCATGTGCCTTTATAACGGACATAAAATTGCACCACTCGGGTATTTCACAGTAGATGCCACCTATAACAATGAAACTAAAAAGATTAACATTTTTGTGGTGAAAAATGGGGGTCCGGGGTTATTGGGCCGTGATTTTATGTCCGCATTTGGCCTCGTATTTACTACGAAAATTAATAAAATTAGCGAAGATAAAGACGTTGACCTTTTGTTGGAACAATACCCTAACTTATGGCGAGAGGAGCTCGGAACATTTAATAAGTTTAAAGTCACATTAACATTAGGCGAAAAAGCTAGACCTAAATTTTTCAAGCCGAGACCGATACCCTTTGCCCTAAAAGAGAAAGTAGAGGCAGAATTAGATCGATTAGTAAGTCTGGGCATTTTAATACCAGTCAACCATTCTCAATACGCTACGCCCATAGTCCCCGTTCTTAAAGATAACGGCAAAGTGAGAATAGCGGGGGATTTTTCCGTCACATTAAACAGGGATCTAGTAATAGACAAATATCCGCTCCCGCGAATAGAGGAAGTATTCGCAAAGCTAGGTGGTGGAGAGCACTATAGTAAAATTGATTTAAAAAACGCTTACAATCAGTTTGTACTTAGCGATGCCTCCCAGGAGCTCACTACCATCAATACCCCGAAAGGATTATTTAAATATACACGTCTCCTATACGGGTTAAGCAATGCTCCAGCAATTTTTCAGAAAGCCATGGAGACCTTGCTTTCAGGTATAGATGGGGTGAGCTGTTGGCTGGATGATATTTGTATTACAGGTCCAAACAAAACCACACACATAAGTAGGTTGCGGGAAGTGCTTAGCAGACTGGATGACGCCGGCCTTCGACTACAAAAGGAGAAATGTGAGTTTTTCAAGCCGTGTGTCACTTACTTAGGATATACCATAAGTAAAAAGGGGCTTCAAACTAGTTCGCAAAAGGTAGAAGCAATAATCAATGCTCCGGAGCCTACTAACGTGACGGAAGTCAAGCGTTTTTTAGGTGTCGTCAATTATTATAGGAATTTTATTCCCAACGCATCGAGTGTGTTAAAGCCTCTGCATGAGTTATTACGCAACGGAGCCGAGTGGCAGTGGGGCGAGCGGCAGCGCCGCGCGGTGCGACAGGTGCAGCGCGAGTTGGCCTCGGAGCGCGCGCTCGCGCACTTCGATCCTGACGCGCAACTCATTTTGGCGGTGGATGCAGGACCCGCAGGTCTTGGCGCAGTCCTATCTCTGCGGGACGCTTCAGGTCTAGAGCGCCCGCTGGCATTTGGCTCGAGGTCACTTACAAAAAGCGAACGAAACTACAGCCAAATCCAGAAAGAGGCGACGGCTATTATTTTCGGGGTCAAAAGGTTCCATCAATACCTGTATGGCCGTAGTGAACCGTTCATTCTTAGGACTGATCACCGACCGCTTGTTTCCATTTTTAACCATAAAGGTGGTATTTCAATAACAACCGCATTGCGTCTACAGAGATACGCTATTATTCTGTCCGCGTACAACTACATTATACAATATATATCTAGCGAGAATAACGTAGTAGCTGACTATTTTTCTCGCGCGCCCATAGAGGAAACGGCTTGCAATAGTGATAGGCAATACGATACTTTTAGCTCATTGCGTTTTTTAAGCGCAATCTCACCAGCAGTTACGTCCGATGAGATCAAACAAGCCACACGACATGACGCAGTATTGAAAACAGTCATAAGGTACATGCAATGCGGCTGGCCGCGTAAACTAAATTGTAAACAAATAAGACCGTATTTTTTGTGCAAGTCAGACTTACAATTGGAAGATGGAGTCTTAATACGGGGGCATAGGGTCGTCATTCCAATGTCACTAAGGGAGCGCATGTTGAAGGAACTACACCATACACACCTAGGTATTGTTAAAATGAAATGCAACGCCAGGAGTCGCATGTGGTGGCCAGGAATCGACGCTGACATTGAGCGCTGCAGCAATGCCTGCACCACGTGCATATCACTGCGAGCGCGCCCGCCGCGCGAGGAGCCCGCCAGCTGGCCGCGCCCTCCGGCAGTGTGGAATCGCGTTCATTTCGATTACATGACTATAGGGCAACGAGTATATTTAGTAGTGGTTGACGCGTATAGCAAGTGGTTAGACTGCATACACATGAATAGCGGTACATCTACGCAAGCGCTTATTTCCAAGCTAACTCACTTATTTTCATATTTTGGCATACCGAATGTATTAGTCTCGGATAATGACGTCAAAATAAATTGCACCGAGTTCAGGCTATTTTGTTCCAACAATGGAGTCACGTACTTAAATTCACCTGTATATCATCCTAATAGTAATGGCCAAGCCGAAAATACAGTCAAAAATTGTAAACGAATGATTAGATGTATTTTAAACGTAAACATGTCTCAACAAAAATTACATGACACATTATGTGGGTACCTATTCCAATATAGAAATACAGAACACTGTACCACGGGAACGACCCCCGCGAAGTTAATGTTTGGCAGGAATCTAAGGTCACGCCTAGACTTGATATTACCCTCAGATAACAATCACGCGCACGCGCAAGCGCCGACCCCGGAACATCGACGACGTTTCGACCTCGGCGACAGGGTTTTGGTTCGATGGTACAGTGCTCGAAAGGAAAGTTGGCAATTAGGTGTTTTAAAGGAAAAGGTCGGAAATAAAATGTTCAAGGTATATATGTACAAATATAGATCTTATTGTGTACGGCATATGGATCAATTATTAAAATATAAAGGGCCGGATAATTTTACAACTAATGATATTGTTAATGTGGATGAATTAAATACACAGACCCATTCGTCTACATTTCCTACTCCACTAGCGCCGAAACCCACAGGTGATCACGGTTCAGCTACACCTGAACCTCCGACAAATAATGAAGTTGTGAGGCCTATGTCCGAGTCAACCTCTGAGGAGAGGCATGAGAGACGCGCGGAGGAGGAAATGTGGTCGGATTGCGTCGGTGACGTCGGCCTCCCACCGGCCTCCCCGCGGGGCTCCCCGCCCGGGACGCCGGTGCCGGTGCCGAGCGCGGCCGACCCGCCCGCGCCCGCGCCCGCGCCCGCGGACGAACCCGCTGCGTCGACCGCTCCGGCGGAACCGTTGTTAAGACGTCAATTGCGCCCGAGGAAGGATGTAAATTATAAAATATAGTATCTCAGAGTATTAATGGTTACTTGTGTTTGCATAAAATATAGGTACAGGCTTAGATATATATAGTTGTCACTGCTGTGGCTAAGAGTTTTAGCATGTAGTTAATAGTTTTAGGTACCTTGTATTGTATTATAGATTTTGTAATAAGATTCATTTGTTCTCTTGTTATTAGGTTTCAAGATTAGCATGGGAGGGATGTTGTATATGCATTAAGGCGCGGGCACGCTGTCGCTGCCCGGTGCCCGGCCACCCCTCAGTCAGTAATAAACGGACCGCCGTCATAACTGCGTGTTTCATTGTGCTATCCACATACTCCTTAGTAATAATTTCAATTTTTTTTCTTCGTAAACTTCGGAGATAAGGGGGGGATGGTATTTTTTTTACATTTTCCCTCGTAAACCGAAATTTCCCCAACGAAAAAAAAAACTAAAAATTGTTTTGGAATGTACAAGTCAAGCCCTTTCCTATGATACCCCACTTGACATAGTTGCCAGACTTTAAAATTTTGAACCCCCTTTTATCTGTCATTATTCACAGAAAATAAAATAAAATAATTTATAAAACCATCTTCTATGTATCTGGGTTACCCTTGTTTATAACTATTCCAAATTTCAAATCGATAGGATAAGTAGTTTCTGAGATATTTAGCGATGTGACAGACAGACAGACAGACAAAGTGAAACCAATAGGGTTCCTTTTTTACCTTTTTGGTACGGAACCCTAAAAACATTCCAAAAAGAGGTAACTTCGCGATTTTTTTCTATCGAGTGAAATTCATCAGGTCATGTAACTGACTGCGATTTTGATTAGACAAGATCCTTATGTAACACATCTATTTTTTTTAGATTTTAAGACACTATATTCTATGTCTCAGATGGTTTTTTAAAACTCAAAAGTGGTAATACACGGCCTTAATGGAACTTTACGGGGTTATGGACATGTTATGGAACCTAACATCCCATCAAAGTTGTAGTATGGAGGCAAATTTACTAAAGTCGTCTCCTTCACGATTTTCGTTGAAACGATTTAAGAGATACAAGCGAAAATCTGCAAAATGTCACCCATTTCCTCGTGCAGTCGTATTGTTTACAGGATTACCTACAAATCGGCTCGGCTCGAGTTGCTGCGACGGCCGAATTGTTAACGAACTCATCCGGATTAAACCCTTTGTTAGGTGCAACAGTAAAAGTTTATACAGCAGGCGCACATTTTTTATAAAACGACGGTGGCAAATAAGCCTATAATAACAAATTCTAAAAATCAGGATAAAATAAATATGTATTTTTCTCAAAAATAGTATGTAATGTTCTCATAACACCTGTGAAGATAGTATCCGAAAGTGGCTCATCCTGGACAGTTGCCAGAAGTGTCCAGGAAGTAACACCTACTGTCCAGGAAGTAAGTATGTAAATCCCATTACATATCATAAGTTCAGCTGCTGCTGCGGGCGCCGGCGCCTCCCTGCCAGCGGCCGCAGCAGCAGCGGGGTGTGAGGCGGGGCGGGGGGCGGGGGACGCCCGCACAAACCAAAGCTAGTCCGACCCCACGGTTTTAGAACAAACGAGGTGGAATTGGCGAAAAATATGATTTTTACCGCTATTTATACAACTTGTTTTATTTTTGAGAAAAGCACTATACATGCCTCGACCATAAGTGCCATCCTGGCCTCGTATTATAGCCGGACCTCGCCTTCGGCTCGGCCGGCTAACTCATACTCGTCCAAGGTGGCTTACTTACTGGTCTCTGCAGTAATGTACTATAAGGGGGCTCCTATACAACAAACGTGGTTTTTTGCCGTTTTTATAGATACGGAACCCTTCTTGCGCGAGTCCAACTCACACTTGGCCGGTTTTTATTTTGATTATACTTGAAATCCTTTTTGTAGAACGAATTATCCTTCTCTTTGTGGGTATATCGTTTTTCATTGTTAAGCATAACCACTAATTGATACTGTAAACTAAACGAAGTAAACGACGTAACACTTTCAGCCAAAAGACGGCTTTACGTACAAGGAAAGAAGGTTCACATTTAAAAAATACGACATCAGTCTTGATCTTTTGTATTTAAAACAGGCAGTAGTATCCGTAGAGCAGCCTTTTCATTACGAAGCATTTATGGCACGTGGCTAAACATTGGCATTGTTGTACCGATGGGTCCTTAAGACAAGACCCGTTCTACAAAAAGAATTACAAGTATAAGACTACTTACAATTAAAATAACTAAAAATAACTAAATAAAAACTAAGAAATAATAAAAATACTAACTAAAATATACTAACTATAAGAAGAACACCCCGTCAGGTCGCATTGCGGCATGGTCCCCATCACGCTGGCGGCGTTACCTCTATGAATCGCCAGGGCGATTCTTTGTGAGAGGTAAGCGCCAGCTCTGGGATCACCTGTGGAGGTAATTTTCTAATATGTCAGAAAAACCATAAAACGATTATATGAACGATGGAAAGGAAGTATGAAAAATGATTATCCGCACAAATAGCTACCTTCCGGTGTAAATGATAAGGTTCAAGTTGTAGTGGCTTGGCAGTAAAACAGTAGCAGTCTTTGTTACGCCGGCCGACTACCTGCGCAATCTTCGACCATTGCCAAGTCACCACAACTTGAACCTTATCATCTAGAACGGAAGGAAGCTATTTTTTTATTATTATTTAAGAACACAAACAGTCGCAGTTCGCTATTTGTGCGAATATTATTTTTTCATAATTCCTTTCGTTTTGAAGTGTTAACGATTAATTTTGTATTAAGCAGTAACGCTGCTAACGCAAACTAGAAATTTTAGAAATAAAGGAAAAATTTGAGAAACAGGCACCGAGCAGGATTCGAACCTGCGACCTCCCGGCACTCGCGGCCAGTCGCTCTAGCCAACTGAGCTATAGGTGCGATTGCTACCCGGCTTGAAATTCAATTCTGTTTTTCAATTTTTCCTTTATTTCTAAAATTTCTTGTTAACGATTAAGCGTTTTATGGCTTTTCGGACATATTAGAAAATAACCACTATATACGTCGTTTGACAAGATTTGGCCTTAGAGTTTATTACTGTACCTACTGTAATTCCTAGTTGCGTTGCTAATGCAATGGGATTCCGAACGTTGCCTGCCGCGGACAGCCGGTGATCACGGTAACCAATCCCGGTATTCCCGGTAATGAACGAGAACGCAAACAAAAACGGTTTCAAATTAAAATCATTAACTGCATAATCATACAATACAATACAATTTAGCTGCAAGGGTTCCCGAGTCTGGAGCATGGTTACATGCCTTGCCTTCACCAAACTTGGGAACCCTTCTAGACAATGATAGCTTGAGAATCGGGGTAGCCTTAAGAGTAGGGTGTAAGGTGTGCGAGCCACACCGCTGTATCTGTGGAGCAATGGTCGAGGCGAACGGACACCATGGCCTAAGTTGTCTGCGGTGTGCAGGGCGTATCCCGAGGCATCTCGCAATTAATGAGATCATCCGCCGCGCCATGTCCTCCGCTAATGTTCCTTGCGTTCTGGAACCTCAAGGTTTAAGCCGAACCGATGGCAAGAGACCGGACGGTCTTACGCTGGTACCCTGGACCAAAGGGCGCAGCCTGCTATGGGACGCTACTTGTGTGAGTACTTTTGCACCCTCCCACCTTACTCACACGAGTAGAGTTGCAGGCGCAGCCGCTGAAAACGCTGCTAAATTAAAGCATAGCAAATATACAACCCTAACACCAGCGTATGATTTTGTTCCGGTCGCCGTCGAAACGGCGGGACCTTGGGGTGCCGAGGCAAGGAACCTTATTAAGAATGTAGGGAGGCGCATGACGGACAGGGGCTGTGACCCACGTTCCGGCTCTTACCTGGTCCAACAAATTTCTGTCGCCATACAGCGTGGCAACGCAGCCAGCGTACTTGGCACTTTTGGACCAGGTCTGAGCCGGACGTAGCATGTATATAGATTTTATTTTTAATTATGTAATTTAGTTTTATAATTAGATTTTAGTTTCTAGGTTATCTCTTACAGACAATATTTTATATTATGTTATTGTGAGTAAACAAACTATAAATAAATAAATAAAATAAATAAATATTTGTGGACAATCTTACACAAATCAACCTAGTCCCAAACTAAGCAAAGCTTGTACTATGGGTACTAAGTAACGATATACATACTTATATAGATAAATAAATACTTAAATACATAGAAAACATCCAAGACCCAAGAACAAATATTCGTGCTCATCACACAAATAAATGCCCCGGCCGGGATTCGAACCCGGGACCTCCAGCTTCTTATTATGTATTGCCATTGTATTGCTCACATCGTCGAAAGAGAGGACACTATTTAATGAAAACAGAAATTAAATTACATACATGAAACCTTTATATGGCACAATCAAAAACGAAAAAAAGGAAAAAGTGACTACATTTCTGTATTTTTGTGGCGCAATTTTTTTTCATACCCCGAAAAGAGACTAACTTGAATTATGGATTAATTTTAATTTTGAGCGTTAAAGGGATATACAATGGTAGATAACATGGTCGTTTTACAAGGTGTTAAGTACCTGCTTAAAATACAACTTTAAGTTAGGTTCAGAGACATGAACCCTGGATGACCAGCAATCTTGTTACTAAATATGATATGATTATTAGGTACTAGTATGAACACTATAGAGATACCAACAACATGAACATGAACATAATAATTGTAAATAATGCTGTAAAAATTACAAATGTAAATGTGAGAAATTCACAGCAGCTTTAAACAGGAAGTGGTCCGGCGCTATCCGTATCCGTCCAATTCTCGAATAAATATGTAAATTACATTCTGGGAATTCGCCCCGTATTATATTTGGGAATGCGAAAACGCGAAACTTGGACGAATAATATCATGTTAATTGAAATCTATTTAATTACACTTCGAGTTACGGTTACTTCGAGTTTCACACTTAAATGCTCTTTTACATATACACTGTCTAAAAATCGTATGCTTGTAAAATAAACTCTATTACATTACCTGAAAAAGTAAAATATCCAATGCATTAAGATCATATTATATCCAGTATCAAGCTCAAAATGCAATCAATTAAACTTTTTAAAAGATTAAGTTATTTGCTTATCCGGTCCTCAGGTGACCGTAGGGCTGGCTCGCTCAGCGAATCGGAATTGCCATTCAGCGAGGCAACGCAGCCAGCCTTATGGGAACCCTTCCCAGTAACAGCGACTTGGGTGATGCATGCCCTTACAGTTACAAGTATTTAGTTTAGGTTAGGTTTAAGTAGTTGTAAGATCTATTCTTGTTTTATTTCTTTTTTCTATATTATGTGTTTTTTGTGTAATAAAATTTCAACCTCAAAAGTAATGTAGGAACTAGGCAAGTTACCACGTTATTTCATTTCTAGACTTTTTGGTAAAATCATGAATTCTAGTCACTGGCCGAAATCATCGGTACAGAATAACACAAAACGCAATAAATCATTTCTGTCAAAACAACCAAGCTATCTGCGTTTAATTAAATCCTTTGATTTAATTGAATTAATTTCTTACATTTTAGAACAAGTCCAAGGTTTAGTATCAGTTGGAGGCAGAAATCATCATGCACAAAAGTGCCACGGAGGTTTTGTCGAAATGCAGCGATAGGAAACGAAGCAGCAGCCGGAGCACTGTTCAGGTACAAAGATAAAACTAGGAAAAGTATATTGCGATGGGCAGAGCCAGGCCCTATTTCGCCAACTTTATAAATTCTCACTTGACTAAGCACTCATCAATGTTTACACAATATCGCTTACCATCAGGTGATGGGTTGCGGTCAAGCACAAACCTATCTAGAATAAAAAATAAATCAATTATAAAGCCAATTGGCAAGGCTAGAACATCCTTGGACTATAGGACTGGCTCGTTTCTCTGCCAGCGGATAGGCATAGCCATCCAATGTTGAAACGCACCCAATCTTGTGGGAACCCTTCCACAAGGATCCGACCTGGGCGACCCTTTTTTTGAATAATAATGGGATTGCTCTTGACCAGCACACATCTTTATTATAAGGGAATAAAAGCGTGTGAAGATCATTTTGAACACCTCGCCCGCGTAGCAACCATTGTAGAGCAAGAACAGAATTGGAAAAGGCGTCTCTAAACAATGCAAGCGGCAAATCATGTAACAGTTGGGGTGACAACGTTATCAGAGGGTTTGGACCCTGCAGAATACGGATCTGTCTGTCGCCATCTCGAAATTTGAGCCGGAAGTACGGTATACCGGAAAAGGTGCAGCCCATACTAAAAATTTCGTAGTACATTTAGTAAATTGTTGCTCTGGTACTCTAAAAGAGGTCCAATTGATATGGTTTTTTAGTATGTTGTGAAGGACAATATTAGCCATGGTAACCTAAAAAATTCGGCCCTCCAGCTCCATAACTTTGGCCGCCATCTTGAAAATAGTGTCACTTTTTTCAGTTCTTTGCTTTTACTGTCGTCAAAGTTCATTCCAGTGCTAAACATAGTTCTGCAATATTGTAGAATACAAAATTTGCTAAAACTTTTGGGTACAAAGATTTTTTCCATGACCCCTAGGGACAAAGATATGACAGGATATATCATTAAAAATTGCCACTTTTTTCTGGTTTTCTGTTCATGTTTACATTTTAAGTGCATTTTAGCGCTAACTATAGTTCGGCAATATTGTAGATCACGAAATTTGCTACAACTTTTGTATTGAAATATTTTTTCCACGACCATTAGGAAAGAAGATATGAAGTCATCTATGGAGTAGCACCGTCGAAATTAGATACTTTTGCAGTTTTCTTCTCATATTTAGGTTTGAGTGCAATTAATCGCAATCTGTAGGGGATCTATGATGGGCGAGTGATAGCGGGATAGACGACAAGATAAAGCATCCGTCACTTTCCGATCTATACCACTTCAATCCCTCAAAAGACAAAATCGTCTGTTTCCACGATACCTAGTAAGATCGTAGGTACTTTGAATTTGCATATAATTTTGTCTTCTGTAATATTACAGACCTAGAACTTGAGCTAAAATACACTAAAACGCAAATATGGGAAGAAAACTGTAAAAAGAAGCAAATATCGACGGTAGTACTCCATAGATGACTTCGTATCTTCTTTCCTGATGATCGTGGAAAAAATATTTCAATAGAAGAGTTGTAGCACATTTTGTGATCTACAATATTGCAGAACTATAGTACTTAGCGCTAAAATGCACTTAAAACGCAAATATGGGAGGAATACTAAAAAAAAAATCCATTTTTAAAAATATCTCCTGTCATACCTTCGTCCTTAGGGGTCATACAAAAAATCTTTGTAGCCAAAAGTTTTAGCAAATTTTGTCTTCTACAATATTGCCGAACCATGTTTAGCACTAAAACGAACTTTAGCGACAGTACAAGGAAAACACTGAAAAAGTGTCAGATTTTCCAAGATGGCGGAGAAAGATATGGAGCTGGAGGGTCGAAAATTTCGGGATACAATGACAAATATTGTCCTTTATGGCATATCAAAAACCTATAACAATCGGACCATAGTTAGGGTACCGAAACCACGATTTACCAAATGTACAACGAAAAAATTTGTATGGGCTGCACATTATCCGGTATAACAGACTTCCGGCTCAAATTTGGGTATGGAGACAGGCAGAACCGTATTCTACAGGGTCTAAGCCCTCTGATAACGTTGTCACCCCAACTGTTACATGACTTGCTTCTTGTATGCTACTTCTTCAAAAATGGGCCTACTCTATTGCTGTTGACTGTGCCCAAACAGGTCCAGGTTATATAAACTAGGAATACACCTTTCTTGATTGTTTTATTAAGTTTCATTAGGTTTGTTTAGTTTTATCTAAGTTTTTATTATTATAGTTCCATTGTATATTTTATGTTTCTTATGTAAAATTAATCATTTGGATTATAAACCCGCATCAGGATTGCGCCCTAAGGCACCCGGGGTCGACTTTCACACCAATCCCAAGGTTTGGCGTAGAATCCAGTATTTATACCGCCCACGTGGTCCTGTCAGAGGTTTCCCTGGATTTTTCCCAGGCCACTCTCCAACCGCGCACTCCTATCGCTTTATTGGGCCCGGCCACAGTCACAGTATAAGCCACAGTCAGTCTCCAAAACAAAAGAAGAAAAATTGGCGTAAAAACTAGTTTTACGAAATCTGACCTTCCAATGCAGAAAGAAAACTAGACCTTGTTAGGATTGGATTGGTTTGTTCATTATTACATTATTATTGGGGAACGGGACTTAATCGCGTACAATTATTAGTCCCGTTCCCCAATAATAATGTGTGAAAATCGTGTAAGTTTAAATCAATATATTGGTTTGTTCATGATGAAAATGATATTTCGTAGGTAGGTACAGTATTTCGAGAAACTCTGATATGAGCTGGGGGTCAAACCTGCGACCTCCACATTGAAAGTCATGTGCCTCTCCGCTCGGCTACAATGTGGAGTCCACTGGGGGATACATCCTGTGTAGTCGAATAATGAACGAATGAATGATGATTAATAAAAAAAAGATGATTTTCCAAAATTGATGAAGTGTAGACTCATTAAGATCTATTTACCAGCCTCTCCATTTCCTGGTGCACAAACCCGGCTGCCACTTCGAGAGCTGCTGCGGTGTCTGCAATCTGTTCCCTGGGGTCCTCCTCATCGCCTTCAGCCAAGTCCTGGTCGGTGCTGTGCTGCTGACACTGCTGACATCACACGGACGGCAGTACGATGAGCTGTACCATACGGAGTCCACCCAGCGTCAGTATTTGTTGAATACAACGACAGTGGCAAGCTTGCGGCCTGCCTGAGGGCAGGTAGCCTAACGGACATTTCCTGGTGCACAAACCCGGCTGACACTTCGAGAGCTGCTGCGGTATCTTCAACCTGTTCCCTGTGGTCCTCCTCATCGCCTTCAGCCAAGTCCTGGTCGGTGCTGTGCTGCTGACACTGCTGACATCACACGGACGGCAGTACGATGAGCTGTACCATACGGAGTCCACCCAGCGTCAGTATTTGTTGAATACAACGACAGTGGCAAGCTTGCGGCCTGCCTGATAGTAAGCAGGTAGCCTACAGATATTACCTGATGCACAAACCCGGCTGACACTTCGAGAGCTACTGCGGTGTTTGCCACCTGTTCCCTGGAGTCCTGCTCATCGCCTTCAGCCAAGTCCTAGTGGGTGCCCTGCTGCTGACACTGCTGACATCACACGGACGGCAGTACGATGAGCTGTATCATACGGAGTCCACACAGCGTCAGTATTTTTTCAATACAATGACAGTGTCAAGCTTGCTTTGTGATTACCATCAGGAAGGCCATAAGCAGGTGGCCTACGGACATTTCCTGGTGCACAAACCCGGCTGCCACTTGGAGAGCTGCTGCGTCGTCTTCAACCTGTTCCCTTGAGTCCTGCTCATCGTCTTCAGCCAGGTCTTAGTGGGTGCCGTACTGCTTACACTCCTGACATCAGACAGACGGCAGTATGACAAACTGTACTATACGAAGTCCACACAACGTCAGTATTTTTCAATACAATGACAGTAGCAAGCTTGCGGCCTACCTGATGGTAGCCTAACGGATATTTTCTGGTGCACAAACCCGGCTGCCACTTCGAGAGCTGCTGCGTCGTCTTCAACCTGTTCCCTTGGGTCCTGCTCATCGTCTTCAGCCAGGTCTTAGTGGGTGCCGTACTGCTGACACTGCTCACATCACACGGGCGGCAGTACGATGAGCACTATACGGAGTCCACACAGCGTCAGTATTTTTTCAATACAACGGCAGTGGTAAACATGTAGGGTTGCCATAAATACAGGAATCAACACCGGGACAATAAAATACGAACGGAAATCATCAGCAATTGCCTCATCCTCATAGTCAAAAGGTACAGTAGACGCGGTAGCGGGGCTGGCGCAGGCACTGTCTTGAGTTAAGCGGTATAGGCTTATTCTTCGTTCGTACTATAAAGCAACGGTCAGGTTAAAAATACCGGTCCTACACTACATCCAGCAGACTCCCGCTACCCTTACCATCAGTCCATCTCGTGGAGAGTCTGGCAATGATCAGACACTGTATAACCAGCTTTATGGTTTCAGTGATGAGCTTGGCGACGGGCGCGGTTCTGAGCGGAGTCACCGGCGCAGGAGTCTTGCTCATCGTGGTCGCGCTCACAGAGAACTGCAAGGCTATGCTGGTGAGTTAACTATACAAGGTGAGTAAACAAGTAGATGAGTGGGACTTAAGGCCCTAATACTCACACGTACGGGACTGGCATAAGAGTTTACCTAGCGTGGTTTTATAAAGCGGTTGAACTAATTGACAACATTTCATTTTTTCAGTGCCACTTTTTATTGTCTGGCGAAACCATATTTATCAATAAAATATTGTCATTTTAAATATTTTCACTCCTAGATTAAAATTCATTGGTCGTCCCGGATTTGGTCTCGAACTCGATCTCGCTAGCGACGTGACCTGCTTGCACAGTGCTTGTTTACCTGCCTACTCCGGATTAGAGTCTAATTTTAGCCATTTGCCATAGCCTACTCGGAAGTTTTTTCTTTTATGCCTAATTCCTTAATTTCTTTGTACTTATAGTGACTTTAAATGGATTCAAGCGTTCCCTCTTGAATACATTTCCTTTTTTATAGTAAAGTTTTATAACAATATTATGCCACTTGATTCGTAATTATTGTGCTTAATAAGAATTTGACCAACTGGTTGCACAATAAAAATGCGCAAATTAAAAAAAATCTCATGCTGTAACAAAAATACGTAATAAATAACGTGATAGGTATTTAACTCCTAGCTTATTTTTTAGGTAAAACTACATACAATACAAATACTCTTTATTGCATACCTCAAAAAGATCATAGTACAGACACATCTTAAAGTAGAGGTAAACAACAGGCGGTCTTATCGCTAAAGAGCGATCTCTTCCAGACAACCTTTGGGTAGCGGAGATAATGCAACACGTTAAATTGTAACTGAGCAAACCGATATACCTATGGATTTTAAATTATCATCGAATTGTTTGTCAAACTCTAAAGGCCGATTTACATTGGCAAGATCTTTTATTCAAGTTTCTTTACATTGCGGGGCTGCAGGCTACCGAGGTAAGATGCATACGATCAAACCCAGCAATGTAACGAAAATTCACTGAAATAGGGAACATGCAGTATTTCATTGGTCTAGTCTATCTTAACTATTTAGGGGTTACGTAAAGATACCAACCACGAAAAAGTTAAAATAAGCACAAATAATTTATTTATTACAAATCAAAAACCGACATTTTTAATTTCGCGCGTAAACGCTCACTGGCTTGACGTGACGTCACTGGTGCAAACGTGAAACTTCATAGCTTATAAATAATTTTCCACTCTTTACATATTTTTCAATGTTTTTAACTGATTTTACTGAAGCACTGCGCGTTCAAAATTACATTTCTATTTACGTAACTTTTAATCATAATATTTCACATAAAAATTATAATTTCAGAATAAATCTTCCAGTAATACACTTGTAATTGCTATAATTACTGGATTACTAATATAATTTCTCGATATTACCTAATGCATGTTCCCTTGCACGCGGGTTCTTGCTAGTTTAAAACGCACGTAAAGGCCCATTTACCAATGCAAGAACTTGCATGCGATTTTCGTTACATCGGGGGTTTGATCGCCCTCGTCTTACCTTACTCGTAGTAGTCCGCAGTCCGCGATGTAAAATTGCATTAAGGCGCTACAACGAGAAATTTAGAAACTTGCCCAGACGAGGAAACAATAGGGACTGATTTTCAGATATATAATTCTTGACTATATGATTGTGGTACTGACAATAGCCGAAACATAATTGTTTCAAATTTTCTCGATAGAAAAGAAATCCAAAATTGAGTCTATATGTGACCGTCCAGCTCACTGGGGCCTTTATGGTCGGTATTGAGTTACGCACGGATCTATAATCTACAATACATAGGCTACCAAAAACAATGATCACCATGTCCCTAAGTGCCATACTTTTTTTTAAATAAATCGTCAAAGTTACTCAACCCAAAAATGCACTTTTGAGAAATAACTAAGAGAAGTTTAAAACTCATTTAAAGTATGTTCCCGTGGGAAGTTACATAGATGATGGTAGATCCTGAATCTTGAGGTTCTCTTCTATAGGAAACAATCAAAGATTTTTCAATTCCACTACCCCGTTGAGAAAAAATGGCCTTTGATCAGTGCAAGGCGCCGATCATAAAAAAGTAAGGAAATTTGTAATAGGTGAATTATTATTTCGTATTTTGTGATCTTTGTCATAGTGTATGCTAGAAAATAGTTTACTTAACACATCGAATGGAAAATAAAAACAAAATCCTAACGTGATATATATTTTTTTATAAATATAGAAAATGATATTTTTTCTATCTCGTCCAGAATAAATTTAACAATTTCCGTGTAGTATACCATACTTACCTGTAATAAGTCTAGACAAGCATTACACAGGTTTTATTTTTTTTCTATGTCAATTAGTTTCAATTTTATGACCGATTAAAGTTACATGAAAATCAAGGTTTACTTCCATACAATTGAGAAAAGGGCCCTTATGGACGAATGTAACCAAAAATGTAAGTAAATAATAATATTTACATAGTCTAAGTAGCAATATTGTATTAGAACGTAATTCTGAATAAATCTTTTCATTACAAGTTTTTTGAATTTTGCGTAATTTTTACATTATACGAAAAAGCAATTTCGCATAGTAAAAATTATTTTTTAACTCTATTTAAAAAAAACCGACCAAGTACGTTTCGGACCATGCACAATAAAGGGTTCCGTTCCGACACCTACTAGTCCATATTTAAACCCACTATCCGATACGTCGAATTGAAAAAGGTCGTATCTTCATAGTAAACTCACGGCACTTACGCCCTTTTGTTTGGGCAAAACAGTTTTTCAGCAATTACTCAAAAACCAGTAGCCGTATTTTTATCAAACCAAAAATCGTCTTAAGTATTTATAAATGTACAGTCACCAGCATCAATATCTGCTATAACAAAGGCGGCATAAATATCTATCTGACCCGTCCTTACGGCCCTACAAATGGAGCTGTGTCGGATATTTAAATGCCACCATTGTTTTGGCAGATATTAATGCTGGTGACTGTACACCACCTCATTTGTTCAGAATTTTCATACATTTGGAAATTAGAGGGTGGTGGGGGGGGGGGGGGGGGGGGGGAGCGGCCTTCCTTTTTTTTAATTTCACGTTACTATTATGTAGCAATTCATAGAATAATACTTTCCTACCATATATTTTCATAATTAGAGAGCTTATAGTCGGCTGTGACATACGGACGGACGCACGGACGGACGGACGCACGTACGGACGGACGGACGGGCAGACATGATGAAACTATAAGGGTTCCGTTTTCACCATTTTGGCTACGGAACTCTAAAAATACAGGAAATGTAGGAAATGTAATAAGAAACAAAAATTTTTGCAACGGTCATGCACGACTAGAACTTACTTGACTTGAGACTAGAAATAGGTATTTGTAACGTGTACCACTAGAATCCAGTAAACAGAAAAGGCAAATAAATAATACAGAAAATGGTTAGAAGTAATTAGAATAAGTTATTAACCTATTTTATATCATTATTATCTGACCTCTGCCATAAAGGCCCTTTTTTACTAAACTTTACAACTAATTTAAAGGTAGAAATACTTAACTTATACGTGTGAAACCAAGCTAGAAATACACATCTAGTCTTATACTTTATCAATATGCAAAAAACAAAAAATATGTGATTTTACCGTATTTTACTAAAACGCTGATATCTACGAAACTAGAAAGTGCCATAAGGGCCCTTTTGTTATGGACTGACTCATATTTTCCCTTTTTTCCTCAGCCTACTAAAACAACGCATTATTAAAATACACGATTAAGTTAATATGATGGTATTTTACCTCATCTAGGCACTGACAAGAGGAAATTTAATAAATCTGCACACGATCAGATATTTATCGAGATTTCTCTAAAAAAGCCATTCCAGGAGATTGTTGCATCCCGTTTTGCCGTGAACGAAAAACATACAAATCAAATCAAATCAAATACATTTATTACCATAAACACAAAAAAACAAATATACAAAAACAGAGGAACTTATATCTAGATATACATATTTAAGTATTTAGGTAATGGGTACCAGTCTAGTCTCAGCGTATGCTAGGTATGCACCCAGCGCTGATTTTCAGATTGGCCCCAATGACAGGATTGATCGCAACCCTACGAGCACTCACAAACGTTTGTAACTAACAATAATAAAAAAATTACATACGCGCGTCTCTTTCTATCAATATATCGCCTTAAAGTTCTTGCAACATGTAAGTAAATCGACCTTAATATAGCTTGGGTAGGTACCTACCTACGGTGTTAACGAATTTTTTTTTATTATCAGGTCTACCTGCTGGTAGCATTTATAGTCATGACGGCGATTACTGCTCTAGGGCTGTACAAGATAAGCCGGTCATGCAAGCACTTTCATGATGGTAAGTCACTCACATTTATGAGTAAACAATAAAAATAATAGTAAAAATTCAACACCGCAGGTGGGATTTGAACCCACGACCAAGTGAAATTCACCATTACAAGGGATACCACGGTGGCTCAATTGGTAGAGCAATGGACGGATTCCAGAGGTCGTGGGTTCAAATCCCACCTTTGGTGTTGAATCTTTCAATTTTCACTTTGATTAAAAAATTGAGATTTTCGCTAGCGGACTCATCCGCTTAACAAACATTTAAAGTTACTACCTAAATGGTTTGTCTCATCTGCCTGATCTGTTTTGTCTGTATTTTTTTCTTTTTGTCTTGTGTACAATAAAGTATTTACATATACAATATACATACAATACATACATACTAAAATGTTCGCGTACGGTAGGGTGATGGCACCAGTTACCGGCACTTTAAGGAGGTTGTGTACTTTCATCAATGATAAAAATAATATGGTTGTACTTAGGACAAAAATAACTGAATAAAAACGTTAAATATATCTCTGAGTAACAACATATTAGTTCTTTTTTGACTGAAGAGACACGGATAAATAAAAACATTCTAATAACCAAAAATATAGGCAATCTCCAGTTATCGGCAGCCAGTCTCCAGTGTTCGGCACCCAGTAATCGGCAGTCTCCAGTATTCGGCACCCAGTAATCGGCACTAGTTTAGTGCAAGTATTTCGAATAGGTACTTTTGTTTTGATGTATTTTACGGAACAGGATAAAAAGTTATCGTTAAAAGAAACGAATAAATAAAGAATCGAACTGTAGAAAGTTGCTTAGGGTGTTCTGTTTCTTTATATAACCTAAAAGAAACTTTTAGGTTATAAAATGTATGAAAATGAAAAGTGACAGGGAGAAGTTGAAATGTTCCGAGAGAGCTAGCTTGGAAAGGTAGATAAACAAAAAGTATAGGCTACAAAGACTACTGTAAAAAAAACAAGCTTCTACGTTCAGTAGCTTTGTTAGGACGTTGATTTTTTAAATTGATAATATTAGATTAGTACTGCAGTTAGAATGAAAATCATGTATTTCTCTCACTATCTGTCCTCGTATTGATATATTGTGAGTCATTGCGTCGGGCAAAATCTATGTATTTACGAATAATTTATTAATGGCATATTAAGAATCATTATTATCACCATCTGCCGATTACTGGCGAAAGTGTACTTTCACGGGACCAGTATTCGGCACTATATTTTTTAACAAGAATAAGCTAACATTTAATTTTTCTAATACAACATTATTTGAAGGATATTTATAGCTATACATAACGTAAACAAAAACTCAAACATCTTTCATAGTTATTAAATAATCGACAAATATGTACAGTCACTCTCTTAACTATTTCCTTAAGGATTATTCATTTTCACCTCACTAGCTCGGAAAGCCCTTTTTTATTCTTTAAAAACAGATAGCAAAACTGCATTTTATCCACATGTGTGCAAAGTAATTTTGAAATCCGAACGTGTTCCTAGTTACTTTTTTAACATAATAACATGTAAGGCCGTGTTCCCACTATCCGATACAATATCGGTGTAGGATTCATTACCGATAAAAATGTTTGGAAAACTGCTTAGTGCTCACACTATCCGATCCGATATCAGTCAGATTCGTATCGGATCCGATATCGGTTAGTGTGGGTGGACACAAAACAGCGAGGACAATTTCCGCCCATCTGATTTTTTTTTCAGGTAGTGTGAAGAAAATCAGTCCTGGATTTCAGATTTTATATTTATTTTAAATTAAAAAAATTTTTATGATTATTTTGAATTTTAAGAAAAAAAAAAATTTTTTTGGCAAAAAATCGTCATTATACTCCATTTCGACTAATTTAGGGATAAGGATTTCAAATTTTACATTTATTTTGATTTTTAAGTCGAAAAAATATTTATTTTGCAAAAAATCGTCATTATACTCGATTTCGACTAATTCAAGGATAAGGATTTCAAATTTAATATTTATTTTGAATTTTAAGCAAAAAAAAAATTTTTGCAAAAAATCGTCATTATACTCGATTCCGACTAATTCAAGGATAAGGATTTCAAATTTTATATTTATTTTGAATTTTAAGCAAAAAAAAATATATTTTTTGCAAAAAATCGTCATTATACTCGATTCCGACTAATTCAAGGATAAGGATTTCAAATTTTATAACTATTTTGAATTTTGAGCTAAAAAAAATTTTTTTTTCAAAAAATCGTCATTATACTCGATTTCGACTAATTCAAGGATAAGGATTTCAAATTTTATAACTATTTTGAATTTTGAGCTAAAAATATTATTTTTTTTTCAAAAAGTCGTCATTATACTCGATTTCGACTAATTCAAGGATAAGGATTTCAAATTTTATATTTATTTTGAATTTTAAGCAAAAAAAATTTTTTTTTTTTGCAAAAAATCGACATTATACTCGATTCCGACTAATTCAAGGACAAGGATTTCAAATTTTATAACTATTTTGAATTTTAAGCAAAAAAAAATTTTTTTTCAAAAAAAATAGTCATTATACTCGATTTTGACTAATTTAGGGATAGGGATTTCAAATTTAACATTTATTTTGAATTTTAAGTTGGAAAATTTTTTTTTTGCGATAAATCGTGATTATACTCGATTTCGACTAATAAAGATTTCTAATTATATTTTTATTTGAATTGAAAGTAATTCATTTTTCACGCAATTTTGCTTTATATATTTACTTTAGCATTTGTTTTGAATTTTGCTTAATTTTTTTTGCGTTTTTTGTTCAAATTTAGTTTTTATTTTCTATTTTAATGAAATGAAAAATTGGAAGAAACCCAATTTTTTTTATTATTTTACTTTTGTTTTTTCCTTTTTCTATTTCCTCGCTTTAGTGAGGTGAAAAGATTTGTGTTACACACGGCTGCAAAGTTATTTTACCTCGTGTGTTGCAACACTCGCTATGCTCAGGATTCTAATTTTGAACCACTCGCTTCGCTCAGGATTCTATTTTCGAACCACTCGCTTCGCTCGTGGTTCAACCATAGAATCCATTCGCTAGCTCGTGGTTCAACCCTAGAATCCATTCGCTAGCTCGTGTTCCAATTCCACACTCGCGGTTAAAATACAACTTTGCACCCTTGTATAACAAATAACTATTTCTTCAAAAGCACTGTTTTTCTCATCATTTTCATGCTATCATCTTGAAACAAAACCGCCTGTGTCTATGATATTGTCTTGGATGAGAGTAGAATATACACTGTCTATGGTCCAGTGTTGATTAATTGGAATAATTGTTGGCAGTCCTAATTTTAATCCAACTTGTAAAAAAAAATGCCGATTACTGGAGCCTGCCGGTTACTGGTGCCATCACCCTACGGTGTTAGAGGAATTTCCTCTCTCGGACACTCCGGTTGTGGAATGAGATTCCTGCCGAGGTTTTCCCGAGGGACTACAGTACTCTTCAATAAAGCAGTGTAAAATTTTGAAAGGGTCGGCAACGCGCATTTGGCTCCCCTGGGATTGCAAGCGTCCATAGGCTAAGGTGTCCGCTTACCATCAGGCGGGCCGTACGATTGTTTTCCACTGACGCTGACGGGTATAAAAAAAACTGCATGCCAAGAACAACTAAAGACGTTGCAGTTTTTTTAGCCTGCGACGCCAATGACGACTCTATCGTCGTACAGTCAGCATCGAAAGTAGCGCCACATATGAAGACGTCAAAAGTCTTTATTACAAAGGAATAAGAACTTTTGACCTCTTCATATGTGGCGCTACTTTAGATGCTGACTTGTACGCGTATATATAATACGCGTACAAGTACGCGTAGCTGCAAGTACGGGCATGGCGTTCCAGGATACGCGTAACCGACTACGCGTGCCAATGTACGCGCAATCCGCAGGCAGCTTTATAGCGTACGTGGTCAAAGACACCTTTTTGCTTTACGCTAAGGGTCAGATTCAGTCTGTTATGGAAAATTAGTCGGCGTGTAGGTGTCACTGCCGTACTTCTTCGTAGTTTTCGAAATGGTCACGGTACGCCTGGCTTTTGTCAGTGTCAAATTATTTGTAATGTGTAAGATGTGTGTCAAATTATTTGTAATGTGTAAGACATTTCATGTTTTTAGCAGCGGGCCTCATAGGCGGTGTAAAAAGCAGTAGGTATGTGTCACACGGTAGCAAAATTATTTCCGCCTTGGGCGTAAACACTTGGATCCCTCACTACGCTCAAGATTCTACCTTAGAATCCCTCACTACGCTATATATTTATAATGTTTCGCTTCACTCAGGATTCAATATACCGCCCTTTCCGTACATATATAATTTTGCTCCCTTGAAACACAGTCTACTATTCTAGAACAACGTATCGTGTCATCATCTCCGCTCGAATCTAGCCCATCAAAAGACTTGTAACAAAAGCCTCGTGTGTAGGTATTTAGGGTTATTACCTCCGAATTTTTCTAATCAATAGTCAGCCCGCATCCCCATGTTTGCTGACGACGCGAAAACAAACGAAAACACACATCGCTATCCCAAAGGGGTAAAGACTATTTTTCTACAACAGAAAACCGAGTTGTATTGACGTAATACCTGAAAATCTTGCAATATCGGAGAAATAAGGGTATTTGCACGTGATTGGTTTGCTGATAGATCTATAGAAAAGATGAGATAAATGAAATATAAGTCTGAATTCGTCAGTTTTTGAAGGCTGTATTGCTGTACAGGGGGTCGATTTGATTCCACGCTTTACATTGAAATATGGTATTAATAAAATTTAATACGCGCGCTCGAGTATCTTCGAAACCGACCTCCCGACGCTGTAGGGTGCCTTTCCACTATTAGGCAGCTATGCTGCGAGAATTTGAAAATTTACCGTTACGGCTAGTGCTGTATGCTATGTGGACCAATGAATATCACTTCGATCTATAGCACACGTAGAATAGCATATATCTCTGGTGGCAAATCACCCGTTAAGTAGGCCTCATTAGTAGATGGACTCTTTTTTTAAATGAATGACTGAACATCGATTGGCCTTGCTTGATGGCACTGATGGAAAGCGACGACAAGGACCTTACAAGTTTTAAAATATTTTGATTTAAAATTTTGACAAAAGTATTGATAATACCAATAAAGTGATTAAAGGATACGATGATCGTTTGAAAGTTTTAGATAGTAACATTGTCCTTCTTAGATTTTATTGTATGTAGTAGAATCTAAGCGGAAAAAAGCAGGTTTTAGCTCGAAAATGGTCGATTTGGAGTGATATTTGAAACAATATTTCTTAATGAAAAACCATGAAAATACATTTAAAATCTATGTCATTAGGTCGCAATAGTCCTGTTCTAGATAGTAACATTGAGAAAATATCAACATACGTGTCAATTAAACAGAAATTCACCTAAATGGACGAGCCTTTTTTAACTTATAAGGACCCTTAAGATGTTTTGGTACTGTGTCGCTGTCATCCTTTGGAAATTTAGCAAAACAGTTTAAACATTAAAGTTAAAGCGACGACGATGTTTGAAACAATGTTGATTAATGAAAAATAAAAGAAATATACTCACCGGCAGAAAATTTGGCCCAAATTAGAAAAATGCATTTTTATGTTAGAGCCCTCGCCCACGGCGACTTTTTGCAGCGATGCAGTAGCGATACTGTCGCGCGTTGGCATCGATACACTCGCAATACGGTCGCTAGCTGTGTGCCCTCGCCCACGTAACCACGATGCAGTCGCGATGGAAACGCGATACTGTCGCGCTTTAGTCGCGATCGCGATGCAAACGCGATTCAGTAACGGTACAAGTCAACAGTCGCGCGTTTGCATCGATGCAGTCGCGATGCTGTAGCGCGTTAGTAGCGCGTTGGCATCGCTTCTGTAGCGCGTTGCAAATGCGACTAAAGCGCGTTGGTTGCGATGCTGTCGCGCGTTTACAAAACGTGCGACAGCATCTCTGCAAAAAGTCGCCGTGGGCGAGAGCCCTTAAGCATTATTTAATTTATTCTATTTATAGTTTAAAATCACGAAAAGTCTTTAGGCCAAATGTTCTGCCGGTGACTGTTCATTTACGAACTTATATTGTAATTTACATTAATGAAATAAATGAATCTGAATCTGAATCATTTAACGTAACGTTGATAAAATGTTAAGATTCGAAATAGTTACTAACTAGTTCGCATGCCTCAATGCGTGCTGGGGCGCTTCCTCGTAGATCTAAACGATAGATAGATACGTACTCGTACCTCTAAAAATACCTATGAATACATACTTTTTCAGCTCCCAAGATAAAGGACGAGCAACACCGGCTATCGAATTTGGCCTGCGTCAGCGGATTGCTTACCTTCTTTGGAGCAGGTTGGTTATTTTATTTATTTATTTATCGTAAGGCATTTATTTCGAACCGTGAGATCTTCGAGAAGACAGTACGGTTGCCAGTTTTTGTTGCACTTTTAGAACCACCCAGGGTTCACGTGTAGGGTAGCGGTGGGTACTTTCCCTACGGACGTGGTGCAACTTCGACCCCCCTTTGTCAAGTGAGTGGGCAACTTGACTGTTAGAAGTTTTCAAGCCGCCCGAAGGCCTCCAACTTGGCTTAACGACTGCTGCCATAGACAGCAGCCGGGATCAACGGCTTAACGTGCCTTCCAAAGCACGGGAGCACTCAGTTAGTAACCACTCAAAGCGGTCACCCATCCATGTACTGACCGCGGCCCACGTTGCTTATTAACTTTGCAATCGCTTGCGGCACGCAGGCGCCGCTGGGCCACGAGCGCTCCAGCAGGTTGGTGAACATACAGCTATAGTTGTTCGGTTTCGGTTTTGTTCAATCCATTGTCCTATTGTGCGATTTTGCTACCTCGTTATCGTTCTTCATATAAAGATAACTTACTTCTTAGATAGACTGCATGTTTTTTGGATTATCAACTTCGCGGATATCAGTAATGGTTGTCTGGATGAGATCGCTATTTAGCGAGAAGACCGTCTGTTGTTTACCTCTAGTTTTAAATCTACATATAGTGCGCGCCATCCACGAGTCACATACTAATCTGTGCGCAGTTGTACCTACGGCTTCGGGCCGTGGAGGGGCGCGCCTTCGTGGATGGCGCGCACTATACTATGTATTAGTTTTCTTTTTGAGGTGTGCAATAACAATAATAAATTCACGAAATTACACCCGAACGCCAGAGAGAGAACAGCCCAACATCCGCCGGACATCATCATCATCATCATCATCATATCAGCCGAAAGACGTCCACTGCTGGACATAGGCCCAAAGAGTGCCACAATGACCGGTCTTGCGCCACCCGCATCCAGCGGACTCCCGCGACCTTTACCAGGTCATATATGAAAGCCGCCGGACATATATGAAAGTATTTGTGCCCATCCTGAAACAAAGACGCTTCGCTCGCCCTTTGTGCTCGCTAGGCCAATAATGTGCATAATGAACTGAACTTGTCGACCGCATGATCGCGACAACACAGACACATATAGCCCCTATTCGTCCCGGTACCGCCGCATACCGGGTAGAGTCAGTCCGACCCAGGTCGGGGCCTAGCTGAGTTTCTTGCTGGACTCTTCTCAGCTAGGCTAGGTTTAGTAAACCAGTGACAAAACTCCCAGTAGCTCGATTCCACTGACACATATCAGTTCGCTTTAAGCCGCTCAACCAAGCTCACTGGAGCGCAAACTCTTAGATTAGCCGCCCGCGTGGTTGTGTCTGAGATTTCCCTGGACTTTAATGGGCCCGGCCTATAAAGCCACAGTCGGGTTAAAAAAAAAAGAACTGAACTTACTAGTAGTTTGCTCGCCTGTGATGGACGAATTATTTATCTCATCACTCATTTCACTCATTTTATTTATCGAGTTATCACTGGCAGTAATGCTCATCTGATATACCGAATTATGTCAGATCTGATACCAATTCGTATTACTGATTGCAACGGCACTCCCGTTGATCAAATACCGCTATTCGGAAATTTCTATCGAACTCGCTTTAATAGACAATTTCAACATTTCATATTTTTAACTACTTTATTTTATGAACTAGTTAGAAAATAGGTAAAAATTTAAGCCACCCGTATTTTTTCTTTTTCAATTTAACTCATTATTTCATACAAAAAAAAACACGTTGAAAAGTAGGTCATTCCAAAAGGGCGTAAGTAAAATATGACGTCATCTTCCCAACAAGAATCCAGAGCCACTCCAGAGCAGCAATTGTCTGTACTCTGTACTAAGGTCTCCCTGAATACAGCGAGGAAGATGACGTCAACTTTCGGATTACAGTAAACTGCGATTTTTTCCAAAATTAACGGAGAAAAAAATCTAAAAAAATATTTCTTGTATACTTCACACGTTTTTACCGAAATGGTTTTCGAATTAAGACTTTTGGAAATTATGAAATATTGTCAATTATTATGGGAAAATAAAAGTGCTAGTGAAAAGTAAAGTTTAACGGTATTTCAAACACGGGGTGGAGGACACAACAAACACTGGCACTAATACTATATTCTATACAAAATGGTTAAAATTCACGTAATAATTTTCACTCCGGGCGAAATATTTCGAAGTCTTAGGGAGTTTTTCTTCAGATTTAGCACGTTTGCAACGAATCCGTAAACCATTTAAACAGTATACAGCGTGCGACACATATACATACAAATACAAATACAGAATACAAATTCGTTTATTTTTCTCTTTAAATTACAATATATGGCTTATGGCCGCACTCTATGGAGACAGCATACGTGGTCGCGATCCTCAGTAATGAGGGACCAAAGAAGAACAGGAATTTGTTTTTTGTTCTATAGGGCTATGCGTCAAAATGGACCACAACAACAGAGCTGAGAATTAGGACATTAAAAATTAAAAAGGTCTTGCTTATCTACTTTATTTCGGTACATGGGCATAAAGTTGAATTTCATTACATATAACATGTAGTGCAAAATGATTTTCCTTCGTACTTTATCGGAAAAGTTCGTATTTATCGTGCTCTCTCAATTAGCTTCAATACCCATCTTACAGCCGTAAGGGTAACTTTGAAATTTTTCACTTTGACATTTGACACTAAACAATAAAGTTCCATAATAATGGATATGAAAACGTCACTCATATAATACCATCATTAATTGACAGTTCGGGTGCCATCGTATTCCGATTGAGATCCGAGTTTTCCCGAAAGAAAATCATTTTGCAATACATCTGTATGTATAATGAGTTAAAGACAGTAGTTATCAAAGAAAAATATGGAATAGCAATAATCACAGGAAACACGTCTAATTGACAAGCACGATAAGGAAAAATCCTGCGAGTTGGTATTAGAGCAAGTACCTACGTCTACATTCAACCAATTTGATTTCTGAGCCACTTTGTTACTTGTCACAGTGACATTAATACGAGATCTGTAGCGGCTTTCATATAGATTTTCACTGTGACAAGGTACGAAGTGGCACAAAAATCAAATTGGTTGACCGTACATGTACCTATTTAATGACAATTATCTCAGCTCTGTTGGTTTTTGGTCCACTTACCATACAAAGTTGCCCATGATTGTATCCAAAACACGTTCGCGCACCGTATCTAGAATAAGTCCTCACAGCTGATATCGGGAGCACATTACAGTAATTGCGACTCAAATGAACGATCCGATTGATGTAAGTAGATGAACATGATGGATGATTCACTGTAATTGATGACGTCATCGTTCAAATGCACCGGTTTGCAATGACTCTGACTAATATAACTGTAATGTCCGTATGGCTATGAGACACTTGATATTGCTATACCACATCTAATCTCTGTCAAGAGGAAATTTCATAAAACAGCACACATTCAGATATTTATCGAGATTTGTCTAAAAAAGTTATTCCCGAAGAGTGTTGTATTGTATCCCGATTTGCCGTGCGCAAAAGACATAAGCGTGTCTCTTTCACGGGGAGCGTAGTTAACCGAATCGGTGTCAAAGTGGACCTTGGGATTCTTGGGGCATAAGCGGGAAAAAGCTAACGAGTTTTCCTAATTAAAACCATTGTTACAGTGGTATACTTCTTCTCGTTTGTGGTGGTGTTCAGCTTCTACCACTTCAGATACGTGCGCCGTGCCATCTTTCTGCACGAGGCTGAATGTGAGTAGGCTGAGGCAGCGGCTAAAGGGGTGGTCACTCTTTGGGGCCCCATCAACGGGGAACGCCGGTACAATAGGTACTTATCCTCAGCCTGTTACCCCCCTCTATTTACTTGAAAAACGTCTGCAAACTATTAAGTGCCCAGTCATCGGGAATGTGGTATATTTCTTCACTAGAACCCCGATGACCGCCAACTGCGCTCTCATGCAGACTTCATCTTCTTCATCTCACACCAAACGCACTGGAGCCACCGTTCTGTTGGCCGATTTTGGAGCGATCTACAATTCTACATCATTTTCTTTGGGGATAGGCAAGTAGCCACCGCTACATGGAGCACTGGGCCGACCATTTTTAGTCATCTTTTGCAACAGCCGGGGATGAGAGTAGACCTATTTTTGCCTGGGTGACAATCCCGCAATTTCAAACGGGTGCCAACCGTTCTAGCTACGCCACGGAGCAGAATCCGAGTGATTAGAACTACCAAGTGAGATGGAGACGGTTGTGAATTGTGTATTTTGATAAAACCTTCGCGATCTGAGACTTTGTAATGTGAATTATATATTTAATTTGTACAGTTTGTTTCATTGCATGGCATGTAATAGATACTATATATTTATACTATTCTGTACTATGGCTTTAGAGCAGCAAATTGCTACACTCTTGTGTTCCACGGCTTATCCAGATTGTATCCTCACCACTTTAAAAAATAATAAATATTTATTATATAAGGTTCATGAGTGAATAAAATGGATACGCTTCGATACAAAGTGCATCCATTTTTTGCCTATTGCCTAATACTCACTTGTGCCACTCAAAAGGTGCCTCCAAAAATGTATGTTTCCCTTAAATTTTTTTGTCTTGCGGCATTTAGTGCGCTCGGCTCTACCCTAGTTTTGGGTCTGTACTCTGAAATTCCAAATCTGTACTTCCTATAGTCCACTCATATAATGTGAAAGGATTTCGAATTTTTGAGTTGACACTGGCCCTTTACTTGCTTTTGACAGCTCTGTGGCCACAACGACCATGATAAACAAGCATATGGTCCTGATGGTAAACGGACGCGGTAGTGTATAGACAGTTAGACACCTACAACTCCATAGAAGTCACGTGCGCGTTGCCGACCGTTTATACAATGTGTTAACAGCAGAAGTTACAAATTAGGTCCCTCCCTCGCTCGCTCTCAAGTCTCAACAGTCTCTGGTTAACAGACATCTCCATTTATTAAAAAGGATTCTGGTTTAACCCAAAATTCCAAGCAATAAATTATACTTCGTTCCACGTAGCTATAGTATATAGTGCGTTGACCCCGTTGCGTGTTAACGGGTGTAATGCCACTGCGGTAATATGTCACGCGGTCGCAGCTGGTGAGAAAAACGCCACCCTCGAATATAAGACGATTGAACACACGAGACAATTTTTACAGTAGGTGCACTCATTCCCATTCCCAGTATCCATGCTCCTATCGTTTGCCCAGTTATGACGGGGGGGTTGGGGTTCCGCTTTGACATCCTATCCCTAGGTTTGGCGTAGGATCTATTTTGGATTAGGGCATTTTCACTTTAAAGTGTTCCGTACCCCCTACATTTTTTTCGGATCTCGGTGATTTTGGGTAGGTATTCTGACTCAGAATCACGAGTACTATTGATTTAGATGAAGAAAAAAATGTCCTTGATTTTCCATACAAATTTTCTGTGTCAGTTTTGTGACGAGCCATATAAACTGTATGAATAAAGCGTCACAAAGCTGACTTTTTTTTGCGGAACACTTTTTTTCTTCGCGGAAATGGATAGTACCTACTCGTGATTCTGAGTCAGAATACCCAAAATCACCGAGATCCGAAAAAAAAAGTAGGAGGTACACTTTAAAGTGAAAATGCCCATTTAGTTAGTTGGGATGAAACCAGTTTCCTTACGATATTTTCCTTGGCTGAAAAGCTGCTGTTAAATATCAAATGATATTTAAGTGACAAATATCTTACGCAAGATTTAGAAAAACAACAGTTTTCAGATTTTTCCCTGTACTTGTAGTACCTATATGACGATGTTACTTGCCAAATTACATAGTTCTAGGTCAACGGGAAGTACCCTATAAATTTCCGAGTCCCTTGATAGTGTCCAAATGTAAGTTATTTACGGCATAAACGACCGTATCTTTTTTTAACGTTTACTTAGAAGTTTGATTCACAGCTTCAAGGGTCCGCAAACCTGAGTAAGTATATGCTTTTTTATTTCAACTCGGTACCTTCACGCGTTCCTTAGAAAAAGGGTCTTAACAGAGAGACGGACAACAAAGTGATCTTTTAAGGGTTCCGTTTTTTTTCTATTACGGAACCCTAAAAAAAACAAAAGAATGTAGAAAAGGTGACAAACATTGTTTTTTTCTAATACACTTTTCCCGTGGCCATTCCACTGTAGAACTGTACACTACACTTAACATTTCGTGGTCATATATCACAATATCCACCGATAGAGATTAGTGGCAGGACTGGCGGGGTCGACGCACTCCATCCTTATAAGCCGAGACCTTATCGACTTTCCTTCATTGGCTTTATTTGAAAAAACGTTATTGCGGATTAAACCGGTTTTTAACCGTATCCGGGACTCGAGCAAAAACTGTTCGCATTTAGCTTTTACTTTATGTGAATAAGGTTTAAAGGAATAAATGTTTTTTCAAATGCTCCGACACTGGGTGCGAATTAAATACTTAAAACGCTCATTTATTTAGTCTATTGGTAGCTTTTAAACTCTATGCTTTTTTTTTGGGGCACCAATACAGTAAAATTATACAAAACTTAATAGCTAAAAACAAAGCCAATTATAGATGTCCACGCAAATACAGTTCATTGAAAAAGAACTTAAAACAGAGGCAAAGTTAATAATGTTCAATTTTCAAAATGAAGTAGTATTAAGAATTAAAACATGCGCGTAGGTACGTAGAAACTTACTTATGAAGACAAATTTACTTATATAGTCTACAGTCTATGGTCTATTTATGATTTTTTTTTATACTACGACGGTGGCATACAAGCATACGGTCCACCTGATGGTAAGCGGACACCGCAGCCTATAGACGCTCGCAACTACAAAGGAGTCACGTGCGCGTTGCCGACCCTTTATAAAATTTGTGGATGCATTGTGTTGACAGCAGAAGGGACCAATTTAGCTCCCTCACTCTCAACACAGTGCAACCTCGGGCGCTCTGGCAACCTTGCTCACCTCCAGGAACACGACACTACATACCTGAGTATATAATGTTATTATGGCTGTGGTCTTCTGCAAGGCGGAGGTACTTCCCAAGTTGGGCTGCTCCAAATTCGAGCAAGATGACATTTTGCTGTGCAAGATGAAACCATAGAGTTTACCGTGGACGTGCACGTCCACGGTAAAGTATATAAAAGCGTCCATTTTCTGTGTGAATTGACACGTATAGTACTTTTTCACACCACCTGCTCGTCAATGCCCAATTATATATCATGCAGACCTTACCGAAAGCAAATCATTGTAACCCTTGGCTTAAGCCGGGTAGTAATATCGTACTGAATCTCATTATAACCCGCCGGGTAATAATGTGATTTCACTCTTCATAGTTCTTATAGTTCTGTCATTAAAGTCTAATGTCGTGAAGTCCACTAAGCGGCGAGGAGGCGGCACACCAGCTCCGTGTTTTGTTTGGAACGTCGTGTTCGAAACAAAAGACTGCGTCGTCGGCCGCCGCCTGTAGCGCGTGGTTTTAATATAGTACTGAATATTTGTAGAATTACATTTTGGAGTTTTCTTATGCATTATTCTCATATTTAATTACATTTTTAAATAAAATCACTATGTAATATCCGTGCCGCGGACTGGCCTTCCTCCCTTCGCAGCAGTTGCAGCAATGTAAATAAATACATACTTACGTGTGGACAGTCATACACAAATCTACCTAGTCCCAAACTAAACAAAGCTTGTACTATGGGTACTAGTCGACGATATACATATACCTATAAAGATAAATATATACTTAAAATACATAGAAAATATCTAAGATTCAGGAACAAAATACTTGTGCTCACCAAACAAATGAATGCAAGCAGTCGTCGATGTACTAGGTATTAAATACCAAAAACAAGATCCGCGTGAGTTACAAGACGCTTAATTATACGGAGTAAAACAGATTCTATTAAAATAGATACTAAAATTTGCTGCGATCGACTGATTTAATTCTGTTTTTAGTAGCCTTGGTTTTTTTATTGCCTCGCAAGAGGTGAGAAAAGTAGAGTATACTCCTCGGGGATAAAGCTGTTTTTGTCTTGGGAGCGCTTAAATCCCTCACTACACTCAGGACTCAGTCTTAATTCCCTCGCTTCGCTCAGGAATTAAGTCATTACTCCCTCGCTCCGCTCGGGAGTAAAATTTGGAGTCCTTCGTTACGTTCGGGATTCAATATCGCACCCGTGACATAAAACAGTGTTTTATCCCCTTGGTGTATAATCTACTATTATCTCACGAGCGCGTTTCGGTCATTGTTGTAGTTGTGACACAATACGAACACTTAGACAAAGTGAATTCATAGCTCCTACGCTGACGCACACATAGACAATGTGAATATATACGAGGGGTGATCCAAAAGTAATGATAATGAAATACTTTCAGTGGCTGAAAAAAGCAAAAAGAGGTTTTATTTTTTAAGGCAGTTACTGGCCAGTAAATTAAAAAAATATATGTAAAAAAATTGATATCTGTCACTGAAATAAATTTATTTATTCGTGAGTTGTCGGAATAAATGCGTGGAAATGGAAAAATATGAAGTGAGAGCCGTTATTAAGTACTTCTGTTTGAAAAAAATGTGTACTAAAGATATACATGTTGAATTGGTGGGAACATTAGGGGACTCTGCTCCTCCGTATACTACAGTTGCACACTGGTGCAAGGAGTTTAACTTGGGTAGAACATCTTGTAAAGACGAACACCGCGAGGGCTGGCCTTCCATCGTCCGCACTGAGAAGAATGTCAAAAAAATAGAAGATTTAGTTTAACTGATAGAAGAGTGACAATCAGACATTTAAATGAGGTCACAGGGATCTCGTATTATTTATTGAATCATAAAACATGTAACATTACAGTTTAACCCAAATCGTTACAAAGATTCTGAACTAAAAACTACAATCTAAAACTAACTTAAAGCTACAGGATACCTGTCTTGCTTCATCTCAAGCACTCTCTTCCATTCTGTCATCAATCTCGCTATCCCTGCCGCAAACAAATCGCATTCAGAAACTGCTGCGAGCAAGGAGTTGATGAGTGCAGTGGCGCGCAGGACGGGGGAGTGCAAGCGTAGTCTCGTGCGCGCGCGCTCAGCGGCCAGCAGAGGCGGCCGCCTCCGCCTGCTGCAGTACGCGTCAGGTACCGAGAGTCTCAGAAATCTTTCCAGTAGGCCGGTACTATTCACTTTACACCTCAATATGTTGACCACAAAGTTGACCAAGCCCAGGTTTCTGCGAAGCTCCAGCGAGTCAAATCCTAGATGTCCCTGTAGGAATCGGGTTGGGTACATGAAAGGGTAGTAGGCATGACTCTTTTTATATATACTCCGAAGGAATTTCTTCTGCACTTGTTCGAGCATGAGTATGTATTTTTTTTCATGTGGGCTCCATACCACTGCGTTTGTTTCAACAATGCTCCGTACGAGCGTCGCGTATAGAGCACGCGTTGCTGGAACCGAGAGCGACACAGCATTACGCAGCACGAAACCCAACCTTTGAAACGCGACGCTAGTGACGTTTTTTATGTGTGGCCGGAACGTGAGCCGCTGGTCAAATAATACTCCAAGGTCTCGGACTTCATTGACGCGTGGCATTATCTTCCCTGCTATGTTGTATTCATAGCAGAGAGACGAAGGAGAAAGGGAAAAAGTCATTACTTCACATTTATTAATGTTAAATAATAACCGGTTGCCCAGGCTCCATCTGTACACCGCGTCAATGTCGTTTTGGAGCATTTCACGGTCCATGCTGGATCTGACCGGCAAGACCAACTTCACATCGTCAGCGAACAGCAAAATAGTGGATTTTTCTATTACCTCGGGAAGGTCGTTTATTAAGATTATAAACAGCAGTGGCCCTAAACTCGATCCCTGGCTTATACCAGAACGAGTATGGTAGGGTTTGGAGAGATATGGGCCATATTTTACAAATTGTTTCCTATCCCCGAGGTAACTCGAGAACAGCTTCAGTAAACGAGGGGTGAATCCCATGTTACCGAGTTTGAGTAATAATATGTCGTTATCTACTCTGTCAAATGCTTTTTGAAAGTCGAGATAGACAATATCAACCTGACAGTGATTGTCCATCTCGCTAGTTAAAATGTCTACCAATTCCAGCAAGTTAGTGGCTACAGACCTCTTAGGTAAAAAAGCATGCTGTTGGCTGACGATATGAGGCATGCATTGGGGGAGAAGGTGGTCATGGAGGACCATTTCGAAAACCTTGGCCAGGGCCGACAGTATGGCAATGGGTCGGTAATTCTCCACCATCAGCTTGGACCCTTTTTTAGGAATTGGGGTGACACGAGATAGCTTCCACGAGTCTGGGTACTCCCCACTGTTCAAGATGATAATACTTACGAAGGTCCAGTTTTAGATTGTTTAATAAACAAAAGCTTTCTTTGTGCCCCGAGCGAGCTTTTTTACCCTTTTACGGCAGATCGTCATACAAGCAACTAAAAAGTTTGTGTTTAACTCAAGTGTTTTCTTTTCAGTCCACAGTATTTTTTGTGTAGTGTAATTCTACATTATTTATTCACACCGGAAGCTCAAACAAATTTTCGTCAGATCTTGAATAGGCCTTGCCTTTAGTGTTATTCTACCTACGTAGTTTCGTATAAGTAAAGGTAATATAAAAGGGTCTGTTTTCAAAGGAAATACACATCAGCTCTTTATCTTCAGTGGGCGGAACGTCGAAAAAGTATCTCATCTCACGTAATTCGCCGAATAAACTAATTAACGAAGCAATAATACGGGGGTGAATATCATATTTCGTGTTTTGCACTTGTCCACCCATGTTAACTTTAAGAATTTTTAACTACAAGAGTCCAGATTTTTTTTGAGTGAAGATCATTCAAGAAAGCTACACTGCCATCAAATATTATGTCGAATTTCCATACGGAAAGTGAAATTAAAAATTTTTGAAACTCAAAAACCTAAGCTCTTTGGCGCGTCCACCACTGTGTTTCATTATTGTAACTCTATAAACTTTATTTATTTTTGCCAAAATTACGTCCGTAACGGTTTTACCTGTATTTATGAATGTTAAATTACGCCATATTAAGCCGCAATATTTTTTTTAATAATTTAATAAAAAGTTATCAACAATTTAATTTTGTCCATCCAAATAACGCCTAATTTCTTTGGCATAAATGTCCAGACTGGCATAACGTTATATTTGTATCTACGCAATCCTCACCTCGTGTCCCTACTCCCTTTTGTTCCCAACTAACGCCTGACGGGTACAAAACTATGTCAAATGAAACGTGTTTCTCGAGAATAATTTTTATATCGCTCATCACGGACTTTTTTCCGGCGAGTGACTAATTTCTTCGGTATTCGATTTTACGGTCAAATATGTATTTATATTTTTTATACTTTTTTAGTGCGTGTGTGTTGCGATTATCTGCATCTGTAGTTATAATAAGAAATTATACGTTAAACACCCAAGAAGAAAAAAAAAATTAATATCGATTTCTAACTTCTTTGGTGCTAATTTCTTTGGATTTCTTTGGCATATAGCTCCAAAGAAATTAGATTATGTCCAAAGAAGTTAGAAAATGCTTGAGAATGCCCAAAAATGTATTCGAAATTCGTTATATTTTTGAATTTCATTGTTCTATTTAGGATTTGAATTGGTTCCGAATACGTTCTAAATATATTACTAGTACCAAATGAATGAGTCAGGTCCTTGTTTGATCAACAATTCAAAATCAAGAAAAATAATGTTATTATACTCAAAACATACTCAAAAGATTAAAAGCTGATCAAATGCACACACAGTAAAAACTGTTCTAACTTTACTGCGGTTTATAATGCCATAGCTTTATGTTACGTGATTGAGTTGGTTTAAGTCTTGGTCACAAATTAATACACTAAAATGGCATGACAAAAAAAGAAATCAGCCATTAAAATTAAAGATTTTGTTATATTTGTAATTTACAGTGCACAGTACATTGGTTGTTTACAATATAAGAATAAAAATGTTTAAGAAATTAGTAGAAAAATAAAATATTTTTAAGATTGTTAAATCTATGTAATAGAACAAATCTGATATTTTGTAAGCACTGTAAGCAGATATATGTTTTAATGGAGTTAGTAAAGCTGTTTTATTTCATTACTTAATATACAAAAACTATTTGGATTTGAAGAGTAGCTAATTTATCTGGCGTTATATTCTAATTTCTTTGGAGTGATTCTGGTGCATTACTAATTTGTTTGGCATATTTTCTAATTTCTTTGGACCTATCCTAATTTCTTTGGCAATACAATTTTCAAATTGCTAAAACTTAAGAAATATAGTAGAAATTTAAAGCAGAATAATATATTACTACATAGATTTAAGTCCTTAATAAGGCATGTTATTCCATTTAGCTAAAAGCTCAAAAAAAAATTGCGCCACAGAAATTAGAAAATTTCAAGCGAAATTTGATATTCACCCACGGATGTTTCGTATCCGGTCCAGAAATATGGCTAGACAGCAGGATATAACAAGATAATTATGTGAAGACGGAATAATTGTGTGATAAAAGTGTGTAGGTACTAACGCCAACACAGTTAACCGGTTATTCGTGTCTCTTATTACAGCCAGCGTCGTATAAACCGGTTTTGCGTGGCCCTTATTACAGTCAGCGTCGTATAAACCGGTTATTCGTGGTCCTTATTACAGTCAGCGTTATAAAAAACGGTTGTTCGTGGCCCTTATTACAGTCAGCGTCATATAAACCGGTTGTCCGTGGCTCTTGTTACAGTCAGCGTCATATAAACCGGTTGTCCGTGGCTCTTGTTACAGTCAGCGTCATATAAACCGGTTGTCCGTGGCTCTTGTTACAGTCAGCGTCATATAAACCGGTTGTCCGTGGCTCTTATTACAGTCAGCGTCATATAAACCGGTTGTCCGTGGCTCTTGTTACAGTCAGCGTCATATAAACCGGTTGTTCGTGGATCTTATTACAGCCAGCTTCATATGAATCGGTTGTTCGTGGCTCTTATTACAGTTAGCGTCATATAAACCTGTCGTTCGTGGCTTTTATTACAGTCAGCGTCATATATTATTGTAGCAGACAAAGTGGCCAAATACATTATATTTTTTATGGTGTATCGAACTATTTCACAATTTTAGCTGCTACATACTTATACGACGCTATATACCTTCCATATGAAAAGGTTTTCGATTCATGAAAAAAACTGTTAAAAAACCTACCTAGTAAAAGTTTTATAATAATAAGTAAATTAAAATAAATAGTAAATTAATAAAGAAACTGATCATCTTGAAGGAATAAGAGATTATTTAGAGTTTTATAACCTAACAATTGAAGAATTTAAAACGCAACTCTGCCCTGCCCTTGTACCCTTTATTTCTGTTCCCAATTGTAGGCTACCCAATAAAAACATCGATAAAATAAAAGCAAGGTCATAAAGAGTGTTGTAAATTCACTTGTACGCACTTTACAACACTGACATCGGTAACACAATCTTCGAGGGCCATTAAATTATACAGCTTGTACCCACATCCCATAAACTGCGGAATTTACTAAACTCCGATATAACGACAAAATGGCCTCGCCGCCATTTTATGAACACTAAAACATATAAGTAGAGATAGGAGATACAACGTATAAGTAGATTAAAGAAAGAAAGATAGAAAACATTTATTGACTGCACAAAAGACACACAATACCATACAAAAAATAAATAAATAAAACCGGCGTACAATTATCTAAAAAAACGGCAAAAAAATCATGTCTGTTGTATGGGAGCCCCCTTAACATTTATTAACAGACATATGTACATCATCTGTGAAAATTTCAAATGTGTAACTATCACAGTTCATGAGATACAGCCTGGCGACAGACGGACGGACAGCGGAGTCTTAATAATAGGGTCCCGTTTTAACCTTTGGGTACGGAGCCCTAAAAATTGGCACTGTACTCGGAACACATAAAATAACGTGTCTTCGCGGCAGATGGCGACAGGGAATTGGTTGCTGTCTCAGCATAATGCCATAGTTGGCTTGATAGATTCAACAGTGGCCTTTTAGAGTTCCATACTCAAAAGGAAAAAAACGAAACCCTTATAGGATCACTTTGTTGTCCGTCTGCATGCCTGTCTATCTGCCTGTCAAGACCCTTTACCCCGCGAAAGCGTGGAGGTATTGAGTTGAAATTAAAACCTCCAAACTCCTTAGTTAACAGACGGAGAACAAATAAGTGATCCTATAAGAAACCCTTCGTTTTTTCTTTTGAGGTACTGAAACCTTAAAAGAAAAAATGCGATCAATGAGAAGAAAACATTACACTTAATTATCTGGATAAACACTTCTAAGATCAAATTTCACTTCCCGTTCGCTGGCAGGCTATTACTCGTAACTAAATCCCAATCTCGATATTCTGGCGCCAAAGATAAGGAACTGTCAAATTGCAAAGTGGGCGATACGCGCCGTATCGTATCACCCTCTTCAAACTTCGCGAGTGACAAATCACACCCCAGAGCCTCCGAGTTACGTGCAAGTCGAGCTTCAAGTTTGGAGGTTATGCACAGAGGGCAAGCTACTCGCCCTGCTGCTTCATAGTATGTCTAATTGTAAAGGGAACAAATAAAATGATCACCTAAATAACTTTTGATATCACCAAATTTTCGAACCCTAAAATAAGGCTGAACACTCAAAAAAATGTATCGACCATCAATTTCAGATCACCTAACCACTCATACCTATTATTCCAGCAGTAGCAGATATTTTACTTATTGCGTTCCCTGAAATTTTATAATCTCATCAAAAAATTCTCAAGTACCACCAAAAATACTAAACTACCACCAAATCTCGTGCATCATTTGTTATTAGAATTACGTCCAAATATTATACACATTACAAGCTATATTGTAGTTAATACATTCAAATTAATTATTGAGCGACATGTTTCGGACTCACACGCGACGTTGTGGTTACCGAGTGACATGTTTTGGACTAACACGCGACATGTTCGGGCTCATCAAGCGACATGTTTCGGATCCAGCGACATGTCTCGGACCCATCGAGCGACATGTTGGGGTCATCGAGCGACATGTTTCGGATTCACACGCGACATGTTTCGGATCCAGCGACATGTCTCGGACCCATCGAGCGACATGTTGGGTTCATCGAGCGACATGTGTCGGACCGACACGCGACATGTTCGGGCTCATCGAGCGACATGTTTCGGACTCACACGCGACATGTTTCGGATCCAGCGACATGTCTCGGACCCATCGAGCGACATGTTGGGATCATCGAGCGACATGTTTCGGACTCACACGCGACATGTTTCGGATCCAGCGACATGTCTCGGACCCATCGAGCGACATGTTGGGGTCATCGAGCGACATGTTTCGGACTCAAACGCGACATGTTTCGGATCCAGCGACATGTCTCGGACCCATCGATCGACATGTTGGGGTCATCGAGCGACATGTTTCGGACTCACACAACATGTTTCGGATCCAGCGACATGTCTCGGACCCATCGAGCGACATGTTGGAGTCATCGAGCGACATGTTTCGGACTAACACGCGACATGTTCGGGCTCGTCAAGCGACATGTTTCGGACGCATCCAGCGACATGTTTCGGATCCAGCGACATGTCTCGGACCCATCGAGCGACATGTTGGGGTCATCGAGCGACATGTTTCGGACTCTCACGCGACATGTTTCGGATCCAGCGACATGTCTCGGACCCATCGAGCGACATGTTGGGGTCATCGAGCGACATGTTTCGGACTCACACGCGACATGTTTCGGATCCAGCGACATGTCTCGGACCCATCGAGCGACATGTTGGGGTCATCGAGCGACATGTTTCGGACTCACACGCGACATGTTTCGGATCCAGCGACATGTCTCGGACCCATCGAGCGACATGTTGGGGTCATCGAGCGGCATGTTTCGGACTCACACGCGACATGTTTCGGATCCAGCGACATGTCTCGGACCCATCGAGCGACATGTTGGGGTCATCGAGCGACATGTTTCGGACTCACACGCGACATGTTTCGGATCCAGCGACATGTCTCGGACCCATCGATCGACATGTTGGGGTCATCGAGCGACATGTTTCGGACTCACACAACATGTTTCGGATCCAGCGACATGTCTCGGACCCATCGAGCGACATGTTGGAGTCATCGAGCGACATGTTTCGGACTAACACGCGACATGTTCGGGCTCGTCAAGCGACATGTTTCGGACGCATCCAGCGACATGTTTCGGATCCAGCGACATGTCTCGGACCCATCGAGCGACATGTTGGGGTCATCGAGCGACATGTTTCGGACTCTCACGCGACATGTTTCGGATCCAGCGACATGTCTCGGACCCATCGAGCGACATGTTGGGGTCATCGAGCGACATGTTTCGGACTCACACGCGACATGTTTCGGATCCAGCGACATGTCTCGGACCCATCGAGCGACATGTTGGGGTCATCGAGCGACATGTTTCGGACTCACACGCGACATGTTTCGGATCCAGCGACATGTCTCGGACCCATCGAGCGACATGTTGGGGTCATCGAGCGGCATGTTTCGGACTCACACGCGACATGTTTCGGATCCAGCGACATGTCTCGGACCCATCGAGCGACATGTTGGAGTCATCGAGCGACATGTGTCGGACCGACACGCGACATGTTCGGGCTCATCGAGCGACATGTTTCGGACTCACACGCGACATGTTTCGGATCCAGCGACATGTCTCGGACCCATCGAGCGACATGTTGGGGTCATCGAGCGACATGTTTCGGACTCACACGCGACATGTTTCGGATCCAGCGACATATCTCGGACCCATCGAGCGACATGTTGGGGTCATCGAGCGACATGTTTCGGACTCACACGCGACATGTTTCGGATCCAGCGACATGTCTCGAACCCATCGAGCGACATGTTGGGGTCATCGAGCGACATGTTTCGGACTCACACGCGACATGTTTCGGATCCAGCGACATGTCTCGGACCCATCGAGCGACATGTTGGAGTCATCGAGCGACATGTGTCGGACCGACACGCGACATGTTCGGGCTCATCGAGCGACATGTTTCGGACTCACACGCGACATGTTTCGGATCCAGCGACATGTCTCGGACCCATCGAGCGACATGTTGGGGTCATCGAGCGACATGTTTCGGTCTCACACGCGACATGTTTCGGATCCAGCGACATGTCTCGGACCCATCGAGTGACATGTTGGGGTCATCGAGCGACATTTTTCGGACTCACACGCGACATGTTTCGGATCCAGCGACATGTCTCGGACCCATCGAGCGACATGTTGGGGTCATCGAGCGAAATGTTTCGGACTCACACAACGACATGTTTCGGATCCAGCGACATGTCTCGGACCCATCGAGCGACATGCTGGAGTCATCGAGCGACATGTTTCGGACTAACTCGCGACATGTTCGGGCTCATCAAGCGACATGTTTCGGACGCATCCAGCGACATGTTTCGGATCCAGCGACATGTCTCGGACCCATCGAGCGACATGTTGGGGTCATCGAGCGACATGTTTCGGACTCACACGCGACATGTTTCGGATCCAGCGACATGTCTCGGACCCATCGAGCGACATGTTGTGATCATCGAGCGACATGTTTCGGACTCACACGCGACATGTTTCGGATACAGCGACATGTCTCGGACCCATCGAGCGACATGTTGGGGTCATCGAGCGACATGTTTCGGACTCACACGCGACATGTTTCGGATCCAGCGACATGTCTCGGACCCATCGAGCGACATGTTGGGGTCATCGAGCGACATGTTGGGGTCATCGAGCGACATGTTGGGGTCATCGAGCGACATGTTGGGGTCATCGAGCGACATGTTGGGGTCATCGAGCGACATGTTTCGGACTCACACGCGACATGTTCGGGCTCATCAAGCGACATGTTTCGGACGCATCCAGCGACATGTTTCGGATCCAGCGACATGTCTCGGACCCATCGAGCGACATGTTGGGGTCATCGAGCGTCGTGTTTCGGACTAACACGCGACATGTTCGGGCTCATCAAGCGACATATTTCGGACTCAAAATGTGTTATATATATATATATATATATATACAACGCGCGAGCCGAGCGAGCGAAGCGAGCGTGCCGCGGTAGCGGCCGGCGAAGCGCCAGAACCACCACCTGTTGAGTCCGAAACATGTCGTTGGATGAGCCAGAACATGTCGCGTGTGAGTCCGAAACATGTCGCTCGATGACTCCAACATGTCGCTCGATGGGTCCGAGACATGTCGCTGGATCCGAAACATGTCGCGTGTGAGTCCGAAACATGTCGCTTGATGAGCCCGAACATGTCGCGTGTGAGTCCGAAACATGTCGCTCGATGACGCCAAAATGTCGCTCGATGACCCCAACATGTCGCTCGATGACCCCAACATGTCGCTCGATGGGTCCGAGACATGTCGCTGGATCCGAAACATGTCGCTTGATGAGCCCGAACATGTCGCGTGTTAGTCCAAAACATGTCACTCGGTAACCACAACGTCGCGTGTGAGTCCGAAACATGTCGCTCGATGACCCCAACATGTCGCTCGATGGGTCAGAGACATGTCGCTGGATCCGAAACATGTCGCGTGTAAGTCCGAAACATGTCGCTCGATGACCCCAACATGTCGCTCGATGGGTCCGAGACATGTTGCTAGTCCGAAACATGTCGCGTGTGAGTCCGAAACATGTCGCTCGATGACCCCAACATGTCGCTCGATGGGTCCGAGACATGTCGCTGGATCCGAAACATGTCGCGTGTGAGTCCGAAACATGTCGCTCGATAACACCAACATGTCGCTCGATGGGTCCGAGACATGTCGCTGGATCCGAAACATGTCGCGTGTGAGTCCGAAACATGTCGCTCGATGACCCCAACATGTCGCTCGATGGGTCCGAGACATGTCGCTGGATCCGAAACATGTCGCTGGATGCGTCCGAAACATGTCGCTTGATGAGCCCGAACATGTCGCGTGTGAGTCCGAAACATGTCGCTCGATGACCCCAAAATGTCGCTCGATGACCCCAACATGTCGCTCGATGACCCCAACATGTCGCTCGATGGGTCCGAGACATGTCGCTGGATCCGAAACATGTCGCTTGATGAGCCCGAACATGTCGCGTGTTAGTCCAAAACATGTCACTCGGTAACCACAACGTCGCGTGTGAGTCCGAAACATGTCGCTCGATGGGTCCGAGACATGTCGCTGGATCCGAAACATGTCGCGTGTGAGTCCGAAACATGTCGCTCGATGACCCCAACATGTCGCTCGATGGGTCCGAGACATGTCGCTGGATCCGAAACATGTCGCGTGTGAGTCCGAAACATGTCGCTCGATGACCCCAACATGTCGCTCGATGGGTCCGAGACATGTCGCTGGATCCGAAACTTGTCGCTTGATGAGCCCGAACATGTCGCGTGTTAGTTCAAAACATGTCACTCGGTAACCACAACGTCGCGTGTGAGTCCGAAACATGTCGCTCGATGACCCCAACATGTCGCTCGATGGGTCCGAGACATGTCGCTGGATCCGAAACATGTCGCGTGTGAGTCCGAAACATGTCGCTCGATGACCCCAACATGTCGCTCGATGGGTCCGAGACATGTCGCTGGATCCGAAACATGTCGCGTGTGAGTCCGAAACATGTCGCTCGATGAGCCCGAACATGTCGCGTGTCGGTCCGACACATGTCGCTCGATGACTCCAACATGTCGCTCGATGGGTCCAAGACATGTCGCTGGATCCGAAACATGTCGCGTGTGAGTCCGAAACATGTCGCTCGATGACCCCAACATGTCGCTCGATGGGTCCGAGACATGTCCCTGGATCCGAAACATGTCGCGTGTGAGTCCGAAACATGTCGCTCGATGACCCCAACATGTCGCTCGATGGGTCCGAGACATGTCGCTGGATCCGAAACATGTCGCGTGTGAGTCCGAAACATGTCGCTCGATGAGCTGGAACATGTCGCGTGTCGGTCCGACACATGTCGCTCGATGACTCCAACATGTCACTCGATGGGTCCAAGACATGTCGCTGGATCCGAAACATGTCGCGTGTGAGTCCGAAACATGTCGCTTGATGACCCCAACATGTCGCTCGATGGGTTCGAGACATGTCGCTGGATCCGAAACATGTCGCGTGTGAGTCCGAAACATGTCGCTCGATGACCCCAACATGTCGCTCGATGGGTCCGAGACATGTCGCTAGATCCGAAACATGTCGCGTGTGAGTCCGAAACATGTCGCTCGATGACACCCACATGTCGCTCGATGGGTCCGAGACATGTCGCTGGATCCGAAACATGTCGCGTGTGAGTCCGAAACATGTCGCTCGATGAGCCCGAACATGTCGCGTGTCGGTCCGACACATGTCGCTCGATGAATCCGAAACATGACGCTTGCGTTTCTTACATTGCGTAGATCCGGTATTATAGACTAGATATTAATTTGATGAAACAAATGACGCTTGAAATTAGGTGATCATGTAGTATTTCTGGGTATCGAAAGAATTATTTGGGTGTAATTAATTTTAATAGGATTACGATCCCAGTTATATTTGGATGCGAATTATATGAAATTTGGTGTTTGAAATTAGGTGATCATTAAGTATTTTTGGGTAGAGACTAATTTATTTGGTAACAATTTAATTTAATAGGTTATCGACATGTTACTTCTTCGAGTTGCACTTTATATTAAAATGGAGTTGAAAATTTGGTGCGAATCTAGTATTATTGGTAATCAAATGTAATTTTTTAGGGCATCATTCGGCAATTAATTTGGTGGTTCGTTAAATGCTACCCAATTGTAAATACGTTGTGATTACGTTGCCCGGGTCCGTGAGAGTGTGCCGGAGCAAATCTAAATCGTTCACGAACCGTTCGCTAACCCTTCACCCAAACAAAACTCCAAACAAACCGATTCAATGCACGAATAGCACTCAGTCAGTTACACGCTTGAATTCGTTACAGTATCTATTCGGTTACGGTTACAGTTCGCTAATGCCTCATCAACATCATCATTTTCAGCCTGTAATCACCCACTGTTGAGCATAGGCCTCTCTCCGAGTACGCCACTAGTCCCCGGTATTGAGCCAGTCTTCATCAGATCAATGAGTGATCCGCTAATGACTAATACCGGGCCCTATCCACTATTTGTTTTGCTTCCTTGTTCTCGCCTCACTTTTTTGTTTCTCGTCTTCCACCCGTCGATCTTGACGCCATTATTCGCAATAAGAACGCGTGATCAGATATCACTTACCCTACATTGGGTTGCTTCAAGTGAGGTCGTATAGCAACTCGCACAATGTGAGCCGTGCTTAAGAGTCTAAGTGCCAATTGCATCAACGTACAAACACAGACCGATCATCGTCAAATATGGCGCCGGCATCGGTAGCTGTCATCCCATAGAAACTTGTCAAACTTTCCATAAAATCAGATTTGACGAACACCGCTTACGATTACAGACGGTTTGGTGCAACCCAGCCTAAGTGCCAGTTGCACCAACGTACGAACACAAACCGGTCATCGTCAAATATGGCGCTGGCAGCTGTCACAATCAGATTTGACGAACACCGTTTACGATTACAGACGGTTTGTACCTATATTTTTAATGGCGACTGGACTTTATTTGGGGACTTGGTAGAAATTTCTTAGAAATTCGATTTAAATGTACAAGTCCGCCGATCCCACTTGGGAGCACCGTGCACGTCACATTATGTTATGACGAATGAAACACGTTTACCGCGAGGGCCTGCGGTGCATTGATTGATGTCGTCTCTAGGGCGCAGAATAAGTAATAGTACTACGTATCTAGGGCGCAGAATAACACGCATATTCTAAAACCTTATTTTACACACGTATGACTTGCGCTAGCTGAGCTTCTTGCTGGATTCTTCTCAGCTCAGCAGCCAGCGGCTTTCTTCTGCAGCCAGAAGCCGATAAGCCAAGAAATCCTGGAACGGAAACGCCGATGGATTGGATACGCGCTTCGACGATCGGACGACCACTTGTCCAAGCAGGGCCTACGCTGGCAATCTACTGGCAGAAGATGGCCGGGGCGTCCTCGAACCACATGGAGGCGCTCAGTTGAAAAAGAGGCTGGTTCAAGTGGCCTCGGCTGGGAAGAGCTGGAAGAAGCTGCGCAAGACCGTGACAAGTGGAAATCTGTTCTGCCTAATGAGGGATAACAGGAACTCATCATCATCATCATCATTCTTCTCAGCTAGGCTAGACTTAGTGAACCAGCGACAAAACGCCCAGTAGCTCGATTCCACTGACACCTCAGATTCGGTTGAAGCCGCTCAACCAATCTCACTGGAGCCCAAACTCTTAGATTATTCCAATGTTTAAACCGCCCGCGGAGTCGTGTCGGAGGTTTCCCCTGGATTTTCCCCAGGCCACTCTCTAACCGCGCACTCCTATCGCTTTATTGGGCCCGGCGTATAAATCCACGGTCAGATTTAAAAAAAACGGCCAAGTGCGTGTTGGATCACGCACAAGGAAGGGTACCGACACCTACTAGTCCACATTGAATTCCTTTTTCGACCGCATCTAGACTTTTTCCGTACCCGAAGGGTCGAAACGGAACCCTATTGGTGTCACTTGTCCGTCCGTCCGTCCGTCCGTCCGTCCGTCCGTCGTCTGTCACAAAATTTTGTTCCAAAGATTCCTTAACTTCCCATTGACCTATGAACTTGAAATTTGATGACAATGTTTATTATTACGTATGTTTTACCAAGAAATACCAACCTATTGATAAATCAGATTTAAAATTTCCTAATTTTTCATATTAATACCAACTTAATTTTACGGTTGGCTCGCACTTGGCCGGTTTTTTTTTATTAATAATGGGATTGCCAATGATTAAAATGATTGACGATTAATGGTTAATAATTACAATAAAACTATGTGGGATCATCCTATATGCAGCGTGACGTCAAATTTATGTCATCGGCATGAAAATTACGGGCCCCGCTGATAACAGTTATGTTCGGATATTTGTGCGCACCTTTTTCGCTCAGATTTATATGATGGTGAATGCACGAAGTATTCAAATAATACAGGTTAAGTATCCTTCGGGTTTTGTTTACTAAGCAAAGGTTGCTGAAGGGCGTATATCGTCAATCACGCAATTTATATGTCGACCCTTCCTTCAAGAACAAAACCGGTGCGCCGGGGAGCTATTCTAATAGTTCATGCATTTTTTAAAGATACAATACATCCTACCCTAGATAAGAGTGTAATGACTGGAAATAGATAGCCAACTTCACGCATATTGTGATCCCGACTAAAGCGCCACCAAGTGCCAAAGTTAGTAATCTTGGATTTATACGTGACAAAACATACAAAAAGTGCACCCGCCGCTGGGGATGGAACCCGGGTACATTGACTCTAAAGGCAGTAGGTATGCTTTACCACAGGGCCACGTGTGTGATGCTGGTGCGCATCGAATTTTTGAATACCTTTTTAACAGGCCACATTTAGAAGACAATTCCTGCAAGTTTAACCTTATTATGGCTCCCGGTGTCGCCGATGTACGGGATCATAATAAAAGATTGTTTTGTTTTGTTTGTTTTCGCCGTCAACCCAAGGATAACCTTAAGACTAGGTGGCGCTATTATTAATTCCGTCAGTTTCCTTCTAAGACGAACAACCATGCATCCTACTATGGACAGGCCTCGCTGAGAAAAAAACTTTACTTGTTAACACTAAATTTAAGTTAGGCTTGCAACATTTTACTTAACGGCTCGACAACAAATTTTGTCACACCTGGCCATAAAGTGGCAATTACCCCACGCTCGTCCTCGCGCGGAAAGTACCACTTCCTGGCCAGGTGACATAAGATTTTGTACTTGTCACGGGCGGTAATAAAGAAAGCCTCAGATCGCATATTTGTCGCCCTTGCCTTCGGCTCCGGCGCCTAATACCTGCGATCGGGCCGTTAGATTGTATGCTCCTGACGACCAGCGTCCTATACAATAGTAAATAAGCTCCAATTAATTTATGACTCTGTGTCAATTTGACAGCGTATACATTATTCTGGCAAATTTGGATACGGTCGTCATGAAGGTAGGTATGCCACCGAATTAGTATTTTAAAGGATCCCTTTGATAGGTCCTCTATTTTCGTATTTGCTTTTCATGAGAAGCCATCGCCTCGTACCTTTGTGGTAGCCATTTGTAAATCGAGAATTTTGCATTCACCGCGGACGCTCGTCGAGCAAAGCTGATGACTAAAAAGCTAAATAAAAAACCACAGGGCGTATCGCGAACCAATACCGAAATATACTGTCTTTATCGCTTGACTTTCTTAGCCTGTTTCTAAACGAAACCAGTTTTTAAAATGGCAATAGTTAGGTACATACTTACTTAGAATTAAGATGGGGCGGATCACGGTCTTATATGTATATCCGAAGCTTATCTCGTTTGCTAAGGAGCTTGGACGCCAACACTTTGTGAAGAGCAGCACTGCAGCGCAAGGTGTTCTGGGTACGGGTATGCAACGTAGTGTGCTAATGTGTCGGAGGCCTATACTCATTGAAGGTCGTCGTGCCAGCTCGGTTAGTTATTTAGTTTTAGTTCAAAAGTTAGAATTACTGAACGTGTGACGTATTAGGTATGGGATGATTATTGAAATATATATTCCGTTCTTCAACTCATTTATTTCTCTTCTCAAACATAACATAACTTGCAGTATTGTTTGTATGTATGTGCTTAAACAAATAAATCTATAATAAGTGTTATTTCTATACTTCGTTCCAGATATTAGATCGAAAAGTACCTTATTTGAGGCGGGATTTTACAACATCTTGTGTTGCTAAATAGCCGTCATACAATTAGTACCGAAGTGCGGGACGTGAAATTTTGTAGCTCAACTTTTATTGTAAGTATGGAAAGAGATTTAAATTGTAGTAGAAATATATTTATTTGCAAGAATACTTATTTCTAATTACTACTATTGTTTTATAACCCTACTCGAAGATAACAACTAAACAATGCATATTTGGTAATCGTCGGTTTTTAGTACTTTTCGTCATCTAATCTAGAACGAACTAAACAATATAAATAATACCTAAGTATTTTATTTATGTTCCATGATCCATCCCGATCAGATTTATTTGACACAATAGCCATGAAACCATATCGCCGTTTTGATAATAGCTCCACGCTAGACAAATTACCTACGTCGGTCGTCATCCGTCGATATAAGTTGACTCCGGACCCAAATTACACTCTTGACCGGGCAGGGGACTTGAACCGGCTCATCATTTTCGTATCACAAATTTTAAGGTGCTTGTCTTTGGTAAGGTTCTTATTGTATGGCTAGGTACTCTAAACGACATAATAATTAATAAGACGTATAGTACTTTTGGGTCACAAACACTTGAAAAAACAAAAGTCGTCCTTCCTATGGTCAATAGTTAACGGCTTATGAGCATGTAAGTTATGATTTTATTACATGGATATATAGAACCGGAGACGCCGTTTATGCAGGTTACGAGGCCAATACAAAATTAAGCTTTGCAAGGCCTTTTCCATACAAACTCTATGCAAGTTTTATTCGTCTGTTTTGGCACTCCCGCATATAATTTTTTTTTTCGTTGTTAATATTGGATATACGAAGCATACCAAGCAAAAAAAATCAAAGAATACAAAAAAATGAAAATAAAAAAAATACAAAAAATAAAAATAAAATATTTTTTTTGCTTGAGGTTCTGGCTAACAGAAAAATAAGCATACTGACCAAACTCATAAGTGTAATGCAAACACAAGCAAAGAAAAACTTGCACAAAGTTTGTATGGAGAGTGCTCACGTCTCTAGGCGCCTTAACTTTCGATATGTCCACAGGAAAGACGCGAACCTAAATCTGTTTATGACCCTTTTATCTCACGAGTGCGGGTTGGCTCTTGTTGTAGTTGTGAGTTGTGACACATACGAACACAAAACACACAGACAAACGCCCCTGCGCCTAAAGCTAAACTCAATTTTGATGCAAGTAATCCACACTTACTTGAGATGCAGACTCGCTAAAGTTGCGAGCTTCTCACGCGAGCCGTAAACGAGTGAGCTTAAATAAACCGCGACTGTACCGATCAATTTGTGTTACAGCGGATTAGCGGCTCTGTACTGTCGGATACACAAGTGTCTGGGATTTAATTATTTTTATATAGAAAATCGCGCACAACTGCAATTAAACCATCCATCTCTCCCTAACTTTACAGAGATCGTTACGCGTTCTCGGAATAAACTGAATTTTTCAGGAATGTAATTTATTTAGCAAGGTTAATTTGGCGCGGATCCAGGTTTTGGAGGGCACTATCAACCAGGCCAGGGCGGCCACTAATTAGGCGGGGGGGGGACTATGTTCGCCTAAGGCTATTGGTATATTAATGTTTATCTCAGGCGAGTAAACTCCTGCGCCCGATCCTGTCTTCGTTTTTGAGCCATCGATATATATGCGCAGTTCTTGTACTCCGGACCGATCGTTTTGTTCTTCAACCAGCCTAATATGTAGCACCTATAGCTTTTGTTGAAGATGTGTTGTTGGGGTACCTTGTCGTTAGGAGCGGCTATCAATGGTTGGTAGGTGATACTCGTAGCTTCCTTGAGGATTTCGGCATGAGTCCCGTTGGCTACACCCCAGAGGTAAGTGATTTTAGTCTGATGGCCGCCGCGGCCGCCTCCTGCTGGATAAACAGATCGAGAGGCGGCAGCCCCAGCAGTACCTCCAGTGCCGCTGTTGGTGTAGTTTTCATGCAGCCCGTAATGGCTGTACAAGCTAGCCTTTGGAATAGCTGCAGTTTATTTTTGGCTATGGTTAGTCTAGTTCTTTGCCACCAGACTACAGCACCGTAGGTGATGATAGGCCGTATCACTGATCACTGCAGTGTAAAGCCACATGGTGATTTTGGAGTGTAGGCCCCAGGTTCTCCCGAGTAGTTTTTTTACACTGCCAGAATATGATACAGGCTTTCTCTATTGAGTGTGTGGAGTGGGGGGGAGGGGGCACCACATCGTCAGTACTTCTAGTGGGCAGATTGCTGGAACAAATTGTCGTAAATGTGAACACGCTGGAGAAAAGCACCAAATTTTCTGGGGAACAAAATCTTAAAAATAATTTTGTTCCCCATACAAATTTTCCACCCCCTAATAAATTTAAAATGACCGACGGACGAGTTGGTTCCTATCAAAAACAAATCGATATAGGTACCTAACTATACCCTTGAAAAAATTTGCTGCAACGTGTCCACGTTATCACGTGAAACTGCCTGAACTAATCTTTATCTCCAAATTGACATAAATTTCAGTTTTTTTACAGCCAGGCTGGCGTTGTGTTGTTTGTTGAACCGTATTGCAATGTGATTGGCACTTGCGTACGCGCCTGTACACAGCTCAGCAACTAAGTTATCCGCCGGGCTGCGCCTCGCGGCAGCTTGCAACTTGCTAGTGATGTCATTACCGATGATAATGTTTATCGATGTTATGTTAAATATTCAACCAAATTCACTAATCACCATGCTTCAAAGATTTTCCTAAGTTTGTATATAAGCGCCTGAAATAAAATAATAGCAATTAAATTGTAACGTGATGAACGCGCTCTACGCGGACGAACTCGCGGGCAAAAGCTTGTTATAATATATCAAATATATCAAATTCCAGCTTAATAAGATACCAGATTAAAATGAGCTGTCAAATTAACGCAAGCAAAAATCTACCTTACAGTCAGAGCTCTAAGTCTAGTTTTGCTTGCGTTCGTTTGACAGAATTTAGCCTTAGAGTTGTGTCCGAACTATCCTTGACCCTGTATTCATAAAACTTTAACGAACCTCTGCTAACTAAAATGTTGTTGGTCCCTTTCTCACAATTGTAAATGTCAAAGTGACAGATAAGGACAAACGAACTTTAGCGGCTTATTAACTAATATAGGTTTGATGGACGTTTATGGATAAGGGGGTTACTGTTCTTAGCGATAATTTTAGATGCATCAAAGCTTCCGCTTACCCATACCATTTTAAATGCACTTTTGTGATTTTTCATTAATAAATATTGTTTCAAACATCACACCAAATCGACCATTTTCACACAATAAAATCCAAAAAGGGCTATGTTAGTATTTAAAACTTTTTAATTATTGATAATGGAAAACAAACAGCGAAAATAGCATATGCAAGTAATTAGATTTAAAATTATACAAAAGCCAAAACAGTTTCCACTAATGAGCTTATATCATTATGATTGCTCAGACAAGACTTCTTTATAAAGTTCTATCAAATTTTACTAATTTTCAAATAGTTTAATACATTTACTAAGATGGTTTAAAAAAGCATAACTATTGGTATATAGGTATTGCAATGCTTTTGCCAAAATTTAAAGTCAAAATATTTTAAAACTTGTTAGGCTTGTAATACTAAAAACAATAAAAAAGCTGCACATTTCACCCCAATAAACCGACATAAACCCATTCCTCACACATGGCAGCCCGCAATCTTTCGCGGATCACGCCCGCGCCGACCTTCACATTCTAACCTTAAAATTATATCAATCTGGGCGAAGATCATAACCGCTGACTGAAGCGTTTAATATTTATGACACATCACTTTTACGCGTAACATGGAGATAAAACTTCAAAGAGAAAAAGGTACTATGTTTATAACAAATTCATAGAATCTTACAACGTTCTTGAGACTGTTGTGACAATATAATAGCTGTTCCATCACAATGTCTAGAGCAAAGAATATAATACTCACTAAAGAAGGTCTAGAGCCCGCCCGCACGTACTTATTACTTTTTTAATATCTGGGCGGCCGAGCTTTGCTCGGCGTTTTCCCGTACGTGAGAACTAGCTAGATCGATTGCTCGTTCCCGAAAACGCCTAAGTATATAACTTTCATCAAAATCGTTAGAGCCGTCTCCGAGATCCCCGAAATAAATATATATATATATATACAAGAATTGCTCGTTTAAAGATATAAGATAAAGACAACTTAAAGACAACTTCATCGCTGGATTTTGCTTTAAGAATTTGTAGCGTTTTTTACGTAAGTATTTGAGCAGTTTTTACTTTATATAATAAATTTGTGAAGTTTGCGAAAATAGGGTATTATACTAAGGTAAAAATAAATTATTTTTTACTTGAGTCTAACGAAAATACTCGAAAAACATCAATTAAATTTATTTTAGCTAATTGAAAGATTTTATAAGCATAAAGATTTAAAAAGGACGCTGATTTTGAACAAACCAATTCATACTGTCTTAGTGACGTCACTAAGACAGTATTTACCTACAAACTTTATATTAACAAATCGTTTTTGACATTTATTAAAAAGTTGCTGATTTGACTATGAGATTAATACCGTATTAGTTGTGTGAAATAAACGAAAGCGTGAATAAAATGAGTAATACTTTTTAAGTTTTGAAAAAATCCTAAAACTAGTTAATCGACGAAAAATATATCAAAGTATAGCCCGCCCCATGTTTCCCTAAAGTAGTTTCCCTTAAATTTTCCCGGTTTGCGGTATCAAACCTGCTCACAAACTTTCACGAGAATCGTTTAAGAAATGCAACCTATAGAGGAGAACAGAAATGAAGACGCTTCGCTCGACGGTCAATAATTTAACATTGATTTCGCGCCTGTGTACACTGTACGGTCAACTAATTTAATTTCTGGGTCACTTCGTACCGTACCTTGACACAGTGAAAATTTTTATGAAAGCCGCTGTACATCTCATATAAGTATTAATGTTTGTCTAGTATACTCTTAGTATTCATTTCATTTCATTTAAAAATTAGGTATCGAGCAAGTTTCAATCAAATAATATAATTAATCATTTTTCTGTGAATGCAAATGAACTCTCGACAGTGGTTTTATCGACGTTTCCCATCACTACAACTGCTAATCTTCGTTCGATGCCGAGACGGACGCGCGCCTGATCAGACCGATTGGCAACCGCAACTAACACAATCAACAACCCAAGCTCAGCCTTATTACCTAACCTGCTAAGTCCATTTCTCATTGACAGTTCCCCTTACATCTATTAAGCAATTTCCCGTCTTATTTTACACGTTAGGCGCTACGTAATAAGGCCGTTTTTCGTTTATTTTAAACAAGGTCGCAGGCTGATTCAAGTATTATAGATACCCTTGTACAAAAACCATTATTAATTGATCTCTTTTCCTTACAAAGAGAAAAGGAAAAGATGGATAAAGATCATAATTAAATGGATAATGTAGGCTGATAATGGATTCCTGGATGCTTTCATTAGTAGGTATAATTATGTTAAGGATTTATTGAAAGAAATAGGGACGGGCACTGCTCTAGGGACCTACACAGTACAGTCAGCAGCAACGGTTGCTACGCGGGCGAGGTGTTCAAAATGATCTACACACGCTCTTATTCCCTCATAATAAAGATGTGTCAAGATGATTTTGAGCACAGCACAGTTTATTCTAGCGCAAAACATGGTTCGGCAAGATTATAGAACACAAAATTTGCTAAAACTGCGGGCTCAAAGATTTTTTCCATGGCCCCTAGGGACGAAGATATGACAGGAGATATCTTAAAAAATTGCCACTTTTTTCTAGTTTTCCTTTCATTTTTATGTTTTAAGTGCATTTTAGCGCTAACTATAGGCAATATTGTAGATCCCAAACTATATCTATAGGGCGTTATACTTTGCGAAAGTAGATATTTTGAAATGATATCTTTCGCTTATTACTATTAGTTGAACGTTATACTAAACGATCGTATATTATGACTGTTAATATGATAAGTTTTTATATCTCGTATTATTTACTCCTGAAAAGAGTAGGTATCTTTTGAAGTCAGCATTTAATATATCACAGATTTGACATATGAATATGCCAGACGCTGAAAACCACGTTAGTGCTTATTCATCGTCCCTTTGACTTGGCACCGTTAAATAGTCATGAGTCGCCGAGGGCGGTAGGTCATTAATCATTAATTAAACCTAACTCATGTTTATTATAGGTGTGAGAAAATATCGCTTAAAACATGAGTAGAAGCATAATAAATGAGTTTAGGTATAGTACAGTCAGCGTCATATTGTATGCAGCAGCCAAAGTGGCCAAATAGTTCGGTACACCAAATATTTTGTATGGTGTGCCGAAGTATTTTGACACTTTGGCTGCTACTTACTATATGATGCTGACTGTACCTACTTTTATCTCACGTCATCATCATCATCATCATATCAGCCGAAAGACGTCCACTGCTGGACATAGGCCTCCCCCAAAGAGTGCCACAATGACCGGTCCTGCCTGCGCCACCCGCATCCAGCGGACTCCCGCGACCTTTACCAGGTCATCAGTCCACCTTGTGGGGGGGTCTACCCACGCTGCGCCTTCCGGTCCGTGGTCGCCACTCGAGAACCTTTCGCCCCCAACGGCCATCGGTTCTACGTGCAATGTGCCCCGCCCACTGCCACTTAAGTTTAGCGATTCGAAAGGCTATATCGCGCTCACGTCATACTATTATACTCGTCCTATTACTGCAAATACCGGTTAAGTCTAAAAAACGCGTTTTGAGATAAAGCCATTTGAATGTTTGATGTTCTTTTCTATATAAAATAATAAACAAAATTACACTGCATTGGTATATTCCTAAGTGTAATTTTATCTAGTATACTACATTGTCATGCAAAGGATCCAGGCTGTATGTTATTGACATTAAAAATACAATTCAAACGAAAGAGCCGCGTACTTAATCGGTTTTTCCTGTACAAACACACTTTTGTATAAATCCTTCAGAAAAGCATTTGATGGCTATACATCTATCTATTTAGCTTTAACTTACATATAATTTACTTAAAAACCACAAACTAACAGTAAATACCTCTTAGATTTCGAGTTTTTTCGACTTTACCAAAATTTGATCCAAGTATAAGCGGTTTTACATGTACAAAATATTGGAAATTCTCACTTAAGTCTAAATATTTTCACTAAATATTACTGATTACCGTGTGATGACTAAAAAAGTAGTTTTTAGAAGTAAAGGATTCATGTAATAGCCTGCAATTAATAATTTGTTCGTGTTTGAAATTAATAAACTGAAATTTATTCACTTTATTAATAGTTATTCATTCATTAAAAAGGTTACAAAAGAGGTGAAAAATCAAAGACAAACTTACGAATACTCTTTGACAGCAAATCAGTGCTTCAGGCTCTGAGCAGCGACAACTTCACGTCAGGCCTAACCTAATATACGAATGTCACCAAACACTCGCAGAGGTATGCGGAGACAAGAACAAGGTAAAAAGTTACCTCAGGTTAGGTTAGGTTAGGTTATTGTAAAGACAATGGGTAAAGGGACACAGCGGCTCGAGAGAAAACGATGCAGCGGATGAACTAGCCAGGAAAGGCTCAGAAACACCGGCATACGGGCCAGAGCCAATTGTGCCCCTGCCCCTGCCACAAAAATACATACAGAATGAACTAAATCGATACATAAAACACCTGCATCAAAGGCATTGGGAAGACCTAGACACATGCAGGCAGACAAAAGAAATAATATTAAAACAAAATCCCAAACTCACAACCAGACTACTGAGAACACACAGAAACCAACCCAACTACGTAAAGTAGTAGGCATCATAACAGGACACAACACACTAAACAAACATCTCTACAACTTGGGAATCACCGACAGTCCCTTGTGCAGAGCAGGCATGGGGGCAGAAGAGACTGCTAGACACATTCTACTAGACTGTAAGCAGGTAGAAGTATACAGGAAGAAACACATAGGAAATCCGAACACAATGCAGGAAGCAGTAAACAATATAAAGACACTAATAGGTTTCATACAGGAACTAGGGTGGTTAGTGTAGTGCTACCCCTTTTTCACGCAAAATAGGCACGTTGGATGTCGACTTGCCGTAGAACCAATGAAGAAAAACCGATGCCCGTTGGGGCCGAAAGGTTCTCGAGTGGCGACCACGGACCGGAAGGCGCAGCGTGGGCAGACCGTAGACTCCCCACAAGGTGGACTGATGACCTCCTCTAAACCTACCTAAAGGTCGCGGGAGTCCGCTGGATCATTGTGGCACTCTTTGGGGGAGGCCTATGTCCAGCAGTGGACGTCTTTCGGCTGATATGATGATGATGATGATGACTCAGACACTGTAAACTAACTTACACTTTCAACCGGCCGGCATGGAGCTATAGAGCTTGTTTACTACGGCACGGAGCGATCGCGTTATGACCTTTTGACCTTATATTAATCTACCTACTCAAATACCCGAAATAAATGTATCTACTCCCTTTGCAGAACTGTTCTAGTACATTCTTTATTAAAATCTTTAGTACTTACTGCATCCTTCCCCGTGGCCATTCTAACCAGTCTTCTGCTCCTAGCACTCATTTTAGAACACACATTAGCATTAATTTGAGCTGGTAAACAATTAATCAAAGACCAAATTGCAAAACTCAACCGTTGTATTGGCGCGTCAGTCGCAACTGAGTGAAGTTAGCTACAGTGTGAAGCAGATAAGCGCACTTAGCTGGTTTTGCCTGTACAGATACACGGTAAGACTGGAATAAAGTTTCATGCAAAAACCTCTGGTAAACGCACTTTGATGGTTCTACCTGTACAGCTACTCGTTAAAACTGGAATATAGTTTCATACAAAACCTAGTAAGTCTATATATAGGTTTTTGGCTGTACAATATTGCAGTTTGACGAATAAGACGATTTTCAGGAAAAACACTATAAACATGTTTAATATATTTAGCTTGACTTAAAGTAAATAATTTTACTAGATAATCTTCTACGCAAATACCAAATAAGTATACTTAGTACTTACTTTCAGAACAAAAAAATACTATAATTTCATTAAATAAGTATGCAAAAATACGTTAAAACGCGATAGCAGTTTTTACTTGGAGGAGAAATTATAAATCTTTGTGTTATCATAGACATATGCCATTCTTCCAGTACATAATGCTAAAAAATCATCATTAAGCCGGTTTATGCTATAAGCTATCTTCGGAACGAAGGGTCGTATCAAAAAATGGGTTTTACCAGTTTGTAGCGCTTGAAAAATTAATTCTAATGGTCTAAAAAACTAATTTTCGACTTAAACTCACTTAACCGGTATTTGCAGTAATAGGACGTACTATTCTGTGCTCACGTGCACGGGTGAGTTGCGGTTGTGTGTTGAGCTGTACATGCACACTGTCTATGTGTGCGTCAGCGTAGGAGCTATGAGTTCACGTTGTCTTTGTGTTCGTATGTGTCACAACTACAACAATGGCCAACCCGCGCTCCTGAGATTAAAGTACTATATCCAGTAAACAAAGGATCATTTTAGGGTTCCGTACCCAAAGGGTAAAACGGGACCCTATTACTAAGACTTCGCTGTCTGTCCGTCCGTCTTAAACCAGGCTGTATCTCACGAACCGTAATAGTTAGACAGCTGAAATTTTCACAGATGACGTATTTCGGTGAGTTGCTGCTATAACAACAAATACTAAAAAACAGAATAAAGTAAATATTTAAGGGGGCTCCGATACAACAAAAACGATTTTTTTCCGTTTTTATAGTTAATGGTACCTACGGGACCCTTCGCGCGCGAGTCCGACTCGCACTTGTGCGGTTTTTTTTATATACAACGTCGGTCGCAAGAAACAAGCCTACGGCCTGCTTGATGGTAAGAAAGCACCGAAGCCTACGAACGCCTGCGACTCCAGAAGAGCGCGTTGCCGACCCATAATTAAGTAGTGCCACATATGACAACGTCAAAAGTCTTTATTACAAAGGAATAAAAACTTTTGACCTCTTCACATGTAGCGCTAGTTTTGATGCTGACTGTACCTACCTAAAGAACTAGTGGTGGTGTTACCTTTAATGGCGGAATCAGGACAACACTTTAGGGACGCGTCCCAAAAACAAAAGAGTTCAATGATGGCGTCGGTTGAATCGCTCGGCTAGTTAATAAATTACCAGTTATCTTATGTTTTACCTTAAAAAATATCAATCCTAAGAAAGAAGCTAAATAATAGTAACGTAATAATGCAGCTTAATGTGCCAGCGCCGGCAAATCGCACCGCGCCGCTCCCGGCGAGTGATAATTTTCAACTAACCAAGTCACTAATCCGGTCGGCGAAGCTTAATTCACAGCAAAGTTGTGGACACACTGCAGTGCCTATTTTAGATTTTAGCCATATTCGTTGGGTACCTACATACCCCAGTATATTATCTACTAGTAACGGCATAAGGGCGTTTTTCACTGCGCCGATTTTCCACTTTAAAGACTCCCTACTTTTTTCCGGATTTAGGTAATTTTGCGTTTTCTGACACAGAAAAACGAATATTATCCATTTCCGCGAAGAAAAAGTGTCCCCCACAAAAAGTCAATTTTTAACGCTTTTTTCATACCGTTTAATATGGCTCGTCACAAAACTGACACAGAAAATTTGTATGGGAAATCAAGTACATTATTTTATTTATCTGAATCAATAGTACTCATGATTCTGAACCAGAAAACCCAAGTGTGAAAAAGCCCATAAACGGCGTCTTCGTTTTTATAAATCCATGTAATAGATACATAATTTACATGTACATAAGCTGTTAACTATTGACCACAGAATACGTGAGAGGCAGGGCACAGCAAAATGTCATCTAGCTCGAATTTGGAGCAGCTCCGGAATTGACAATATTTCATAATTTCCAAAAGTCTTAATTCGAAAACCATTTCGGTAAAAACGTGTGAAGTACACAAAAAACATTTTTTTAGATTTTTTTCTCCGTTAATTTTGGAAAAAATCGCAAATTACTGTAAACCGAAAGTTGACGTCATCTTCCTCGCTGTATTCAGGGAGACCTTAGTACAGAGTACAGAAAATCGCTGCTCTGGAGTGGCTCTGGATTCTTGTTGGGAAGATGACGTCATATTTTACTTACGCCCTTTTGGAATGACCTACTTTTCAACGTGTTTATTTTGTATGAAATAATGAGTTAAATTGAAAAAGAAAAAATACGGGTGGCTTAATTTTTTACCTATTTTCTAACTAGTTCATAAAATAAAGTACGCGCACGTGACTGCATTGCAATAGGGATGATGACACTATAAAAGGAAATCAATAAATCCAAATTTTCTACAGACTCAAATTCTCAATCAAATGACGAAAAAAGTAATTCAAAAAATAAATAATTACGTAATTATAAGTCTTCAAAGTTTTAAGAGTGGGTATTTTCTGTCTCTTTTCCGCAAAACGCACCTCTGTATTGAAACATTGTCATTTACTATGGCGCTACTCAACAGTGACGTCACTGTTGAGTAGCACTTTCTCTCTCTTACTACGAACATTCTAACCGTTGTAGCTTCGTTATTTTTTACACGACTGCCCACAAAAAGGAGTGTAATGTTTTTGAGATATTTGAATATGATTTTCACTATTTGGCATAGTTTTATGTCTTGTTTCTATTAAAGTATTTTTTTTTTGAGTTAACATCCCTGTTGCGGGCGTCTATAGGCTGCGGTGTCAAAATCAAAAATACGACTTTTGTTTTTAAATAGGGTAACCCAAAAGGTAAAACGGGACCCTATTACTAAGACTCTGCTGTCCGTCCGTCTATCCGTCTGTCGGTCTGTCACCAGGCTGTATCTCATGAACCGTAATAGTTAGACAGTTGATCACAGTTGAAATTTTCAGCTATAAGAACAAATACTGAAAAACAAAATAAAATAAATATTTAAGGGGGCTCTCATACAACAGACATGATCTTTTTGTCGTTTTTGTAAATAACTAGCGACCCGCCCCGGCTTCGCACGGGTGCAAATTATACATATAAACCTTCCTCTTGAATCACTCTATCTATTAAAACACAACCGCATCAAAATCCGTTGCGTAGTTTTAAAGATCTAAGCAGTGATGGTACGAACCCTTCTCGCGCAAGTCCGACTCGCACTTGGCCGGTTTTTTTCAACTTGTAGGACCCTGAAATACCCTGTTTAGCAAAATTAGTTGACCTACTTAATCCTAATGTGTCCCAGCCTTACGCCGTTGGCGACATTTTAGCTCTCCTGGCAGTAATACTGGACGATGCGATTAAGCCAACCAATCACACGACACGTGGGAATGGGCTTGTAGCAAGCATTAAATCTTGTTAATCATTAATTCCTTACACGTCGGGATTACTTACATTTACTCACACTAAAATTATTATGTAGCCAAGTTTTGAAGATCGGAAATAAACCTTGGCTGATTTTTAACCTCCTTAGTCTGAAACGACGTAGGAGTGTGTTCTATATTTTAAAAGTAAACTCATAACTCCCGTGGAAGGTAAATCAGCTATAACTATAGCTGCTCTATACGCATGTGTGTGTGGCGTCGCTAGGCAACTGTCAAATCTGACATGTTCTGCAACGCGCTATCGAAGTTTACTTAAGTCAGTTGCGTATATAGAACTTCCAACCAACTCTCATTGGACTTCATCACGTCGGGGTCACCAATGTAGAATAGAAATGGTATCTCCTATATAGGAATAATGTACAGGGTTAAATATATACAGGAAAAGGGATATCTACAAACTATATACAAATATACAATAGATAAGGAGACACAAGAAGAAACGACAATAGAGAGATCTCTCAGGGACCGAAGTCCAATGAGAGTTGGTTGGAAGTTCTATATACGCAACTGACTTAAGAAACTTCGATAGCGCGTTGCAGAACATGTCAGATTTGACAGTTGCCTAGCGACGCCACATCTGCAATGACACCCTTTTCAAGCAAGTGTGATGAAAAAGTAAAAGCGTCCATTGAAAAGTCAATGGCGTTTATTGTGTGTCTCAACCTTTATTATGCCTTCGGGAATTCTAGAATTATGGCGCCACTAGAACAATGAAAATGCAATGAATTTATACTTCTTATAGGATTCCTGTTATGTCTTACACAAAGACAATAAATTCCTGCATGGTCAGTCATTAATTTATCAATTATGATTATGACTTGCTAATTGAGTCATGTTAGTTCGCCTTCGTCGTTCACCTAATGCCGGTCGCCGAATTCATTTTAAACTACTTAGGCCAACGAACGTCGTCTTTACACTAGTCTGTCCGCCTACTACGGCGTCTTGGCAGCTGTCGATCGCCGAATGCGGCCGACTAACGAATCATAATCATATTGTTTATTGCATATCACATTACAAAAGTTTTTTTTACTTCTCGTTCGCCGCATGCTGCATATGCGGCGAACGACGAAGTGTAATTGCCGCTTTACCACCAAAGATGTTGTATGCAGCTATGTATGTATGCAGCCTTTAGGGGCAAAAAGCCTAGATGGTGGGGTGTCGCTAGTGACCCTGCCTACGAAGCTCGTGATCCCGGGTTTCAATGCCGATCAGGGCATTTACATATTCTGTGTGATTAGGACGAATCCTGAGTTTTTGCTGTTTAAATAGAAAATAGAAATAGAAAAGCATTTATTGATAAACCAAACACACAGCACTAAAAGAAAATGAAATAATACAAACAAAAAAAACTTAAAGTAAAAAGAATAAAATATTTAAAATTATACAATGTGTGTGTTTCCTATGTATTTAAGTGTTTATCTATAAGTATTTATATCGTCACCTTCTTCCTAGCTAAGATGGTGGCTTAAGTATATTTCGGACATATAACATTCCTCCCTTACTGTCAAGTACGAGAGTGTGAGGGACGAATGCTATATATTATGTCCAATATATAAGCGATGCGCATGCGATTCACAAACAGACTCGTCCTACTGTCACCTCACCCCTCACCCCTTTTTATACAGACACTGTCAAAAAGTCACAAACCTTTGGCAGATTCCAGGCCCCTATTTATTGTCACCTTAGGCGACTTCCTGACTTGGCGGGGCAGGATCAGCGGGGTGACTTTTTCTTCCTTGACGTAAGCATACTGACGTCGCAAAGATTCTCACTTGACGAAATACTGTCAGTATTACATTTTCGCAGTAATAATATCATGCGCAGAAGCGGACCAGGGGCCCGATTTTTGAGTGTCGAACGCTCGAATTCTCACTCAAAACATCATAGTATTTTGACAGATCTCGTACCGCCTCCGCACCGACATATCAGGAAGTCGCCTTACAAGGACTATTCGGTTTACATTGCCGGGCCGGTAAGTATCGATGCTATATTGCGACCATCTTTACGTGATGATTCAGAAGTGTACTTTGAATTGTCATTGTCAGTTGACAATTGTCAAGTTGCTAAAATAGGGCAGGTGAGGAGTGAGGTGACAGGTAACAGCCGGTAACCATAGTAACTAGTAAACTTTTCTTCGTATGCAGGGAAGTCAGGTTTCTCAGGAACACGGGACATGTCCGGTTTGATGCGTTGGTGTCCCGGTGTCTCAGCCATTAAGCAAATTGTCCCGGTTTGTAAAGAATAGTTTATAAGTAACTAGTGTCAGCTAGAGCTAAAATAAGTACCTATGCATTGTACGATTATAAGCCTGCTGCTTAACGCAGGCAGTGCCTGCGCGGCGCACAGCGCATGAAAGATGGCGTCCTTTATCCTTTGACTTTGAGGATGAGTGAGGCAAGCGCTGATATCCTTTGAATTTTTCTCTTTGGCCTACAACGACTTTTTCTTTAATTGTCCCGGTCTTCGTCCCCATGATTATTTATGGCAACCCTACGTTAGTTTGACTATTTATAATCAAAGTGAGTACTTGTTAATTCCAAGTAAACTAGTACTGCATCTTGTAAGCTATTAAGTTAACAATTCTGATCATAATAACCAGTTTGCGCATACGCACGCAACTGATACACCTATAACTGTCTCTGTCTAACACGTACCTAATGACCCATTTACATAATTCCGTCTCGTTCTACAGGCTATCGTAAACTTGACCTTTTATGATTTTTCTTGTATCATTCTTGGAGTGCCGAGTGAGTGGGATGCGCGTATTAAATTGTTTTTATTTTATAAGAAATTAAGTGTATTATTAGTGAAATACTTTGAAAATGGTAAGATATGTGCTATATTATTTAGTGATGTGATATAAGTGACGTTATACATAGTGATACTAGTGATGTTAAAGGAAGTCGTAATGACGTTTTAATTAGTGTTGTGTCGAAGATGTTTACCGGTTATGGAGGTAGTTTTTTTAATTATTTACGACATAACGGATGTTCTTCTAGATGGTTAGACTGGTTTGTAATGGTTTTTAATAAGTTAACATTGATTTATATGAATTATAATTTTTGGTGAGTTGTATAAACTGTATTTTCTAGAAATATGTTCGCACATTCAAATCACAAGTATTGAAAGTCCTACGATTACTATGATACAATATTACAGTCAACCGGGGTAACCAACGTGCTAACTGGGTAACCGGGGTACTTTAGAAAAAAAAAGGGTCTTGACAGACAGACGAACCTCAAAGTGATCTTATAGGGGTTCCGCTTTTTTTCCTTTTGAGGTACGGAACCCTAAAAATGGGGCCACTTTGATAGATTTAGAACACGTATATAATCATCACTTACTATGTTATGTCTAGTTTGATTCAATTTAGTAAATAGTATACGACATAAATTTTTTTTAAAGTCGCCCGTCAATTCTTAAATACTTTGATACTCAAATAAGGTACTTACTAAAAACCTCATAAATCCTGCTAACTACAAATGCATAAACAAACAATAAGAATTAGGTACTCAGCAAGCCATTGATTTAGATTTAGATTATCAATTTCCTGATGAAAAATTACATTATATCTGCGTACATGTCAAAATTTTAAGAATTGTTATCATGATCGGCAAAACGGCAAAAATAAGAATATGACAATGTTGCTACTAGTATACCTATAAATCTGCTCCTTCATACATTTCGATTAAGGGGAGATATTCCCAACGCAAATGTCCCGCTCTAACACGCGTGAGTTTACAATTAACCATCCCGCTCTCTACGCAAGCTCTGCGCGTAGTTTCATAAATATTTAGCTATAGTCATTAAGCCAATCATTTTATCAAAGCAAATCCAGCGAATTTGTCAATAAGTATTTAGGATCTATTGAGTACAAAAATTAAATGTTAAATATCAGTAATATAGCCGTAATATTGAAAATACATTCCAAAAGGGGTATATAAATTCACGATTATTTTCTATCGAGCGAAATTCATCAGGTCAACTGACTGCGATTTTGACTAGACAAGATCCTTATGTAACACATATATATTTTTTTAGATTTTAAGACACTATATTCTATGTCTCAAATGGTTTTCACAGACTCAAAAGTGGTAATACCCGGCCTTAATTACAAACAAAAGTTGCAAATGCACCTTTAAATGCCAATGATTTCTAAGAGTTGATTCAAACTGAATACCATTTCATAGAATGAATTAAGTACTTACGCAGAATTTTCGATTCGTGGTATTTTATAGATTGAATAAAGGTTTGCTTACAACTTACAGAACGGCTATCAAAATGATGATTTATTTATTTACCGTAGGGCAATTATTTATTAATTGAATCTGTCAGATTCATAGATAAACTGTTTTATCTACACACATATCATAAATCCTCTAATATGCGTTCGAAAACCGTAGAAAATGACTCTCATTTCAACATTCAATGAATTTATGGCAATTTTCTTATCTGTGGCTAAGGCTACAGCAGTAATAAAATATTTCATTTTAATCTCATATATGATGTTAAAATATTACGTCAAACAAAACTGTCAAAATTTAAATGTCAAAGTTGACATGTCCCTATTCTAGTATCACTGAAAATTCAAATTCAGTCGATGCGAAATGTCAGCTTGATGTTTTTTTAGTATATATCGCACGAAATTTGAGCTAGAACGACATGATCACATCAGAATAAGGACTCTTTACTTTTTAAAATAACATTCAGGTATCTGTTGCCAGTTCTGATTTCGATATTTCCGCAACCGTGCAAAAAAGGTTGTATTAACACAATTATTGTATTTATTTACTACGGTGTCTGAACCCATCTTAGAGTAATTATAATATGTGTGTAGATAAAGTAATGTATGCAACTGTACATAATTAGGCATTAAAACACTCGTGTGACCTTATTATGAAACTCGCCTTCGGCTCGTTTCATAAAACACACTCGTGTTTTAATGCCCCTCATTATGTACCAGTTGCATAAACTACTATTATATTATATACGAAAATATTGCGTTACGGTCATCCACAAACTTTTTCCTTATTCCTATAGGATAAAATTTGACCAACGAACGACAAAAAAGTTACCATGACTTAAATGACATATTTTTTGATGTTGGTCGTACTATAGTAAGGTATTTGTTGATATCGTGACCTACCTCTTTGATATGATACTTAATAAAAATATTAAGGCGCAAATCTTACACAAATCGACTTAGCCCCGTAGTAAGCTCAATAAGGCTTAGGGATGACGATATATGTATTTAATAGATATCATAAATACTTATGCACATAGAAAAAAAGACTAAACAAATATTCATGTCCATCACAAAAATATTTAGCCTGACCGGGATTCGAACCCTGGACCGTCGTTCGTAGGTTCACTACTTGGCTATAGTCGATAAAACATCAATACTCGTGGAGATAAATAAACAAAATAACGCGTCGATAGTTCATATCAGCCTTAAGTCGTCATACGTCGTATGATTTCCGAGTATAAAAATATTTCTAAGTATTTATAATAGGTATAACAATGATTATCTGAGACGCGGACGCTACCCGCCCTTGACATTAAGCAATATTTTAGCTCGCTTAGCGCACAAGGAGGAAAACCCGGTAATTACTCTTCAGAATGCCCGTGCGATTGTTTGTGCCTCTTAATTGATTACCAGCATAGGCCGAGAGCTCGTCTAATTATCTGTACTAATGTAGTACTCATGATTAAAGACCGCTAACCAGTTGGAAACATATTGATTGATATATATACGAATAACTTAATACAATTAATAATTAAACCTAAGTTACTATTGTTTTAGAATTTAAGCGCTTGGCGAGTACATATATATTTATCCGTCGGTTATAAGTTATTTTACTAAGTTTATTTCTGTTTCAAAGTCAATTGTTTTGTTATTGCTCATTGGAATAAACTTAGGAAACTTACACTATATTTACATTGTCAGTCATTATAATAGTCTCAGTGTCACTATTTTAGTCATAAGGCAAACAAATAAATTGTGTCAAGATGAATGTGTCAAATGTGTTAAAGCAGTTTTTACAATTTTTATCTGTTAGTTTTTAATGTTGAAACTAGTCTTATTATTCGCAAGTTAATTAACTAAAATAAAATGAATCCATGTAAAATGAGTTCCAAAATAGTTACAAATCGATATCTAACAAGCATTTTATCCATTCTATGGTGCAATGCAGCAATTGACTTTCGGCCAAAACCATTATTTTTCGTTTTATTGACTTAAAACGGAAGTATTCTAAAGTAGGTACTATCATAGTTTGCCTATCAATAGATAGAGTAGGAAATTTTCCGGTGATAAAAGTTAGAGAACATTTGAGGGCCGAATCTGGCATTTGTAGATATTAAAACTAAAAAGACACTTAAAATAAAACACGATGAAATATTTATATATTTATATTTGAAAAGTGTCTTCTCTATAATAGTGCGTTTTTGTAGATTTTTGTCCAAACTTCACAAACGGTGGCTGGTCAAATCGGTTTTCAAGGAAGCCTTGAGACGGACTTACATTATGCATATTTGTTGGAATTAATAATTTGTATTTATTGATTTAAATTTCGACAAAAACTACGTCCGCAACGCTATTTTTAGTATCTCTAAAGGTTTAATTCCGCAGCAACTGCACGTTCCGCCGCACTCCAAATTGAACCGTAATCATAAGACTAAAAATCCCAATTCAGAGTGAGCGGCGTGTGCTGTTGCGACACTTCTCCGCTCATTTCAAATTGAGCTTCTAACGAATACCATTACGGTTCAATTTGGAGTGCGGCGGAACATGCAGTTGCTGTCTGCTGTCGGCTGCGGATTTAAACTTTAACTTTCCGGAACATAATGTTAACTTTTTTATTTCCGTTTACCCATGCCCCTCCATTTTCACCGTTGTTCCTCCATTCAAATCTCCAAAGTTTTCAAATTAGATATTAAATCACGCATCGTGTATCTAAAAGGCCAGCGCTATATTAACTTCCCACATTATTGTATGGATTTACTGAATTCGGCCACATTCCCTTGGTTCTAGAATCCCGCCCCTGGCCGCGTGCCAGCCCTTGCGCATCTGACATCACCGTCCTAATTTATAAGATTGCTCCGTCCAAGATCCCCATGAATGACCGCAGGAAACTTTTGCGATGTGATTGCTTCCAGTGGCTCGTACTTATGCCTATTAAGTTGGCTACAAGCCAGCCTGTAGTATATTCGGCTAAAAGTATTTAATTTAATCAAGTTTGTATTACTTCTCAGTCATCCTCATTTTTGTGCACAATGTCACATTCGTGGATGTCATTACCCTGGATGAAATTATAGCTATACTAATATTATAGACATGACAATTGCGCCGTCTGTGGGGACGTTCTAGTAGCTAGGTCATGGCAATACCTAGTGATAATTGTCATGACATTAACAATAGCTCTCCTCTTGCAGAGATATTGCAATTTGTTGTAATTTATTACCTATCGACTCACTAATAGTTCTTCAAACTTTGTAATATTATGGATCATATGTCATATGAGGATAAAATTCGCTAGAGATGCTATACTGCGGACATGTAATGTAGTAACAAATATAGAAATGATTCCAATCGAATACGTCCAGTTAAATAGATCCTCAGCTATAAAGTTCAGGATGTACTCCAGCTGTGGGAATACTAATTTGCAAAGCAACTTTGTACTAAAATGTATGTCCATCACTTAATGTAGCTTAACTGCGTTAATAATTAAGTTGAGCGTTCAATCCCGCGGCTTTGCATTTTTGACTGGCTTCTAGAAAAGTTTACTGTGCTCATAGTTAGCTCAAATGTGTTCTATTTTATTTATCTGTTAAATTACATGTAATACATACCTAACTACCTAAAGGAGCGCCCGTGGCCCAGCGGCGCCTGCGTACCGCTTGCGGTATCTAAGGTTAAGCAACGTGGGCAGCGGTCAGGACTTGGATGGGTGACCGCTTTGAGTGGTTACCAACTGAGCTCTCCCGTGCTTTGGAAGGCGCGTTAAGCCGTTGATCCCGGTTGCTGTCTATGGCAGCAGTCGTTAAGCCAAGTTGGAGGCCTTCGGGCGGCATGAGAACTTCTAACAGTCAAGTTGCCCACTCACTTGACAAAGCCTAATCCCAATAAGGTCTAGTTTCCCCTCGGGGTTGGAAGGCAGATGGCAGTCGCTTTCATAAAAACTAGTGCCTACGCCAAATCTTGGGATTAGGTAGCGGATCCCAGGCATCCTTCAGGATGCAACTGTACTGGGATAACGCTAGGAGGATGACATACCTAACTACCTATAGTAGATCTACTTAGGTATATCTCAACCAATAATCATGATGGATTTACAAAACGCGCAATTCCTTAAAAAGACATGTTTTTCAAAATATCTAGGTTTACCCTATAATTTAAGAATACGAAAGTAATGATCCTGGGTGATGTTAAAACTGGCAACCTTTAATTTTATATAGTTACCGTACCTGCTGCTGCTCACAAAATTTCACGAGAATCGGTTGAGAAATGCGACCTGTAGAGGAGAACAAACCGAAATCCGGGCGCAGAAAAATACGAAATCATTGATAAAAAAAAATGTTTTTTAAAATTTCCAAAAACTCACTCGCCAAAAAACTTTCTTTTAATTTTCGAACCTGAGGGCCGTTTTTGAGTGTTGAGCGCTCGACTCTTCATTCGACATCTGTCAAAACATCATAGCTTTTTGATCTCGAGTGAAAATTCGAGCGTTCGACACTCAAGAATCGGCCCTCTGTTCACAAAATTTCACGAGAATTGGTTGAGAAATGCGACCTGAAGAGGAGAACAAACGGAATTACATACGAAAGCATTTTTGTCGAACCTAAAATAAAAGTAAAACAGCATTATTCTGCATTGAAACAAAAAAAATATGGGAAAATTGGTTATCTGCTCTAGGCCTATAAAATGACACGCACGAAAATGCAGCGAAAACATTTAGGCACTTGCGTGCTCTCACCATTCACAGGGGGTGTAATATCATAATTATATTAATTTTAACATAAACTGCTAAATGGGTCATAAAGACTTGAAAAAACAAAAGTCGTCCCTTCTGTGGTCAATAGTTAACGGCTTATGTGCATGTAAGCTATAGGTACTATTATCACGTGGAATGCGGGTTACCAGTCCAATCTAAAATTAAGCTTTGTAGCCCTTAACTTTTAATATGTCCACAGGAAAGACGCGAACCTAAATCTCTTTATGACCCAAATACTAAACAGCAGTAGGCTATAATTTATTTCCTAAGATTATTAGGTACAATGTGTGGACGATAAACTATTAGGAAAATAATATTAAAAATGTACCTAGGGTGACACCACCAGTAATGGATACTCTAAGCTGACAAGCACCAGTAATGGACACTTCAATCCTAATTAAAAGATAATACGGTTTTAAATTGATTGTTCTATAAAAAATGAAGGACTCTTATTGTCTTTAACATAAGAGTCAATGTACATCATTGGGCCTTGTCCATTACTGGTGGTGTCACGTCACCCTATCTAAGTCTTTACAGTACCTGAGTTTAGTCACAAGGATTTTGAGTAGGAGTACACCGATAATCATGGAGTTCTCGGAGAGAAAAAAAATACAAGAACTTACAGTTATCATGCCAAATGTATTGAAATACTTATAATAAACGGTCACTCAAGTCTATAAGGTTGAATATCGCTCGACATGTTTCGGACCAGTAAGTGGTCGTTAGTCAAACACTTTCACTGCTGCGGTCAGTCATCCTTAAATCCTTATGTCGTGTTATGTTCGTACACTAGAATACCTACTTACTCTTAGGCTGCGTTTCCACCAGAGATGTGCGAGGATGCGTTTTCATACATTTGACACCTCGCAACGTGCCGAGCGAGGTGTCAAATAGGTATATATGAAAACACATCCTCGCACATCTCTGGTGGAAACGCAGCCTAAAGGCCAAATTCTGTCAAACGAACGCAAGCAAAACTCGACTTAGAGCTCTGACTGTAAGGTAGATTTTTGCTTGCGTTTATTTGACAGCACTTAGCCTTACAGTTTTGTACGAACTATACACACGGACGTGACACGGTTGACTGACAGATGGAGTTAAAAGTAAGTATCAAAGTCGTACGACAAATGGTTGAAAAGTTACTTAAATGCTAAGAATTTTACTGTATTTGCCACTCACTACACAGACTACAGTTTGTAAATTCGGTAAAAAAAAAACTAATCAAATCTGCATCCAACTTTCAACCCTGATTCGGTATTTTTAAGATTGAAAACGGAAAAAGATTATTTTGGAGTTCACTGGTAGGTACCTATAATCAAATATACCATCTGATAAGTGCGGCAGCCACAGACGTCATTAACGCATTAGGTTCAGAAAAATACCCGTTCCCCAGTCTTGATGATCGAGGATTTTAATGCTCCCAGTTATAAATCAATTAAATAGTATTATTAACAGTAATTCAATAGAAATTACATTGTTTCCAACTAGTACGGACATGGTTCGGTTTCGGTCAAAAAACTGCTGAACGTTCGGCGACGCCGAAACTTTCTATAGTGACCGAGACAACGAAGCGAGCGTCTCCGTTTCAGCTTAGACAAAAATATCACTTGTTTTGTATCTTGTTACTAAAATTGTTTTATTTTATACCATCACTTAATAGGTACTTATAGGTGTTTAGTTTTTGATATAAAGAACGGCCCTCTGACGTATTATTCAACCATTTTAACACTTATGTAAAAGTTACGATTTCGCCAAAACCGAACACCGAACCTTCGGCTTCGGCTTAGACATGCGCAAAATGTGTCACTAATAAAAAGAAAAGAGTGATATACTTCATTCCTTCACTGTGACAAAGAAGATAATTATATACTAACGTAAAACTGTGAAGATATCACTCATTTAGTTCACTAGTTTAGTTTAGTTCAGTTCAGTAGCTCAATAGATCCATCTACGATATAGATTGGGTAAAAATATCAATCATTCATTCAATCATGGCGTCTATGTCACTCTCGGAGCGAATGAATAGGTAAACGATATGATGAATCATGAACTGAACTGACTGAACGACGTGTAGTAGGTATCTACTTCGTTTGAATCATTCATTCGTGAACTACTCATGTCTACTTCGGTTTCGGCAGAATGCTAATTTGACACAACTCAGCCATACAAATGATTTTAAGTTTCTTAAGTATACGCTTTGTTCTAGCTCAGAGCCCTCCTACTATCAACGCTCCTAGCGCTCTCACACCAACAGCAGACCCCGCAGTCGCCATGCCCGAACGTCTTCAGCTACGAACCGCCTGGCACGGAGGCGGGCCGGTGGTACGGCGTCGTCAATCTCTCTACAGACAGCATACTGCATTCTGTGTGGATCAATATTGTGCTGGACAGCAAGGCGGATATACTTGGAGTAAGTAGTTTAGTTTACTTTACTTTTATATACTTTATCACGAAATCGTCTGTCATAATAGCGCTGTACCAATAAAAAAGTTAATCCATATACATTGCACTTATCGACAGAATCTGGTGAATTACCTCACTCTCTTCCAGAACTGGGTCGGTGACGTGACTACCTCAGACAACACGGACTTCAAAATCGAAAACACGAAGATGAAAATCCACCCCGGACCGGCTACCGCCGTCCGATTCTTCGTACAATACAACCCGTTGAACAAAGCTCCTAAGTTACAAGCTATAAGACTGAACGGTCGAGAGATCTGCAATGCGAATAATCCGCTGCCAGCGATTGACAGGCCTGATGAGAGAAGGACGACGTCCAGGCCAGGGATAAGGCCAGAGAATAGGCCAGTGATAAGGCCAGAAGACATGCCTCAGTCCAAGCCAGTCCATGGTCAACAGGCTGGCGCGGGACCGGTGTATTCCTCGACGCAGGGACCACCACAGAATCCGATTAATCTTAATATGTGAGTACTTTTATTAACCTTAAAACTATTCAAAGTACCTGCTGTATATGATACCTATGTAGGTCATTGATTAACTTTTTATAAGAGCAGCGAATGCCAATTTTGATTCAGCCTTAATTTATTGCCGTTAACCTGCCTAATCCCCACTAGTGCCTACGCCAAATCTTGGGATTAGGTAGCGGACCCCAGGCATCCTTCAGGATGCAACTGTACTGGGATAACGCTAGGAGGATGATGAGGAACCTGCCTGCTTGTGAGCGTAATTAAAATTAAAGGACGTAGGTAACTTAGGAAAAATTCAAAATATGTTAAATTTCCGCACAAATTCACAGTCACATTCAATACTTAGAAAAAGTACGTGGTGAACAGCGTATAATACTTAGCAAAATTTCGTCACAAATAAAATTTACTTCTACTTATAGGTACTACGTACTTCTAGCAATTAACCTGTATTTAAGTACTGTACTGCGTTCTTCACACAAAGGTGCAAACATAATGCCAATTGCTGCAACAGAGTTGAGATTATTTTTGCTGGCCGATATTTTATAGACCTGTTATTGAACATTAAATCCTCTAGCATGCAAAATGAAGTCGCTTATTGCATGTATTTCTTTACTCAGCCCGGCCAACTAAAATAATCTCAACTATAAACCAAGTTTGTGATGTTGCGGTTGACCGCAAATTGTTTTTCCTTGGCTAGATCATTGGAATCAATCGCGGCAAATTCCACTCAAAAATGAGAAAAAACTAATTAATCGTTACTATAATTATATCGTAATACTCTTGCACTCTGTTTAGTTTCGAACAAATTCGCTCTCCCTAAAATATTATACTTAAAGTTCAAATTCCACAAAATAATTTTCGATCAAGAATTCAAATCGAACCATACGAACTAATTGTCTGACATATTGCTGTTTGTAAATTATTGCACTTTACCTCGCTGATTTTAAAATGTTTGCGACGTTTAAAAGAGGGCGTAGATGCCATTGCATAAGTCCCGCTCTAACACGCGTGAGATTTCAATTAACCATCCCGCTCTCTACGGCAGCTAGGTTGTTGTAGGATAATCTTTTGTCAGGTTTGAGAACTTATCATTTTACAACTGTTAAACCAAAAATCATTGTTAAAGATGGGAGGGTTTTAAAGATCCAACCAAAAACATAAAAAAAGGGTTATGTTTGAAAAATAAAAGTACCGAAATTTTTTTTGCAAATCGTGTTTTCACTTTTAGCAGACTGGAGGAAAATAGTTCAAGATTAATATACTGAAAGGACAGATATTTAATCACTATAGATGTTGAGATCTATGTCGATAAACATTGGCAAAAGTGCATATGTGGGCTCTTAATTAAGCGAGATAATTATTCAAATAACAAATGTAGTAGACCTTACGATGATAAAATGACGTCATTTTACCAAGATATCTTACTAATCGTACTTTTTCTTGATGTATTATTTGCCCAGATTTGCTACCTATTAACTACCTACATTAGGTATTTAGGTATAATCCACAGGCGCCTCCGGCACAAGCCAACAACGTGCAGACAACTTTATGGCTCAAGGATACCTATCGAATATCCATACAAACATGAGGAAACGATTATTTACCCCTTTCGCACCCATATTCTATTAAGGCTGGATATAAAATTTCAACCATCCTCTTAAGGAATAAAAGGTATAGTACTCACAATGCGACATAGGCCATTTTTCTAAACATCAGGACACGCTTAGTAGTTCTCTATGTGACCGTAATTTACCTACGTCATCGTACAAAGAATAACGCATTTATTCCCCCCCTTTTTCGCAAACAGTCACAAGTAAAAGACGTGTTCAATCAAAACAGAGACTTATCTAAAGGGCATATAGTTTATAATTAAATTGGTCGCCAATTTTTGATATGTTTCTTGACTGTTATGAGTTAGGAAAGGTCAAACACGAGCAAATAACGTATTCTCCTTAACTTCATTATTAAGTATTTTAATTGAAGGAAAACGTGGTTTTATGTCGCTTTAATTATTTGGAGAACTTTTGAGGATTAACTGGTTAACAACTTTGTTGAGTCGTGAAAGCTTTTACGAGGTGATAAAGCGTACTTTTGTTCATTACGCGGTATTATGGTTAAAACATTTTTATTATGAAGCAGTCTAAGTAGTACAAAGTATCATTATCTGGAGTTACTTTGTGTGCTGGGATAACTTTTATCAGTCCAAATATATAATAGTACATAGTTACCAGTGTAGATAATTAAGTAATTTTTTACCTACATCTTGGAATAATAACACAAAGAACCGTAGTCGAGACTATGCCGTACATCAGTGGGCACCAGTACCCTTACCATGAGTTGGCAATGTTTGCATTACCGTACTCGCTAGCGACTGCGTAAACGATTTAGTATGGCGATTCTTAGTTCTATTGCATAGCCGCCAGAGGCGCTGTACTTTTGTCCATACTAAATCGTTTACGCTGTCGCTAGCGAGTACGGTAATGCAAACATTTCAAACTCATGGTAAGGGTACTGTAATGAGCCATAATGGCTAACCCTTCGTTGTCATGTAATTACCTATCGTAGCTCCAGGTAACTAGCTCGTGCAGTATAGATGCGTGTCATCTACGAAAGCGCGCCCCTCCACCGCCCATTCCATGAGAATCGCTGTGGAGGGGCGCGTCGTTGTGGATGACACGAACTATACCTGTGAAAACCGACTGGATTAAGTTTTGTTACACATCAGTAAAGTTCTTACCGCTCTCTCATTCTATGCAAGACCTAATCTTAGTAAATGAAAGAAAAAAAATACTTAAAACAAACAAGAAAAACCTACATTTTTTAAGGAAATGTAGGTACCTGCAGTTGACTTCAAAGACATGTTTAAATATCTGCATTCTTTTAATTGATATGTATAGGCGGTATATAGCAATTGCCTATAAGTGTAGTATAGGACCCAACTGGGTTCCCTGTGGCACTCCCCCGTATGGTTATTAGCTGCATATTACCTGGATTGATTCGAATTCCTAATTCTACAATTAACGAGTTTATTCATTGATCATACGCTAATCTCCATTATGTTAGAGTAATTCATAGTTAACTACAATATGAAACGGTTAGTAACATGCGCATATAATGAGGTCAAATGCCTCCGGCCCTCCGATGTTATCACGGACTGTTATTTTGTCATTTGTTTACACAAATGATTAGGCCGGTCGCACATTGGACACGTTTTCGTACGAAATTACTCGTCCGAACACGCACGAAGCCGCGCGAACGATCCCGACTTTGAAAGTACTACGGGAGCGCACTTACTATCCAGTGAGCGCGCTCCCGTATTCACGAATTGGTCGTATTCGCATCCAGTGAGCGCACTCCTGTAGTACTTTCAAGGTCGGGATCGTTCGCGCGGCTTCGTACGTGTTCGGACGAGTAATTTCGTACGAAAACGTGTCCAATGTGCGACCGGCCTTAGTATAGCGATTCTTAGTTTTATTTCGTAACCGCCAGAGGCGCTGTAGTTTTGTCGATACTATATCGTTTACGCAGTCGCTAGCGAGTACCTACGGTAATGCAAACATTGCAAACTCATGGTAAGGTTACTGGATGTTGTTAACGTAGATATTATCTTGGCGATGACGTATAGGTATTGCGCGCCATTGTCAGTGTTTCATAGTCATAACTCATAACCATAACTTTAATGGCGTGGATTAGTAATTGCGTTAAAACATACATTTGGCAGGCTAATTGCGAGTGAAACAAAGATATCCGCTTCAACTTCGACGAAAATGCATATTGCCGTACCTATGCCCGGTGGATTTCCGGTTGTTAATCATAATCATAAATATTTATTTGTAAGTACGAGTGTTCCCCTCTAAGTACGAGTACCTATAGTGCGTGTCACTGTCACCCACGAAGGCGCGCCCCTGCACCAATCCGTACAATAGACAAGATGCAATATTTTCATTATTACTTTCATTTGAAAGAATTGCATGTAGAATAGAATTGCATTTAGGCGTAAACTGAGAAATCTTTTGTTGGATAACCCTCTGTACTCAGTTAACTAAGGAGTTCATGGAAATAATATTTTAAGTAATTCGTTAGATTCCTTGACATTATTATTTATCTGATTTGTTTTATTATTGTTTTTTTTTATCGGTACTGATTATTTTATTCTTATTATATTATATGTTATTGACGATCCCTTGAGGGAGATACCTATTCATTCAATGTATTGACATTTTAACTTCATTTTTATTATTAATTATTTTGTTTGATACGATCATGATAAGGGTTCTTATAATTTTGACATTGTATGCAGATTTATATTGTATTTTTTCTCATGAAATAAATAAATCTAAATCTAGACCACGAGTGTATTAAAAAATTTAAATACTATGATTTATAATCTTAAATTGCTGTTACAAACTGACAATTTAAACTTTCGCGCCTAAATGGATCTACAGTTCATGTGACGTCACTCGTGTTATGACATTGACAACCAAAGAGAACATATATAATCTGTATGGCTAGCACATGATGGTAACGTCCGTTTGTCGGCCTATCTCGAGCTATCCGTCTTTTTTTGATAGGTTGCGTAGGTGCTGTTAGAAAGTGACGGATAGATCGAGATAAGCCGACAAACTGAAGTTGCCATCATGTGCTAGCCATACAGATTACATATATTTTCTTTGGTTGTCAATGTCATAACAGGTGTGACGTCACCAGGCGCTGATTGCCGTTTTAAAACACGTTCCATTTCACGTTAATTCAAATCGAAATTATTGTTTGAAATAAAGTAAAAACGTTTCAATAGCTATTATTTTATGTATTTTCACCATTTTGGTCACAAAACAATGGTAAATATTATAATTGCATCTTCCCTATTGCACATAGATTAGTATGAGATTCGCTGTGGAGGGGCGCGTCGTCGTGGATTACACGTGCTATACAGATTGCATTTCTGAACTGATACTCGTGAAAGTTTGTGAGCAGGTTCGATCATATACAGAATTTTAGTTTCGAGTCAGTTCTTGGAAATTTTCAAAATCAATTTTACTTCAATGATGATTAGATTACCTATGTTTCTGCGGCGGCTTTCGGTTTGTTCTCCGAGGTCGTATTTCTCAAACGATACTCGTGATTTTTTTTTGAGCAGGGGGCCAATTTTTGAGTGTCTAACGCTCGACTTTTCATTCGACATCTGTCAAAAATATTTTTTTTTCATAAGTTCACATCACATTCATGCAGCGTTTCATAATAATTAATAATACACCTTCCTACCAAATTTCATAATTGTAGAACTTATAGTCTCCGAGTAAACCGGCTGTGACATACGGACAGACAGACATAAGGGTTCCGTTTTACCCATTCTGGCTACGGAACCCTAAAAGCAGAAATTAAACGGAAAAATAACAGTTTTTAGCTTGGAGTTCGTCGATTTGCAAATTCTAATTAAAAAATCATTTTTTGGATTGATACGATACCATTTTTATAACCGTTTTGGGCTTACTACGATGCCGGTTCGGTATTACCGATTAGTCCTAAATTACTTGAATTTGAGCGATCCGAAATCCAGTCAATTTCCTCTTTACAAGGATTTATATATAAATCCTTGTAAAGAGGAAACCTGACTAATTTTCAAAGGAATGAACCAGCAAGCCAACGCTTAATTTGAATTATATCTTCATTTCTGCTTGGATGCGTGCAAATAATACAGATACGGATCCCAAAGAAACTGGTTACGGACTTATTTATTACCTAGATTTGAGTCAGTGTTAAACATTGTATTTAACATACAAAGTTAACTTCGAAGACAGATAGCGACATCAATACATTATTCTCATTCAAACTGCAGTAGTTACTAATCTTATATATATCTAAAATTATCATGTATTTCGATGCTCGAGTGTGACCTGGGGGCCGATTTTTGAGATTCGAACGCTCGAATTTTCACTCGACATCTGTCAAAACATCATAGTTTTTTGAGTTAAGAGGCTGACAAGACCTAAAAAAAGTTCCGCTCTAACACGCGTGAGTTTCCAATTAAGTAACCATCCATCCCGCTCTTTACGGAAGCTCTGCGCTTAGAATAACAAATAAATACTATAATAATTAATAATATTGAAATAAGTAAAGAAATGTGGATTATTTGTGAAATATGACTCGTTGGCGGTTTAGGTATGAATATGTTGACTTCATGATTTTACGGGCTGTATTTCTAATTATCTTATATCTTTAAACGGGCAATTCTTGTATATATCTATATTTCTATATATATTTATTTCGGGGATCTCGGAAACGGCTCTAACGATTTTGATGAAATTTGGTGCATGGGGGTTTTCGGGATCTACCTCTAGCTAGGTCTCATGAAAACGCCGAGCAAAGCTCGGTTGCCCAGATATTTTTATTTAAGCATGTATATAATTATAAGTATCTTTATCACACTGTAGTTTAGTTTAAGCACTATGCATTTCTTTTCACTGCTACTAGTGCACCCTTTTGCTTGTCCGGTAAATTAATTTAAGTTTCACACTGACACATGTTCTTATTTCATTTGATAGGTAGTTTACCTTAACGCAGACAATGTGTATGTAATAGAAACTCTATTACATAGTGTTAAAGTAGGATATCCAATGAAAAGAGCGTGTCTGTGTCATACTTAAAGTAACCTGTACCTCTAGTACTTATAATTATAAGTTTTTTCGAAACAAAACACAAACGAACGCGTTCGCGTTTAGTCTCATTTTGTAAGGCCCTGTAGCTCTAGTATAAGTTTTTTCGAAACATTAACTTATTCGAACGCGTTTGCGTTTTGTCTCAAAATGTATGAAAGTGGTATGAAAACGTGAACAGCGCCTCTGGTGGTCACTAGTGGAAACTAAAACAGCGAGTATAACATTTGTTGCTAACCGATGAACGCGCGTATTTCAAACTCGGTGAGAGCGTTTTCATACATTTTGAGACAAAACGCAAACACGCTCGAATTAGTTAATGTTTCGAAAAAACTTATACTAGAGCTACTGGTCTCCTATAAACGCCATCGGCCGCTTACAGCGTCACGCCGCCGTACGCTGCGTCACAATGCTTACTATAGAGATGTACTGTTATGTTCTCACAGGTCTGTCAGGGTCTAACAGTACATCTCTATAGTAAGCATTGTGACACAGCGTACGGCGTGACGCTATAAGCGGCCGATGGCATTTATAGGAGACCAAGGCCTCTGCGCCTCTGGTGGCCATAGAGATGGTAACTATTTTTTTGCCATATAAATTATTCGAAACTCAAACGTATTCGTTTGTGTCTGGTTTCGAAAAAACTTATACTAGAGGTATTGTATTAACGTAGTAAACCAGCTACTTTCCCTGCTTGTTAACAGAGGTGGTGGACAGGTACCAGCCCAGAGCGTAGGCATCCAAACTGGTCCCAGCTTCAGTTCTTCCGGTACCGGTAGCTTCGGTACCAAGCCCAGTACCAGTACCAACTTCGGATCGCAAACCAATAGCGGTTTTGGATCGCAGTCCAGCTCTGGTACCAGTTTCGGATCCCAATCCGGTACCGGTACGGGTAACGACGATCGGAGACCGGACAACGGGTACCGACTGACCACAGCGGTACCGATGCGTACGAGAACTACTACCAGATACGACGATGAAGACGACGGGTAGGTAGTACCAGCAATTACCATTATTAAAATCTGTTTATAACCCACACAAAACTTGTTGTCTTTCTGATAGGTACCTAATATAAATAGGTACCTATGTTTAATTCTAGGCCTTCTTATAATAAGGTGCTGTTGACGCTCACTTGAAAAAGTCACTATTTGCGACATGTTTCTGACTGCAATACTGACTTTTCCAAGTGATTGTCAACCGTTGTTCTCTTTTTAAGTGTAAATATGTCTCACATTTCTTAGTGTAATCCAACAATATTCCTCTGCTATTCCGCTGAAAGAACTTGTAGGTCTATCAGTGATAATGAGATGCACCAACTTGCCTATTTGGCATGCGGATAATGCACGGAATGCACCCACCCTCCCTCCGCACACGCAGACCTGCAAGCAAACAACAAACCACCACCAATATTGACCAAAAACCTCGGCACGTGTTTCGCCTCTCTCCGTGGCATCATCAGGAGATGCTGACAGGAGGTTTTGCTTGCGCCACGTCCACTCAGCGGCTCGACTTTAATGACGATATTTAAATTTATTAGATTGCTCACATCCGCGTGCAAAACCGTAATGACTCATTCCATTCATAGCCCGCTTAATGACTGCGATACATTATTTATAAATATTTTGGACCTAGTAGTCGTTCTATCGATTTATATGATTTTCCCTTTCCATCGCACTTACGTACAGTAGCTTTAGTATAAGTTTTTTCGAAACATTAACTAATTCGAACGCGTTTGCGTTTTGTCTCAAAATGTATGAAAGTGGTATGAAAACGTGAACAGCGCCTCTGGTGGTCACTAGTGGAAACTAAAACAGCGAGTATAACATTTGTTGCTAACCGATGAACGCGCGTATTTCAAACTCGGTGAGAGCGTTTTCATACATTTTGAGACAAAACGCAAACGCGTTCGAAATTTCGAATTAGTTAATGTTTCGTAAAAACTTATACTAGAGCTACAGACTTGTAAGTGCGACAGAGAGCGAAAACTTCGTTTGTGGTTCGCGGTAGCGGTAGCCCCTGGAATAGAATGAATGAATGTGTAGAATGCGGTGGGAAGACTGGAAAGCGTTTCGCTCACGTAGAGGACACTTCAATGGGTACTGTTTGTTTTTTTCGCTTCGCGTTCGCGTCTAGTTCGCCCACGTAGAACAACGCGTTAGGTACTAAGAACAAATGTCAAAATATTATCAATAGAGGTCAAAGCTGGCCGAGGTCTTCTTAGGCCACGATTTTAACGTTAAGAGGCAGTTAGAATTCACCTTCATTGTCATCTACGACGAAGGACCTTTTGCGTGAGAATGTTCTGTATGTACTTTACGGTCAACCAATTTGATTTCTGGGCAGTGGCCCACGAAGTGTTGTTACCTTATCACAGTGACATTAAATATGAGATCTCTAGCGGCTGTCATATAGATTTTCACTGTGACAAGGTACGAAGCGGCCCAGCAATCAAATTGACCGTACGAATACTTTGAGTTTGACATTGACATAAAATAGTAACGTCATTTATTCATAAAACAAACTAAGCATAAACAGTCCACAAATTGACATTAAATAGGTATTTTATCTACATCCATATCATAAATCCTCTATAATTTGTTCAGGTATGATTAGCAAATGACCACCGTTACAACACTAAATACATAATTTCATCAAGCGATGTCATAATGAGAAACCTAGTAAGATAATGTTGCTTTTTTATTATGATACTGGTGCGTGCTTAGCAAAGACATCAACGCGCACCACTTTTCCTGAACACATGATAGAAGATTTATGGATATGCATGTCGATAAAGTAGTTTTTATACAGTATTATGTATACAGTTGTATGCATAATTAGGTAACAGTTGCATAAACTACTATGACTAAATTAGAGACTTTTACTCTAATGTTAGAGCTTCTATTACAAACATACAATTTCTAGACAGTGTCTAAATGTATGTAAAAGAAACTCTATTATATTAGTGTTAAAAAAGAATATCCAATGAAATTAGAGCGACAGTGTAATTTAACACTGCTGTAGGTATAGATGAAACAATTTGAACTGAGCCGATGAATAGCAACAATAGATACAAAGGACATTGTGTTTTAGTTCAGGTAGCCGCTAATTAGTTACCTTACAAAAAAAGGTTGGAACTACATTTCATGTATACAGAATTTTCAACCTTATACCTTGTTGAGTAGGTTTAAAATGGCCTAAGAGGAAAATAGCACATGTGTATTTCTTAAGAAAGAAATAAGCGCACGCGCCACTGCAGGTATCTGTAAATGCGTAAATGCAAAACGTGCGATTTTTTTTTTTCTTTGAACGCTTCTTATTCTTATGTCAAAGCTGTAGAGTCGATAATCCGATGACATTACGTTCTTGTTGGGTGGCGGGCACGTGGCGGGCGACCGGCGGTAGTAAAATCCAAATGCCATTATTCTTTTGTTGTACTAATTTGTTGTCTTAAATAGACAAGCTCAGTTGTTATTGTTTCAACTGTACACGGAACACGATACCATCAAAAACACGTAGCGTTTTGTTTGCAGGAATGATTACTTCATGGGCGGGCAGCCGACGATCATCTTACCCCCAAAGAACAACAAAAACAACAACAACAACAACAACAACAACAACAACAACTATAACAACAACAACAGAGGACAGGTATGTACCTAACTATCTACTAATTTAATACTATACGTCTGTCTGTCTGTTACTTACCTCTTCACGCTTAAACCGCTGAACCGATTTAGACGAAATTTGGCATGGAAATAGTTTGAGTTCCGGGAAAGAACATAGGATACTTTTTATCCCGGAAAGCATCCCTTAAGGGAGTTGAATTCTGTATGGAAGAGCGATAATTAGGTAAGCGCCTGGCAGAAAAACAGTATCAATTAAATTCTTTAGCGATAAACGATTTCCACGCGGACGAAGTCGCGGGAACAAACTTGTGTTTAATAAATGTTTTATTCAAAAAATGTTAAATTTTTTTCTTCCCGTGACCGTCAAAGGAAATGCAATTAAAAAACGCCATGCGATAATTAAATAGGCACCGTAAGTCTAAGTCTGTTCTTACGTGTCAATTCAACTAGACAAATGTTTACAATAATACACATACTGTTTATTGCACACCTCAATTAAAGGATACAGTACAATACAAAATCACAGTAAGTAGAGGCAAACAACAGGCGGTCTTTTCGCTAAAGAGCGATTTCTTCCAGACAACCTTAGGGTAGCGGAAATTAAGTCTAATCATGAACGATTGATAGTAGGTGGTGCAGAGATAATATATGAAACCTCTTAATAGTTACAACAATTCAACTAAATTATGAATAATATACATACATAAATACAATATACAAATAAACATACATCAGTGGCGGAGCGTCCATACAACTCGATTCCCACCAGCTTGCCTAATTTCCAGCCAGTCCAGTTCTTTAACTACGGCTCATGAAGAATAGGAAAAGCCAAGTATTTCCGGCTTCCCTAAGAATATTTTTGACGCGCCGCCACTGACATAAACATATACAGTTATTAATGTGTCAATTCGAATAAAAAACAGTATAATATGTTGTTCTAGATTAGATTAGATAACCTATTATACGTTTAGAGTAAGTATATTGACTTCTTAAGACGATTCAGTTATAGTACTTTTATTTCACGAGCGCGCGTTGGCCATTGTTGTAGTTGTGACACATACGAACACATAGACAACGTGAACTCATAGTTTCTACGCTAACGCACACATAGATCATGTGCATGTATAGCTCAACACACAACTATGGCTCACCCGCGCTCGTGAGATTTATCTCTTTTATAAAAGTACCTACTCTACCTAGTTATATAGTCGAATTATAATCCAAAATGGGCAAGCCTACGTTGTAACTTATTTTATGAGGAGTAGGTAAGGTAACGCTAATGTACGGACAACCAATTTGATTTCTGGGCCACTTCGTACCTTGTCACAGTAACATTTTAATAGACCTCTAGCGGCTTTCATATTGATTTTCACTGTGACAAGGTACGAAGTGGCCCAGAAATCAAATTTGATTTTGTAGCAAGCAGTTATTTAGAAATTACGAATATACTTAAGTACAAAGCTGGCTCTTACTTATAAATAAATGAAAATCTGGATTAAACAGTAAACACGGCACAAACACTATAGAAAAACTAATTAAAGTCACCATCTCATGCAAGCCAAAATCAATTCTCTTATCAACGCAATAAGAGCTTGTTAGACGACTTTAGCTATTTTGTTTTCTAAGCTTTAGTGTTTGGTATTCCGCCCAGTGTTTCCTTCGCAATGCTATTGGAAAAAGGACTTAACCGAATGTTTTTTCAATGAACTTATGATGTTTTTTGTGTGGCAGTTTTGAGATTAGAATGATCTTAATCCGAGACCGCAGATCGCTTTCCTTGAAGCGACTGAGCAAAAAACTGTTTAATATTAATAATATTCGTCTCTCCGTCTGGTTTTATATTACGATCGCAGTTAACTGATTGAACAGTAGCGGTATTAATACTCGTTAAGTGTCTACTATTAACTACCAGTGCTAAGTTCTAATTATTTTTAAAAATGAAACAGAGTCTTCTTTCGGTTGTGTCTTCAATAGATATTTAAATGATTACCCCTCTATGTGGCATAGCCGTGGGACACCCTTCTTCTTTGCCTAGCCTTTTCCCATTTCATTTGGGGTTGGCTCTCCTCGTCATTTTTCGCCGAGACATCTATTTGGGCTTTATTCAGGTCGTTGTTGATGACAGACATCCAGGTTAAGGGCGGTCTGCCTCGTTTCTTTGGACCGGTATTGATGTTTAAGACTTCTCTGGTCATGTGATCATCGGGCCTCCTAGTGACATGGCCATACCACCTCAAGCACGCTTGAGGCACGCTTCGGCGAGCTTTTCTTCTATTGGCCGGATCTTAAAACTGCCACGGATATGCTCGTATTTCACCCTGTCAAGCAGAGTGACGCCTCCAGCCCACCTCAACATCTTCATTTCAGTGGGACACCCTGTATATACATGAACATACACAGATGAGACTAATAAAACAGAATTGTACTGTGAAAGGATTATTCTGCGGTACAAGTGTATTTAACGTAGCTAAACACAAGACGCCGCCGTTGACGGGGCAAACACACTGCCACACGCATTAATTACTTGCTTGATTCATTTGGCAAAATGGGTATTCATATTCACATGTAAATTTACCTTAAGGCGACTTCCTGATTTGTCAGTGTGGAAGCAGTACGATATGAGAAAAGTGTCAAATGTCAGTGTCAGCTGTCAGTCGACTCGGTACCATTTTTTACTGCGCCCCTACATTTAAATGAGTGCTTCCTGACTGGCGCGGGATGCGCGGTATAGTAGAGAGGCCAAGTGGCTAAAATCAAAATTCCGTTTGTACGAGCAGTCGCCTACCGACGACTGGTATCGTTGGATTCAGTGACGTCTCCCGAGTATGGAACTCGTTGTCGTCACTCTCTAAAGTGGTGGAGGGGGTAACTATGACGTCACAAAGATGGCGGTTGGTGGTATCAAGTTTTATCGATTATCTCTTTAACTATTCAACGTATTGCAACAAATGAGGTGTCAAATGAAAGCTCTTTGAATTGCTAATAATTCGTTCTTAGGAATAAAATGTGAAAGTCTAATAATTAAAAAGTTTTTCTTAAAAAATCGTACTTTTGAAAAAGGTCGTTTTTTTTAACTGCAAAAAACTCGATGAAAGAGGCCATTTCTTTAAAAAATACTTCATATGATTGAAATGGCTAAATTCATCCTCTATACAATGTTTTTTGAATTATTAGAATCGGTTCATAAATGAGTACGCCAGGGACATTTCACCGCGGGCGGGGCGAACATCGCGGGCGCCCGCGTTTGCTGACGAACGCGACTGTAAAGACATTCTTAAGTGTAGCTCAACAACTACTTAACCGATTAAGACAAATGGGGTATAATATGAAAGCTATTTATATTGCCATTAATTTGTTTCAAGTAATGAAATGTGTAAGTCAAACAATTAAAAAGTTTTTCCAAAGAATCGTATTTTTGAAAAAGTCATTTTTATTTTAACTTCAAAAAACTCGATGAAAGAGGCTATTTCTTTAAAAAATACTTCATATGATTGAAAATGCAACATTCATCCTCTATATAATGCTTTTTGAATTATTAGAATCGGTTCATAAATGAGTACGCCAGAGAAATTTCGCCGCGGGCGGGGCGAACGTCGCGGTGCGCGCGCGTTTGCTGACGAACGCGCCTGTGAAGACATTCTTAAGTGTAGCTCAATAACTACTTAACCGATTTAGACAAATGAGGTATCATATGAAAGTTCTTTATATTGCCATTAATTTGTTTTAAGTAATAAAATGTGTAAGTCAAACAATTAAAAAGTTTTTCCAAAAAATCATATTTTTAAAAAAGTCATTTTTTTTTAACTTCAAAAAACTCGATGAAAGAGGCTAAATCTTGTAAAAATGCTTCATATGATTGGAAATGCTACATTTATTTTATATATAATGGTTTTTGAATTATTAGAATCGGTTCATAAATGAGTACGCCAGAGATATTTCGCCGCGGGCGGGGCGAACGTCGCGGCGCGCGCGCGTTTGCTGACGAACGCGACTGTGTAGGCTTTCTTAAGTGTAGCTCAACAACTACCTAACCGACCTTTACCAGGTCATCAGTCAACCTTGTGGGGGGTCTACCCACGCTGCGCCTTCCGGTCCGTGGTCGCCACTCGAGAACCTTTCAGCCCCAACGGCCATCGGTTCTACGCGCAATGTGTCCCGCCCACTGCCACTTAAGTTTAGCGATTCGAAAGGCTATATCGGTTACTTTGGTTCTGCTACGAATGACGTCATTTCTGATGCGATCACGCAGAAAAACTCCCAGCATAGCTCTCTCCATTGCCCTCTGCTGAGTGACTTTGAGCCCATGGTGAGCGACCACGTTTCCGTACCATATGTCATCACTGGCAACACCCACTGGTCAAAGACTCTCGTCTTGAGACACTGCGCAATATTGGACGAAAAGATATGCCGTAGCTTCCCGAACGCTGCCTAGCCGAGTCGGATTCGACGATTAACCTCTTTCTCAAAGTTGGACCTACCTAACTGGACAGTCTGTCCTAGGTATACATAATCGCCTACAACTGCGAGCGTAAAGCGTCCGATTGTAAGAGGAGTTGGTGCTACATGGGCATTTGACATGATCTTCGTCTTATCCATGTTCATCCTATCCTTAGACCAACTCGCTCGGAGGCTTTACTGAGGTCATTGAGCATTGTACTTAAACCCTCCATGGTTTTAGCCAAGACTTAGTAGTCTGACGACATAGTTTTCGTCAGCAAACCGAAAGTGAGTGATGTACTCGCCGTTTATGTTGATGCCTAGCCTTCTCCAGTCCAGATTCTAGAAAACATTCTCCAGTGCAGCGGAGAACAGTTTAGGAAAAAAAACTCCTTGCCTGCTGACTTCCCGCTGCAGCGGAATGGACTGACATAGTAGCGTTTTCGTACAAACACTTCAGTACTTCGATATAGCGGTAGTCTACTTGGCACCGCTGTAGAGATTGAAGTACCGCCCAGGTTCGGATCGAATTGAAGGCTTTCTCATAGTCCACAAACGCTAAACAGAGGGGCAGGGTACTCTTCAGTCTTCTGTATACAGAGTAACATAGACCACATCCATACGCTTCGGTTATAACCTGACGAAGCGTATGGATGTGGTCTATGGTACTAAAGACTCTTCGGAAACCGGCTTGTTCGACAGGCTGGAAGTCATCTAGCGTGCTGCCAGACGGTTCATAATGACTCTTGAAAACAGCTTGTAGACATGGCTCAAAAGCGTGATGGATCGATAGTTCTTAACAGCACCACCACGCCTGTGTTCCATGCCTTTGGCGTTCTCCCTTCCAGTAAGACAGAGTCGGACAACTTCTGAAGGGCTGTAAGGACCGGTTTTCCACCCTCCTTCAGGAGTTCGGCTGTAATTCCGTCTTCACCGGGTGCCCTGTTGTTTTTCAGCTGTTTAAGAGCCATTCTAATCTCTTACAGGCTGATGTCCGGAATGTCATTGGTATAGTGCAGGGTTAGTCTAGCTCTAGGATCCTCCACTAGACCAACTTCGGGGTCTGCTAGTTGACGTGTATAGCTGTCCATAGAAGCGCTCTATCTCGCTCAGAAGCTCAGGTCTGGATGAGACAATTCTACCATCCTCAGTTTTTAATTTGGCGAGCTGGCTCTGCCCAATAGACAGATCTCTTGCGAAAACTTTTGAGCCCTTATCCCGCTCGATGGCCTCTTCAATACGTTTTGTATTGAATTGGCGCAGATCACGGGTCAGGGATTTGGAGATCTATCTATTGAGCTGCCGATATAATGTCGCATCGACTGAAGACTGTAGAACCATCCTACTCCTTTACTCGAAGAGCCTTTGAGTGGAGTTAGAGGACCTATTGGTTCAGTTGGCCCGGTGGGCTTTAAAGAATTTAGACCCTGTGGTATGGACAGCGTCCACAAACCCGTCATTGAATTCATCCACATCGCCACTTAGGCAATCGAGACGGTTCTGGAGTTCCAGCTGAAAGCTCTCGGGGTTTTGGATTTGGGCTGCTGATGGTCGGAGCGTGGACTTCATCAGACGAGAGCGCTCTAGCTTAACACATATATTCAATGTTCCTCTTACCAGACGGCGATCACTTCCGGTTTTAACCGTATTGATCACAGAGACATCATTGAATATATGCTTCTTCGTCGACATGATGAAGACAATCTCGTTTTTAGTTGCACCGTCGGGACTCATCCAGGTCCACTTTCTATGCTCACGTTTCTTGAAGAAGGAGTTAATCATGTAAAGATTGTAGAGTCCCTCCTTCTCCAAGAAACCAGCCAGTAGTTGGCCCCGGTGGTTCCGACTTCCAACTCCAAATTGCCCCACTCTCAGCTCTTCACCATCTCTCTTGCCCAGTTTCGCGTTGAAGTCCGGCAGGCTATAACCTGACGAAGCGTATGGATGGGGTCTATTATGTTACTCTATATACAGAAGTGGTGGTCTGTATACAGAAAACTAAAGAGTACAACCTACCCCACTGTTTAGCTTTTGTGGACTATGAGAAAGCCTTCGATTCGATCGAAACCTGGGCAGTACTTACAATCTCTACAGAGGTGCCAAGTAGACTACCGCTATATCGAAGTACTGAAGTGTTTGTACGAAACTACGAAAACGTTTGTCCGACTCTAGGACTGGAACGCTGCAGCGGGAAGTCAGGCAAGGAGATATTTTTCCTAAACTGTTCTCCGCTGCACTGGAGGATGTTTTCTAGAATCTGGACTGGAGAAGGCTAGGCATCAACGTAAACGGCGAGTACATCACTCACTTACGGTTTGCTGACGACATAGTAGTCTTGGCTGAAACCATGGAGGATTTAAGTACAATGCTCGATGACATCAGTAAAGCCTCCGAGCGAGTTGGTCTAAGGATGAACATGGATAAGACGAAGATCATGCCAAATGCCCATGTAGCACCAACTCCTGTTACAATCGGACGCTTTACGCTCGAAGTTGTAGACGATTATGTATAGCTGGCTTTTAATAAAAAGCTCGGGAAGTTACGGCATATCTTTTCGTCCAATATTCCGCAGTGTCTCAAGACGAGAGTCTTTGACCAGTGTGTGTTGCCAGTAACGACATATGGTACGGAAACGTGATCGCTCACCTTAGGGTCAAAACCACTCAGCAGAGGGCAATGGAGAGGACTATGCTCGGAGTTTCACTGCGTGATCGCATCAAAAATGACGCCATCCGTAGCAGAACCAAAGTAACCGATATAGCTTTTCGAATTAAGTGGCAGTGGGCGGGGCACATTGCGCGTTGAACCGATGGCCGTTGGGGCTGAAAGGTTCTCGAGTGGCGACCACGGACCGGAAGGCGCAGCGTGGGTAGACCCCCCACAAGGTGGACTGATGACCTGGTAAAGGTCGCGGGAGTCCGCTGAATGCGGGTTGCGCAGGAGCGATCATTGTGGCACTTTTTGGGGGAGGCCTATATCCAGCAGTGGACGTCTTGCGGCTAATGTGATGATGATGATGGTTTTGTTGTCTAACATAAGGCGAAAACATTTTTTTTGGATTTATTTTCTTTTTTTTTAAATCTCTGAGCAAGTGTTCTGGATATCAATTTTTTTTTATTAAGTAATAAAATACCTTTTATATGACACCTCATTTGTCTAAATCGGTTAGGTAGTTGTTGAGCTGCACTTAAGAAAGCCTACTCAGTCTCGTTCGTCAGCAAACACGCGTGCGCCGCGACGTTCGCCCCGCCCGTGGCGAAATGTCCATGGTGTACTCATTTATGAAACGATTCTAATAATTCAAAAAGCATTATATAGAGGATGAATGTAGCATTTTCAATCATATGAAATATTTTTTAAAGAAATGGCGTCGTTCATCGAGTTTTTTGAAGTTAAAATAAAAATTACTTTTTCAAAAATACTATATTTTTGGAAAAACTTTTTAATTGTTTGACTTACACATTTCATTACTTGAAACAAATTAATGGCAATATAAAGAGCTTTCATATGATACCCCATTTGTCTAAATCGGTTAAGTAGTTGTTGAGCTACACTTGAGAATGTCTACACAGTCGCGTTCATCAGCAAACGCGCGCGCGCCCGCGACGTTCGCCCCGCCCGCGGTGAAATGTCCCTGGCGTACTCATTTATGAACCGATTCTAATAACTCAAAAAGCATTTTATAGACGATGAATTTAGCATTTTCAATCATATAAGGTATTTTTTAAAGAAATGGCCTCCTTCATCGAGTTTTTTGCAGTTAAAAAAAAATGACTTTTTCAAAAGTACGATTTTTTAAGAAAAACTTTTTAATTATTAGACTTTCACATTTTATTCCTAAGAACGAATTATTGGCAATTTAAAGAGCTTTAATTTGACACCTCATTTGTTGCAATACGTTGAATAGTTAAAGAGATAATCGATAAAACCTGATACCACCAACCGCCATCTTTGTGACGTCATAGTTACCCCCTCCACCACTTTAGAGAGTGACGACATCGAGTTTCATACTCGGGAGACGTCACTGAATCCAACGATACCAGTAGTCGGTAGGCGACTGCTCGTACAAACGAACTTCGTTATTTGACGACTTTTTTCAAATTGGCCTCTCTACTAGTAGCGGGACGATGCGAAGGCGGTACTGCTCCGCTTCTGCGCATGATACCTATTATTACGGCGCAAATGTAATACTGACAGTATTCCGTCAAGCGGGAATCTTTGCGACGTCAGTAAGTTTACGTCAAAGAACAAAATGTCACATATCAATCCCGCCCCGCCAAGTCAGGAAGTCACCTTAAACAGGCACAATTTAAGATGTAGTACGACTTGTTAGCTCGAATCTATGAAGAAGTACGGTCACATCTGGAAGAAAGCACGAAACTTGGCATGCATGTACTCGTAGCTTAAATTTTTGTGTTTCAAAAATTTTAGGGAAACACGCTGACAGACCTTTTTTTCCCCCCCTCCCCCCCACTTTTGTGTGCCGAATTACACTTTTATTTTATTTTATTGAAAACGGCTGAAGCTAGGAGAAAACCGTCAATGGAAAAAATGTTCCTTATAAAATTATCTACAAGTCATTCTTTGGATATATTTTGATAGGACCTATAGTTTTCAAAATATACGAGCATGAATTAGGGTCAGTACAGCAGAAAAGGTGCTAGAGGGCAGATTACTAACATTTTTGTGCGCATCGGGTCACAAGCAAGAAATTTGTACCATAGATAAAGTGTTCCGCAGTGATTATTTTCAGATCTGGAGATTAGTTAGATTCGTCCCCTGTGCGCGGGGAGAACGGGGTGAATTGGACCAAGCACACCTTTTTTTCGTTTCTTTCTCACTGATCAGTCAAGGCTACTATAGCTTGCGGGGTATCGTTTTCGTGTAAAACAGACATCAGGAATTCATTTTTAGGGTTCGTTACCCGAAAGCTCCAAGCGGAACCCTATTGTTGTGAGTCATATGTCCGTCCGTCGTCTGTTTTACAGGTTTCACAGCCAAACGGTTGGAGCTACAGGCTTCAACCCAGGCTTGACCCAAAACCACACCAATTGTCAAAAAATATTTTTAATAATATTTAATGGGGGCTCCCATAGAGCTGAAGGGGGGTGCAAAAAAATTTTTTTTACCCACCCCATCGAGTGGGGTTTTGTTTTTTAGAGCTCATTACGTAGATAAATACTGTATTTTTTATTTAAAAAAATATTTGAAAACAAAGGCGTGAGAAGTCACTAAAGTCCGCTATCTTACAAAATTTGTCACTAAGATTTTTAAAACTTCCCATTGACTTACGAACTTAAAATTTGGTCATGATGTTTATTGTTGCGTACATTTTACTAACAAATACTAATTAAATAAAAAATATTTTTTTTGTTAGAGAAAAATAAAAAAAATCACAAAAAATAGTTTGGGGTAGCATTTAACGAACCACCAAATAAGTTGCCGAATGATGCTCTAAAAAATTACATTGATTACCAATAATACTAGATTCGCACCAAATTTTCAACTCCTTTTAAATATAAAGTGCAACTCAAAGAAGTAACATGTCGATAACCTATTAAATTAAATTGTTACCAAATAAATTAGTCACTACCCAAAAATACTTAATGATCACCTAATTTCAAACACCAAATTTCATATAATTTACATCCAAATATTACAGGGCTCGTAATCCTATTAAAATTATTTACACCCAAATAATTCTTTCGATACCCAGAAATACTACATGATCACCAAATTTCACACGGCAATTGTTTTATTAACGCCCGTCGCGCAAAGCAGTTCCAATCTAGTCTAACCTCATTGCTAGCACACTGATGCGGTTTTCCATACGGTCCGTCTCGCTCGCACGTCGCACCGCGTGCGAGCAAGACAGCGCTAAATGATTTTATTTTATAGAAGCTTCAAAATTTCTGTAACTTTAATGAGACACGTACATAACATAATTTAATTTAATATATTTTCAAGAGTGCTTTCCTTACTGGTCGCATACAGCTATTTGTTCTCAGATGTTTTTGCCTCTACTCTATTCGCTGATAATCGTCAATTTGCCTAGGTAGTAGTATTTTTCTATGACATCTATTTTTATTTCAAACTAGTTGACATTGGAACAGTATTGACGGATCTCCGCTGGCGCGGAGCTCCTATTTTGAGTTGTTTTGGCCCTTCGGGCCGATGCAAAACTAACATAACCTAAACCTACCTATACCTATTTCTACCTATTAACTTCCTTTATTTTTTCCATGAAAGTCTATCTAGATTAATAAAGTAAACTCATTTGAGGACCTTTATCCATTTTCATAGCAAACTAACAATAGGGATGTTGACACCAAATAAGAAAATCAATGAATCCGAATTTTCTCCAAAAAGGATCAAATTCTCAATCAAATAGTGAAAAAAGTAATCCAAAAGACTAAATAATTACATAATTATAAGTCTTCAAAGTTTTAGGAGGGGGCATTTTCTGTCCCTTTTCCGCAAAACGCCCCGTTGTATTGAACGATCGTCATTTACTATGGCGCTCGAGGTCAGTGACGTCACTGACCTGTAGCGTTTTCTCTCTCTAACTAAAAACATTCTAACGGTTGTAGTTTCGTTATTTTTTGAGATATTTGAATATTATTTTCACTTTTTGGAATAGTTTTATGTATTCTTTCGTATGGAGGAATAATAAATTTTGAGTCAACATCCCTATTTAATAAATCAACATAACTCATATTCAAATAAAAGATTTCAATCAAACGCGCTCACGTCAACCCATTAAAAAATTAATAATAAAACTTCTTGCAGTTTGTAAACCATCAGCAATAGGTAGTTAGAATGAAACAGCAATAGGTACCTTTCACTCTAACGACATATCAATAGGTTTTATGCTTCAGACAATTCTTTGTATTTGATTGAGTGAGATAGCAGTATACGTGTTATTATTTCACACAGCCACATTGCGCGTTGCTTTTTAAATTAATTTAGAATTTTCCTTTCCAATTTATAACATTTTGGAAATGACTAAAATATTTATAGTGCTAAAAACAATTAATTTGTAACTGTTTACTTAAATGTAGCATGCGATGTGTATAATATTTGGATGTAATTCTAATGAAAAAAGGTGCATGAGATTAGGTGGTAGTTTAGTGTTTTTGGTGGTACTTGACAATTTTTTTGATGCGATAATAAATTTATAGGAACGCAATAAGTAAAATAGGTGCAAGTGCTGCAAAAATAGGTAGAATTTTTTTGGTGACTCGGAATTGCTGGTCGATAAATTTTTTTGAGTGTTCAACCTTATTTTAGGGTTCGAAAATTTGATGATATCAAAAGTTATTTAGGTGATCATTTTATTTGTTCCCAAATAGTTTTAGTACTTTTTTTGTATATTTTGGTAAAATATACGCAATAATAAAGATAAGTACCAAATTTCAAGTTTACAGGTCAATGGGAAGTACCTATAAAAAATCTTAGAACCAATTTTGTAAAAAAGCGGACTTTAGTGACTTCTCACGCCTTTGTTTTCAAATATTTTTTTTAATAAAAAATACAGTATTTATCTACGCAATGAGCTCTAAACAACGATACCCCACTCGATGGGGTGGGTAAAACAAAAATTTTTGCACCCCCCTTCAGCTCTATGGGAGCCCCCATTAAATATTATTAAAAATATTTTTTGACAATTGGTGTGGTTTTGGGTCAACAAGATGCTTATACTGTGAAAATTTGAAGCCTGTAGCTCCAACTGTTTGGCTGTGAAACCTGTAAAACAGACGACGGACGGACATATGACTCACAACAATAGGGTTCCGCTTGGAGCTTTCGGGTAACGAACCCTAAAAATGAATTCCTGATGTCTGTTTTACACGAAAACGATACCCCGCAAGTTATAGTAGCCTTAACTGATCAGTGAGAAAGAAACGAAAAAAAGGTGTGCTTGGTCCAATTCACCCCGTTCTCCCCGCGCACAGGGGACGAATCTAACTAATCTCCACATCTCAAAATAATCACTGCGGAACACTTTATCTATGGTACAAATTTCTTGCTTGTAACCCGATGCGCACAAAAATGTTAGTAATCTGCCCTCTAGCACCTTTTCTGCTGTACTGACCCTAATTCATGCTCGTATATTTTGAAAACTATAGGTCCTATCAAAATATATCCAAATAATGACTTGTAGATAATTTTATAAGGAACATTTTTTCCATTGACGGTTTTCTCCTAGCTTCAGCCGTTTTCAATAAAATAAAATAAAAGTGTAATTCGGCACACAAAAGTGGGGGGAGGGGGGGGAAAAAAGGTCTGTCAGCGTGTTTCCCTAAAATTTTTGAAACACAAAAATTTAAGCTACATGCATGCCAAGTTTCGTGCTTTCTTCCAGATGTGACCGTACTTCGAGCTAACAAGCCGTACTAATGCACAATTTGTTTAAAGTTTGGGTAAGTTCTACTTTTCTGCAATAATGCATAGGTAACAGTAGGTAGGTACTTACGTCTGTCTATGTAGGTACCTATAACAAAACCGACGAGGATGCTTGCCTGTATGGCTATACGAAAGCATACGTTTACGTCAGCCGACCGACCATACGCGCTGACCGTCGGTCGTGCTATTTCCAGCCATAGACTTGCATAGATATATCTACGTCGGTCGGCGCCCGACCGACGGTACGAGCTGACCGTCGGTCGAGCACTGTTTCCAGCCTATAAATAAGTAATTTTATCTCAAGAGCACGGGTTGGGCAAGGTTGTAGTTGTGACACATACGAACACATAGACAACGTTAACTCATAGCTCCTACGCTGACGCACACATAGACAATATGCATGTATAGCTCAACACACAACCATGGCTCACCGGGGCTCGTGAGATAAAGTACTAGGTATAGGTACTAAGGAAAATTACCAAGATTAAAACTAATTACCATAGACATGGGTATAATATAATGTGCTGGGATTCAAAGATAACATTTACTGCTTATAATTTTACTGTTCGCGTCATATTAAACAACTCACACTGAATAATCACATCCTGGTTTGGTACCGCAAATGAAAATAAATTTATTCTCCAAATATTTTAATGGTATACGCTTGAATTATTCGAAAGAGGCTGAGTTACCTATCAATACTTACTTTACTGTTTGGGCTGAGTGAAATAAATGTTTTGAAAAGCGTTGCTCCACCGACGAGAGATGATGAAGGACCCTTATTGTTTACAGGCAGAATGTGGGACGGTGGTGCGCAACAACCCCAATCCCAATCCGCTGGTGGTGAATGGGCATCCCACTCTTGAGGGGCAGTGGCCGTGGCAGATCGCTCTCTACCAAACACAGGTATAGTTGATTAGTTGAAATTATTTAAATTTTCCGATATTTTATAAAACTGTCATTATATTTTGCACCTTATGCCTGGACGCTAAAGTCCCTTTTTGAACGAATTTATTTGATACAATAGGTACGGCTAATTCATAACATTTTAAGTACCTATAACACGACGTCATCAAAATTCTCCGGTAGGCTGGACCACACGATTTTGTTGTTTAACTTACTATGATAACGTCCAAAACCAACGAAAAAATAAAGTACTCACCGCCTGGTTAAGGATTAAAGTAGAATACCTATCCTATCAAATGGAATAAGAGCATATCATCATCATTTGTTTCTGTTCACTGCTGAACATATGCCTCTCCCATGGTACTCCACTGACGCAACGCGCCGACGAGCGAGGTGTCAAATATATGAAAACACATCGTCGCACATCTCTGGTGGCCTTTAGCTCTTCTCCTCCAATCCCTGCCCACTGCCTTACGAATATAATCGCCCCACCTAGTTATGGTTGAAATTCTTTTTCTTGAACGAATTACCCTTCTCTTTGTGCCCTCTAAACAAGAAGTCTGAAAAAAAGAAAGAAAAAAATGAAAAGAAAGTCTGTCTGTCTGTGAGTTTTGTCTTTCATTGTTAAGCATAACCGCTAATTGATACCTGTAAACTAAACTAAATAAACGTTAACACTTTCGGCCAAAAGGCGGCTTTATTACAAGGAAAGGTTCACATTAAAAAATACGACTTTATCAGTGTTGACCTTTTGTATTTAAAACAGCAATAGGCAGCGTAGGACGACTAATAAAGTTTGACAGTAGAGTCACTATTCGAGTAAAGTATTTATGAAGCATGTCCTTTTCATTTCGAAGTGTTTGTGGCACGTGGCTAAACAAAGGCTTTCTTGGACCGATGGGTCCTTAAGATAAGACCCGTTCAAGAAAAAAAATCCAACTATACAGGGCGCCCTATCTCTACGTTTGAAAGCAAAGAGCATATGTCAGTGTTAAACTCTGTGTAATCGTGCTTTTATAACTTGTTTTCAGACAGTGGACAATAAGTACATCTGCGGCGGCACGCTAGTGACCCGCGGCCATGTGATTACCGCCGCGCACTGCGTCACCCGCAAGGGCTCCAGTCGAGTGGTCAACCAGAACACACTCACCGTGTATTTAGGGAAGCACAACCTTAGGACGACTGTCGAGGGCGTTCAGATTAAAATGGTAAGATTTATCTTTGCTAAGTTCTAGTTTCCCAGTGAATTCAACCTGAGATCCAGATTAGAACAACGTAAATAACCGCCGAAGTGGATTTTTTAATGGTAGGCCGTTATATCTTCCCTTGATCTGGATCAGGAAATGATTATTTCTGCCTAGTGAGCATCAGTATCACCTACTTACAGTGATTAAGCGGTGTGATTGTTCGATGTAAAGGATCGCACAGCGCATCTTTTACAGCGAACTGCAGAACGGAAAGCGCAAACAAAGCGGGCGGGCGGGGCGGGTTTTTGCGGTATAAAAATAAAATAAAATATCTTTATTTCAGACCTCAGACGATCCATAGATTGTTAGTAACAGTGGAAACTTATAATGTACGTTAGTGAAAAAAAAAAAAAAAAAAATTAACAAAACGAGCGTATTTTAATAAATTTAACTTGGCTACGGTGAGTCTTATTTAGCCCTCCCGATAGCCACCTCAACCCAGTACTTGACGAGTGGACAGTCGAGCCGCTCCGCCAACACCCCCAGAAGGCTGTTGCCGCTGCCTCTCAGACGTCTTAGTAGCGACGCTACTCGTTTTCGCCTGATGGCAAAAAAGTCATCAGTGCGCGCCTCGGCGAACATGGCCGACGCACTACAATGCTTTGGCAGCCTCAACCAGCAAAAAGGCCAGACCACCTGCGGCGATTCAATATAATTATATCGGAGGGGTGCTGACTGCAGCGAGTGTGGGCGCACATTTACTGCTAAAATCGGCTACGTCAGTCGCCAGCGAGCACATCGGCGACGCTCTCAACAGTAAAAAACAGTCACTGTGGCCGAACACGGCTAGGGGATGATAATGATTATTCATCACTTAAAACATACGAGTATCAAAGTATTATCGGTCAAAAGTTTGTCTAACTTTTTCAGGTTTCCGAGATCCGAGTTCATCCGCAATACAACGCGTCGTCCTACAGCCGTGACGTCAGCATACTGAAGTTGCGAGAGCGAGTCACCTACAGTGACTTCGTGCGCCCCGCCTGCCTTTGGCCTGACAACGAAGTGGACCTGACTAATGTCATAGGGAGGAAGGGATCGGTAAGTGACGTAACGAAGCCTAGTGAAAGCCAATAACCTACAGCGACTTCGTGCGCCCGCCTGCCTCTAACCTGACAACGAAGTGGACCTGACTGTCATAGGGAGGAGGGGATCGGTAAGTGACGCAACCAACCTTAGTGAAAGCCAGTAACCTACAGTGACTTCGTGCGCCCGCCTGCCTCTGACCTGACAACGAAGTCGACCTGACTAATGTCATAGGGAGGAAGGGATCGGTAAGTGACGTAACCAACCTTAGTGAAAGCCAGTAGGTAACCTACAGCGACTTCGTGCGCCCGCCTGCCTCTGAACTGACAACGAAGTGGACCTGACTAATGTCATAGGGAGGAGGGGATCGGTAAGTGACGCAACCAACCTTAGTGAAAGCCAGTAACCTACAGTGACTTCGTGCGCCCGCCTGCCTCTGACCTGACAACAAAGTCGACCTGACTAATGTCATAGGGAGGAAGGGATCGGTAAGTGACGTAACCAACCTTAGTGAAAGCCAGTAGGTAACCTACAGCGACTTCGTGCGCCCGCCTGCCTCTGACCTGACAACGAAGTGGACCTGACTAATGTCATAGGGAGGAACGGATCGGTAAGTGACGTAACCAACCTTAGTGAAAGCCAGTAGGTAACCTACAGCGACTTCGTGCGCCCGCCTGCCTCTGACCTGACAACGAAGTGGACCTGACTAATGTCATAGGGAGAAGGGATCGGTAAGTGACGTAACCAACCATTAGTGAAAGCCAATAGGTAACCTACAGCGACTTCGTGCGTCCGCCTGCCTCTGACCTGACAACGAAGCGTAGATAGATAGATGGATCATTTATTGTATTGATCATACATTGTCAAGAACACCTGACTGAAGAGTACCTGACTAATGTCATAGGGACGAAGAGATCGGTAAGCGATTGTAAAAAAGTAACCACCCTAGTAATACCGACCAAGAAATGGTTTTACCTGTACTTGAATCACCAGAATAATGCATATCTTAATAGTGTATTACCAAATATCTTATTGTGTATGACGTGAGTGACCCGTTTATTATATTTCAATATGTCTGAGACTCACGGAAGTTTTCTATTTAAAAGTGTATTACCAATATAATAATATGTATAATGAACGCCCCTCCTAGTAGATATTTTATGTTTTATCTCAATGAGTAAGTTTCTTTGTATTGCGCCGATATGCTGAAGGCAGAAAGATGCGGAAAAAAATTTTGGAGGGCGTTTAGTTGCTAACCTAAATATCACAATCCCGTCTAACCCCCGTTTTCGTCGTTTCGGCATACCGTTAATAAATAAATTGGTCCGTCAGATGTGAAATGGAGCGGACGCGCGGCGGGCAATTAATTCGCCGATAATTGATCGTTGCTCGTGTTTGCCGATTTCTGTTTGCCGATACGGCTGCGGTAGCTCACGGCAAACACTGGGCCTTTTAAAACATCTGCCTAGGAATGATCGAGTTTATTTTCGGACATAGTACTTATGGAATGGACGGTGAAATAACATGTATTGACTGAATTCTTTTATCTTATCTTATCTTAATTCACAAATGTAGCCTATAGACAAATAAGTTATTTTTGATTAGAAAGTATTTTTTATGTGTTTTCAGTATGTGCTTTTTACGTTTTTTTAATTTTTACTCTGTTTCTGTGTGTTGTATATTGTGAATATTTTATATTTGTATGTCACGAATTGGACTCTCTGTAATGTGATATATATATTTTTGAATAAATAATAATAATAAAAATAATAATAATAATAGCGAAGAGTCTCGACCAACACCTCAAGAGACTCTCGCTAGATGGCTGGGTCAAGGGTCAGATTCAGAAGGCGGTACTCCTGGACACGGCGCGGATAGTCAGTAGGTTCCTCTCTCTGTCGCCCTGACCACCGGTAGCTTAGGCCCTGCCTCGCTGCCGGCGGCACCCTAGGTTAGGTTTTTATAATATTTTTATGTTTTGTAAGTGTATTTTTATATTTTACTTTTTATAACAATATTGTAAAAACCCAACCTAAGTAACTACTTAAATAAATGAAGAGAATAAAAATAATAATGTACATGTTTATATACACACGTGCAGATCATGTAGGTATAATACAAAAAAAACACAGAATAGGTATGTACAAGAACTGTTTACACGAAATAATTACATTAGGAACGTTTCTTTACCCCTGAAGATTTCCGGGATAAAAGTTACCCCACGACACGTACTGTAGCTACCCCCTTTCTGGTGTACCGAATTTCATCTAATTCGGTTCAGCTGTTTAAGTGTGAATAGGTAACAGACCAAGGTAACATTCGCAATTATAAATATTAATATCAGTGATTGTCTCTGCGCTTTAAGGCTTGGTCATACAGAGCGTTGCCGAACGCTGAACTGAACCACAACACTGCGTGCTATGCTATGTGGCATCGCAAAAACAATGTACATCGTTTTCGCCCTTAATCCTTAAGTCCATTGTAATTGGGATCTGTTTTCATCATTTGTATGGATTTAAATAAATAAATACTTATTAGAGGAAAATTTTACACAAATCGAACTAGTCCCAAAGTAGGTTCCTACCTAAGCTCACAATAAGGCTTGTGTTATGGTTACTAGACGACGATATATTTAATGGACATAAATACACAGAAAACATCCAAGATTCAGAAATAAATATTCGTGCTCAACCGGGATTCGAACCCGGGACCAGGGGCGGCTTCGTAGGCAGGGTCTGTAACCACTATAGGATGTAAATTTAAATGTTACCGTAAAATTGTAAAAAGCCTTATGATTATTTTAATCTAACTAGCGAGATTGAAAACTGAACCGAAAATTGTCTTGTGTTCTCCTACAGCAAGACGACGTCCGCTCCGCTCCGCTCTGAGGAACTCATTAAGAAAAGGGGTAGGGCAAGCTCTCTCCGTACAAACTTTGTGCAGGATTTTCTTCGTTTGTGTTTGCATTAAAGTTATGATTTTTGGTCAGTATGCTTATTTTCCTGTTAGCTATTTCGTGACGTATTTTTTTCATTGATATTATTTTTAAATTTTTTCATTTTTTATTTTTTTGAAATATATGAAAATTTCCACATCACTTCCTTCGCATATATCTAATATTTACATCCAAAAAAATATTACATTCGTTAGTGCCAAAACCTACGAATAAAATGTGCACAGAGTTTGTACGGAGAATGCCTTGCCCACCCCTGCGCCTTCCTAACTTAAGTCGCAAGTTTCACGTCGATAGATGTGAACCGGAACATAGGTACTGTTTACAATTTAACGCATTATATTTCGGTAGATTATAAACTTTCGACAGTTAACAATCTCGCGAGATCTCGTTAGTAAGATTATAAACTTACAATCTGCGCCCGTAGCACATGTTGCGCTCAAGAGTATCTCGACTTATCTCGAGCTAAGCGTCTGTTTCTGATTGGCACTGTTAGAAAGTGACGGATAGCTTGAGATACGCCAACATACACTCGAGCGCAATAGGTACGTGCTAGGCCTACTGACTATGACATTAAATACTCAACAGGTGGTCGGCTGGGGCTTCGACGACAAAGGCGTGGCGACGGAAGAGCTGACCCTCGTGGAGATGCCGGTCGTAGACCAGGAGACCTGCATCCGGTCCTACAGCGAGTTCTTCGCGAGGTTCACCTCTGACTACACCTACTGCGCCGGTTATAAGGATGGTAAGTCATCATCGTCTTCCTAGTTTTTTCCTGCTTGTGCCTTAAGTAGCCCGGGGTCACAACCACTCCCACCACTGACAGGACCAAAAAAAAGTCCCGCTCTAACACGCGTGAGTTTCCAATTAACCATCCCGCTCTTTACGGAAGCTCTGCGCGTAGAATAATAAATAAATACTATAGGTAACTACCTAATAATATTCAAATGAAAAAAGGGTGGATAATTTGTGAAATATGACTCGTTAGCGGTTTAGGTATGAATATGTTGACTTCATGTTTTTTAATTTCAGACCCAGGGGTCTGAATACGTAATAAAAATAAAGACATAGAACCGTTTAATGATGATTTTAAGACCAATCTTTGCAATTATTTACTTTCGAGCCGATTTCGTCCAATATGTATCGAGTCCGTTCAGGGTCTTTGAAATATGATGAACATATATTTTTTTAATGTGCTAGAACAAATAGTTTTTCTTGAAAAACTGCTTAAAAACATCAATTTCAACAAAATTAAGTTTTGTCAGCCTCTTAATCCCAAGATTGGGCGTAGGCACTAGTTTGATGAAAACGACTTCCATCAGAAATTACAATCTAGGGGAAAAGTAAACCTTGTTGTGTTTTATGTTTAGACCAATTTCTTCGCTTTACCCCTCGGGGCCCGCCTTTTGGGGTTTAACACGCGCAATTGCACCCAATGAAGCAGAGGGGCTACCGCGAACCACAAACGAAGTATCTCCCTCTCTGTTGCTCCAATATGCAAGTGCGACAGAGAGGCAGTTATTTCGTTTTTGGTTCGCGGTAGGCCCTCAGTCTTTCTTCCAAATATTTTTAACAGCTGGAGAAGACCGTAAACCTATTCTTGACGCTCAAAATCTTCTTTCGGCTGTATTTTAACGTTTCAATATTGTACCTTAATGCCGTACCTTACCTACTGTCCGCTGTATAAACTTTACGCTTAACAACTAAGTACCGACTCGCGTAAAACAGCAGGTGCCCTTGTTATAAAACTACAAATTACAATCTCTTTTGCTACAAAGTCTAAATTAATATCACTAAGCGCTTGAGCAGTAGGTACCTCTATTGCCTTAGAACTAAAAAACTAAATTGTAACATGTAGTTTTATAGAATATGTCGCAGGTTTTAAGTATATCATCTTTTTATTACTATTGCTAACTATAAGTACTATATTTATTTAAGTATTAAATCATTGCTTCCAGGGACCATCGATAAAAGAACTGGCACTAGAAAAAGTATGTTAAATATTTAAATGTTGAACACAAATGTAACCCAACAATAAAAACTAAAACTCTGGATAATGATTTACTAATGATTATTCTATACGATATTATTAACCTATTAACAATTTAACTACGTAATAAGTGTTATTAATTATAGCCTACAAGATAAGGTGGGTACGGTAGGTACCTACAAGATATATTGATTTAAACTTACACGATTTTTCACATTATTATTGGAAAACGGAACTTAATCGCGTACCTAACTAATTATTAATTAGGTAGGTAAATTAGTTATAATTGTAGGTACGCGATTAAGTGCTGATACTCAGGTACGGTCAACCAATTTGATTTCTGAGCCACTTCTTACTTTGTCACAGTGAAAATCTAAATGAAAGCCGGTAGAGATCTCATATCAATGTCACTGCGACAAGGTACGAAGTGGCCCAGAAATCAAATTGATTGACTGTGCATCCACTTGACCAATACTTAAAGTACCTACATCTACACGCTGTACCTAAAACCTCTTAACTTTACTTTCATTTTAACGTCACTAAAGCTAACCCAAAATTGCACATTCTACTTTACATAGCTAGTTACTATTTTGATTTTATGGAATAATTTAATATGTCAGGCATGTCATTGGAATTCCAAAAATAATCAAATAATTATGTTGTAAAGTAAGTACAGGTCAGAAGTTATTAATAATTTATTATTTATCTTAATTCTCCTAGGCTTTCATTTGTATAAAAGCCAAAAGGTCATATATAAACATACACATAAGTTTACAAATTATAAAACCTAACTTACGGTGCCACCGGCAATTTATTACCTACTACTATTTTGGAAAGCAATAAAGAAGTTGTACCTTGCCTATTCTTTTTATACATATCTACTTTATTGCACAATACAAAAGAAGTAGGTACAAATAATTTTATGTCACACCTGGCCATAAAGTGGCCATTATCGCACGCTCCGCGCGCGAAAAAACCCACTCCCTGGCCAGGGGGTGACATAAAATTTTGTACTTACCACGGGCGATAATAAAGAAAGCCTCAGATCGCATAATTATCGCCCTTGCCTTCGGCTCGGGCGTAAAACACCTGCGATCTGAGACATTCTTTGTTTTATCGCCCTTGGTAAGTAATGTACTATTATGCCACACCTGGCCATAAAGTGGCCATTATCGCACGCTCCGCGCGCGAAAAACCCACTTCCTGGCCAGGGGGTGACATAAAATTTTGTACTTACCACGGGCGATAAAACAAAGAATGTCTCAGATTGCATATTTATCGCCCTTGCCTTCGGCTCGGGCGTAAAATACCTGCGATCTGAGACATTCTTTGTTTTATCGCCCTTGGTAAGTAATGTACTATTAACAGACAAGATTGAAACTTATCCATAATTCAAGTCTCTTAATTGCCCTCATAAAGAGGAAAAAGAATTATTCAGAAAGAAATACAAAAACGTAATATACTTTGGTGGTCATTTTTAGGGTTCCGTACCCAAAGGGTAAAACGGGACCCTATTTACTAAGGCTCCGCCGTCCGTCCGTCTGTCACCAGGCTGTATCTCATGAACCTTGATAGTTAAACAACTGAAATTTTCACAGGTTATGTATTTCAGTTGCCGCTATAACAACAAATACTAAAAAACAGGATACTATAAATATTTAAGGGGGCTCCCATACAACAAACATGATTTTTTTGCCGTTTTTATGGATAATAGTTCGGAGCCCTTCGTGCGCGAGTCCGACTCGCACTTGGCCGGTTTTCTTCCTCAATATTTTGATTTTGCCCCTTAAAGGGTTAAGGCATTCTCTACCAGTAAATCATATGATAACAGCGTCGTTAATTGTACGTTTCCAAATCGCAGGCAGCTCAGTATGCAACGGTGACAGCGGCGGCGGAATGGTATTCTTCATGCGCAACGCTTGGTTCCTGCGCGGGCTGGTGTCGCTCTCCGTCGCGCGACAGAACGAGTACCGCTGCGACCCGACGCACTACGTCGTGTTCACAGACCTGGCCAAGATGCTGCCGTGGATACAGCAGAACATTAGCGACGAATAGGTTAACAATTTCATTGCCAGAGAGACCGCAAGCGTGTCGCTATAGATCCGTCGGTTATTGGGGAACATTCAAGATTTAAATCTGACAGTGAAAGTGTTAATGGACAATGTTTTTGTCATGACTGTGTTGGCAGCATACCTATACATAATTTTTTTCCTAATGCATTTAAGTTACAGATCTTCTTGTGTGATTTTCTTCTTCTTCATGAGAAGACCCCCAATCTCTACCTTTACAAATACAATGTCACTTTTTTTTTAATAATAAGCCTGCTATAGCTACTTTCAGTAATACAGAAGTCTGTTCCATTAATTTAGACTTAAGTATGCTTTAATTAGTGCCATCTATTATGAGCTTTTTTACATTGCGGTCATAGATGGCGCTATTGTGTAAGAGAATACAAAATGAATGTTATACGAGTAGACACCTCTTTATATTGAGACTAGCTATCTCATACGCAACTCGTGGTTCCTCCGCGGGCTGGTGTCGCTCCCCGTCGCGCGACAGAATGAGTACCGCTGCGACCTGACGCACTACGTACGTCGTGTACACAGACCTGGCCAAGTTCCTGCCGTGGATACAGCAGAACATTAGCGACGAATAGGGTAGGGTTAGGTTTCTAGTATGCTGTTGTCGTGACTGTGTTCGCAGCCTAACTATTCCTATAAATAGTTACATGATGTGTTAGCCTCCCTTACAATTTTCTTGTGTTAACCCTTTTCCAGGCTTTTCCAGGGGGGTTTTGGGAAAAACAAAATATATATTCAAAATAGTTAGGTATGTATTGGAAATTAATTTAAGCACAAGTAACTTTTCGCCGAAATTCAATCCGATTTCAACCTTAACTTCTGGTATTAAGGTTGAAATTTTAACTAGATACATGTGGTCGATAAATCGGACTATGCCTGGAAAAGGGTTAACATGAAAAGATCGCCTATGCAATTACGGGCTGGTGTGGGACTGTATCTGACGGATGGCATAATATGCTGGGTATAGTAATTTTATCTCACGAGCGCGGGTTGGGCATAGTTGTAGTAGTGACACATACGAACACATAGAAAACTCATAGCTCCTGCTCCTACACTGACGCACACATAGACAATGTCCATGTGCTTAACACACAACCATGGCTCACCCGCGCTCGGCATTTCAATGGATGCGATAGACCTTTTTTAGCCATTTATAATAGGTAATTTTTGAATACGGTTTTAATATAATTGTACAACAAATTCAATTAACATAGGTACAGTCAGCATAAAAAGTCTATACGCGTCAAAGAATAAGAGTTTTTGGCTTCTCCATATGCGTACTTTTTTATGACTGTACCACTTTTAGGTGACTCATTCGGCATATCAATGAACATTGGCCAATTTTAGAGTAGCTTATCTTTCCTTTTATAGTCGAAGGGAAGATATTTTAATGTACTTATTTCGCTCAACTTCGTGCCAGTTTATGTAGCACAAATCTAAATTAGGAATATATTTGACTATGTTCGATATTTCACTGATGATTCGTGTTAAATAATTACTTTGCTGTGCTCTCTTTACGTTTGACATTTAGAACTGTTAAATATTACAAGAAATTGTTCAATGTGATTATAAGATTATAACTATATTGAGATTAAATTATACTTTTTACAAATATTAACTTTTTTTAATTTGAAAACTTGTAATAATCTAATGACATGAATAGAAGATTGAAACATCTGAAGAATTTTGTATCAAACTTATTAAACTACCCTCCAATATAGAAGTATCAAACTCAAAGTATCTATTTATCTATTATAAGTATGTAATATCTGGGCGGCCGAGCTTTGCTCGGCGTTTCCCCGGGCATGAGACCTAGCTAAATCGATTGCTCGTCCCCGAAAATCCCTACATACCAAATTTCATCAAAATCGTTAGCCGTTTCCGAGATCACCGAAATTTTTCCGTTCCATTTAAAAATATAAGATAAGATATCGTCGCTTATAAAATAAATAAATAAAATAAAATAGCCTTTTATTCACGACCATCAATGAAATAATGTAACTTATATATAGATCACTGTTACTAACACTTCACTTATGTATTGTATATATTGACATCGGTGGTGTGGTCGTTTTGCCTCGCGGCATAGGCCTCCCCTAAAATCTTCCACTTCTCTCTGTTTGCTGTAGTCCGTCTCCAAATGGGACCTGCAACTTCTTTTATGTCATCTTCCCATCTGCGCAATGGCCTGCCTCTCTTCCTTTTCCCATCTCTGGGGTACCATTCTGTGACTAATTTAGACCATTTTTCTTTCTTATTTCTCATCATGTGACCCGTCCACCTCCATTTGAGATTATTTATATTATATGACACATCGGTTAATCTTGTTTTTTTCCTTATGGTAGTTAGTTTTACTCTGTCTTTTCTTTTAATGTTTAATATGCTTCTTTCTATATTATGTTGGCATACCAATAGTTTCTTCCTATTTTTCTGAGTTAGTGCCCATGTTTGGCATCCATAGGTCATGCTGGGGAGTATGCAAGTGTTAAATAGTTTGCTTTTGCATTTTATGGGGATATCTGGATTATCTTCGTCGCTTAATGCCCATTATATTAACGTTCATCGGTTTTCAAAATAAAACAATTTGTATGTACTTTTACAAGTCTATATTGTTAATACAAGAACCTCATATAACAATAAAACAAACGAATTACAATAAGAAAAGGCGGGAAACTTTACAAAAAGCGAAAACTTAAACCATTATACACTTAAAACAAACAGATTCCGTAGGACCAAAATCCACAAGTTGAAAACGAAAATAACCTTCATGTATCAGAACAATAAAGATTTTTAACTAATAGAAAACACTCATGAATATCACAAACTCAAAAATTTTAAAATGAAAAAATGCCTTTCACGCTATATCATACAAAAAAGTCTCAAGTCATTTATTTTTCAGATTTATACGAATTTTTCAGATACTAAGTTATTCCCACCAGTTATATTCGATCCGGTGGTCTAAGAGTGAACAGTCATAATGCTGTGAGCAATAAAATAAATGGTGCTACAATAGCACTTTTTATATCGATCGATCTCGCATATCATAATACGAACGAGCAACTTGCAACATATGTACAGTACCTCTTGTCTCCTGTAAACGGAGATCTCAAAAGCAGCCGTCAATTATTTTTGTAGCTTTTACAATTTTGTATTAGCGTCATTTGCCATTACATTAAACTTTAGTGCAAGCTATTAGGTTACACGTTACGTTAGGACAGGATACAGTACCCTTACCATGAGTTTGCAATGTTTGCATTACCGTACTCACTAACTAGTGCGTAAACGATTTAGTATGGACAAAAGTACAGCGCCTCTGGCAGTTACGCATTAGAACTAAGAATCGCCATACTAAATCGTTTACGCCGTCGCTAGCGAGTACGGTCATGCAAATATTGCAAACTCATGGTAAGGATACTGCTTACTACAAAATTGATAATTTATTACATTAGCTTTTTCTATTTGTAAGAAATAACTTATGATCTTTTGAAATAAGTAGATTAACTCAATTTTTATGGCTGATCACTCTTATCCCATATTCATAAACGTAGATCAAGCCTATTTTAGTCAAATAGCCAACTCTTAGAGTTTTCCAGTGTTTAAACCGCCCGCGTTGTCTTGTCGGAGGTTTTCCCTGGATTTTCCCTCTCCAACCGCGCACTCCTATCGCTTTATTGGGCGCGGCCTATAAAAACACAGTCAGGTTCAAAAAAAAACAAAAAAATAAAAAATAAAAAAACAAAAAAAAACCGGTAAGTAGACGTTTATTAAGTTTTATGTGTGAAGGGGATAAGACTGGACCAAAAATTTGTTTCCAGTGGTAATCTGTTACCATAGTCACTAGTGCCAACAAATTGGTCATAAAAGGGGGGAATAACCCAAAATATTGCACTTCATCGTCTTGCCGCTTTTGTACTTTAAAACAATGACTACTTTTCTTCAAATCATATTTAACTATGCAGCAATTCCTCAATAAATATGTTCTACCCCATCATTCACACTCGACTGTGCGCTGAGGTAGCATTATTTCATTACTACGTTTTTTTTTAATTCATTTTAATATATATGACTATGAGTACCTACTGAGATTTATCTGTCAATCAATAGTTCCATGAATACTTCACACGGACAATCTCCGGCAATCAATAAAATTGATATCTTTTATGTAAAGATACCCACGTTTAATCTTTGACAATGTCATGCCAAAAATACCCTAGTCTCAAACTTAAAAATATATACACCAACGAGATCAAGTCTCTAGAAAATACAAATTTTCCAACAAATTGAAATCCAATTAAGTGTTTCGGCAATCCTACCAGTATGGGGTGGGGCCGGTTCTACAGCGTTGGCCTCTGAAGCGTTCCTCGCCAAAGTTCGGGGCCCAGGGTAGGTTTCGGCCTCGGTTGGGCCTCGGGCCTTTGCCGGGGAGGTAGTTGGGGTAGGGGGGTGGCCTGTTCGCGCAGGCACCAGGTCTGCAGCCGTTGCGAGGGGTATTGGGATGGCTGCCGCCCAGTGGCGGGCCTGAGAAGTCCTCCCAGGGTTCAGGCATCATGCAGTTTCCGCAGCTCCAAGAGTAGTCCCCTGTGGAGAAGAAATGTTTCAAATACCATACCAAAGGGAAGGTGTAAAGAACATTTACTAAAACTTCAAAATCAAGTGTCCTTGTAGTAAAATAATAAAAAATATATACCTATATTACAGGAAAAGGCTGACCTGAATCCTCGCATCGCATGCTCAAATATGATAATAAACCATTAATTATTCAAATACACATACATTATACATTAAAATACAAGATATATTATCGATAAGTTAATCTCCGATATCACAAAACGTAAGTGTGTGTGATACACATACTTATTATACGTGAAGCCGTGCAAATGTAAAATACATTTTAAAAACACAGCCACTCAGGCGCTATTTCGCTCACACTACCCGACCTTGACTATACTATTATCTCGTACCACACACACACGTCATTATATAGTATTTTTTTTCTTTATTTGCACGAGTTTAGCATTATCGATAAATTTATTTGTTATTAAAGAACCATAATTGAATACGCTTGGGTACATTGACAAGGTAACACAAATTATAAACAAAGACATGCCATGTCATGAATAATATTTATTATATATCATAACTATCATTTTGGCCAGAATTTGGAAGAATACTTTTCGTCTTTCGTTTGACCTATCGTGTTTACATTTTTAATCACAAAATTACATTATAACTCCTAAATGTTCAATTTATTCATTATATCATCTTGTGAAAGGTAAAAGGTTGTAAAAGCCATTTCATAACGGCTTTTACGACATTTCCTTTTTTTAGGAGATTAAAAAATGCTAAATTATAATTTATTATATAAATATAAATCATCTTCTCACATTTATAATGGGACTTTCTAAAGAAAACACGATTTGACATTATACATGGTAAGGTAAGCATAAGTTCTGTACGTATATATCGGATTTTAAAAATATGACGAATTTTATTCTTCACGTAAAAATAAATTTAAGACACCTAAAAAGTTTTCCTATAATATAAGGCTACAATTTATAAATAATGTTACATATTTAAGTTTTATGACAAATAACATTAAATCATAATAAGCGTTTTATTTATAAATAATTCATTGTTTAAAATATCGATTATTAATGGAGTAAAATTCTAGAACAATTATTAATCATCTACATTCTCTCGATTTATAGTAATTTAATTACAATATGGGGTAACCAAGGATATATTACCTACAGAAATTTACAATATAAACTAAAAGAGAACGAGTTACATTAATTTTGAACTACATTTAAAGTTCTACTCCATTAATTTTCGAAAATAATTAGGCCTCTAACAAGCTACATAATCGCGACATATAATCCACCATCTGTTAATTAACTATCTGTATCATTCTCGCAGCATAAGTTAATTAATTTTTCACTTCTCATGCTCGAAAAGTGTGTCATATTAGACTTGTGAAGCGGGCTAAAGTAGTACTTTTAAGCCCTAGGGAAAATATGTATACATATTTAAGATTAACAAAACATTTTAATTTGACCAATCAAGATACTTCACCTATTAAATCCACCAATCACAGAACAGTAATTTAACAGATTAAAAAATATTTGGTAGAAATATCAACCAACCAGAACACAGCTGTACTAAAATCGACCAATCAGGAAAGACGTTTTTCAGTTCTCTAAAGATTAAGCGGCGTCTATGGTCAAAGCAATTACGCCTCTTAAAAGAAAAAAAAGCGCATGTTGCATCTCTTTCTTTAATATAGCAAAAGAAAGGGAGGCGAATGCGCAAAGCGAACACGCATAGCGAGGCATGGTGCTGTTCTTAGAAAAAAAAAACATGCTGTCAAATTAGACATACGCCCGCCAAGAGTTAAATTATTCATTTAAGGTGGATAATTTGTGTTTACGTGTTTTCTCGCAATCGAAGTGAAAAGTAGAGTGTATAACTCGGGCCTAAAAGCCATAAAAATATGGCTTACTTTAGACCCTTGTCAAACAATCTACTATTAATGACACATTAGGGTCTGAACAAGTCAACCGGTCATTTTAGGAACTAAGTAAGTAAAATAAGACTTTACACTCATGTTGTAACTAATCCTCAAAAAATCTATTTTAAGTAGCTCAAATCATATAAATTAACAACCATTTACAAAGTCACAAGACCAACAACATAATATCATAAGCTGAATTCAATCTTAAACAACTAAAAGCTAAAAATAAAATTGCTAGATCATATTGGTGTATATTGATTTAAACTTACACGATACGGGTGTAGTTCATAACAAAGAAACTAGTATTACATCAAACGATAACAGTCGTAGATAGTTCAAAAGTATAGTAGAAAAGAAAAGATAAATTATCTTTGTTAAACTAGCGATAACGTACCTATATGAGGTACTTTTTTTTAAATGGGATTGCTCTTGGCCAGCATCTAGCCATGGGGGAAAGACGAGACCGACGGTGAAGCGAGCTTACCCAGAAGATGAACTCGGAAATACAGACGCCGGCGGGGAATTCCAAACCTTAGCAGTGCGAGTGCGCATTATAAAAGTTCGCATAAAAGAGGAATTTCGACCAGATAAGGATGGTAGCCAGCCAGCATACGGTTTGTTTATTTCGTTTGATGTAATATAGTTTCTGACAATCATTACACTGAGAAAAAGAACTTTACTTTTTATAACTAAATTTTAGTTAGGGTTACAAAATTTTACTTAACGGCACAACAACAATTTTTTTTGTAATAACTACAAATTGGTTTTGTAGGCATAACTAAAAATTTGTAGGGATAACAAAAGGTAATACTAGGGTGGTGTAAAACATAGGTGTAAAACTAATGCCAGCTAAACTTTAGTATTAATAACTAAAACTTAGTATTTAGGGCAGTAACAAAACTACTTCTAAAATCTAGTTGTCTTTTTCTCATTTAGTCATTAATAATAAAGTATAGCTGGCATTACTAGCAAAAACTATGTCTTACGCGACCCTAATAATACCTTTTATTATCCCTACAAATTTTTAGTTAACCCTACAAAACCAGTTTGTATTTATTACAAAAAAATGTCGTGCCGGTAAGTAAAATTTTGTAACCCTAAATAAACTTTAGTGATAATAAGTAAAGTATTTTCTCAGTGTACGCTTCTTAATCAACACGCTACAATCATTCCATTCCCTAAAACAATCCGAAATCTACATAATTAATCTAAGCGAGCATCATATCAAAACATATTGCTAATTGTAACGCCTAGAATTAAACTGGCCGATATCATAAAGCCAAGACCATTTATGTCCTTATAATGTGTTATGTGACCCCCTCACTAAACAGACCAAATGGAAGACGATAAACTCATGTCCGGTTGCTGTATCTTGTAATCCTTTTTGTAGAACGAATTATCCTTCTCTTTGTGCCTTCTAAACAAAAGCACTTGTCTTTCATTGTTAAGCGTAACCACTAATTGATACTGTAAACTAAACGAAGTAAACGTTAACACTTTCAGCCAAAAGACGGCTTTACGTACAAGGAAAGAAGGTGCACATTAAAAAATACGACATATCAGTGTTGACCTTTTGTATTTAAAACAGCAGTAGTGTCCGTAGAGCAGCCTTTTCATTTCGAAGCATTTATGGCACGTGGCTAAACAATGGCATTGTTGGATCGATGGGTCCTTAAGATAAGACCCGTTCTACAAAAAGGATTACAAGTATATTAAGGCTTTCTTATTGCAGCGAAACTACAAACGCGACACAAAAAATCCGCTAGGCGGCGCAACATTATCGTAATTCTCCCCAGTAACAAACACAATTACATTTTACACACACTATCTCACTTTACTGTGACAGGTCACTGACCTCGTTTTTTTTAATGATTGCTGTAACTTAGAATTTGAATATGTGACAGACCTTCTTTGTCAAATTAACCAGAATAAGCCAGAGTGGCGCACGTGATAATTAGGTTGTCAACCATTTAAATTTAGAACAGATTGTTATGACATTCACGCAAAAGAGTGTAGACTTGTCATTGCATATCTCTGTCTCTGTTGCGCAGTTTTGACAGATTTCACTTAACTAAATAAGGGCTAAATTTTATCACGACTCGACACAAAAAGTCAAAGTTGCAAGCCACAAATAAGTAGCTTAATTTCAACCACTAAGCCAAGTACATTGTGGTGTAATTAGTAATCGCTTGCTCTCTAAAGCACAGGTCGCAGGTTCGAATCTCAGGCAAGAGCAAGTGTTTTTTTTTTTTGTAATTTTTAGAGCATAAATAATTATTGAGCGTTATTTTGGTAAATAAATATTTGTACTTTTTTATTTTATTAAGAAAAAGATTCAACATAAATATTTTGCCCTGCTAATAAAAGCTTACAACTTTATTTATTAGTTCTTTATCTTATATCTTTAAACGAGCAATTCTTGTATATTTATTTATTTATATGTCTATTTATATATTTATTTCGGGGATCTCGGAAACGGCTCTAACGATTTTGATGAAATTTGGTATGTGGGGGTTTTCGGGGACGAGCAATCGATCTAGGTAGGCCTCATGCCTAGGAAAACGCCGAGCGAAGCTCGGTCGCCCAGATATTCTTATATCTTTAAACGAGCAATTCTTGTATATTTATTTATTTATATGTCTATTTATATATTTATTTCGGGGATCTCGGAAACGGCTCTAACGATTTTGATGAAATTTGGTATGTGGGGGTTTTCGGGGACGAGCAATCGATCTAGGTCTAGGCCTCATGCCTAGGAAAACGCCGAGCGAAGCTCGGTCGCCCAGATATTCTTATATCTTTAAACGAGCAATTCTTGTATATTTATTTATTTATTTATATATTTATTTCGGGGATCTCGGAAACGGCTCTAACGATTTTGATGAAATTTGGTATGTGGGGGTTTTCGGGGACGAGCAATCGATCTAGCTAGGTCTCATGCCCGGGAAAACGCCGAGCAAAGCTTGGTCGCCCAGATATTTATTCTTTATTTATCGGATGGCCTTTATTTCGAACCGTGAGATCCTCGAGAAGACAGTACGGTTCATAAATCCATCTTAAATAAAATTCAAGATTTATTATATAATTTATTATAAACAAAAAACATAAGACTGAGGGATTATAATGCGTGCAACCACAGTGCGTCTATTACAGTTTGTAGCCTCTGTCTCTCAATAAGCTGAGAAGACGTTGATAATTATGTCAGTTCCCCGCATTTCCTCCCATATTTCATTGCAGTATCTATTGCTTGAATTGCTTCTTTGGTTCTTTCATGGTGATGATCCCACTGTTGAACCATTAAACCCCAAAGATTCTCAATCGGGTTCGAATTTCAGGCGATGGCATTACATCATTACATTTATGCCTGGATGTAGCTGTAGAGTAAACCATTCCCAGTGACCCGTGCTGTATGGGGCAATTATCTTGAATAAAGTCAGGAAAGTCAGTAGAACAATTTGCAGCATCACTTCGTCCAGTAAATTCACGTAAACATTTGCGCATGATGTGGCTATGAAGTGAAGTTCACCGAAGCCGCTGATCATAGATCTGAGACCGCGACGCCGTCACCAGATATCCTCCCCCACATACTAGCCGTAAGCGGCCAGAATTCCTCAGAGCTTTGGGCCCTTTCTATTTCAGATATTATCCGAGGCATCTTTTCATTTAAATTTGTATTATTCTTTTTTTATCGTTTACGTTGATATATTGGAATAATTACACAATGCAATAATATCACTTTCATCGTAATACTGATGTCATTCTGCTTTACATTGAACTGCAGAGCAAATTGAAGTCGAATAGCGTCAAAACTTTGGCAGGATTACGGTCCGTTTGGGCATATTTATTTTGTTACAATACGAAGCTCAATATATTTAATAATTTAAAATATTGTATTTGAAATACCAAGCTTGAATTTAATTTGCTAATGTCAGATGTCAAACTATGTGTCAGGCGCTATGAATATACTCACACATAGACATAAAATATACAATATGCTATATGAAGGAGTGTGACCCGTATAATGGAAAAAAAATCCACATTCTAAAAATACTCAATGAAACCTTTTGTAATAAGAGAGGGTTTAAAAAGGAAAAAAATGATATAATGATAAGCTTTATTAGCCACATTTTATGTTTTCCACTATCTCGAATTGTAAAAGTACCAGGAAAACTATTTTAAATGTTTATTCGTCGATATGACTCACCAGTAATTTACCCTGGAAATGTTAATATCATCTAGTTACTGGTATTAAATATGCGATTTTTATAAATGTCAAACTGCAAAAAGTGCGACAGACGTCCGTCCAGCTCGAGGCCCAACGGCCATCTGTCTACTAAAATGAAGCGCGCAGTTTGCTTTTCTGATATTTTTGAGTTTTGTTAAATATAAAAACATTTAAAAAAAAATTAGCCGTAAAATGCACTTCTTCACATCGTTTCCTATCTATTGATATATTTTACTCGAGTCTGAGTTGGATATATTTTATATACGACTCACAATAAGATCAAAATTTACCTGTTTTTGCGATGTGAGATCATCGAGCGAAGTTTCAAATATCGTGTTTTCAGCCTTAAAATACACTAGACCGACTCTTAAACTATAACATATCTAAATATCCCATCAATAAAGTGAGTATTTAATGGTTTAAAATTGAATGAAAAATACTATGATTTCGAATAACGTGGTCTTAATGGTTATTTCTCTTCTGGAGTTTTGTAATAATTTATCGCTCACAGCTGCAGTGCTGAGAGCAGCCCAACTGGGGAAGCAGCTCCACATTACAGATGAGCGCAACTATAATATGTACTTAAAATAATTTGAACTGACCGAGTTGTGTAAAACCGTTCGAAAAGAGACTTCACTCTCCAAGCTAGAAGATTGAAAATCAAATGTCAGTTTTTAAAATATCGGACATTTAAACACCCAAAGTTTTGGAGGTGAGTAAGATGTACAGTGCTCCCCAGGTTGCGCTATTTCGAGAGCGAGGGACCTGTCTGAGCGTCCATATGTCTCTAGCTGTCAACACAAAGAATCCTCAAGTCGATAAAGGGTCGGCAACGCGCTTGTCATTCGCAAGTTTCCATAGGCACGGTATCTGCTTGCCATCGGGTAGGACGTAAGATTGTTTGCGTTTGTGCCCGTCGTTTTTTAAAAAAAACTTGTTTCTTCCGAGAGAGAGAAAATAATCGAATTTCGCGTTCAAGGGTGTATTAAGAGGAGGGGTAGGGCAAGCTCTCTCCATACAAACTTTGTGCAGGATTTTCTTCGTTTGTGTTTGCATTAAAGTTATGATTTTTGGTCAGTATGCTTATTTTTATCTTAGCTATTTCGTGATGTATTTTTTTTCATTGATATTATTTTTAATTTTTTTCATTTTTTTGAAATATTTGAAAATTCCACATCACTTTCTTCGCATATCTAATATTCACATCCAAAAAAATATTACATTCGTTAGTACCAAAACCTACGAATAAAACGTGCACAGAGTTTGTATAGAGAATGCCTTGCCCACCCCTGCGCCTTAAACTAATCATCTTTACAGTATATGCGACAACGAATATACGATAAATAATTGCATTTAAAACATTTGGAAGACTGTTAGTAAGAGTGTCACTGCCAATTATATAAATACTAGTTAATACATCGTTTTAACAAGATTAAAACGTCATTACACCGGTGAACCGACAATAGATTAGTTAGAAATAACGCTTCGTTTAGGCACAATTCACATTTGGAAACTATCTCTAGCATTCTATAGCTACTAATCGCGGAATGGGGAATGTAGACCTTAGCCGCTTTACATTAAGGTCTGCTTTAATGTAACAACGTTTACCCCCACTCTTTATTTTACATAAATATAATATACATCGCTTCTAGAATATACAGTATAATATAGATTTTAGGGCTATGCTATGAGGGGACGAAAAATGCTGTAATGGATATCGAGAAAATCAAATATAGGTACATTATATCGTATTTTTTACACTTTCACTATTATAAATCTGAATGGTCTATCTAACCATAGCAATTAATTTATATAATTTTTAGATGTTCAAAATTTCAGCTATAGTCCCCGCAAGATAAAAAGTCAATCTTGACACCTGTCATTTCCATACATTTTATAACCTAAAAGTCTCTTCTATCTTGCGGGGAGTAAGTATAGTTCATTTTTCGCAATAAAACTTACGCCATACTCATAACATTATCTAGAGATCTTACCTTACTTTACGATATTTTCTGATATCCATCACAAAGAGAGTACGTTAGGAGAGGACAGTCGATACTATATGTTTAGATTTTGTGGATTCCTATAATGGGGGAAATAAATTTAAAAACGACTGAACCAACACGCATTATTCAGTAATTCTCTTAGCGAAATACAAACGAGAAGTGCAAGAATTATCGTTCAATTCATCTTAACAGACCATAAGAAGAATTAATAGCTATTAAAGACATATAATATTACTTCGTTCTACTCATTTTACGCCTCTTACATAAACATACTAAACCCAGTTTATGAAAAATAACATACAAGTTTTAATTATACTGTCGTAAAGTTGCAAACGGCCGTTTTAATTAACCTTTATTTTGATTTATACGTTTTTCCTTTGTTACGGAATCATAGTTTTATTTTCGTCAAAAACCAGTCAAAATCTAAACATATCATTAATATAACAACACTCATAGACTCCGAAACAACTACGAAACACTCGAATCACCGCATTGTATTGTCACTGTAACGACTTCATTCACAACGTACAGGAATAAATAAAATACATTTTATATCATAGTATAGTCATTGATCTCACGAATGCGAATATGATACAGAAACACATGTCTACACACACATGAACTGAAATATATGTCACAGAGTCACTGTCGTACATGAAGTATGGTGTTTTCAAAGGGTTAAAACCGTTATTGTAATATTGTTTCATTTTTCCCAACGACAAATCTGAAAGATTTGTGAAATTACCAACAAATCAGATAGAACACCTAATTTCCACATGTCGCCATTTGTTTGAGTGTTAGTGTCAACGAGTCGTGCTTACGATACGATACGACACGACGACGACGATGTATATATGATACGTCGCCGTATGTAGTTAGATATACATAAATGTGATTTGGATTTCTAATGCTTTATCATTTGTTTAGGACCAAAATGGAAATATGTTAATCGCGTACGTTGTGAACAAAGTCTACCAAGGTTACACAAAACTAACACCGATACATTGAGACTTCTATTTCACATCGTGATATATGACACCCGACCGTATTCCTATCGAATAGGGGTTATAATAGATTGTCAGCATTCAAGCCGTATTGTTCATTCTTTTCACAAAATTATGAACTATTTAGGCAACAGATAATATTATGAACGTTTAGATTTTATTGCCAGAGAAAAAAGCCAAGATACGATATACACAACGTTTTGCCAAGCCCATTGAAAGACTATTTTGTAGGGAGGCGGTTACATAGTATTTTATATTCAAAATGCACTCGCTGGTATGAGATCTTGTCCTAATTACTGAGATAATCATTAAGTGATTTACAGTGCGTGTCATCAACGAATCTCATACTTAACTATGCGCAATTGTACGGATTGGGCTGTGGAGGGGACACATATGACTTTTTTTCTCTAACTCGATACATAAAGTGTTTTATAAATTAGAAGAATTATTTGAAACTGAATATACTATGTAATTTCTATCATATCCAATCACATTTGCATGCTAATGTCTAGCAAAATATGTAATAGTACAGGAATATGTAACAACCAACACCATATTGTACCATATTTTACAGCAAATAAAGATTTTTTCATTTTCATTCATTTTCATATTCTGTATATGCCTGACAAGGATCACGCTCTGTGGTATATTTCACAAAATTACTAATATTAGCAATTTTACAAATCCAAAACCGACAACAGTGGTCAATAAGGCCACTGAACCAATCATCAAGCTTTCCATTATTATGTTTAAACTTGTAAAATTGTACCTTATAACTTCATGAAACATGCCAGACTAGCTCCACATTGGATACAACTGTTAGGCCCAATTTTCATAAATATGTAATAACAACGAGGCGCCTATCATAATGTAATTAATAAGCTATAATAATGCTGTTTAACAGACGACGTTATTCTATTGAGCACATATCGTGATTCATAAGCCAATACATTGCATTTCGCATGCAATTTTATACCATAATAAGAGCAATTATGGTCTAAAATCGTATGCAGCAAGAAAAATAAAATCGCATAGAAACTATACTGCAATCAGAACTACGAAATTATCTCAGGAAGAAATAACGAGACGAATATACATTATACAAGTTTAAGACAATTTCAAGTACATATTGAATTTTTAAATTTAGCTCAACATTCAGCAAGTTTTTACATCTCTACAATATTATTTTTAAATAATGACAACCCTAAGGATTAAGATGTCGCTATCAACCTCTTTGCTTGTCGCCGTTGGAAGGAAGTGGCGTTTCTATGCGCATTTATTTTTCTTACTTTATTGTGACTTGAGAATAACAAGGTGGTCCAATCTAACATTTTCGTTAACTTGAAATATTAATTTAATGAACGTATACATAAAGTTGATATTCGTTCTAAGCCTTCTTATCCTCATGTCACGAAGTGATAGTGGTAGTTTAAATACGGGTGATATAGTTTTATAAAATTATTAAATTGACATTAGCACAACTTATGTTAGTAAAATTATTTTCCATAATAACGAGACACCGACCAGAGATTTTTACTACATGTCCCAACCACTGTTTGGTTCACCGCTGAGGATAAATTATAATTGTGTATTTAGATTTGTGTGAGGTGTACAATAAAGAGTATTTGTATAGTATTGTATTGTAATATCTGAACACTAGACTGGCCACTATAATGTTATTGCTATCTCTTTCATCTTTCAGCAGCAGCCGTATTCGCAACTGTGATGTTAAAATCTTGGAACAAAATTTTATTATAATGACAGCTGTCATTCGCACCGCAGTTGGGACAAGTATGCTAATAATGTGAAGGTCAATTTTAATAGGTTTTTTTTGGATTTTTTCACTTACAAAAATAGTAGTATTAATCCGGTTAAATATCGGCGTCAACCTAACAGACCTATGGAGATTACAAATTTAGAAACCCAGATACAGTACATATTGTGTCATTGGTGCACTTCTACGTCTAGCCTAGAACGGGTCAGAAAATCTAGACTAACTAGATAACAGTGGATTTGTGCTGAGACGGGGTCCCTTTGTTTTTAGTTCAGACACAATAGAAATATTACAAACAGTACATGACCGTGCCACTACATTATTTTCTTTTGCAATTCAACAGTGACAATGTCTTAATCTCAATCCTATATCCCATCCTATACCTCCCATTAGTTTCAAGCGTATTGAGCTTAAGGTCAGATCCTTAATTTCGAATATCGCTCGATATGTTTCACTGGCGGCACGTTTAGCCAGTGCCGTTTTTTTTATATTTGAATGTCTCAATCCTTTTTGTAATTTATGTCCCCATCTGAGCTACCCTCCACATTTGGTGGCAATTTGTCAATAGCTCTTGTGGGTGGTTTATAAGAAGACGACTTCAAAGTAGTCAGTAATAGTCAATATACTGTTTACGATACTTCCTTTGAGATCGAGAAGGATCATGTGAATCCGTGCTGAGTTAAATTCATGTGGAGTTGACTGTTATTTAAGGAATTTTAAAAATATACGAGTACATGTATAGTTCGGACACAACTCTAAGGCTAAATTCTGTCAAACGAACGCAAGCAAAACTAGACTTAGAGCTCTGACTGTAAGGTAGATTTTGGCTTGCGTTAATTTGACAGCACTTGGCCTTACAGTTTTGTACGAACTATAACAGTCAGCAAACTAGTAAAACAGGAAATAAAGTGATGTTAAGTATTTTAAACTTTTAATGCTGATACCTATTTGATTCAGATCTACAATATTATGAATGCGATTGCTATACTTACAATAAAGCATTACTTGACTGATAATGAATATATCTTAATATGTCTAAATGATAAAACACTGTTCATAATGTATTAAAATACCTATACATATATTTTATGTCACACCTTGCCATAAAGTGGCCATTATCGCACGCTCCGCGCGCGAAAAAACCCACTTCCTGGCCAGGGGGTGACATAAAATTTTGTACTTACCACGGGCGATAATAAAGAAAGCCTCAGACCGCATATTTATCGCCCTTGCCTTCGGCTCGGGCGTAAAATACCTGCGATCTGAGACATTCTTTGTTTTATCGCCCTTGGTAAGTAATGTACTATTGTTCGTCACAGGCCGTGACTCAGGTAGTAAAAATAAATTATTTAACTCGGCACGAATACACATCATCAAACTTTTAGAAAGACGAAATTTCACTACATTTTTTATTTGTATTTTTTATCTCTTTAATGCCTTGTAACAAACATTCAGAGTTTTTGTGAACAATTTTTGTTCATAACATTTTCAATAATATAATATGTATTCATAATATAATTAAAATTATTAAGAGACCTTTAATCACAGTTCGGTACCAAAAGCACTATTTATTGAGCAAAAGAAATACCTAAGAAAAAATACATACATATAAATTAGGCTGGTAACAAAAAATGTCCACAAAACTGACAACCCCGCAAGGGAGCATTTCCGGTACAGTCGAGTCTATTATCTATGCTTAGAATACAGAACAAGCTTCAGGAAGTTAACAGTGGACAGGGTAGCTACTCAAAATACAGATCTGACGTAATACTGTTGTCCTAGAACATTTAATTTTTTAGGTTTAAATTTTTTAATTTATTTATTTTTTGCTAGTTAAGACACATTAGAGGCAATAATATAAATACACAAATCTTTATGCTGCATGTAAAACGATTAATCTTGATGATGTAGAGACCGCTTTCACTACTCCATTCAGTCTATATGAGTTTCGACGGATGCCTTTTGGACTCCGCAACGCACTTCAGACATTCCAGAGATTCATGATAATAAAGTGCGTGTCATCCACGAAGGCGCGCCCCTCCACAGGCCAGTCCGTACATTTGCACGTAGATTAATATGTCGTTCGCTGTGGAGGGGCGCGTCATCGTGGATGACACGCACTTTACCGTTTTACATGCTTTTGATTTTATTTATAGTTATTTTAATTTAAATTACCATGAACAAATTTGCTCAGTAAATATGATATTATAATCAACTTAGAGAAATTTACTTCGAAACTAAACAGAACGTATGAAGCGCAAAAAACTTATATATGTTTCTGGGTCTTGAAGATATCCAAAACAACAGTATCACAGACCTAAACACTACACTACATGAACCCAAGGTCCGCCGCCTATATCCGACTATCGGACAGACGGAATTTCTTACAATACACCCCTTTTCAAAACGGACGATGGTGGCTCATGTAAGCCGGCTGGTTGTAGAAGTCGCGGCGCATGTAGCGGTTCGAGGGATTAGAGTACATGTTGTAACTGGTCGGGTAATCTTGTCTGTGGAGCATGTCTAGTTGGTCTAGGCTGTGGTGGCGTTGAGGCAGCATGGGACGAGGATCCACTAGGCAGCGTGCGATGGTTGTAAGGTCAATGACATTGCCCAGTTTCCATCACATACATCTGAGCGAACAGGGTGCTCACAAACATCTCAACTCGACTATATTGTCTAGATCAGCCGTCGGCAACAGGCGGTCCAAGAGCCTTTTTATTGACCACCTACAATGTGGTTCCTTTTGTCTGATAGAGTCACAAATTATTAACACGTGCAGCCTGTGACAATTTTGGTAGTTAATATCCACATATTAGCTACGAAAATTTTCGCGGGCCACTTCTTGACTGCTAAAAGGTTGCTGACCCCTGGTCTAGGCATTAGAAAGCTTGTTCAGATTTTTTTGAGCACCCTGGGCACATATGTATCTGATGGCAACTGTAATATAAAGAAGCAAAGTATGCTTGTATCATTTGAAATCAATTTGCAACGGTTGTCAATTTGAACCTTCTTGTTAAGCAGCGTAAAGACAGTAGTTAAATGAATTATTTCGTTACACATATTTAATACAATTAGTTAACGTCATAGAATATGTAAAAGTTTCTTTAATAATAAGTTAAATGAGTTGATGTAACGTTAAAGCCTGACTAAAGAGATACTTACAGCCAGTTTTTGCTGCAACGCAAACACAAGACTATTTCTTGCGACATTTACAATTTTCGACTCCAGGCCCCTATTTCACCAACTTGACCATTGTCACCTTGCCTACATTGCCGGGCCGGTAAGTATCGATGCTATGCAACGACTATCTTTACGTGACGACTCAGAAGTGTACTTGGAATTGTCATTGTCAGATGACAATTGTCGATTTGGTGAAATAGGGGCCTGCTCATCAATTATCACCGTGTCTATCGCCTCAATATCGATATTGAATCGCCATGAAGACATTTGCAATGGATCTTAATACATGTATAAATAGGAGGGTATTTCTCCGTGTACATAACGTGTCTGATTTTTTCTTGAAATTCCATTCCAATAAATCTCGTCATACCTATAATGCTGGCGCAAATATATGTATGCAATTTCAAGTCTTATTACCTGGATATAAGATACATATTTTATAGCCATGTCTGTACAATGTAGACTTACCTCGATTGTGATGGAATCCCGCCGCCCATCCAGCGTAGTAAGCCGCCTTCTGTTTCCCGTGCTCTTCCGCTACCTAGAAACGTACATACACGCTATTACGTATGTTTGGCCATAGCCTTATTTATTGTTTGAGATGCCCTTATTTATTTGTAAGAGATAATTTTAGTTCTTCGAATATTTTGAATACCTATTCTAAATATTGGAAAAACTATGAATAAGTATGGTACGTACGAAAAAAGTATTGACAGCTATCTATCCATATTTTTTCCTTTTGTACAAAAGTATATTGACATAACGACGAAAAGCTGAAAGTTCCTTTGGTTTTCAACTATGAATAATGAATGAAAAAATAAACATAATAGTGAGAGGCTCTCTAAAAATGACTTCGAAATGAAAAACAAAAACCACGATAAAAAGCATTCTATAAAACAGCGCACTCTACGCCATCACAGAATGTATTTATTTATACTAGCTGGCGCGACTGTACTGGAGTACTTTATGAGCTTGGCCTCTTGTAGACGCATGGCCATGGTGTACTAGCTTGACCTTGTGTACTAGTGTGCCCCAGTGCCCTAATATGCCCCACGCAACAAAAAACAAAGAGCCTATAACAAAAACGATCTACGCAGCACCGCGTCGCTCTCTGTACATTGTCTGTGTTCGTGTGTGTCACAACTACAACTATGCCTAACCACCGCTCGTGAGGTAAAAGTACGAGTACTGACTGTACCCCAACATGCCCCACGTAACAAAAAACAAATCTATAACAAAAGCTATCTACGCCGCACCGTGTCGTGTGCCCCAGTACTAGTGTGCCCCAGTACCCCTTGTGTACTAGTGTGCCCTAATACCCCTTGTGTACTAGTGTGCCCCAGTACCTCAATATGCCCCACGCAACAAAAAACAAAGGACCTATAACTAAAGCGGTCTTCGCCGCACCGTGTCCCTGTGATGTGTGCCTCAGAGTAGGAGCTATGCGCTCACATTGTCTGTGTTCGTATGTGTCACAACTACAACTATGGCCAAACCCGCGCTCGTGAGATAAAGTACTGTACCCTAACATGCCCTATTTTATTAGCTTTTACTAGCTTGACCTTGGGTAGGTACTAGTGTGCCCCAGTACCCTAACATGCCCCACGCAACAAAAAACAAAGATAGATAACACGCTCTACGCCGTTAGTGTATTTGTTACCATAGTGAACTAGCTGGCGCGATTGTACTAGAGTGCCCTACTTTATTAGCTCGTCCTCTTGTAGACACATGGCCATGACCTTGTGTACTAGTGTGCCCCAGTACCCTAACATGCCCCACGCAACAAAAAACAAAGAGCCTATAACAAAAACGATCTACGCAGCACCGCGTCGCTGTCTGTACATTGTCTGTGTTCGTGTGTGTCACAGCTACAACTATGCCTAACCCCCGGCTCGTGAGATAAAAGTACTGTACCCTAGCATGCACTCGTGACGGCACATGATGTACTAGCTTGACATTGTGTTGTGGGTACTGACTAGTGTGCCCCAGTACCCCTTGTATACTAGTGTGCCCCAGTACCCCTTGTGTACTAGTGTGCCCCAGTACCCCTTGTGTACTAGTCTGCCTCAGTGCCCTAACATGCCCACGCAACAAAAAACAAAGAGCCTATAACAAAAACGATCTACGCAGCACCGCGTCGCTGTCTGTACATTGTCTGTGTTCGTGTGTGTCACAGCTACAACTATGCCTAACCCCCGGCTCGTGAGATAAAAGTACTGTACCCTAGCATGCACTCGTGACGGCACATGATGTACTAGCTTGACATTGTGTTGTGGGTACTGACTAGTGTGCCCCAGTACCCCTTGTATACTAGTGTGCCCCAGTACCCCTTGTGTACTAGTGTGCCCCAGTACCCCTTGTGTACTAGTCTGCCTCAGTGCCCTAACATGCCCCACGCAACAAAAAACAAAGAGCCTATAACAAAAACGATCTACGCAGCACCGCGTCGCTGTCTGTACATTGTCTGTGTTCGTGTGTGTCACAACTACAACTATGCCTAACCCCCGGCTCGTGAGATAAAAGTACTGTACCCTAGCATGCACTCGTGACGGCACATGATGTACTAGCTTGACATTGTGTTGTGGGTACTGACTAGTGTGCCCCAGTACCCCTTGTGTACTAGTGTGCCCCAGTACCCCTTGTGTACTAGTGTGCCCCAGTACCCCTAGTGTACTAGTGTGCCCCAGTACCCCTTGTGTACTAGTCTGCCTCAGTACCCTAACATGCCCCACGCAACAAAAAACAAAGAGCCTATAACAAAAGCGATTTATTGTATTCCGCACCGCGTCGCTGTACATTGTCTGTGTTCGTGTGTGTCACAACTACAACTATGCCTAACCACCGCTCGTGAGGTAAAAGTAAGAGTACTGTACCCCAACATGCCCCACGCAACAAAAAACAAATCTATAACAAAAGCTATCTACGCCGCACCGTGTCGTGTGCCCCAGTACCCCTTGTGTACGAGTGTGCCCTAATACCCCTTGTGTACTAGTGTGCCCCAGTACCCCAATATGCCCCACGCAACAAAAAAAGAGCCTATAACTAAAGCGATCTTCGCAGCACCGTGTCCCTGTGATGTGTGCCTCAGAGTGGGAGCTATGCGCTCACATTGTCTGTGTTCGTATGTGTCACAACTATAACTATGGCCAAACCCGCGCTCGTGAGATAAAGTACTGTACCCTTACCCTAACATGCCCTATTTTATTAGCTTTTACTAGCTTGACCTTGTGTAGGTACTAGTGTGCCCCGTACCCTAACATGCCCCACGCAACAAAAAACAAAGATAGATAACACGCTCTACGCCGTTAGTGTATTTGTTACTATAGTGAACTAGCTGGCGCGACTGTATTAGAGTGCCCTACTTTGTTAGCTCGTCCTCTTGTAGACACATGGCCATGACCTTGTGTACTAGTGTGCCCCAGTACCCTAACATGCCCCACGCAACAAAAACCAAAGAGCCTATAACAGAAGCGATCTACGTCGCACCGCGTCGCTGTCTGTACATTGTCTGTGTTCGTGTGTGTCACAGCTACAACTATGCCTAACCCCCGGCTCGTGAGATAAAAGTACTATACCCTAGCATGCACTCGTGACGGCACATGATGTACTAGCTTGACATTGTGTTGTGGGTACTGACTAGTGTGCCCCAGTACCCCTTGTATACTAGTGTGCCCCAGTACCCCTTGTGTACTAGTGTGCCCCAGTACCCCTTGTGTACTAGTCTGCCTCAGTGCCCTAACATGCCCCACGCAAAAAAAACAAAGAGCCTATAACAGAAGCGATCTACGCCGCACCGCGTCGCTGTCTGTACATTGTCTGTGTTCGTGTGTGTCACAACTACAACTATGCCTAACCCCCGGCTCGTGAGATAAAAGTACTATACCCTAGCATGCACTCGTGACGGCACATGATGTACTAGCTTGACATTGTGTTGTGGGTACTGACTAGTGTGCCCCAGTACCCCTTGTATACTAGTGTGCCCCAGTACCCCTTGTGTACTAGTGTGCCCCAGTACCCCTTGTGTACTAGTCTGCCTCAGTGCCCTAACATGCCCCACGCAACAAAAAACAAAGAGCCTATAACAGAAGCGATCTACGCCGCACCGCGTCGCTGTCTGTACATTGTCTGTGTTCGTGTGTGTCACAACTACAACTATGCCTAACCCCCGGCTGGTGAGATAAAAGTACTATACCCTAGCATGCACTCGTGACGGCACATGATGTACTAGCTTGACATTGTGTTGTGGGTACTGACTAGTGTGCCCCAGTACCCCTTGTATACTAGTGTGCCCCAGTACCCCTTGTGTACTAGTCTGCCTCAGTGCCCTAACATGCCCCATGCAACAAAAAACAAAGAGCCTATAACAGAAGCGATCTACGCAGCACCGCGTCGCTGTCTGTACATTGTCTGTGTTCGTGTGTGTCACAACTACAACTATGCCTAACCCCCGGCTCGTGAGATAAAAGTACTATACCCTAGCATGCACTCGTGACGGCACATGATGTACTAGCTTGACATTGTGTTGTGGGTACTGACTAGTGTGCCCCAGTACCCCTTGTATACTAGTGTGCCCCAGTACCCCTTGTGTACTAGTCTGCCTCAGTGCCCTAACATGCCCCATGCAACAAAAAACAAAGAGCCTATAACAGAAGCGATCTACGCAGCACCGCGTCGCTGTCTGTACATTGTCTGTGTTCGTGTGTGTCACAACTACAACTATGCCTAACCCCCGGCTCGTGAGATAAAAGTACTATACCCTAGCATGCACTCGTGACGGCACATGATGTACTAGCTTGACATTGTGTTGTGGGTACTGACTAGTGTGCCCCAGTACCCCTTGTATACTAGTGTGCCCCAGTACCCCTTGTGTACTAGTGTGCCCCAGTACCCCTTGTGTACTAGTCTGCCTCAGTGCCCTAACATGCCCCACGCAAAAAAAACAAAGAGCCTATAACAGAAGCGATCTACGCCGCACCGCGTCGCTGTCTGTACATTGTCTGTGTTCGTGTGTGTCACAACTACAACTATGCCTAACCCCCGGCTCGTGAGATAAAAGTACTATACCCTAGCATGCACTCGTGACGGCACATGATGTACTAGCTTGACATTGTGTTGTGGGTACTGACTAGTGTGCCCCAGTACCCCTTGTATACTAGTGTGCCCCAGTACCCCTTGTGTACTAGTGTGCCCCAGTACCCCTTGTGTACTAGTCTGCCTCAGTGCCCTAACATGCCCCACGCAACAAAAAACAAAGAGCCTATAACAGAAGCGATCTACGCCGCACCGCGTCGCTGTCTGTACATTGTCTGTGTTCGTGTGTGTCACAACTACAACTATGCCTAACCCCCGGCTCGTGAGATAAAAGTACTATACCCTAGCATGCACTCGTGACGGCACATGATGTACTAGCTTGACATTGTGTTGTGGGTACTGACTAGTGTGCCCCAGTACCCCTTGTATACTAGTGTGCCCCAGTACCCCTTGTGTACTAGTGTGCCCCAGTACCCCTTGTGTACTAGTCTGCCTCAGTGCCCTAACATGCCCCACGCAACAAAAAACAAAGAGCCTATAACAGAAGCGATCTACGCCGCACCGCGTCGCTGTCTGTACATTGTCTGTGTTCGTGTGTGTCACAACTACAACTATGCCTAACCCCCGGCTCGTGAGATAAAAGTACTATACCCTAGCATGCACTCGTGACGGCACATGATGTACTAGCTTGACATTGTGTTGTGGGTACTGACTAGTGTGCCCCAGTACCCCTTGTATACTAGTGTGCCCCAGTACCCCTTGTGTACTAGTGTGCCCCAGTACCCCTTGTGTACTAGTCTGCCTCAGTGCCCTAACATGCCCCACGCAACAAAAAACAAAGAGCCTATAACAGAAGCGATCTACGCCGCACCGCGTCGCTGTCTGTACATTGTCTGTGTTCGTGTGTGTCACAACTACAACTATGCCTAACCCCCGGCTGGTGAGATAAAAGTACTATACCCTAGCATGCACTCGTGACGGCACATGATGTACTAGCTTGACATTGTGTTGTGGGTACTGACTAGTGTGCCCCAGTACCCCTTGTATACTAGTGTGCCCCAGTACCCCTTGTGTACTAGTCTGCCTCAGTGCCCTAACATGCCCCATGCAACAAAAAACAAAGAGCCTATAACAGAAGCGATCTACGCAGCACCGCGTCGCTGTCTGTACATTGTCTGTGTTCGTGTGTGTCACAACTACAACTATGCCTAACCCCCGGCTCGTGAGATAAAAGTACTATACCCTAGCATGCACTCGTGACGGCACATGATGTACTAGCTTGACATTGTGTTGTGGGTACTGACTAGTGTGCCCCAGTACCCCTTGTATACTAGTGTGCCCCAGTACCCCTTGTGTACTAGTGTGCCCCAGTACCCCTTGTGTACTAGTCTGCCTCAGTGCCCTAACATGCCCCACGCAAAAAAAACAAAGAGCCTATAACAGAAGCGATCTACGCCGCACCGCGTCGCTGTCTGTACATTGTCTGTGTTCGTGTGTGTCACAACTACAACTATGCCTAACCCCCGGCTCGTGAGATAAAAGTACTATACCCTAGCATGCACTCGTGACGGCACATGATGTACTAGCTTGACATTGTGTTGTGGGTACTGACTAGTGTGCCCCAGTACCCCTTGTATACTAGTGTGCCCCAGTACCCCTTGTGTACTAGTGTGCCCCAGTACCCCTTGTGTACTAGTCTGCCTCAGTGCCCTAACATGCCCCACGCAACAAAAAACAAAGAGCCTATAACAGAAGCGATCTACGCCGCACCGCGTCGCTGTCTGTACATTGTCTGTGTTCGTGTGTGTCACAACTACAACTATGCCTAACCCCCGGCTCGTGAGATAAAAGTACTATACCCTAGCATGCACTCGTGACGGCACATGATGTACTAGCTTGACATTGTGTTGTGGGTACTGACTAGTGTGCCCCAGTACCCCTTGTATACTAGTGTGCCCCAGTACCCCTTGTGTACTAGTGTGCCCCAGTACCCCTTGTGTACTAGTCTGCCTCAGTGCCCTAACATGCCCCACGCAACAAAAAACAAAGAGCCTATAACAGAAGCGATCTACGCCGCACCGCGTCGCTGTCTGTACATTGTCTGTGTTCGTGTGTGTCACAACTACAACTATGCCTAACCCCCGGCTCGTGAGATAAAAGTACTATACCCTAGCATGCACTCGTGACGGCACATGATGTACTAGCTTGACATTGTGTTGTGGGTACTGACTAGTGTGCCCCAGTACCCCTTGTATACTAGTGTGCCCCAGTACCCCTTGTGTACTAGTGTGCCCCAGTACCCCTTGTGTACTAGTCTGCCTCAGTGCCCTAACATGCCCCACGCAACAAAAAACAAAGAGCCTATAACAGAAGCGATCTACGCCGCACCGCGTCGCTGTCTATACATTGTCTGTGTTCGTGTGTGTCACAACTACAACTATGCCTAACCCCCGGCTCGTGAGATAAAAGTACTATACCCTAGCATGCACTCGTGACGGCACATGATGTACTAGCTTGACATTGTGTTGTGGGTACTGACTAGTGTGCCCCAGTACCCCTTGTATACTAGTGTGCCCCAGTACCCCTTGTGTACTAGTCTGCCTCAGTGCCCTAACATGCCCCATGCAACAAAAAACAAAGAGCCTATAACAGAAGCGATCTACGCCGCACCGCGTCGCTGTCTGTACATTGTCTGTGTTCGTGTGTGTCACAACTACAACTATGCCTAACCCCCGGCTCGTGAGATAAAAGTACTATACCCTAGCATGCACTCGTGACGGCACATGATGTACTATCTTGACATTGTGTTGTGGGTACTGACTAGTGTGCCCCAGTACCCCTTGTGTACTAGTGTGCCCCAGTACCCCTTGTGTACTAGTGTGCCCCAGTACCCCTAGTGTACTAGTGTGCCCCACTACCCCTTGTGTACTAGTCTGCCTCAGTACCCTAACATGCCCCACGCAACAAAAAACAAAGAGCCTATAACAAAAGCGCTCTACGCCGCACCGTGTCGCTGTGTAACCGCAGACGGCTGGACGATCGTGGTGCGCGCTTCACCTCCGCCGTCACAGGCTAGAACAACACACAATTTAGACCCCCCGGCCAATGGTCCCAATGCGTACAGCTTATAACACCCCGGCTAGGATGATAGCAAAATGACAGCTTTTATAGTCAAGTTATATCGTCAAATTCGGGTAAAAATTTTATGCGAATCATCTATGATACACGGACATATAAATTGTCGGACGTAAAACGTGACGTTTTATATGTTATGTCAAAATTTTAACGTCATATGCTAACACGGTCATGAAAATAAATATAATAGGTCACCCGGGACCCCACTTAAAATTTAACACTATGAAGAATATTGACAGGTGATTAGGAATTTCCGCAAAAATGGTCTGGAACGAATATTGGGTTATCATAGCTTTGCGTTTCAACTATAATATGCCAATTTCGTTCGCCAAAACTTCAAAATTAACTTTTATAAGTTGGCAACATTTTATATATAAATTTTTTGAACCCACGACCTCTGGAATCCGTCCATTGCTCTACCAATTGAGCCACCGTCACCGTGGCCGTGTTGAATTTTTCAATTATCACTTTGATTAAAAAATTGAGATTTTCGCTAGCGGACGCATCCGCTTAACAAACATTTAAAATTGTATATATACGTTGCAAGATTAGCATGTCAGCTAATTGAGATAAAATCGCCGCGTGTAAATTTATGTCGGGTTATATGTCGCAGCATATTCATCGATTATCATCCTAGCCCCGCAGCTGATTGTAAAAAGAAGCATTATAATTTTAAAGCTGTTATTGCTAAAAAAAGTCACTTTTCACGCACGCTATAACCCGTATATACTACAATAAACCGTAACACAACGTATTACAGTACAATTTCGAGCAATTAATCCCATGCAGTGAAGCGATTTATGCGTTAATCGTGTTAGAGTTAACATTATCGCGCGTTTTATCGCTTACTTTTACGCTGAGCGGTTCCGTGCCGCCCTCTGGTATCACGTTGTTTAACGCTGCTATCGCTTCTTGCGCCTCTTCCCGCTTATCATACCTGGAATAATTAGAGATTCTTTTAAATAGCCGAATTCATCAATCATGTATGTATGTATGTAATAACTTTATTGTACACAACAAAAACACAAAAAATACAAACAAATAAGGACATTTTGGTACAAAGGCGAACTTATCCCTAAAAGGGGTCTCTTCCAGCTTTCTAGGGCTTTCTTCTTTCTTCTTCTTCTTCTTCTTCAATCATCATTCAATTCATTCCGATATAGCCCTTCGAATCGCTAACTTAAGTGGCAGTAGGCGGGGCACATTGAGCGGAAAACCGATGGCCGTTGGGGCCGAAAGGTTCTCGAGTGGCTGCCACGGACCGGAAGGCACAGCGTGGGTAGACCCCCCACAAAGTGGACTGATGACCTGGTAAAGGTCGCGGGAGTCCGCTGGATGCGGGCGGCGCAGGACCGGTCATAGTGGCACTGTTTGGGGGAGGCCTATGTCCAGCAGTGGACATCTTTCCTCATTTATGATGATGATGATTATAATGATGAAGTGAATTCATTAAATGCAGTTTGATATCCAACGGGTGCCCTTCCACCAGATTGGTTATGCAGCTATGGGGTTGGTTATACGACTACGAGGATGTGAAAGCTTTCATTTTCCACCAGTACCGTAACACCTCCATAGCAACGTACCTAGTATAGGACATCCATGGTGGAAAGGCACCATAACCGAGTCCTTCGTTGATTTGGAAGAGTCATTAATCCGTTAATTTCTGTTGTTGTCTATGACAGCAGTCGAGTGGCTAGAGATCTTCTAATAGTGAGATTGCTTGCTTGACGAAGTAAAATCCTAACCAGAGCTGGGATACCGGTTATATTTTCGCACCTGTACCATGTATTTGACATTCTGCGTGACTTGACTGCGATTTGTTTGCATGGCGATGGGCGGCATTGTGTAGTGAATGCTTGAGATTTTGCGAGGCGATGGATGCTAGGCCCTCAACTGTTCCAATATAAATTGTTTGTTTGTATAAATGTATTGTTAAATTAGTTTAATATTGTATTTTAAATTGTTTGTCTATGTTTCGTGCCGCATTGGTTATTCTGTAATGTCATGCAAACGTTTTTATCAATAAAATAAAATAAAAATAAACTTACCCCTATACTACCGAAACCGAACTATTTTCCGAATATCGCCTCTAGCTGATCCTCTGCGATCGCGCGAGGCAAGTGCGTCTAGTACAGCGATTGTACTCACCTAACAAAAGCAACGCCCCGCGGCGTGCCGCTGCTCTTATCCCGCAGAATGTGTTTCTGCACGATGCGCCCGTACTTGCCGAATATCGTCTCTAACTGATCCTCCGTGATCGCGCGAGGCAAGTTCGTCACGTACAAATTCGTCTCCTTTATGTCGTCGCCTGACGGCCGCGCGTACGATACCTGAAAATAAAACAACACATAACATCAGACAAATATGAATCCTGATTCAATATCTAAATATATTAATAAGTCTCTGTCAAAAAAATCATTTTTAGTACATGCTTGCCGCCTGTGCCTTCTTTCCTCATTCATCAACAGAAATCAAATTGATTGACTATACGTGCAAAAATTGTTACTATAACAAGTTAAATAAACGCTTGTAAAATAGGGTGGAAATGATCAGATCAGAGGCAGCGTTGCGTATGGGCGACGTGGGGTTTTCAACTGTTTTAAGTTCTAACATCGCTTCTTGCGCCATCAGAGGGCCTCGCTAAATACACCTTTGTCCACATAAAATGTCGGTCTTGGCCCACCATTGGAAATGATGGAGTAAAGACGAAACTTACCTTTAACCGCTTATTCCTGAGCTGGTAACCATTAAAGGTGTCGATGGCTCTCGCCGCGTCCTCCTCCCGCGTGAAGTTGACGAATCCGAAGCCGTAACTGTACCCCGTCTGGAAACGCATCAAGTCATAGTTGATAATTCTTATTAAAAAAATATATTTTTATTTTTATTTTATAGCCTTATCTCAGATTACATATTGTTTCTGTTACATGTTTACTTTGCTAATCTTTTTTTTTTTCAAATAATCTGTGTGCCCTTTGGCAAAGGCCTCCCCCAACACTTTCCAATTTTCTCTTATACGTGCGAGTCTAGTCCAGGTTTTGCCTGCTACCTTAACTATATCATCTTCCCATCTTCTGAATGGTTTCCCAAAAAATATATATATTTCAGAAAATATCCTTAAGTAGTAGTAGTAGTTTAGAAAACTGTTAGTGGATTTTGGACCTTATTAAATGCATATTAAGTCGCTTTTGTTCAATTACTTCAACACAAGTCGATTAACTCAAATATGCCCAAATAATATATCTTCTATCAAATTTATTTAGCAGCCGCTATCCAAGGATATGCTACAGAAATAACTAGAAAAAGTTCTTCCAAGTAGAAAAAGAAAAGCAACAGAATGTAAATTGAACACGCAATAATAACCGCATAGACAAATGTTGTGTTCTATAAATCTTTTTTTTAACTTGACTGTGGAGCTGTGGCTGACACGCAAGTCGAATTGCTGTAACTAAGGATATTGTTTAGTAAACTAGTATACCATATACATAGTGTATAAGTAAGTAACCAAAATTAAGTAACAAGCGGTCCCCATGATTCTGTATTTTCAAAAATACGTACCTAGGCGGAACTGCAGGATCGCTGTGAATGCAGTTCAAATTATTTTTTAAAATGTAATTAAGTCTTCTTTCAGTAAAATGTCTTGTCTAATATTTAAAGTGTTTCCCCTCCATGTGGCATAACCGTGGGACAATATTTAACACTACTAAAAACAGGTCACAACGACCTTATACTTTTATGTCGCGTTGAATTGTTCTCAATTCAACACGCAATATTCCATTTTTATAAGTTCATTGAAAGTTACAGTAGAAGTGTTTAATTCGACGTTATTTACGTAAACACAAGTCGACGATATCAACGATAAAGCACTCGCCATTACAATCTGATATTCCTTACGTGAGGCACGCACCGCTTATCGGCAACTTTAATGAAATTTGTGACTTAACATTAAAGCAAGAAGTCATTAAATCCTTTGACATAAATTCACTCCTTACCATAATTAACCCTCGATATAGACTCCTTCAAGCTTCCCATTATTCTAAACCGAACCCTATCGCTTTCACTTTTAAGTTTTTTATCCAGTGTATCAATTTAAGTGTCTTGAGTCGTTTTTAGATGAAGTGAATCGGAACGATTGTCACGAACATCGGCAAAGTTGGGTTTCATTGTGACCACATAAAGTTTAAGGGTGTTATTTTGAGATTATTACTACAGCATTTTTTACGTTAGGTATTTGAAAATTATAGAAATCAAGCATAGGTTAGTGAAGAACTAATTGAACCCCAGGCTTGCCAATTTTATGACACTACCTATATATGGAATGATTCCGAATTGCAATCGCATATATACAGTAGAATCCGCTTATAACGACTCCGCTTATAACATGACCGCTTTTAACGACTGCTAAATCACCTGACGTTAGGATTCATACCAAACATTTTCAAAGAAAACCAGTCCGTTTTGTACGACGTTAGTTCCTGTTAGTGCGACGTAATATCGCCGGTCCCTTGACGGACGCTGTATCCGGATTCTACTGTATAAGCAGCTTTTGCCCGCGACTTCGTCCGTGTAAGCTTCCACTCCCTATTTCATCCCTTCCAGGGATGATTTCTGGGATAAAAAGTATCCTATATGTTAATACAGGCTATACACTCGTTGTATACTAAGTTTTATCCTAATTCTTTCAGCCGTTTTTGCGTAATTAACAAGCATCCAAACATCTAACTGTCGCATTTATAAAATGGATACCACTGAGGGTTAAGATGTGATGGCAACGCAGACTAGGAGGCGAGTAAGCGTGCCCCATTCGCGCTGCAATCTTGTATGTACCTGATTTCTGCCCAAATGCAGCAACTAGGCCAAACAGTTGAAAGAAAGTTGCATTTAAGAGAGACCTCACACTAGCGTCTTTTGAGCGTCGGCGTCCTGCCAGCGCCCGTGCAGCGGCAACACAACTTTTGTGCAGCTTCAACGCAACGTCGGCGCGACGACGGCTCGAAAGGCTTGGTCACACAGCGTTGCGCGACGTCCGCGCGACGCGACCGCTGCGCGGCGGAACGTATGCTAACAGGTTAGCGACGCCACACAGGCTGCGCGACGCGAGCGGGACGGTTTCATACATTTTGACGCGCAGCGCAGCGACCCGCTTGCGTCGCGCAAGCGGTGTGACCAAGTCTTAATACTTTTACTAACCTTAAAGTCCTTCATAACCCGACAGCTCTCAATCGGCCCAATGGTCATGAACATAGCGTACAGGTCCTTCTCAGTCATGGTCTGCGGCAGATAGTTGACGATGAGGTTGGTCCTGCAATTGTCCCCCGCCGCCGACACGCCACCTCCTTCCGACATGCTGCCCCAGCAACGCGGCGGTCCGCCGTACCGACCTCTGTACTGTTGTTGGATTTGCTGGAATTAAACAAAATGGCGGTTAAAGGCTTGGTTAAACAGCGTGCGTGACGCCAGCGCGACGCGGTGAGTGTGCGCCGGAACGTGCGGTATAGTGCGCGCCATCCACGACGACGCGCATCTCCACAGCGAATCTCATACTACAGTGCGCGCCATCCACGAAGGCCCACAGCCCAAGCCGTACATCTGCGCACAGATTAGTATGAGATTCGCTGTGGAGTGGCGCGTCGTCGTGGATAGCGCGCACTATAATCTGTGCGCAGTTGTACGGTTTGGACTGTGGGGGGGCGCGCCTTCGTGGATGGCACGCACTATAACAGGTTACCCACGCCACACAGGCTGCGCGACGCAAACGGGACGTTATCATACATTCTGTCGCGCAGCGATCGCATTGAGCGTCGTCACGCTTGCATCAGGTATAGTACTTTTATCTCACGAGCGCGGGTGAGCCATGGTTGCGTGTTCAGCTATGCATGCACATTGTCTATGTGTGCGTCACCGTAGGAGCTATGACTTGTAGTTGTCTATGTGTTAGTATGTGGCACAACTACAACAATGGCCAACCCGCGCTCGTGAGATAAAAGTACTATACAAATGAAAGGGCTGATTGCGACTTCGTGAATTATATACGTACAAGCAAATGTTAAGCCCCCTTACTGTACTTAAATAGGTATGTATGTATTCTATTATTGCTCTTTCAAGATAATATTTTTTTAAATCATATCAAAAGCTTCATTGTTGAACAAAAATAAATAAAATATGACCAAAGTTACAAAGTACGATTCTAGTTAATAGCTACGCTCTTATATATGTTACTTGCTACTTTACAACGTAGTACCCTAAAGTTAAAACATGTGCTACAAATTTAAAAATGGTTAACAGTATTCTCTCTAAAGTGCGTATTGGCATTTATAAATCTAATTAATTAAGCACAAAGCCTAAATAAACAAATGAATAGTACTCATAGTTTGTGACTTTTTATGACAATGATAATAATAAAAGCGCCTTCTGATTATAGTGCGCGCCATCCACGAAGGCGCGCCCCTCCACAGCCCAAGCCGTACAACTGCGCACAGATTAGTATGAGATTCGCTGTGGAGCTGGAGGGGCGCGTCGTCGTGGATTGCGCCCACACTATAATAGGGGCCCATCTAGCAGGGAGCGAGTCACCGTCTGCCGGAGATGAAATGTGAGACTGTTTTATTAGGCCGGCGTCCGATGTCTCACCCAATAGCCCAGTCATTAGTCCATATTCACCCAATAATAGGGGCCCATCTAGCAGGGAGCGAGTCACCGTCTGCCGGAGATGAAATGTGAGACTGTTTTATTAGGCCGGCGTCCGATGTCTCACCCAATAGCCCAGTCATTAGTCCATATTCACCCAATAATAGGGGCCCATCTAGCAGGGAGCGAGTCACCGTCTGCCGGAGATGAAATGTGAGACTGTTTTATTAGGCCGGCGTCCGATGTCTCACCCAATAGCCCAGTCATTAGTCCATATTCACCCAATAATAGGGGCCCATCTAGCAGGGAGCGAGTCACCGTCTGCCGGAGATGAAATGTGAGACTGTTTTATTAGGCCGGCGTCCGATGTCTCACCCAATAGCCCAGTCATTAGTCCGTATTCACCCAATAACCCGGTTCATTTAGATTCCATCAACCAACAATAGTCCCTATACACCCTGGCGGGTGCTGTCTCTGTGTGCGTCCCATCACACGGGCAGGGACAGCATCCGCTCGGTGTATCCCTTGCATTTCATTAAATCGTCAAAATGGTCTGTACGTGTTGACTATGTGGTACTCGGTGATACTTCGGTACCTCGGTACTTCGGCTCCGCGCACGCCTCCCAAAGGTCCTGGCTGGACATCATTGTATATGACTACAATTTACCTTCTTTGTATAAAGGCAAAAAATACATATATCATTGATGTCGACTATACATAAATCCAATGGTAGTAATTAAATTTCCAACCCGCAACAATGACACCGATAACACCCGAAAATACTATACAAATTGGTCACAAATATTGTTTCCAAAAGTTGCCCGTGCGTGGTTTATAATAAGGTAAGCTTGTTTTCACAAGACTGCCCAAACAAGGAATGTAATGTTTTCATTAACAAAATGTGCACATATAAACATTTCAAGCACATTGCCAAAAAATCCGCAGCGCCCTCTATTACTACTAAAACGCATTATGTTAAACTACAAATGTTTGCCAAAAGCGCTCTTTAACTCTAGACTCCAAAAGCGAAACAGTTCAACACTTTTCAAGCGATTCCCGACCTATTTTTCACAAGTTTTTGAATCTGCCAACTTACTTCCTATGGAGAGTTCCATTTGAATTCAAACTTAAACAGTAGGGGATAAAGTTGATTTCAGAGTAAAAGAAATAGCTGAAATATGATAATAGGAAAGTATCAGCACAAATAAATTCAGTTTTAATATATTACTAGTATATGTCAAGGCTGGCCGAAGCTTGAGCCTCGGATTAAGTGACTAACGAAGAGGTATTAGAGTTGCAATTATAATAATAGCTAGCTTGGTTCTACTTCGGATCTCAGACAGGATTTTATTTTGAATAAAGCTTCGATTCCGCAGCCGACAGCATACGACAACTGCACGTACCGCCGCACTCCAAATTGAACCGTAAATGTATGCGTAAAAAGCTCCATTTGAAATGAGCGGACAAGTGTCGGAACGACACATGCCGCTCACTCTAAATTGGGACTTTTAGTCTTATGATTACGATTATTTATTAGCCTGCGGAATCGAACCTTAAGGTTTTTTTTTAATTTTTATACAACGACGGTGGCAAACAAACAGCAAACAAGCTTACTGCCTGCCTGATAGTAAGCAGACACCGTTGCCTATGGACGCATGCGCGCTGCCGACCCTTTGCCGACCAAATTTGAAGACGGTACAGTGCTTCAATAGATATTATTTTATTGCTTCTCATTACTGTTTCGAATTATAGAGTGGAAATACATACATATTTACGATGCTACAGACATACAGCTGCTATGGACTACGACGTAGCGCTACGTCGTAGTCCGTAGCAGCAAAAACAGAAACAGGCCAAGTGCGAGACGAACTCGCGCACGAAGGGTTCCGTAGCATTATCTAGGGAAACGGCAAAAAAAATCATGTCTATTGTATGGGAGCCCCCTTAAATATTTAACTTAAGCTGCTTTTTAGTATTTGTTGTTATAGCGGCAACAGAAATACATTATCTGTGAAAATTTCAACCGTCTAACTATCGCGGTTCATGAGATACAGCCTGGTGACAGACGGACAGACAGACAGACGGACAGACGGGCGGACAGCGGAGTCTTAGTAATAGGGTCCCGTTTTACCATTTGGGTACGGAACTCTAAAAAGCCCTGGGCCTAAAAAGTTTGGATTTTGGAGACCGCTGGTTTAACACATGATAACTCAATATCTAAGACATTTGTAATCCTGTTATGCCACTACTTGGGCAGGGTGCTCGCCTACTCCAAGCTTAAACCGTGCTAAAACTCGTCGCAACCATACTTTACGAACGTTCGGCCGCAGTTTTTGTGTCACGAACTCTATAATGGCTGCAGAGTAGCTGCATTCGATGCGAAATGTGCGATGTGTATGTAGTATTTTAAATACAAGGATATACAATACAATACAAATACTCTTTATTGCATAACCTCAACAAAAGTAACACATAACAGTACATAATGACAATGGGTAGAGGCAAACAACAGGCGGTCTTATCGCTAATGAGCGATCTCTTCCAGACAACCAGATATACAGTATAATGTGTAGGGTAAAGCGTTAATACTGAAAAATAAAAGCCGGCCAAGTGCGTGTCGTACTCCGCACATTTAGGATTCCGAAACCGCAAAATTAAGTTGGGTTTAAAAGGAAAAATAAGAAAGTTCAATGAAAAAACGTGATTTGTCTCTCATTAATATTTGTTTTGGATTTCAAGTTTATAGGTCCAACTTAGCTGTAAAACAGTGACAGACGACTGACGGACGGACGCGCGAGTGACAGCCATAGGATTCCGTATGGACCCTTCGGGTACGAAACCCTAAAAAGGCCAGTACCCTTACCATGAGTTTGCAATGTTTGCATTACCGTACTCGCTAGCGACTGCGTAAGGGATCGTATCCTAATACAACGCGATGATCTCGCGATCGCGCAAGTGAAATTCGCGAATATATTGAACTCGAATAGGTGTCCTAAAGGGATCGTCCTAAAACAAACGCGACTACGCGATTATCGCGCAAATTCGAAGTTAAAGTCGCGCGATCATCGTGTAAACGCGCGCCAATTAGGACGATCCCTAAACCAGAGCCGAATCTAGGGGGGGGCAAGCCCGGGCGGCAGGGGGGCGGCAATTTGAAATTCTTGACAGGCCAAAATACATCTTGACAGGACAAAATATTTCGCGCTCGCTGCGCTCGCCTTTTTTTATGACTTGATGCGTACGAGTATGAAGTATTTTCCACATCTGCATCATAATGTTTGAAAATTTTCGCGCTCGCTGCGCTCGCGTTTTCATCTATACGTAGATTTGTTATGACTTTATGACCCGTCCCCCCTTAGAGTAGATAAGTACTTTTATCCATACTAAATCGTTTACGCATAGTCGCTAGCGACTCAGTACGGTAATGCAAACATTGCAAACTCATGGTAAGGGTACTGGTCAGTAGTACCCGGGCCTGTATGAGGAGATTTACGGATGTGATTGACGCGAAAGAAAGGCCATAGTATTTGCGAAGCCTAACTCGCACATGGCTGGTTTTTTCAAGACGTCATAATTTTGAGGGTTTCATAACCGCACAGTCAGCAAAAACAAAATGTAACGTAACCGCTTTAAGTCATCCCCAATTAAGCAGGCCTCGTAACTGATGTTTTTTCGGGTGTCAATTTACAAAAGGCTAATTGTGTTTGCCGACGGTCCCGTGTGTTTCGCGGGCGGCTGCCCTACTTTCATATGGAAATACGATTGTTTGATTAATATCCGTTGTTTTCACTTGCCTTTTCGCACACATATATTGGGCAAATGTCATGTCAAGATTGGAAATCGGCACTAAATATTATAAATGTCAAAGTATCTGTTCTGTGTGCCTGTGTAACTTTTCATTCGTAAGCCGTTGAACCGTTTTAAACAGACAGACAAATATGGAGATAGTTGGAAACCCCGCACTGGAAGAATATAGGATAGTTTGTATCCCGAAGAATATCCATTTTGAGAAATTTCCCAAAACTGACACATCAAAAAAACGGTCCAGGACACATTCGTCACTTTAACAAAAACGCAATTTTATCGGCCATCCGTTTTCGCAATTTTGATTACGGAAAAAAACCATAATTATCAAACCGATCGTAATACCGACCGACCGAGGTAACTGACAGACAGAGACACTTCCGCATTTATAATATTAGTACCTATAGATTTAATAAAAACATATTGTACCTTTTACTCTCTACTCTACGACTCATGAAGAATCATCATCCTCCTAGCGTTATCCCAGTACAGTTGCATCCTGAAGGATGTCTGGGGTCCGCTACCTAATCCCAAGATTTGGCGTAGGCACTAGTTTTTACGAAAGCGACTGCCATCTGACCTTCCAACCCCGAGGGGGAACTAGACCTTATTGGGATTAGGCTTTGTCAAGTGAGTGGGCAACTTGACTGTTAGAAGTTCTCAAGCCGCCCGAAGGCCTCCAACTTGGCTTAACGACTGCTGCCATAGACAGCAACCGGGATCAACGGCTTAACGTGCCTTCCAAAGCACGGGAGCGCTCAGTTAGTAACCACTCAAAGCGGTCACCCATCCAAATCCTGACCGCTGCCCACGTTGCTTAACCTTAGATACCGCAAGTAGTACGCAGGCGCCGCTGGGCCACGAGCGCTACGACTCATGAAGAATAAGAAAGCAAATTATCCCCGGCTTCCCTTAAGAATATTTCTTGTAGGTACCTTACTTGCTCATACGCCGTTTTTAACTATTGACCAAAGGATAGACTATTGTTTTATCAACTGTGTAACCCTTATACACGTATGAAAAGACAGGCAGCAATCGCTCAACTAATCCTACAACATCGGGATGTCAAACACCCATTTCTCAGCTAAGTTCACCGATGTGGGTCGCGACCGTGACCCACTAGACGTGGCACCATTGTGATCCGTGCTGAATCTGATAGATTAACCGACCAAACGAATGTACATACCTTAACTCTACTCGGAAATGGGATGACGGTTTTTGAAATCAATGTCGTTATAGCTCACCCACTTGTGTGTATATAGAACAAGAAAATAAGGCCGTGTGGAGTCCGATAGATTAACTGTGCCCAAACGAATATGTACCTGTACCCTACTCGAAAATGGGTGATGGTTTTTGAAATCAATGGCGTTATAACTCACCTACTAATAGAACAAGAAAATAAGGCTATAAGCTGCAGCAGGAAATCATTTTGAATTTGTGTTACGAAAAACTGAGAATACACGTACATATTATTTGATTATTTATGTTATGTTACACGAATACGTAATACAATGTATGGTGAACCAATTTCATTTCTGGGCCCGTCGTACCTAGTCACAGTGAAAATCTATATGAAAGATATCTAGATATCTCGTAGGGTATTTTTATATATGTTTATAAACACTGAAACCACTCAAGTTATAGTTTAATCTTTTATTTATTTACTATTTCTACAATCAAGTAACAACTCAGCATCTGTGCCCTAAATCTCCAATCACCGTTTTTTCTGCTGTCATTTATATTTGACAGAAACTATTTCAGGCACACGAATACACGTCATTCGTCCCCCTTTTAAAAAAAGGCACGGCTATACTAGTAATGATATAACTAAATTACTTATAAATCTAATCGCTGGGGAGGGTTCCTGGTTCTCCTAGACCTTCTAGGTTCTACGCTAGTCAACGGGGACGCAGGTGTATAATCAGGAACCTCGGGAACCTACTCCAGTATTGGTGGTGGCCTATCCAAGGGCACCACTTCTTCCGGTTCACCTCCATTAGTGCTCACACTGTCCCCAAGATTGTCCATACTTAAGTCTGCTTCTGCTGGCAGAGCCTGTGTGACAGCTACAGGAGCAGGTGTGATCACCACTGGTGGTATCTGCCGATTTCTACCTGGGATCTGAGATTGGTCTAAACACGGTCTCAGATCAGACACATGATAATATTTTTGAATCCCATTTGTCTCCACTAAATATCTAATGGGACTTAAGACTTTTACAATAATGGCCTTGGACCAACCTTTACCATCCTTTAAATTTTTACACCAAACTGTTTCTCCTTCTTTACAAGTTAAAATTTGCCTTTGTATACTGTTATTTTTTATTACTTTTTTTTAACAATGCATTTGATGGCTTTAATAGTTCAAAACGAGTTCTAGGTTTATATTTAAACAACATTTCATTTGGAGACATGCCAGTAGAGTTTGGACTGTTTCGATATGTAAATAAAAAATTCTGTAATAAAAGTTCTTTGGAATACCCCACATCATGTTCTACTAGCAATCTGCTTAATGCTTGTTTAGCCGTCTGTACAGTCCTCTCAGCCATTCCATTGGACTCGGGATGATATGGCGGACTCTTCAAAGGCACACACCCATTATTTTTTAAAAACTGTAAGAACTGCTCAGAGGTAAAGGGTGGTCCATTGTCACTCACTAAATATACAGGAATACCAATTATAGCAAAGGTTTTGGATAGTGATCTGTATCCAACATTTTATTTAAGGTAACTTTATAGTCTACACAAACCCTGATTTTTTTATCATTTTTTTGCACTACTACTATAGGACTTGCCCAATCACTATGTGTAACTCTTTTAATAATACCTGCTTTCTCTAAGTTAAGTAATTCTTCCTCAACTTCCTTCTTTTTTGCATAGGGTATAGAATATGCCTTATGAAAAATAGGTGTTGCTCCGTCTTTGAGCTGCAAGGTAGCCTTCATGTTTAGAATATGAGATGACCTATCTTTTGTAAACACTGTTTTATATTTATTTTTAACATAATCAATCAACTTATTTTTTTCTAGTGTCATCCCTTCTCCTTGTACATAACATACATTCTCATTTTCAATCTTAAATTTCTTTTGCCACCTAGGAAACAATAAGTTTAACCAGTTTCTACCAATTAAAGGATGAAAATAGTGGTCACTTTCAATAACTATAAGAAACAAGTCCTTTTTTATATTTTTTGGCTGTACCTTAATGGCTCCTCGCACCGATAACAATTCACCTGAAACCGATTTTAATTTAGCATAGCAATTTCTTAATTTATACTTAGAAAAATAGGTTTCATAGTCTTTTTTGTGAATAACCGACTTACAAGCTCCAGTATCAATCTGCATGTTCATTACTTGATTACCTAGTCACAATGGAATTTCAGCGTTATCTTGTTCCAGCACATTACGGATGTTGCCCAGTACTACATCTTCTTCGGGTATGTATTCTTTCCCCCTCTGCTGGTTATGAGTTTCCACATACCCCTGCTCAATATTTTTTATGTTCCTAAACCTACATTTGTGAGCCAAATGCCCTTGTTTCTTGCAAATAAAACAGACACAATCTTTCTTGAAACACCTGTCTGTGAAGTGTGCCCCACCACAACATCTACATTCCAGTCTTCTAGTGTTGTTGCTGTATCCCTGTTTAGTTTCCGGCTGACTTCTGTTTTGTGCTTTGTTTTTTGGACTTATCACTTGGATGTTGTTTTCCGCCTCAGGTTGAATATTTCTGGTCTCCTTAGCTGCACTTTCCAGAGAGGTTGCTAATTTTACAGCTTTTGCCAGGGATAATTCGTCTTCTGACAAGAGTTTACTGATTATTTGCTGGTCTCTCAAACCACAAACAAGCCTGTCTCTTAATGCATCATTCAAAAATGATTTAAAGTCACAATGGGCCGCCTTTCGTTTTATTTCAACGACGAATTCATTTATAGATTGGTCTGACTTTTGCTGGCATTGGTAAAACTCATACCGTGCAGCAATAATTGACTGCTTTTCCACATAGTGGTCTTGAAGTACTTGTACGAGTTCCGCATACTTTTTATCTTTTGGTATATCTGGAGACAGTAGATTTTTTAGTACTCCGTAGCATTCCGGTCCTATTAAGGTAATAAATAACGCCACTTTTTTGTTATCTTCCGAAATGTCGTTCACGATGAAAAATTGTTCCATGCGTTCTATATACGCCTTGAAATCTTGTCCCGGCCGATAATTTTCAATGGCCCCAATCATAATTATAGTTTATTTTCCTCGTCGCCAGTTTTATATATGTTTATAAACACTGAAACCACTCAAGTTATAGTTTAATCTTTTATTTATTTACTATTTCTACAATCAAGTAACAACTCAGCATCTGTGCCCTAAATCTCCAATCACCGTTTTTTCTGCTGTCATTTATATTTGACAGAAACTATTTCAGGCACACGAATACACGTCAGGTATATCCCCAATAACTGGCCAATGTCATTCAATTACTAGCCTTCAAATTTGTGCAGTGAAGACCGCCTTATGAAGCCAGCTCTGAACCTAAGTAGTTATTTTTATTTTATTTTTTATATTATTTAATTGCAGTAATAGCAACTATTGACAATATTTCATAATTTCCAAAAGTCTTAATTCGAAAACCATTTCGGTAAAAACGTGTGAAATACACAAAAAACATTTTTTTTAGATTTTTTTCTCCGTTAATTTTGGAAAAAATCGCAAATTACTGTAAACCGAAAGTTGACGTCATCTTCCTCGCTGTATTCAGGGAGACCTTAGTACAGAGTACAGACAATCGCTGCTCTGGAGTGGCTCTGGATTCTTGTTGGGAAGATGACGTCATATTTTACTTACGCCCTTTTGGAATGACCTGCTTTTCAACGTGTTTTTTTTTGTATGAAATAATGAGTTAAATTGAAAAAAATAAAATACGGGTGACTTAAATTTTTACCTATTTTCTAACTAGTTCATAAAATAAAGTAGTAAAAAATATGAAATGTTGTCAATTGGGTTGCCCTAAGCATATTTTTGCGAAGTGGCCTGTTATCGGGGGTGACCAACAATAGACTGCAAAACCCGAAGGGCCAAAGGGAACCCCCATTTGGACCCCTCGGGTAGGGAATACTAAAAAGTAGAATCACCCAAAAATTTAGCATGACAGTTTAAACAGGGTATATAGTGTGTTGCCCTTGTGAAGCCAACCGTACTATTGTAATTACTAATTATCTATTAACATACGCAGAGATACCTACCCTACGCGGGATGATTACCCTGTACATATTAATTGTAACCTGGATAATTTTGCTCTATGAATCCATAATACCCGCCGTGGCGTGGGCCGCGTTGAGCGTCGTTATATAGTTAAAAGTTTAGTTCATATAGTGAGAATAGGTTTTGAACATATGTCATCACCTTCCTAGGGTTTAAGTGTAGAACCTGAGTGGACGCTCGAGTCGGGCGTCCAGCGGGGCGTGCGTGTCAAACAATTGAAACTCTTACTGGTGTCCTGAGCCTGAGTCGCCGACTCGCCGCCGCAAAAATAGTATGGACGCTCGCCCGCCCCGCTGGACGCAACGCCAAACGCTCCGCTCCGAGCTGTTCACTCAGGCCTTACACTAAGGTGCCATTCATTTATCACGTAAGCCGATTATTGCCTGTTTTTGTTCTCCATCTTGTACATAAGTTTTTTTTTAAACCCAAGTGATACGAGCCGAAATTCGAAGCCGGGTCCTCCAGATTGCAAGTCGCTTGCTTTACAAGGATTTTATCTATATAAAAAAACCGGAATTATTACGTTCTTTTTCGTTCTTTGGTTTATTATTTAATGGGACAATCCAATAACACGAAGTTGTTACCTAAATACATGATTCAGTCATACGTAAAGAGCACAAAATAATTCAAAATATAGGGCTATTACGGGTTTTTTTTTCAAATGCCGGTTTCTGATCCCTGGTCAAAATTAAATCACAGTCTTCGTAATCGTACCCAACTCCACATCACGCCTTATGACATAGACATAACGCCTACAATCGCTAAGCATATTATTTCGTGGTCCTAACAAGATTAAGTTTAAAGCGATGACACCTGTCAAAGGAAGGCCAAGTGTCGAGCGATGTCGGCGTTTACAGGATTTACGTAATCCTGACGCATACATGTACAAGAAACCGCTATTTTAAGACCTAGGCTAGGCTAAATTAGTAACTTATACGTTTATAGCGTGGTGCGGTTCCCGCGCGGTTCCTTAATTTACATGAGAATGTTCCGAATGGTTCACACATAAACATAACCATGCGGTTGTGATGGGTGTGTAAATACTAAGGCTACATTGAGGTCGTGCATAGGGAATGGTGTCGTTGGTGAGAAATCTCGACTTCCGATATCTCGGTCGAGATCTCGATTAATAATTTCGAGATCTCGAACGAGATTACAAGACTGATTTTATTGTTGACCGCTACTTGGAACAAACTCTAAACGACGACAAGGGCGCAGCGAGCAGCAGTTGTTTGCACGTTGTTTGGTGCCGCGCGGTTAGCGTAACTACCTACAATTATTTACATGGTATTTATTCGCTTACCCTACACTTACTTTTTTATTAAACGTTGATTTTTGTTTCAGTATTCTATTAATGTAGCTTTTTTTTTTTGAATACCAGTACTACCCTGAGTAGGGACTGTACATTGAATTGAATTAACGTATCTTTATAGAAAAAGCCTATATTTATAAAAATATGTTGAATCTCGATATCGACGAGATTAAACGAGATCTCGTTTGTTTTTCTGACGAGATCTCGAATTCCAAATCTCGACCTCGGATTTCTTACGCGAGATCTCGAATCGCCAATCTTGGTGCGAGATTGCATTCCCTAGTCGTGCATGACTCCTAATAGGGACGAAGCGGACGGGGAACTAGCGGCAGGGACCTGCACTTTGACGTCGTCGTCGACGCCGTGCGCCGCACAGGAATAGCGGTAAAAATTTTTTTACAGTAAATCCAACAATATTCCTTTGGTATTCCGCTGTACGCGGCTTAGCCTAAAGCGGCAATTACACTTCGTCGTTTACCTAATGCGGTCGCCTCGTCTTTACACTAGTCTGTCCGCCTACTACGGCGTCTTGGCTGCTGTCGATCGCCGATTGCGGCCAACTAACGTGTTCTTTACACTTCGTCGTTCGCCGCATGCAGCATGTTGCGACACATACGAACACATAGACAACGTGAACTCATAGCTCCTACGCTGACGCACGCATAGACAACGTGCATGTATACCTCAACACAACCATGGCTCACCCGCGCTCGTGACATTAAAGTACTTTAACAGGATCGCAAGTCGCATCAAGTTATTCCTCCACAGATCATATTTTTTGGGTTACCAAGCCACTAATCCATTATTAATGAAGCCGGCACATAATGCTCAAACGATTCCCATTTACATTGGACGCACGCCAGGAGGTTACTTCCCGGCCTGCTCTCGCTTTAGGAATGAGGAGATAGTGCGAAGGAAAAAGCACGATCGACTTTTGAGTTTTTAGGTATCGTTGGCGATGCCAAGCGTTGTACTTTGGGAAGGTCTATTGAAAATGCTACAATGAGATCGTAGTTACGGGCGTCTTGTTTCACGATAGCTTTCTTGTGTGGGAGATATCTACTAATTGTGCACCATGATACATGATACAGGGTGGATTTTCTTTTTGGGTCAGTGAGGGCAGCCTCGAGATCCCGTACTGCTACGCGAAAATGGTCTTAGGAGACCTTTTTTGAGAAAAGAACTACATACCTAGGCCGTAAGCGGGATTGCCTGCCTCGTGTTATAGTTATAGTGCGCGCCATCCACGAAGGCGCGCCCCTCCACAGCCCAAGCCGTCCAACTGCGCACAGATTAGTATGAGATTCGCTGTGGAGGGGCGCGTCGTCGTGGATGGCGCGCACTATACTAAACTAACTCGGCACACAATGGTCGTTTTTATTATACTTTACCGTGGACGTGCACACTGCACCTCATGCACTGCATTCATGATTAGTCTTAAGTCTAGAGTCTATGGTCTATTTATGAATGAAAACATAGAGTTTATCATGGACGTGCACGTCCACGGTAAAAGCAACGATCCTCTTTCATATCTTGTGTATTCTTATGTTTAAGGGGAGGTATCCCCAACGCAAATGTCCCGCTCTAACACACGTGAGTTTACAATTAACCATCCCGCTCTCTACGCAAGCTCTGCGCGCAGTTTTGTAAATATTTAGCTATAGTGATTAAGCCAATCATTTTATCAAAGCAAACCCTGCGAATTTGTCTATAACTATTTACGATCTTTAATTGAGTACAAAAATTAAATGTTAAATATCAGTAATGTAGCCGTAGTATTGAAAAAACATTCCAAAAAGAGGTAACTTTGCGATTTTTTTCTATCGAGTGAAATTCATCAGGTCATGTAACTGCCTGCGATTTTGACTAGACAAGATCCTTATGTAACACATATATTTTTTTTAGATTTTAAGACACTATATTCTATGTCCCAGATGGTTTTTAAAAACTCAAAAGTGGTAATACACGGCCTTAACATAATACTAGCAATAAGGTTTTCAATTCAATAAACATTATATTATATTATAAATGTTGTAGTATCAAATTTTAAAGGTCTGTAGAGGTGGTAAAGACACCCTTTGTTTTTCGCTCACGACAAAACGGGATGCAACCCTCTCCGAGAATGGCTTTTTAGACAAATCTCGTTAAATATCTTTTTTTTTAAATAAATAATAAATAAATAAATAATAAATAAATAAATATTTGTGGACAATCTTACACAAATCAACCTAGTCCCAAACTAAGCAAAGCTTGTACTATGGGTACTAAGTGACGATATAAATACTTATATAGATAAATATATACTTAAATACATAGAAAACATCCAAGACCCAAGAACAAATATTCGTGCTATTCACACAAATAAATGCCCCGGCCGGGATTCGAACCCGGGACCTCCAGCTTCGTAGGCAGGGTCACTACCAACTAAGCTAAAGCGGTCGTCAGATATCTGACTGTGTGCAGGTTTATTAAATTTCCTCTTGTCAGTACCTAGATGAGGTAAAATACCATCATATTAACTTAATCGTGTCTTTTAATAATGCGTCGTTTTAGTAGGCTGAGGAAAAAAAGGAAAATATAGACTCAACTTTGGATTTATTTTCTATCGAGAAAATTTTAAGCTATCATGTTTCGCTATTGTCAGTACTACAATCATATAGTCAAGAATCATATATCTGAAAATCAGCCCCTACTGTTTGCTAGTCTGGGCAGGACAGCGTTTCAGTCTCCAAATTTCTCAGTGTAGCGCCTTAAATACAAAATGTACTTACACAGATATCTCCAACCTTTGCAGGCCGAAGATCACACTCAAAACACTACTAAATACAATCAACTAATTATGAGAAATATGGAAAATTGAAATCAAACTCTCGACTAAAGCAAAAGATGAAAAAAACGTCCTTTACGCAGGAACAAAGAACAAAAACTGTTCGTTGCAACCATCTAGATTCAGGTTGAATGACCTTGTAGATTTTTGGAGAATTCCAAAAATGGTTTTGTTAGGATCCGTTCTGTTTTAAAAAGTATAATATTTAAAAAAAAAACTCTCCTTAAGACCTCAATATACTTAACAAGGAATTTTATAATATAAGCTACGCTACACATCACATACATGTACCTACTAAGCACAAAACAGGTCCTATATGCTACCGAATTAGGCTATTTTACACTCAACTACTACTATGGCTTTGACAATAGCTGAATATTATGTATAAATTATTTTAGTATTAATGAAGTACAGTCAGCCAAGAAATTGGTCTACCAATTTTCGAGTTTTCGACTTTAATATTTGTGTGTTAAGGTCAAAAATTCAAAATTGGAACACTACACATGACTGACTATACATAATTCGGTGCCTAAGTGCATATATATTACCAGTTACTAAAACTACATATTTAAAGCTGTAAAAGTAATACAAAACAGAGGGCCTACCGCGAATCCGCGAACCGAAAACGAAATATCTGCCTCTCCGTCGCACTTGCATATTGGAGCAACAGAGAGGGAGACACTTCTTTTTCGGGTCCCGTAGGAACCCCAGTTCTACAGAATGTGCCCCCTCCCATTACTAAATATTGATCATGAAAATTAAATAAAATACCTACTAATATAATGGCTGTTCATGTCTGTTTTACAAATACTACTCCTGCACGGCGCACGGCCAGCACAATATTGCGCGCAAGCTATCTCGCCGCGAGATAAACGGAGAATTTCAGATCGAAGGTCATTGGGAGCAGGGAGCCCCTTAAGGCGAGGGGGCGGGCAAGCTCTCGCCATACAAACTTTGTGCAAGTTTTTCTTCGTTTGTGTTTGCACTACAGTTATGACTTATGATTTTCGGTCAGTATGCTTATTTTTCTGTTAGCCATAACCTGGGCAAATATTTTTTTTTGTTTATTTGGATTTTTTTTGAAATTTTAGATTTTTTTTTATTTGAGGTTATTCGTATATCCAATATAGAAAAAAAAATATGGGAGTGCCAAAACCGACGAATAAAACGTGCACAGAGTTTGTATGAAGAAGGCCTTGCCCTACCCTGCGCCTTAAAAAAAGATGGATAGGATATAGTCTATCTCGCGGCGAGATGGCTCGCGCGCAATCTTGTGCTAGCCGTGCTGTTTTCTAACAACAAAACGCTATTTCACAAAGCTTTCCCCTATTATCAGTTACCGCGAACCGAAAACAAAATATCTGCCTCTCTGTCGCACTTACATTACAGGTTTGACTGACAGAGACGGAGGCACCGATAGAAGGGGTAGGCCCTAAAGACTCATTCACACAAGGGTTCCTTGAACGCGCGTTAATAATTAAGCGATATGGAATAGCCGAGAATAAATGGATTCAGGTATGCTACCGCGAACCACAAACGTTCCCCTCCGTCGCACTTACCTACGTACAGACTTGCAAGTGCGACAGAGAGAGAAAATTTCGTTTGTGGTTCGCGGTAGCCCCCCCAGGGCCTGTACTCCGAAATTCGAACTTCGTATAATGCCGCCCCTTTCACTCATATAGTATATAGCACGAGAGTGAAAGGGACAGCACGATACGAATTTCGAAGTAGATCCTCAGCTCCTTAAATGCGCTGCGAAAAATTGTTAACAAATGAAGGATTTTATCTCCAAGGCGATTGTTATGTAATTGCCCAGTTGCATCAAACTTCCTCTTTTTTATTGAAAGTGTCATTACGATATTTATTCGACAATAGTTCTAACGAGTATCTACGCATCGTGGTGTTCTGTTCTAGTAGTGTCTAGTAAATGACGTTGTTGAAGCTCGCTTTAACTAAATATCTTAGAACCAGAGTGTCCAAAATCGCCATTTTAGAGAAAAATCACGCGTTTCATCGAGTATGGTCGAGCTGGTTGAAGAGAGCGATAAGGCCGATAAGTATATGTATATGTAGCTGACTGTCAGATAGAGAGCATGTTCACAATGTTCACATTATGTCGATGCAGGTTATATGATACCGAATACCGATACGAATACAAGTAAAATAAATGTATAATCACTGTTTACATTGCTTGTCATACCGTTTTATCCTGCACAGATATTGGATCGGATAATGTAAACACGGTCTAAGAGCTCGTTCACACAGCATGTGCGACGTCCGCGCAGCGTGACCGCTGCGCATCGGAATGTACGGTAAGGCCTTGGTGTGCCTTGGTCTTCTATAAACGCCCTCGGCCGCTTACAGCGTCACGCCATACGCTGCGTATCTCCTATTGCATAATAAATTACAACTAATATTACAAGCGGAAGTCTCTTTCGAATGAAAGGGATTGAAAGGAGACTACCGCTTGTAATATTAGTTGTAATTTATTATGCAATAGGCCCCAGGGCCTAAGGTTAGCGACGCCACACAGGCTGCGCGACGCGAGCGGGGCGTTATCAAGTTATCATACATTTGCGGTGCGCGGCGTCCCGTTTGCGTCACGCATCACGCACGTGTGTGACATGAACATACAGTAAAATGTGAGGTACCTACCACTCGCATCAACCCACATTTTTTAAAACGAACGCGCGTTAAATACGCTTCCCTGTGATTTTTATTAGGAAGCATTAGACTCTGTCACTCTGGCTCTAAGGTGCAAAAACATGTAAACGTACGTTGGATTCATAGTCGTGACTGTAGCCCACCATGAGTTGACCCTTGGGTCTGAACCGAGTGCGAGGCAACGTGACCCCATACGAGTCGTGGAGACGGAGCTGATAGGAAGAATAGGTAGTGTCAGTATGGTGTTATTTAAAAAAAAAAAACCTAACTCCATTGAAATAATGTCTAATGTATATAAAAAAAAGAAATAAAATGTAGTCTCATTTTTGATACTGTATGCATGGTTAAACTCTATTTCATATGATCAAAAAATTTTGTGATTGTACAGTCAAAGGCATAAATATGTATACACTTTTGGACCTTATTTCAATGGAATAAGGTAAAAAAGTGTATACATATTGGTGCCCTTGACTGTACCTAATCCGAAAATGAGAATCAATTAATTACTTATGAAAAGCACAATCAGACTGCACAATACATATATAGTAAAATTATCATACAGTGATAGTTATAAATCTTGTCTCAATCTTGCTCCAAGCAACAAGTTAATTCGTGATGACTTATAGACATTAATTAAAACATAAATAAAACTACATACCCTTAAGAGAATGATGTGCCACAAGGAAGGTTTATCCATGTGGTAGTTTTTTGCAAATATTGGTCTTAATAAAGTAACAAATTTTTAAAGTATTTTACATAATAATTGTATAATTTTAACAATGACATATACCTACCTAAGTTGTCTCTACTGTTAGACATCATTATAATCAGGAGCAAAATCAATTTGTTGACTAGGACAACCTTTGACATTCCATTACTACAGCAAAGTTTTTTTATACCATATCAGTGGTAAACAAGCTGACAATTGTCACCTTACAATGACAATTCGGTTTACATTGCTAGGCCGGTAAGTATTGATGCTATACAACGACCATCTTTACGTGACGACTAAGTCGTGGACTCGGAATTGTCATTGTCAGATGACACTTGTCAAGTTGGTGAAATAGGGGTCTGATGGTAATTATATAGTTTGGACACAATGCTAAGGCTAAATTCTGTCAAACGAATGCAAGCAAAACTAGACTTAGAGCTCTGACTGTAAGGTAGATTTTTGCTTGCGTTAATTTAACAGCACTGGCCTTACAGTTTTGTATGAACTATACTGAAATGCCTTTCCCCGAGGTGACTGTGACCACTACAATCATACATATTATTCTAAATACTCACATTCTCCAACGAGTTGAAACTCCTGTCCCAACTGCTGACGGGAGTCCCTCCGAACAAATATCCTGGGTACCGTTCACTCATCACACCGGCGATCACTCCCCGTTTACTAAACACTACTACAATATTGAGCAACCAATGTTAACACTTCATTGCGATCTTAGAAACATATTTACTTATAGACTATGTGGATTACCTGAAACAACATTAAAGAAATATTCATTATGATATTATGATGCAAGAATTTTGCGAAGAAGTAAGAATGTGTATGTCCCACACCATGCGCTAGATCGTTGATCTGTCTCTCCAGTTAGATTACTTAGGGCTGACGCTAGCTTACGCGGGTGCACGGAGCGGGTCATACTAAACTTTTAGCGGGCGCAGTTTAGTATGACCCGCTCCGTGCACCCGCGTAAGCTAGCGTCGGCCCTTAGAAAGATAGTCTGGTGTAAGTTTAAATATAAAATTAATTTCATTGGTGACCTGGAGATGAGTAAAGGTCAGTGTAAATAAAATAACTATACACAGTCAAAAAAGGTATGGGCGCTGGAGAAGAATTACCCACAATCATTAAGGTATGATTCCGTTGAATAATATTAGAATTTACATTAAATTACATTTACGATAAACTGTAATTATTTTTCTGAATGTTTTATTAGTCAACTAAATTTCGGACACAGCATACCTATAATTCTATTTTATAAAGTAACATACTCTCAACCAAAACCTTATCTCAAAACGATGTGAATTTCATACCAAATCTGCCCTATAAGCGAAAAACTAATAAAAATCTGAAATCTCTTGAAATATTTACGTTAAGTTATAATGTTTCAATAATACAAAAGATTGATCACTTATTGTATGATCATATATTGAAAAACACACATATAAAAAAGAGGATGAATATATATACTCACGTTTAATGATATAACAAATAACTATAATCCTTTTACTTGATGCTAAAGCTACAATCTTGTTAGCAAATTTACGCAAATTCTTTGCGATGCGATGGACGACGATTTTTCTTGACAGTTGTAGAAGGGAGATGTAACAAAATCAAAATACCCTAAAATATTTGCCTTACGCTACCACTTTAAGAAATAATAGAGAAAGAAAAAAAAACATTGTTTGTCATTACAAAGGAAACAGTTTCATAAATTAATAAAATAATACTTTCTGTTGTGAAAAATGAATCACCTAACATAAATTTATGAAGCAAGATTATTTTATAAATAAAAATGACAAATAGTGTTACTTCGTGTTTTATATTTACGTACTATCACATCCGCTGTCCGCATCCGCAGATATGAGCCCTGTAATATCCGCATCCGCATCCGTGGATGTCAAAAAATCTGTATTGGCAACATGTTTATTGTTTTGCAAAATAAAACCTTGAACTGCCAGCCACAAACGACAAGTCACGTCATGCGTCATCGGAAAATCGTGCCAATTAGTACACGTTCAAATAGATTAAGACTTTTTATGAATTATAATATAATTAGTAAGAGTAATATACTTTTCTTTATTTATCCGCATCCGCATCTGCATCCGTGGATATCAAAAAATCTGTATCCGCAACATCCCGTGTTTTTTACAACTTTTACCGCCACAGACGACATATCACGACATTCACGACATCGGAAAATCGTGCCATAACGCCAACTACAACGACATCTACAGACCTCAGCCTGGCCAAAGCAATAGCGATCGCGTTGAACACTGTGATGGTGTAGCGTCAGATGCTCGGCGCTCGAAAGTTGAAAAATGTCTTTGTTACCTTTATGAGCAATAAAGGAATTTAGTAGTAAAAAACCGGTTATGTACGGGTTGGACTTCGCACATTTAGGGTTCCGACCCAACCGCATAATTAAGTTGGTTTTAATAGGAACAATAAGGAAATTTCGAAGAAAAAAATCTGATTTATCAATATATTTGTATTTATTGGTAAAATATACGTAATAATAAACATTATCACCAAGTTTCAAGTTAAAACGGGAAGTTAAAAAAAAGGTTTTGTCGGACAACCGACGGACGGACTGACAAACGGACGTGTGAGTGACAGCAATAAGGTTCCGCTTGGACCCTCGCGTACGGAACCCTAAAAAAAGCATATATCCAGTTGAAAGTCAAGAAAAGTTACCCAAATATTTTACAAAGAATTGCATTGCTGGCAATTCTAAAAGAAACTGTCATTTTCCAGATTAGCCAACAGCGTTTTTTGACAGTGCAATTTGCGTTTGATTTTTGCAATATTTGTAACAAACATGTTATATTTTAAGGTCCAATGAGCGATTCAAATCAACCTTACTTTCTATTTACAATTACAACATGTACTACATTTTGAAATTTCTTATGAGTTATATTCGTTTTCAATATTATGTTAAAATAATATACCTATGGTATTTTGAAGCTAGTCGTAAAAATATGTAACGAAACGCATACTGTCCAATTTCCGCTTGTGCTTGTCTGACACTTTTCCGGTCCGGAGGCCATTTTGTAATATCTTCTCCCTGTGTGAACGCAACGCAATATTGCAAAGAAATATTTATCTACTGATGATTCAGATATACGTATGTGATTTAATTTATTGTGAACTATTGAGTGTATAATGATTTAGTAACTAAGTGTCTGGATTGGCAGTCGTAGATTTTATTAGGTAAGTACGTGACTGAGCCATGGCATGGCGTCTATTCAAAGAACAGCGTCATTGAATCTGATTTTATCAGTATATCAATTATGAGTCGAATTGTGAAATATTATTAATTCGGCTCTCGACACAAATTGCTTTATTCAGGCTTTCAAACTAAGTCAAACTAAGCCAAAAGTCATTAGAGTTCTATTTCCTTAGCCTTATCGATTTTGCAATAGGTACAGCGAAAGCGGCAGTCGTAAAATTTATTACGTACATGAAATCTAGTGACTACTGAGCGTTCTATCAAAGGACAAAGGAAACTGTTTTATACTGTGTGTTATCGCTTTCGACGTTTGAGCTGTTGAAGGTTGAAGCAAATATTTGAAATGAAACTGGTTGGTGATAATAGTACTTGTACTTATCATTTTAAAGGTACACTTCCTCTGTTTCAATGATTAAGGAACGAATTCTAGGATTGAAGCTTACTTGCTTGCTAATTACCCCATCATCCTCCTATTTATGTCCCACTCATGGGCCTTCTTTATATGTTGATGGGTCGATTATTATATTTTTTTAATTTGAATGAAAGTGATTATACGGCTGTATGCAATAACAGGAAGTGAAATATTATCAGAATTAGATTAAACATAATACTGTAGAATCCTGATACAGCGACGGTAAAGGGACCCGCGATGTTACGTCGCACTAACAGAACGTCGCACAAACCTGACTGATTTTCTTTGTAAATGTTTGGTATGAATCCTAATGTCGGTGATTTAGCAGTTGTTAAAAGCGGTCAAATGTTATATGTGGAGTCGTTATAAGAGGATTCTACTGTAATATTAAAACCACTCACAGTTTAAGTTTAAATCAAACCTACTTTCCTGAATAACAAAATTACAAGTGAATTCAAAACTTTGTTTGCAATTCATTCAAATTGTTAGCTTAATTAGTTCCTGAGATATGTAGTGTGACAGAAAGACAGCTGAACTCACACCATAAGGGATCCTTTTTGGTATAGAACCCTAAAAACACTGGTCATATTGTTTTGATTCACCAAATAAATGATTTCATAGTACATGCATTATAACAATAGAAAAATAAATACCCAACTAACCCATCCTCTCACGGCGACAAAAATAAATAACAACATACTTTTGTTATGGGCTTGGAGAGATGTCTGTAACTTAATCCTTGGTCAAAATTATAATAAGCAACATAAATGAAGACATACAAGGAACTCCTCATACTATTTATCACAGCAAAAAATTGTCAAGAGGAGGAGACGGCTGCACACATCCTAACCGAATGCACAGTCATAGCTCATTGCTGGGCAAGCACATCATGCGCCCAGATGAGAATAAGTGTCTTGAGTTCAGAAAAATCCTGTGATTCTTTGAGTTTGCAGGACTTGACTGAGAATTGTAGTATGTGGCGATCACAATAGATCAGTAATGGTCGCAGTGATACGACGGCTGAAAAGGCCGGGAATAGCTACAACATCCAAATAAAAAAAAAAACATTGTATAAAATCGGAAAATGGACAGGCTTTTTAACTTTTTTATAGGTACAAAGAAGCAGCCATGAGTGTCATCATAAGACTCCAGAACCTACCCTGGTCCGCGAATGCCCTGGACATTAGGAATTTCTTTCGAGGCCTCTCGATTCCTGAGGGGGGAGTACACATCGTAGGAGGCGAGCTTGGAGACGCGTTCATTGCCTTCAGGTAGCTATATCGTAATGTTCACATAGATATCACGGTTATTTATTCCTTGAACGGGAAATATGTCATTTCCAGTCAAAAGTTTACTTTGTTGATTGTCAATAAGGACTAATTTTAGTTGCATTATTGTACCAATACCACCTTAATGATTATCAACAAAACCTTACCTTTTGTCTGGGATTAACAAATGTTCCTAACATTATAATATATGATCTCAGTACTTTAAGTACATATAAGTAGATGTAAGGATATTATATTTATACACATTTAATATTTAATAAATGAAAAGGAACCCTTTTACCAAAGGTTTTTGCAAATTGAATCAACCATGAAAGTTCAACCCTTTATGTTTGTTTATGATTTTTCTAAAATTCTCTAGTATTATAAAAAGACAAAATATGAATTATCAGTATTTCATTAGGAATAGAAGTATACTATAAAATATATAATATCATCATTTCTTTATGATTGAAGTTATAAACAATATTAGTTACAATCTATTTTTTGTGACTAATATTGTTTATAAGTAAATTGACAAATTGAAACCACAAATTCTAATTGTAGACATGAAATAAGCTTTTTTATATTTATCTTTGGAATGCACAAAGTTGAAATCAATATAAACCAAATCATTTAGTTTGTATGAAACAATTACATACGGGAAAAAATCTCAGAGAATTATATGTCGTGATATCTCTATAAGCTATTAAAAAATACTGGAACACATTTACAATACCTAAGTCTTCAGTTGGAATGTTCCGGGCTAATAATGCTACCATTAGGTACTTCCCAAACCTCTGCATAAAGTTCGGGCAGGATGCTGTGCCTACGGAGTCCACTGATTGTGGGTTGGTATGAATTAATTATTTATGTATATTCAGTCGCTGGGAAGAGTTCAGCCAAATGTAATCCAAGTTCATTCAGTTCTCCCCTTGGTGAGTATTTCTGTTTCTGATACCGATCTGAAACTTGTGTACTGTATTTATGCATTTTTATGGTGTGTTTTGGAGTCCGTAAGTTTGAGAGTCTGTAAAAAATGTTGACAAATACATACAAACCCTTAATCCTCATAGAGTATCCAACGTCATATCCAGCAATGAAAGATAAAATAATATTCGTTTATACCTTGTGCATTACCAACTTTAAAGGCTACGCCACACCCACACCCGCTGCTGCATGCGTGCACGCAGCCGGTGTGGCCCGGGCATAATTGCTATGGTAATGTGTGATGAACAGAATTCATCTTAACGTGATTTTAACTATATTGTCCTGAATGTAGAATATTTTACCCTGTATGTTACTGGTAATACGCCTTTGTAATAATGTAGGGTGAACCTAACAATTGACGACACCCCTTTCAATTATTGACACTTCCAACCTTGTTTCAAGGCAATGGTGACAATCATGGGAGATTGGGTGCCAATAATTGATTTTCTGGCAGTCGGTCAATGGGCGTTTTACACAATGAATAATTTCAGAGTTCATCTCTTACATTGTCAACAAATGATATTCCTAGCATTCGCAAATACAATAAAAAAAACTTGGAAACCTTTAAGTAAACTGACGTAAAAGTGCGACCGCTGAACAGCCGCTGGATAGCGGAGTATGCGCTTAGGTAGGTTGTTATTGTTACGTAGGTTGTTGATAGACAGACTTATCGATTAAACTGATTCGACTGTTAATTTCGCTCGACGTTTATACGGGGATTAAAACTTTTACTTTAAACATATATTGAGTAAAAAATTTAATTAATCTACTTAATTCAGTACGTTATTATGCTCATAAAATGTGTGACTAATTTCCAATATACATTTTATAAATTAAATAAATTTTAGACTAAGTCCAAATATGTTTTCAATCCTGTCTAACGAGCATGATCGCTTTCGTTTAAGTCGGACGTAAAGCATTCGTCTTTCACTAACAAGTACGTAGGTGCGAGGGGGACACATGCATTTTGAGTAACTAGTTAAGTATAAGTAATTATACTAGAATTGTCAGACCAGCAGCATCGGCCTTTTAAATAGATACGTATTACCAGAGACTAGGAATTATATAGACTGCCAATGCTTATACATTGTGGCGTAATTTTAAAATATGGGCCTGCTGTTGCTAGTTTCACTATGGAGAGATCACTTTACCATTCAATTCGTATGCCACTAAGGCAGTGCCGGATTAAGACTACTTGATGCCCTAGGCAATCCACGCCTGTGGGCCCCCCATCCGCGAAATCGCGAGCACAGCGAGCGCGAAATTTTTCGATCATTATGATGCAGGTGCGGAAAATACTTCATACGCATCAAGTCACAACATATCTAGACGAAAACGCGAGCGTAGCGAGCGCGAAAATTTTCGAACATTATGATGCAGGCGCGCATAAAAATCCATACATAATTAATGTAAAAATAGTAGCTGCTGTTGGTTCTCCGAATAAATAAATACCCAGTAGAAATCGACACTAAAAAAATATAGCTACGCAAACCACGATGTTAATCTACTTATTTTTAGGGTTTCGTTCATACCCGAAGGGTCCAATTGGAGTCCTTTCACGTGTCCGTCTGTCACCTGTCACAGGTTTTCAAGCCAAACGGCTGGAAATTCCGTTTTCAAATTTTCATAAAAGCATGCGGTTTACCCAAAGTCATACAAATTATCGAAAAATAAAATTATGATTTGACCGGTCGTTGTTTAGAGCTCGTTGAATAGATAAATACTGTATTTTTACCTCCCTACTTACCTAGGTACCCCCCTGGTTGTTCCTGAGAGGTGTGTGATTTTCTGAGAGATAGGAGGGAGAGAGAGATATACCGTTTTGTATCGCTCTGAATGAGAAGAGCAGCTGCCAAAGAAACTACCTAAGTATTTTTAAGAAATTTTACTCCGTTTTTTTTTGCCTCCCATCGGCCTAAAAACTTCGAATTTGGTCATATTTAATGTTTATTATTACGTATATTTTACTAACAAATAGTAGCTAGTGCTATAACCGGAACGAGCGAGCAAGCGGGGAGCGGGCACTTATCTCCCCGAACGTCAACACTAGCCGCGCGGATTTTCAAAATGACCTTTTTTTCGTGGTGTTTCTGGTGCCCCCCTAGACGTGGTGCCCTAGGCAATTGCTTAATTTGTTTAAGGGTTAATCCGGCACTGCACTAAGGCCTCTGCTTAACACAATAGCGCCATCTATGAACACAACGAAGAAGCTCCCAACAGATGGCGCTATTGTGTCAAGGAGAGGTCTTAGTGGCATACGAATTGAATGGTAAAGTGATCTCTCCACAGTGAAACTAGCTATACTTAGCAGGCTCATTATTGTAAAATTACGCCACCAGTGCCGGATTAAGACTACTTGATGCCCTAGGCAATCCACGCCTGTGGGCCCCCCATCCGCGAAATCGCGAGCACAGCGAGCGCGAAATTTTTCGATCATTATGATGCAGGTGCGGAAAATACTTCATACGCATCAAGTCACAACATATCTAGACGAAAACGCGAGCGTAGCGAGCGCGAAAATTTTCGAACATTATGATGCAGGCGCGCATAAAAATCCATACATAATTAATGTAAAAATAGTAGCTGCTGTTGGTTCTCCGAATAAATAAATACCCAGTAGAAATCGACACTAAAAAAATATAGCTACGCAAACCACGATGTTAATCTACTTATTTTTAGGGTTTCGTTCATACCCGAAGGGTCCAATTGGAGTCCTTTCACGTGTCCGTCTGTCACCTGTCACAGGTTTTCAAGCCAAACGGCTGGAAATTCCGTTTTCAAATTTTCATAAAAGCATGCGGTTTACCCAAAGTCATACAAATTATCGAAAAATAAAATTATGATTTGACCGGTCGTTGTTTAGAGCTCGTTGAATAGATAAATACTGTATTTTTACCTCCCTACTTACCTAGGTACCCCCCTGGTTGTTCCTGAGAGGTGTGTGATTTTCTGAGAGATAGGAGGGAGAGAGAGATATACCGTTTTGTATCGCTCTGAATGAGAAGAGCAGCTGCCAAAGAAACTACCTAAGTATTTTTAAGAAATTTTACTCCGTTTTTTTTTTGCCTCCCATCGGCCTAAAAACTTCGAATTTGGTCATATTTAATGTTTATTATTACGTATATTTTACTAACAAATAGTAGCTAGTGCTATAACCGGAACGAGCGAGCAAGCGGGGAGCGGGCACTTATCTCCCCGAACGTCAACACTAGCCGCGCGGATTTTCAAAATGACCTTTTTTTCGTGGTGTTTCTGGTGCCCCCCTAGACGTGGTGCCCTAGGCAATTGCTTAATTTGTTTAAGGGTTAATCCGGCACTGTACGCCACAACACAATGTATAGGCATTGGCAGTCTATATAATTCCTAGTCTCTGGTATTACATAGTCATATATTTGTTTTTATTACTGAATGAAGTGCACAACACAGATAATCAGTATTGAGGATAATTAATACGTTTCTGTCACAAATTTTACTTTTGGTACTCTCGTGTCTTTTTCCAGTTCCAATGAGCCCAAACAAAGGTTTATCTTGTAGTTTAGGGAGTTGCTATGTGATGTTTCCATCGTCAGATCAGCTCGGGGATGCTATATATATTGCATTGTCACCGACCTTACATAAGCAGTTATGCCAAATTTAGTTAAAAGTAGCTCTATCTGTGTAGGATAAAGATTTAATTCCGCAGCTGACAGCAAATGCACCATCCGCCGCACTCCAAATTGAACCGTAATGGTATTCGTAAAAAGCTCAATTTGAAATGAGCGGAGAAGTATCGCAGCAGCACACGCCGCTCACTCTAAATTGGGACTTATGATTACAGTTCAATTCGGAGTGCGGCGGAACGTGCAGTTATTGTCTGTTTTCGGCTGCGGAATTAAACCTTAAGTGGTCTAAAATTGATCATAAAAACATTATGTAAAAGTTAAATATATTACGATTACTTTGAGTCTGACAAAGACATAAGCTTAGCTTATGATAGTCTTCTTTAGCGCTAATCTAATAGTTTCTAATATAAACACTGCCTAAAAATGGCATATTTGTAATATAAACTCTGTTACATTAGCATAAAGTTGACTATACAAATGGAAGAAGAGCATATGTCAGTGTCAATATCAAAGTAATCGTACTATTTTCCATCGGGATAACCCGGAATACTAGTATACCCTATTTTTCACTCAACTTTCAACCTGCCAACCTATTGAAATTAAATGATAACATTTATTTCAGACAGTGGTCCATATCTTGTTAGTAGCCAAAATACAACTTATCTTAGTATTAACAAAAAAAAGAGATAGTCCTGACCCACTCAATCCAATGCCACAATATGAGATACAAGAATCTACCAGCAATGACCTCTGAATGCTGTTTTGACTTTCCTTGACGCGACACATCAGAAAAGTGATTTTCTTTCGCATATTCAACAATCAACACACTGCACCATTGCGGGAGTCTCAACAGCATTCTGAAAGCGAAAGCATTGTTGTATTGAACGCGTAGGGCGTTGTAAGCTCGTTTGGTATACCGAATCCACAGACCGCTAGAGTAGAAATAGTCGCGCCTAAAAACAAATTACTTGATGAAAAGTATACACCATCATACCATGTTAAAATGAAGTTTAATCTTCCTAGGTTCCATCTCTTCCTCTGGGTTATATACAACTTATATCTATAGAAACTACTTACAAAATGATCCAGCCTGTCCGGCACCGAATGATAAAACGTCATCCCTGCGTGGCAGATTGACGGGAAATCGACTATAGAACTTCGACGCGATGACAGCTTGACGACACTGATAAAACGTTTGCGATATTGTCAGCTCCACCCTTATCATCGATTGAAACATCGACGATCGTATCTTACACACACCTGGACGAGTCACACATACTATGCTGATATTTACAGTAACTAACAGAACCTAATTTAGTCCGCGTAACTGGAGCTACAGAAGTAGAACCAGTTGAAAGATACTAACAAACTGTTGTTGGAAAGTGGAGAGTCTTATTTCGATAGACATACGGCTGCAAGCGTTGTGTACGTAGAGTCTAGCACGATTCGCAGTTGCTGCTTCGAGCGAGACGAGCGAGACCTTCAAAATTAGCTGGACTCTGGAGTCTGGGTAGGCATGGAAGTCTGAAAAAAAAACAATACTATTCCGTGAGCCATTTCTGAATGTCTCTCAAATTAACTTTGTAAGAGAACACAATAATTCTTAGGGAAGGAGACTGGGTGGTCCAAAGTGGCAAAGCATAGAATAAACTGCAATCGAATAACGTTACATCAGGTAGATAATCCCTAATGTTTCAACTGTTTTTTGAATCTTCTACCTCCTTGTTTATGAGCTATCCTCCTGGGCAAGGGGGCATATCAGCAACCACTGACTAATCTTCTCAGATACCACCGCGCTGTTCTGGTATTACGGTACAAAATAATCAAGATAAAGTTGCCAACCCGTCTACTGAACCGTAATTTCTAGCAGGTCTTTCTACGTTTGGCGAGGCAAAATAGGTGAATGGAATGAGACGCGGATAGGTACTAAGATTAATCTATTATGTTATGTTACAGAATTTAATCTAGTAATCTCTACGTAGGTCGAAATCTTGCACCGGTTTTCCTGTATCTTCAAAAACTAAATCTATTCAAAGATGATGAATTGTGATCGGCATCTGATCTACCGATTTTGCAGTCTTGAATTACTTAGATATCAGTGGCGGCGCGTCAAGAATATTCTTAGGGAAGCCGGAAATAAATTGACTTTCTTATTCTTCATGAGCCGTAGTAATAGAAATGGACTGACTGAAAATTAGGTAAGCCGGTGGGAATCGAGTTGTATGGACGCTCCGCCACTGTTAGATATAGAATAGTGAGTCGATGTGATAATTTTTCGAAAGAAAAAAAGATCGTAGAGCCTAGATAAAATGTATATTCTCTACGTCGCCGGATTGATGTGCACTGTTGGAATATTTAGTTTCTTTACAAATGAATGCAAAAAACAATGACAATAATATTCTCGGAAAACATGGACTTTTACCACATCGCGATAGAATGGACATTAGTTAATGAATTCATTAACTAATCTTCTAGAAATTAATTATCAGCTAATTGGTCTTAATGAGGCCGGTCTCGAGCTCATCACGATAAATCAATGTTTGATAATAACTAGTAGGGTGGTATGAACTTAATGGCGTACTTGACAGAAGCTTGGGATGGATGGGAGTTATCCTACCTAATAGGTTTGTCTGCGTAGATATCAAAGTTTTCTTAGCCGTGTCTCTCCGAAGAGTTACAAAAAATAAGTCGTCGAAAAGATCATATCAAACAAACGAGTTTCAGAAGCGCTGAAAAAGCATAAATTACTTTGCCAGAAAGGATGGCACAAAATTCCTGTATCGGTCAAAGGCGCAGTGAAGCTGATGGCAGAACCAGAAAGGTCTATCTTGGTATTCTTTCATCATCTTTTTGAACTAGTTATATAACTATAAAGGCCTGCTTCCCGAGGTGATGGCATCACGAGATGGTAAGAAATGCGTCCTTAGAAAAAGACGATGTTGCTGGAATAACGCTCAATTCATTTAGCGATGTAGTTTCTAAATTAAGGTAGGGAATAAAAAAGAGTCTGCACTAAACGTTCCTGATAACTAGTGGTGTTAATGTGGTCTAATGACTATAAAAAAGGTCTGACAGCAGCCAGTCGCCAACAGTTCCAGTGGCATGGCGTGGCGTCTAGCATGCCCACAGTGTACACCGGTGGATATCTTCTGTGAGCAATTTTACGGAGCATCAATTTTTTTATGCAGGATTTTAACCGTTCGTTCAGGTCGCTTCTTGTTTACTGACATTACGTTTATTTTACGTCATGTTGTACATGTCCCTATTTCGTTTATATTTAATAGCCCATGTAAAAATTGAGTAGGTATGAGAACTTGGTACTAAGTTCGTATATTCACAAACAACCAATTACTGAAAGCCTCATCTACTCTTTGAGCATGTTAGGAATCTTGTGGATTTAAGAAGTGGTGTTTTGGGAAAGAAATCGCCTTGTCATTAGTCGTTTTTACTCTATTGACTATAAATCTTCCGCTACTTTCTCGCAAAATACTCTACACCTCGTGATTAGTTCACTGATGGTTCACTGACCAGAATTGGGGTGCTAGACCCGCGGAATAAAAAAAAGCAGTGAAAACAAAGGTATTAGGTACGCAATACGAGGTCGGGGCCTCCGTTTAAGTAAACAATAAAACTTGTTAGGAGATCTCCACGCTTCCATTGCTTAATCGAACCGAACCATATTCACTAAAAATATGCGCTTCATGTACAAAAGCCCGTCGATTAATAGGTAGGCCTACTTAGCTAGCCGAATACTTAAGTAATCGGTGGGTATCTATTTTCTCAAAAAAAAAATGCATATAGTACGATTAAATTTAGGATTTTCACAGCAGCCTTTAATAAACTGTTATGTCTGGATTTAAAGGCCCCTATGGAGGCCGTAACTGTCTCGGAGTCCTGCACACAGTGTGGCCAATGAGACGGACTGCCGTGAAGATTCTAAATGACTTAACGTAGACGTCGGCTCCATATAAAATACGGCACAGACTTGATCTGGTGTAGCTGTAGGTACTATTTTAGCAATATTTACTTGGATGCACATCTACTTCTTTTCGTAACAAATTAGATTCTCAACAATGCAATGGATGATCTTTAATCAAAGTAGGTACATAAAGATTTCCTTGATGAATTGGTCATGAATGTCATGATATGAGACACGCACAGGTATCATTATCTTTGAAACTCTTTGGAGTTGCGGGCGTCTGCTTACCATCAAGTACGCTTAATACGCCGTAATACGTGATTGTACAGTCGCTGTTAGATACATCTGTACACTTCAGCCCCTCTAGCATAACATGCATCTCGTCTCTACTCGCGCGCGAGATAGGCTACCTGTCACTGTCTGATTAATGCTGTCAAAAAGTGACAGGTAGCTTATCTCGCGCGCGAGTAGAGACGAGATGCATGTTATGCTAGCCCCCACAGGCTGTTTAAAAATATCTTAGTTTACACTAACTGACCATCAACTCGTGTTCACATATTTTGAGCACCTTGTTTTCTCCAATGTATGTGACGGCGACAGTACTAGACCAGATGGATTTGTTGTTGGTGTGGCGACAATACTAGACCAGGTGGAACGACGGTGGTAAACAAGCACAACGACGACAAGCAAACGTACGGCTGATCAGTACCTACGCTGACAGCGACTACAATCACGTATTAGTAACGTCTTCTGAAACGTATCAAGCCAAGAAAACGGGCTGATGATGGACTGACCAGATCAGGAGCAGACACCAGCTCATTTACATGACCACGAGATGTGCCAAGAATTGAACGAGGACGAGGTGACGAAATACATTATAATAAGGGGGCATAGCAGTCCTAAACCACCAAACTATACTCATAATAGTCATAATTACCAAGCTGCTCTGGCTGAGCGAACGAAAGGAAGAATATGAAAGTAGTCTTGGTAAATGGCGCTTCTGGGAAGTGGTCAATCTGGGAACCGGTCTATCTGGGAACCGGTCTTTATGGGAATGGTAATTATGGGAAGCGGTCTTCCAAACATGGTCGTTTTGGGAAATGGTATTACATAGTAACCATGATCCACGTTGGTTTATCATCTGTACTATACTAATTCCATTTTATTACTACCTACGCTTCTATGAGCTTGATCCATAAGATTACGCTAAAGCAGTTGTAGCTCGTGTAAAAATTTAGATACTTTGTAGGTGCCTATTTTACTGATAGGTAGACATATTTGTGTAATAATTTCATGATTTTACTCTTTTATTCTATTACTCCGTGGCCTCTATAATTCTTCCTGACATTGCTGGTTTCCTAAGATCGTTTAAAAACTCCTTTTTTTGATGCTGGTCAAAGGTCTTCAGTCTTCACACTTTTCCTCCGCTTCCACAATTATTATTGACGTTATAATTAAGTATAGGGAATTTGTATCTTCTCGAAAAGTCGTATAATAGCATTCGTCCTACTTGCTGTTTGTTGGTCAGGAAAAGTAGAGAGATCCAAATGAAGAATTTTCCTTGACCAATAATTATCATGGAAAATGTTCATTTCGAGGGACTGGACAATTCGATTGGATGGACCTAGGCTAGGGAATGCTTTATTCCCCACTAGCTTTAGCCCGCGACTTCGTTCGCGTATACTGCCACTCCCTAATTGATCCCTTCGAGGGATGACTTTCGGGGTAGCAACTGTAGCAAGTATCATATATGTTAATCCAGGCGACAAACTCTTAAGTAGTTACACCAAGTTTCATCAAAATCCGTTCAGCTGTGTTTGCGTGATTGAGATAAACTTTCGCATTTTATAATATTACCTAGCATTAGACGCTGTGAATTCATACAAATTTTACCGTAGTTACCTATATCTGTAACTAATATTGTTGGCCCTACTTCCTCTCAACGTGCACATAGATAAAATACGAAGAAAAATACTGAATTGAACAGCAGCCGACAACTCTGAATTAATCAGAGTAATCCTATGATGACTACTATCACAGTGAGGAAACAAGTGGCCAGTTATTGGCGATTTCTCTAACTTTCTTTCGATCAAGCTACGCGTCCGTGTGACATCCTCACGTCAGAATCAGTAAGTTAACAGTAATTTTTTATACCTATTTTTTAACCCTTCTGCCGGAACTCTGCATTCGACGCGAAATGTAGGACCTACGTTACAACTCATTACCAACATATCCTGCCGACTTATATGACTTGATACCATACCCTGACTACATGATTCTTGAATGGTGCAATACTTTACAGAAATAGTCTTGCTTGAGTCTGGACCAGTCAATGTAGTTTGAATGCAAATCAAAAATCTGATGGTGCACTCAGTGTCGGCTGCTTCTGAAAGTGGATGTTGAGTGATCTGCATTTCAATAAGTAAAATATTCGCAACACACCAGAAAGCTCCTCGACTCTACGTTCAGTACGTGCAAGGACCGCTTGTAGCAGTCACCTCCGTTCCCAGACTTCCCAGTGCAGCTGTCGTCCGGCGTGCTTCTCGTTCCGACTTAAATACGCCTCCATAAACCTACTGCTTCCTTGCAGCTAGATTAACCGCGAATTGGAGAAATAAATGTGACTTTGCGAGACAGACGTCTGCCCGACGTTCACCACGTCCAATTTGGACAACTGGTTGGTATATAAAGTTACATTTCAGACATATCATAATTAGTTAATACCTACCTACTAGGGCCGGATTTTGATTTCGATCTCACTTGACGGAATAGAAATGGATTTTTCGAATTATACGCATCTCCAGTGTTGTTGATGTGCTCTAGCGTTTTTTGGCGGCTCAATCGACAAGAAGTTTCTTTCTGAGATTCATTGAGAACATTCGCCGAAAGTCTGTAACTCTTCTCCAAATTTTATTGCAATAAACGCATGTCTCTGCTGCTGCCTGTCTCATCGGATAAGAGAAAAATTATTTGCTTTCTAAGTTTCTACGTACTCCCAAAAGACTACGGTCTTTGGCATTTTTTTTTTAAGCGGAGGACCTTAACAGCACTAGAGATGTGATTCTCTTCATGACTACAAAACGAAGCAGTAATTTATTTCTTAAGTATAACATCACATATACACCTAACTATATTTTCCTGGACGAATAAGTAAGTCTGTTGGATAGATATATTTATTTTTACTGCTCAAATTCAGTTGCCGAGCGACACCACACAGCAAAAACGCTTGCGGCTTGCTGATGGTGATTGGTGAGCAGACTCCAGACGAGCCACGAGCGCGTTGAGGACCCGTTGAGAAATTTCCATATTTTTTCATAATGGGCCACAAGTTTTTCCCATATTCTGTCGTTTTTCATGTTGGTAGGAGTACCTTCTTGTCTATGAAAGTACTAACTCAAAAAATTGTTATAGCATGACTATTCTCTCCCAGCGACCGCGACTCAAGATGAGGCCGACACGGTTAAACGAACTCACCCAGAAGATCCTTATTCACTCGTGCCTTCTCGCGTAAAAACTATAGGTTACCTATATGAAATCGGAAATACAGACGCCGGCAGGAATGCCAAACCTTAGCAGTAGTACGCATTATAAAAGATGATGAAAAGCGCTTCGTTCGTTGATGAATACTATTTAAAATTACGTCGTTGGATACGAAAATCACCTTAGCCTTAGCTTAGCCTTAGCTCTGCCGCGTAGTCAATATCAATATCCTCTAAGGATATCTCGCGTTTTCGGGCGACATTCAAATTATGCCGCGCAGAGTTCAGCGCCTTTAAAACTCACATCACCCTTTCTAATGTCAAAAAATCCTTGTGGCAAATCCGGAGAGGGGTAACAATTTGGATCACGTATTATGGGTACGTTTCCTAGCTCAATTTTCCTTGTTTATGGCCTGTCTTGCCTTCCACTGAAACGAAGAAAGACAGAAACTCTAGTTGTTGTCACTGCTGTGTACCAGGCCTACGCGGCAAAACAATAATGAATTGTGCAACGAAATACATTTTTCATAGGTAGTTAAGTATGAACTTATGGGATAACATGGCTGCATAGGATATAGTGGTAGCGGTACAGGCCCAATGGGGCAGGCTGCTGCAAACATGGCCACTAGAGTATGTCACATCTCGATAGATGCACATTTAATTTTAAAAAATATTGTACGTTTAAAATACCGTTATAAATATTAATAAGTATTAAACTTTGTATCTTAGGTTGAGACACTGTCGGTTAATATTTCAAAGCCATTTAAATACAAAAGGTTTTGTTTAGACAGGAGGGTGTCAGTTATATTTTCGTAAACATATACTCGTCCGGTTAGCGCGATGAAATGGATCCAAATGAAAAATACGGACGTCTGACTCTGACACAGCTAAAAGCACTTTTACGGCAACGCGAGCAATCAGTAAAAGGACCGCAAAATTAAGGTGGTTGTAGTGGGAAGAATGAGGAAATTTCTGAAAAAAAAAACTAATTATTAATATATTAGTAGGTATGTGTTCCGTAAAATATACGTAATAATAAACATTATCAGCAAATATCAAGTTCATAGGTCTTAGCCCAAAGAGAATAATAATCACGAACTAATGTCTTGGCACAAACTCAGTGGCGCCACCTAGTGGCAAAGTTTGGCAGCCGCCAACCTCATTATTCTCGTTGGGCTGAGACCTTATGAACTTGATATTTGGTGATAATGTTTATTATTACGTATATTTTACGGAACACATACTAATACATTAATAATAAGATTTCTTTTTCAGAAATTTCCTCATTTTCCCATTACATCCACCTTAATTTTGCGGTCCTTTTACTGATTGCTCGCGTTGCCGTAAAAGTGCTTTTAGCTGTGTCAGAGTCAGACGTCCGTATTTTTCATTTGGATCCTTTTTATCGCGCTAAACGGACGAGTATATGTTTACGAAAATATAACTTACACGCTCCTGTCTAAACAAAACCTTTTGTATTTAAATGGCTTTGAAACATTAACCGACAGTGTCTCGGCCTAAGATACAAAGTTTAATACTTATTATCATTTATAACGGTATTTTAAACGTACAATATTTTTTAAAGTTAAATGTGCATCAATCAAGATGTGATGTGACAAACTCTAGTGGCGCCATCTATGCAGAGCTTTGCGCCGCCTGCCCCATTTCAATGAAAAACCGCAAATCGATGTACAGTTTAGCCGTTTGGCACACGCATACTAAAGGTCAAAACAAAATTTTTGACCCGCAGTTCCTAAAAAAAATTCCCTTAGGGGGCGAGTGCCGAGACAGAAAAAAAATCAGAAACCTATCGTGTGTGGTATCATATGAAAGGGCTTTTTGAGACGATTCTAAAAATATACCACATCATTACATTTCAGCTATATTTTTTTAATAAAATCAAAAATAATTTTCGAAACATACCAAGTTTGAGGTCCTCCAGACACGATATGGCTGATTTTTATTTTGTTCAATATACCAAAAATGATACGTTATATCCTCATATCTAACCTCAAAAATGCAATTTTGAAAAGATTTTCATTAAGTTTTTTTTTTTAATTTTTCAATATTACTAAGTGACACGGTTCTACTGCAATACCTATTTTACGTGATTTATGGAACTTTAGTGCAGATACGGTACAGATGTGGTATATTTTTAGAATCGCCTCAAAAAGCCCTTTCATATGATACTACACACGATAGGATTCCGCAAAAAAAAAAATCCATACAAAAATAAAAAGAATGTCTCGGCACTCCCCCCCTAAGGGATTTTTTTGTAGGAACTGCGGCTCAAAATTTTTGTTTTGACATTTTATGATAAATATGTACCGTATCTGCACTAAAGTTCCATAACTCACGTAAAATAGGTATTGAAGTAGAACCGTGTCACTAAGTAATATTGAAAAAAAAAATACTTAATGAAAATCATTTCAAAATTGCTTTTTTGAGGTTAGATATGAGGATATAACGTATCATTTTTGGTATATTGAACAAAATAAAAATCAGCCATATCGCGTCTGGAGGACTTCAAACTTGGTATGTTTCAATCAATCAATCAATCAATCAATATCATTTATTTGTCAGAATACAGTAAATCTAGATGGTAATACAATTAATTATCCTGTGTATTCCGCCTACATGCAGGCATACAAATATTCGCGATTCCACTAAATTCGGTACTTAACATATTAATTTTCATGTAATAGTTATGTCAACATGTATACAAACAATGATTATAAACGTAATAATAATTCTTATATAAATAAATAGTCACATATGAAATCAAAATACAATAATAAATTTATAATTAACAATGTCAAGTCAAAATTACTCATAATATTCTATTGCTATCCAAAAATTCCTTAATACTATAATAACAATTATCCATTAACCAGTTCGTCAATTTACGTTTAAAGCTTTGTCCCTGTTCAGATCTTATCTCGTCGGGTATGCGGTTGTATACCTCGAAAATCATTTTTGATTTAATTTAAAAAAAATGGCTGATATGTAATGATGTGGTATATTTTAAGAACGCCTCAAAAAGCCCTTTCATACGATACCACACACGATAGGTTTCTAAAAAAAAAAATTTTTTCCATACAAAAAAAAAATGTCTCGGCACTCCCCCCCTAAGGGAAATTTTTTTAGGAACTGCGGGTCAAAAATTTTGTTTTGACCTCTAGTATGCGTGTGCCAAACGGCTAAACTGTACGTCGATTTGCGGTTTTTTTAATCGTACCGTACGGCGTACACTAATAGCAAATAATAGCAAAAAAATAAAGAATCTGGGTTCATTGTAGTGCCCCCGCCAAGACGTTTGCCAAGTCTCGTCACCTACCTTTTCTCGAAGCGCTTATTCGTTTTTTGAACCCTAATGACTGATATGGGACTTACCTACCAGATAAACATAATTCTCGGGATATGATGGCACTTTACTTTTTAGTTTCGGCGTTGGTTTTAGGGACATCCAGTAGGTATATCTAAAAAAACTACATCTTCACTGACTCATTCACTCACTGATGGTGATGATCATCAAAATTCTGAGAGTAGTCAATCCCCTCCACCCTTTAAATTAGAGGATATGGCTGATCGAAGGGTATTCCCATACAGAGATTATAGGAGTAAGTACACATATACTTCTTATTTCTTATTATACAAATTAAAAAATACATGTGTCGGGTTTTTGAAAAAAATCATCATAAAACTGTATATTGACAGGTTTCAGAATATTACTACATTATTTATACTTATATTATACGAATTATTACTACCGTCGTTAAAAATTAAAATTTTACCAAAAAAAGAGGATGAATTTTTTTTTTTATTTTGTCATCTTATACAAAAAGTCTAGTTATGTTTTTTTTCGTGTACGGTGCAAAGGGGGCTAATTAAAACAGACTTATTTCCAAGTACTTCCTATTATTCTAAGAAAGAAACTTTCAACAACTTCTATGTTTATTTTTCTAAATCTGTACAATGAGCACAGGACCTGAATTCCATACACGATCCAGTAGAGTTGGTAGTTAGGTACCTATTAAAAATCAGAACGACAGATTTCATTGGCGATATGATCAATTCTGTAAAAAATAGAGGATGGAATAGCGACCCAGAACGATATAGGAGCGATATCAGGATGACACACTTCGACCTTTTGGAGAGTATAGGTGTACCTATACCTAGTTGCGACGCAGTAGCGCAGTACCGATGTCGGTGCAGATGCAGGCGTCTATTTTTGGCTAGGTAGTATCGCAAATGAGGTGCGGGACTGGGACTCCCGTATGAACCATGCAGAGGCGGGCACCGTTAATCAAATAACGCTAATCCGTTAACAAAAAAGTTAACTTTGTTAAACGGTTAAGCGTTAAATTTTGAAAGATTAAGGGAATCCGTTTAACCTACTTTTAATTGAAATTGCGTTTTATACGTAAAGGTACTAATTTACTCATAAATATTGGTACCTATGGGAATGTAAGTAGGCGCTAGGTTTTGGAGGAATACCTATACCTAAATACCTTTTGACGTTCTAACTTAAAGAAGCTAGGCTTTGATGGAGTTTGTATCTTCGTCATATTAGTGGGCCAGGACTAAAACCCATGACCTCATAGGTATTTGAGAGTCGTACCGCATGAACCACTCGGCTACTATTACTATATATAGGCTCAGGTAAGCAAGCACCCTATAGATAGTATAGATGCATAAAGTTTAATCTCCTAATTCGGATTCAATATTAACATGTCACAAATCTGCCACGGATTTTCATCACCCGATGGACGTCCTAGTCAGAAAGTTTTGGCGGCACCAGTGCAATACCTATTCTTATGGAGAGTAGTAGGTACTTCATTAACGATTAACGGACTTATGGAAGTTAATAGGCCAATAAACTTTTTTTTATACTACGACGGCAAACAAGCATACGGTCCACCTGATAACTATTTTTGAGTCAACTTAAAAGTTAATCCGTTAAGCATTTTTTTAACTTAGTTAATTATAACGGATTCACGTACATTAATTATGTTTTGATCGTGTAGATCAAAACATAATTAATGTACGTAAATATATCATCTATGTAACACGGTTGAACAATAAAGTTTTTTCTATTTCTATTGGTGGCCCAAAAATACGTTGACACGGAATTTTTTGGATATTTTTTTTACGACACGACTACTCGACTTTTATAAAAAAGCGTTAACATACTATTAATAAACTAAACAAAACACTAGTTATCTGCAAAATATTCCCCCTTTGGCTTTGATACACAGTTGCGAACGTAAGTTAAACTGACTAGCAAAATGCCGCACGTCCTAATACGTTATCTTGCCAATGTACATTTCTAAGTTTAGTTAGTGCCGCAGGCCCTTGTCTTTAAGGCGATATATCGATTGAAAGATTTCGCTCACGACAAAACGGGATGCAACCCTCTCCGAGAATGGCTTTTTAGACAAATCTCGTTAAATATCTGACTGTGTGCAGGTTTATTAAATTTCCTACCTAGATGAGGTAAAATACCATCATATTAACTTAATCGTGTCTTTTTCGTTGTTTTAGTAGGCTGAGGAAAAAAAGGAAAATATAGACACGACTTTGGATTTATTTTCTTTCGAGAAAATTTTAAGCAATCATGTTTCGCTATTGTCAGTACCACAATCATATAGTCAAGAATCATATATCTGAAAATCAGCCCCTACTGTTTGCTAGTCTGCGCAGGACAGCGTTTCAGCCTCGAAATTTCTCAGTGTAGCGCCTTAAGGTTGACCAAATATTATAATCGATTAAGGTCAGGTGTGTAAGGTAGCCAGGTACTTTTATCAGCTTATGAATATGGGCAAATTTTGGAGCTATCATGAAAATTGCCCTAGGGTCATAAGATCGACACCCTGGTCACCATTTTCGCCTAATCTTAATCCAATGTATTATAATTTTTAGTCTAACTTAGAGACAGGGCCTGTACCACTAATCATAGAAATGCAGACCTTTGCGAAAATGACGTTTTAATACGTGCGGCATTTTGGTCGTCAGTTTTACTTACGTTTGCAATTTTTGTGTATCAAAGCCAAAGGGGAATATTTTGCATATAACTAGTGTTTTGTTTAGTTTAATGATAGGTAGTATTTTCTCTTTATACTTGTCTATTTTTTCTATTCCCGAAATTTTCAGTGCAAATTCAAATGACAAAGTTTAAGGACAATAAATTCCCTAAAAGTTCGTGGTTGAACCATACAGCTTGTATATTATGGTAATGTTTATTGGGAATAAAGTTAATGTCTAAGTATTGTCCAAGTTTACTATTAACGGAGATTCAGCCGATCAAAATTATGGCATGAAGGAAAATTTACAAAAAGTCGTTTTCTTCACGATTTTCGTCGACACATCTTCTATATCTAAAACTGATATCGATGTGTTGCTCTTTGTGTCTAGAATACGAATTTATCGATTTTTAGAAATGGAGGGGGGAACAGCCATACCTGTGACGTCATAAAGATGGCGTCATAAGGATATCCAAATCTCGGATGGTATGTTATTAATCGGTATGTCTGGGGTGTCGTTTGAAAGCTTATTTAACGTGCTACAACTACATGAACAAACAAACACGTGAAACGATGAACAAACACGTTTAACTACAACATAAACTATAGTTTATAGACTAGGAATCTAGGATCATTTTTGAAGAAGTAGAATGCAAAGAGCAAATCATATCGTTCATACATTTAGTACCTGAATTGTTGTTCCGGTACCCTAAAAGCGGTCCGATTGTTATGGTTTTTCGATATGTTGTAAACCAAAATATATCCGCACCATTGGTTCAACGTCAACGACGAATATAGTATAATACCTACCCTACCTATTCGTTACGGCGTGCAGTGCAATATCAACCTACATGCATTTCTATAAGGTTCAACTTCGCGTTTGACATTCCCATGTTATGGCGTGTGAGTGACAGCTTTTTTATTTGACATGGCAGTGAAAATGTTACGGTCGAACAACGCTTTCCGTCGCACTTGTCCAATCGAGCGACACAGGGGAGAGACTTCGTTTTTGGTTCGCTTTAGGTCCTCCGGTTTCTGTCTACGACGCTGCGGTAGGTACGATGAGTGTCACTTGTCATCAGCGTTCGGTTGATTTGAATGATTTGCACTTGCACTTCGGAGGTGCATGACAAACGGCCTGATACTGACTGGTGTTCTGCACAAATAAATAGGTATTTGGACGAAAGAGGTTCGTAAAAACATCGACACACTCAACATTATTTTGTCTTAATAGTTCTTAAGTAGAGATGGGCCGACTAATCGGTGCTGGACTATAAATGGCCGGATAGTCGGCTTTCCCGACTAATCGATGCAATCTCTATTCCTAAGCAGAATGCCGATCTGTCAATGAGGACGACTTCTAATTGGCCGTAAATAATAAAAATAAAAAAGCGACATAAAACATACTTAGCTGAGAAGTTGAGAACCATCTCCGCCATTAAGACCTTCGATTAAAATATATACCACTCAAATCGGTTCATCCGTTAGGGACCTACGATGCCACACTTGTCACAGACAGACAGAGTCATGTTAATAAAGACACTGATTACTGATAAACTTAATTTTAATTTTTATTAAATTTTAATTATTATAAAAAATTGTAAGTAGGTATAAAAAAACCGACTAAAAACTAGGCAGTTATTTTTTTACTTTTAAATCATAATTGCCTAGCTTCAAATAGCTCAAAGACGTCTTATAAGTATATTAAGATGTGAGACCACTTGCGCGAGAGTCACAGGAGGAGTCTCGCCCACGTTTCGCCTGCGATTCACCTATTGTACTGTACAACACAGCGAACAGCGAGGCAGGCCGAGCGCGAGTGCTCTCGCACGAGAGTGTACAGCGGGGGTAATACAGTGTAGCTCATTCATCTTATATGAAAGTGATAAATATAATCAAATTCTTAAAAAGGTAGTACGGTGCTTGAAAGTTTCGATAATACTACATGCATTTTTTATTACCTAACTAAAACTACCTAAATTAAAAACTGCCATCAGGATTCTTATTCACATTTCGCTGTCAATTAGAATGGGGACGTTCTCAGGGTTCGGCAGTTATGCCGTACTCAGACTGTCATTTTTAGGGTTCCGTACCCAAAGGGTAAAACGGGACCCTATTATTAAGGCTCCGCTGTCCGTCTCCCTGTCTGTCACCAGGCTATATCTCGAGAACCGTGATAGTTAGACAGTTGAAATTTGCACAGATGAATGATGATGTATTTCTGTTGCCGCTATAAGTAACAGCAAATACTAAAAATCAGAATAGAATAAATATTTAAGGGGGCTCCCATATAACAAACATGTTTTTTTTGCCGTTTTTATAGATAATGGTACGGAACCCTTCGTGCGCGAGTCCGACTCGCACTTGGCCGGTTTTTGTCTTTTATGTACTAAAATTGCCGCAGGTCAAACATTTGATCCGCTCTAAAAACTGGTTCCTATGCCATGAAAAAAAACCAAAACGTACATGGCACTTTCAATCTTATGTCATTATGATAGAGGTGATTAATATTGGTACTAGTGTCGTTCGATGAGCGCATTCATTGCCCGTGGTCCTATAACCCATATTATATAGTGCCTAGTCCCACTTACTTACTGGGACGACGTATCTTATATAAGAGTACTAGGGTGCACCAAAACTACGCCACTAAACACGGCGGGCGTGCTATAAGGGTCGTCCCAAACCTATCGAACCGCTCAAAAAAAGCTTTATGTCTACGCAATAAGAGCGAAAAACACGTTGATCGGCTCGGCCGACGCTAAGCGACTATTATAGCAGACAGCAGTCGCTCGGCGTCAGCCGATCAACGATTTTTTTTCGCTCTTATTGCGTAGACATAGTTTTTTGATCGGCTAACGCCGATTCCGCGTCGATAGGTGTGGGAAGACCGTAACACTCCGTCCGCTAATGCCTTCCACTATTGGAAGGGGGCCTATGCCCGTCCGAACAATTTGGACCATTTTTAAAAACCGTGAATTCCGAAAGACGGGACACTGACTTGTAACGTAAACGGTTATATACCGCACCGAAAGGTACAGTCAAGTGCAAAAATATGGGTGAATACAACTTGCTCAAAAGTATGTCCCATAGCTCTTATGTCGGTGAATTAAGCTTAAGCCACACACACAGAGCGGGCGGGCGTGAGGCGCGCGGGAGCGGGCGTGAGGCGGGCGGGCGGGTGTCAACGCGCTGCATTGTGAAACTCCCGCCCGCCTCACGCCCGCTCCCGCGCGCCTCACGCCCGCCCGCCCCACGCCCGCTCCCACGCGCCACCCGCCCGCCCGCTCTGTGTGTGGCTTAAGGTTTTGGTAGGTACATATTTATGAGAGGATTCATTCGATACATATTTTTGCACTTGACTGTACCTATTATATCAGTCAATGACAGTGTTCTGACAAATTACATTGAGTCAATGTTATAGTGTTACGGTTGAAATGTCAATGGTGGCGGGTTTAGTGTGCTTCGGCATGCCAGGGTAATAGCACTGGAATTGCAGCTGTAATGTCATTACATTATGGTTCATTGTTTGCCAGTAAAAATGCAGTAGATTCCTTCCATGAGTGGGGGACTGGGGGTGGATTAATTCCATTAAATAATACGTATCAATAACATTAATTCGTTAAGTAGGCCTTAACTAGCTCTTTCCCATGTCGCTCTTATACTAACAATTGAGAAGGACAGAGAGGGAGATACTTCGTTCTTGGTTTACGGTAGACATACCTATTAGAGGGCTTACGATGATGCGTGACAAACGCATGACTGATCATTCGTCTATTTCTGAAGCCAGTTAATAAGTACAAGCTGTGACTTATATTTTCAACTAAACAACAATAAAGGTAGATCATTTCTGGTTGATTCAATATGTAAGTAAATACTTTTGTTATCTATAAAATGATATAAAGGTATTCTCGAATATACGCTGTTTACTATTAGGATCATCAATTGTTACAGTACGGACGAGGATGCGCGCCAAGCGATGATGCTCGACTGCGGCAAAATAAAGGAGATCCAAGTTAAACTCCTGCTGAGTTCCCGCTCGGAGATGCACAAGGTTATCGAGCAGGCGCGGCAGACCGTGCCGATCCTGACGCTCACCGCGCCCGCCCCGGCCCCCGCGCCACCGCCGGCGCCCGTCCTCCCCGCACCCGTCACCGTCACCCCCACCATCACCCCCTTCTCCGCAGCTCTAAGCAACTCCATGTCCGGCTTCGGTATCCCAGGCATAGGCAACCCTAACGAGATTCCTCAACCAGCTGTCATCGAACCACCCGCCCCGCTCGTCAGCCCGACTGAAGTCATCGATGATAGCGACGACAGAGCCGAAAATAAGCGCAATAAAGAGAAGGATAGGCGTCGGACGCGATCGCGATCAAGATCCCGCGACAGGGATCGCAAAGATCGCAAGCGGGACCGACGCGATAGATCGCGCTCGCGGGAGCGCCGGCGCCGCGATCGCAGCCGCAGTCGCGACAGGCGCGACCGCAAACGAGACAGAAAAGATCGCAGTCGATCGCGAGACCGATCAGAAAGATCCTCGCCTCGTCGCTCACACGACCGCCGCAACAACCGCCAGAAGACACCAGACAAGACTATCAATCTGACGGACGACGTGCCCTCCGCGCCACCAGCGCCCGCGTTCGCCAATGTGAACCAGCCCAAACCGAACATACAACAAATCATGAACAACGCCATCGCAACTATGCAAGGCTCACCCAACACTGTAGACCAGCCGCTTAACAGATTCACGGATCCCGCTATCCATGACGCTTACAACAAACTGAACGAACTGGGGAAGAAACGGAACCCGAATGCGTTCCAAGGTGATCAGAATGGGGGAAATAATAGGTTCTCAGGCAGGGGCGGTGCGGCGCGAGGTGGCAATGCGTTCCGCCGGGAAGGCCGCTCTCGGTTTGACAACGAACAATCTACGCACTCTACACCCGACTGCTGCGTCTCCATCCGAAACGCCCCCAACCACACCAGCTACGGCGATGTCAGACGCTTCTTCCCCTTCCTCATTGATAAGCACGGAATCAAAATGATCAACGACAGCACTGGCCGACGCACCGGCAACATCTTCGTCAGATTCTGCGACCCGCGCTCCAAGCAACTCGCTTTACAACGGAAGATCAACGAGCTGAAGGGCGAAACGGTAGTAGTTGAAGCTTTAGACGATGAAACGTATGAAAGCGCGGTCGATTCTTATATGCCATTCCGGGACGATAATGCTGTGAATGAAAGAGAAGAGATCCAGCCTCGCCCCGCCCCGCAAGCGGCTCCCATCACGACTGTCCTACGTCTTTCAGAGCTACCAAACTTTGTTAAAGAGCACGACATAATCAAAGCGTTCAGCGACTTCTCCCTACTTTCCATCATGCTCAACGACTGCCGCCTCACGCGAACTAAGACCGCATACGTCCAGTTCGCGAAACCGGAGGAGGCGAGGTTAGCGTTCGAGAGGAGAAACAATTACGCGTTTGGGAAAAGACTGCCAATCATTGCGGCCGTGACTGACGATGAGTACGAGAAGGAGAAGATTGTGCAGATGCAACTTGAGAGGGCTGATTTTCCCGTGGAACCAGTCGAGGAACCTATAGTAGTGGAGCCGGCCGCACCGCGCGACCCGCGCCAGCGCCGCTTCGAAGCTCAGCCGCAACAGCCGGCACAAGGTCAACAACCTGCCTTCTTCGCGGCACCCTTCGTTCAGCAGCAGCAACCTTTCGCTGGCGGCTTCGGCGGCGCACAGTTCGGAGGCTTCCCTGGCAACGGGGCAATGGATCCGCGCACTGCCGCCGCCAACTGGGCCAACCGACCCGGCTTTCCCAACCAGATGCAGTCCCAGATGCAACCTCAATCCGGTCCCGACATGGAGGAAGAGCTCGACTGCGTTTTGATGAAGGGTCTACCTTGCGACGCTACTGACCGGACTATAGTAACGTTCTTGTCGGATACGGGCGCTGTGCCGGCTAGAATCCATCTCATGTTGGACCCTGCGGGCGTGCCTTCAGGGGATTGCTTCTGCGAGTTCCGAACGGCGAGCGAGGCTCGTCGCGCGGCCTCTAAGCACGGGGAACACCTTGAAGGCTGCCGCGTGACGATAGATTTAGTGCCGCGCGGCGTCGTAGAGGAAGCTTTAGAAGGACCCAAACAGCCTGATCCTCGGGACGGCCTTTTAGACAACGGTATACACGGGAACGGACCGCTCATTAACGGTCCGCCGTTCTTCGACTCGCCCCGGGGCGGCAATCGCGGCGGCTTCCGTGGGAGAGGGTTCGAACGCGGCGGGTTTGACCGGGGCGGATTCGACCGCGGCTTCGACAGAGGGGGTTACAATCGAGGCGGATTCGACCAGGGCAGGAGCTGGAACGACAGAGGGCGAGGAGGATTCGATAGAGGCCGCGGTAGAGCAGGTTTCGACAGAGGCCGAGGCCGAGGCAGAGGGCGAGGCGGCTTCGAGAACGGCCGCGACACGCGCGATATGAGAGACGCCGAGGATGACGCCGCACTAGAAGACTTCGGCGCACCAGGCTGCGTGTTGTCTTTAGAGAACGTTCCATTCCGCGCTTCCGTCGACGATATACTTAGCTTCTTTGGCGATTTCGAGCTCACTCAAGACGACGTCATAAGACGTTACAACGAGCGCGGGCAGCCGACGGGCGACGCGCGAGTCGCGTTCCGGACGCCGTTCGACGCCCAGCGCGCGCTTAACACACGTCACATGAGCACTATATATGATAGGAGAATAAGCCTCTCGCTTCTCTAGCCCCACAGGGGCTCGGACTCGGGTTCGAGCGACGAACGCATATACACACTCATGTAAATATAGGGATAAGAAGTGCGTCGACTGATATTATTGGTGTCTGATCTACAGCAGCCTATAAATGTAGGCTGTATCACCTTGTAATAAGGTTTGTTTAAGGTTGTAGGTAAGTGGGCAAATCTACACAAACTCTTATTTTGCCTTCTTCGCACGTAGCTACAGTTAATTGACTATTCGTGAACCTTATTACAACTAGATAAGGTCTACTCATGGTCAAAGCGTAACTGTACCAAAGGTTAAATTGGTATGTAGATCAGATACTGCATTGCGTTTTTACTGTACAGCTAGCTTAGCTGGTGAAAATAGTGTTACATTTGTATTAAAAGTATGAGGTACTTTGAAATAAAATAAATGACATTCACAGTATAAATTCGTAGTTTTATTTATCAAACCACACGAACACCGATGTTACAAGATCTAGTAGTTAAAAATTAACATTTCATCACGTGACAATCATTCTTAAACGAATTCAACGAAGGTACAAGAGTTCTTACTTTACCAATCCCAAATCACTACCAACGTATGGCGACAGGTAGTGTCATGACATACATCTTCAGATATGAGAAATGAGAATACGAACTGACCAAAACATACTCGTATTTCCTAGACATCGACCCTTTCAAAGTTCTGTGGCGTTGAAAAAGTCAATTAACTATAAAAGTAAACCTTCCAGTGTTCGACACTGCCCCCACGCTTGACATTTTCAATCTTTTTGCATAATAATAGAGGTTACTAATAAGTGAAAACTGACACTATTTGGGTGTTAGGTGTCAAACATCGGGAGGTTTACAGTAATATACATAAATATAATAGCTTCAGAACGTGGTAACGGCCAGAAGTATCAATAGGCATACATTCATTTGAACACACTATAACAACTAGCATAATACGGGATAACAAATGATCAGGACAAAACTAGGTCCTGACAAGAATAATTAACTATTTTTGTTAAATTAAATTACTAACAAGCTATAGATCAACTGATCTGAAAATAAACAATTTTTATTTAAATACAGATTAGTAAACATCATATTATAATGTTTTAAATTAGTGCCCACGTTGGCCCAGCGCGGGTTGGGTTGGGGACTCCACGTACATAACTACATTTGTGGGTACAAAATGTTATTGAATATATCGGTTTCGACCCGTACTCACTGGAATGTAATTTCTTCAACTATCTACAGGGTCGCGGTCAAACCAATATCTTACATTATTTTTAACAATAAATTAGGTACATCAAATCATACATGCATTTATAAATGTTAACTATTTAAAGTTTCATTATAAGTATACGTTTATAGATCTCATCAAGTTTTAGAATTATTATGACATGGTACGATAATATACGTTTCTCATCTATCTATACAATACAGTAGTTATAGTACTATTTTTTATCTCACAAGCGCGGATTGGCCATCGTTGTAGTTGTGACACATACGAACACATAGACAACGTGAACTCATAGCTCCTACGCTGACGCACACATAGACGATGTGCATGTATAGCTCAACACAACCATGGCTCACCCGCGCTCGTTAGATAGAAGTACGATACAGTTCATATTTGAATTTTGTTCCAAAGGCGCGATTCCATTCAAATATGAGCCGTAACTACTGTACAGACGGTTCAAATTCCTTCGGATCTAGTAGACTGAGCTGTAGCTCGTTCCGATCCGTGAGAATCTTACTTAAATCTGCATTTTATTTTCCTATGGAACACAAACCGTATTATTTAATAATTTACTTCATATAGAGATTACAGTCTTTTCTTCAGAAAAAAGATTTGCCTCACCAAATGCACATAAAAAAAACCCCACTTGTATCCTTTAGTTTCGTACAATAGAGGATTTTAATAAAGGTGCTGATACACTTGAGCATTCACTTGTAACAGAACAGCGAGCATTCGCCGTTTTCAACTTTGCTCGCTAGGTTGCTCGCTTTATTTTGTTAGCCTTTACCTGTAATGTAACATTCGCTAGAATGCTCATTACAAGTGAATGCTCAAGTGTATCAGCACCTTAAAAGGATTTTCATTAAACATAGTTTGTGAACATACTCTATCCTTGTATGATAATCGGATTTCTCTTAGATGCTTTTTTTCAATCAGATTTGTGAAGTGTAAGGTTAATTAATTACTTAAAGTATGATTAAACAGTATGGGCAATTGTGCATGACGGTTATACAAACTTTGATTAACAAGAAACTTTGAAATAATCAAATACTTAATATAAAAAAAGTAAAAACATATCTCCTTGTGTTCCACAATTTATTATTTTGCTTACTTAATCTTAATATCCATAATAAAGAACATACTTGACACAGTCAGTGTATACTAATTAAAAGTAAAATATAAAAATAAATAGACATAAAACATAAAATTCTCTCAACAATGCTAATATTGACAGTATATTATATGATTGAGAAATAAATATGTATATGCTTAGGTCTGAGCTCATAAACAAGAGCATAAAAAAAGAAAAAAAAACACTAATATACTTAATTACATATATGAGTTATATGACATGCAATTTTGATAAAATAAATACAAAATTCTTAATTTTTCACATGTAGACTATTTAATTTACACAACAGATTGCTGTACATAGTATATATATAGCAAGTCTAATATACAATTATTAGAACGCAGTTAAGACAACATTCACTAGAAAACAACCACAAATAGTACATTACTTACCAAGGGCGATAAAACAAAGAATGTCTCAGATTGCAGGTGTTTTACGCCCGAGCCGAAGGCAAGGGCGATAAATATGCGATCTGAGGCTTTCTTTATTATCGCCCGTGGTAAGTACAAAATTTTATGTCACCCCCTGGCCAGGAAGTGGGTTTTTTCGCGCGCGGAGTGTGCGATAATGGCCACTTTATGGCTAGGTGTGACATAAATGTATTTTATGTCACACCTGGCCATAAAGTGGCCATTATCGCACGCTCCGCGCGCGAAAAAACCCACTTCCTGACCAGGGGGTGAAATAAAATTTTGTACTTACCATGGGCGATAATAAAGAAAGCCTCAGATCGCATATTTATCGCCCTTGCCTTCGGCTCGGGCGTAAAATACCTGCGATCTGAGACATTCTTTGTTTTATCGCCCTTGGTAAGTAATGTACTATTATTTGCCTGTTACAAAATACATTTAAAGAGCCATTTACACACATGCAAGAATCACATGAAAGTTTAATAAATTACAGGTTGAGAACAGGCACCAGTGTTGGACACTTAAAACTGACAAGCACCAGTACTGGACACAATACGATTTTGATTTATTGTATAAAAAATTAATTAACTAAGAGTCATTGTGCATCATAGGGTGTTTTATGTAGTGGTGCTGTACCGAAGTATAATGTTCAATCGATCTATCAAATCACGCAATGTAGTTAAGTAGGCCGGCAACGATAAATGTCAGCCGTCAATCGTGATTGTCAATGAACATTCGGTCGAAATAGAAGCCTGTAAATGACATTTACAGTGGCTTCTATTTCGTTTATAAATTTTTATATTTAACCCTTTGACCGCCAAAGCGATAGTGTGTCGTCGTGCCCACTACGCCAAGCACTATTGAATTGGTGTAATGTCTAAACCGATAAAAACAAATTAAAACAGTTCATAAATGATTTTATTCATGATCAAAGTACACCTTCACTCCGACCTTTTAAGTGGTTGTTGGCGTGGTGGGCACGACGACACACAACCACTTTATAGGTTCTTGGCGGTCAAAGGGTTAAGGAGATTGACGGGATTACTTGATCATTGCGGCAAATCAAAGTGAATCGTTTTTATATTTGTATCATTAAAAATGGCGGAAGTTGAGGTGGGAAACATTGACGGGCTTATTGACATGCCGGTTGAAGCCCATCAATCACAGTTCAACGCAGCTATCAATAACGTAGACATATACAACATATATTGACAGCTGCATTGATTGTTGCCGAGCTGCTTTAAACTTGCATGCACTTGAGCTGTTTTTCTTGCATGTGTGATAATGGGGCTTTATATATGTTGCTTGTTTCCTTAGTACATCCATACATACATATAAATAATATAAATATTCGTATTAGAAACGAGTGTTTATCAAAATTTATCATCAATAGTAGTCGTATAATTAATTAATCTCAATTTGCACACTTACAATACTGTGTTGTTATTGACGACTTTTACTGTGGCATCATTTTTCTAATTTGAGTTGTGAGGACTCAGGCCGCTTATTAGCTATTTTGTAGACATAAGGCCTCTTACACCATCGGAGTGTTAATTCATCCAAACTCGGCTGACACACGACTTATACAGCAATGGTATAATTTTGGCACCGCCATTTATGTAATTGTATATACACTAAGCTGAGTGGCCTAATCGACGCAAAATATTTATGAAGGTAATATATGTATATGTATGTGTGTGGTATGTGTGTGAGTTTATTTATTTATTTGTATAAGTTTTGCTAACCTAATGATGCCACTAGCAAAGTCGCAATTTCTGTATTAATTTACGTATTATTTTATTTGCAAATTATATAACTAGTTTAGGAGCAAATTTGTAGACAGACTACAAATAATATATTACAACAGTATATTGACTTCACAGAGTGGAGCTTTATCAAAAGATGATAGTTTTTAGTGACTGGAAGGTAATGAAGTCGATATACTGGCTACATTGTGATAATTCTATTGTGGAGATATAAGTAGAAAAACAACTAAAACCGACTAAATGGTCCCAGCTGCAATAAATATAGCTAGTTCTTTCTTACATTTGGTATAATTAGTAGACGAAATTGCATATTTAAATACACTACAACAGCATAAGTGTCCAGCCGAGGTCATTAATATGTATACACTTTTTTACCTAATCGAATGCGATCGCCTACAATTTGGAAGCAAACGCATTCGATTAGGTATATAAGTGTATACATATTAATGACCTCGACTGTCCCTTTCTTACTTTAGTAAGATGAAAGAGATGTATAAAATTGCCAGATGTGTCTTTCAAAAATGCAATTCAATAACTGTACAAAACTAGTACTAAATATCAACTACGTGTTTTAAAAATGCGTTTCGAAAACCATTTTTAGTCTAAATCGGTACATAGTTATGAAAATCGCGGAGGAAAGCCACTACAAAGTGGTTTAAAAGCATCAAAAACTGGTATATTTTTCTAGGACCACGGCAGTTATGTACAGAGAAGACTACTTACGACGGATTACAGATTAGGATTCGGGTCTATAATCTATATAAACTTAACTTTGTTATGGCAAAACAGCCGTTTTCAAAAAATTTGTACATGGTTAAGGGCTTAATGAAAACAAAATTACGATCGCGTCCTTTGTGTAATGAAAGTTAGCCATACAAAATATATGAGTCATCGTTACACAAAGGAATCAATAGTTAAGTTTTGTTTTAATTAAAGCCCTTAACTATGTACAATTTTTTTGAAAACGACTCAAACACATTTCACCCATAACCAATGCTGTCCGTGTACTCTTAGGTACACGGAGCGATTTTTTTATACAACTGCGGTAGCAAACAAGCGTACGGTCCACCTGATGGTAAGCGGACACCGCAGCCTATAGACGCTCGCAACGACAAACGGACTCCGCATGCGTGTTGCCAACCCTTTATAAAATTTGAGAATTCTCATTTGACAGCAGAAGGGACAATATGTAGGTCCCTCGCTATCAACACAGTGCATCCTCGGGAGCTCTGGCAACCTTGCTCACCTCTAGGAACACAACACTACATACTATAACTTTTTTTTTATACTACGACTGTGGCAAACAACCGTACGGTCCACCTGATGGTAAGCGGACACCGAAGCCTATAGACGCACGCAACTCCAAAAGTGTTGTTGAGAGAGAACGTGCGCGTTGCCGACCCTTTATAAAATTTATTAAATTATTTTAACTTAAACCACAGAATAAGTAATAGTACTACGTACAGAAGCCTCACTGTTAACAAATCCCCGCGAGGCAAGCCAAACGTGCCTACGCGTGGCCATCTCCTTCTATCGCACGCGCATCACTCGCTACATCACTTTCTATTGCATTGAAAGTCACCCGGCGGGGGACCTTTTGAGCGGCGCGATGACGTCACGCGAGTGAGTCGCCCCTGCTTAAACTTTGTTCTGCCGAAATAAAAGATTTCACCCGAATACTGTCCTCGTACAGTCAGTTGCAGAGAAAAGGGACCCATACTACATAGAAGTTTGTATGCAGGGGGGTCAAGTTTCTCTGTCCCTCTGACCGTATAGTGGTAATTTTCTAATATGTCCGAAAAGCCATAAAATGCTTATCGGTAGCACTTCAAAACGAAAGGAAGTATGAAAAAAAATTATCCGTACAAATAGATACCTTCCGATCTAGATGATAAGGTTCAAGTTGTAGCGAGTTGGCAATAAAACAGTCGGTGGTCGGAGCTTGCGCAGGTAGTCGGCCGGCGTAACAAAGACTGCTACTGTTTATTGCCAAGCCACTACAACTTGAACCTTATCATTTAGAACGGAAGGTAGCTATTTGTGCGGATAATCTTTTTTCATACTTCCTTTCGTTTTGAAGTGCTAACGATAAGCGTTTTATGGCTTTTCGGACATATTAGAAAATTACCACTATACCTACTTTTAGATACGCGTACCTTAACGAAAGGAAGTAAAAGGTCCTTCATTGTCTTATCGTAAGAAAGAATCCTCTCATATACCGGGGTCCTTTGTTGGAAACAACATAGTTGTCATTCCAATGGAAAGACTAAGTTCTCTATAGGTCGTAGATAACTACAAAAATAACATTCTAAACACATTTAGCCCCGGTACGCACGAACGCTTTTTCAACGCGCGTTGAAACCCGACGTTGGCGGTTCCGTAAGCTAAATTCGATTTAACGTCCAACGCCCAACGTCGAAAATCGAACAGTGCTCGATAAAAAACGCCGCGCTTTAAAACCGCCTTCGTGTGAATAAATATATGGTTATCAATTTGTGTCATTTCAACGTTTTTTCAACGCGCGTTAAAACCCGACGTTGGCGGTTCCGTAAGCTAAATTCGATTTAACGTCCAACGCCCAACGTCGAAAATCGAACAGTGCTCGATAAAAAAACGCCGCGCTTTAAAACCGCCTTCGTGTGAATAAATATATGGTTATCAATTTGTGTCATTTCAACGTTTTTTCAACGCGCGTTAAAACCCGACGTTGGCGGTTCCGTAAGCTTAATTCGATTTAACGTCCAACGCCCAACGTCGAAAATCGAACAGTGCTCGATAAAAAAACGCCGCGCTTTAAAACCGCCTTCGTGTGAATAAATACATGGTTATCAATTTGTGTCATTGCAACGTTTTTTTAACGCGCGTTGAAAAAGCGCTCGTGCGACCCGGGGCTTAGAACGTTTTACCTGTGGACATATCTAAAGTTATAGATTAGAAACCTGCATAAACGGCCTTCCTTTCTATATATCTATGTAATAAATACATAATTTACATGCAGATAAGCCGTTATGGTGCCCCCACACTTACGCACTGGCCCAACCACCGGCGATGAGCGAGACGCGATTAGAGGTAGAAACTAGAAACGAGTTGGCGAGCAGCGAGAAGCGAGTAGTAGTTCCGATAGTTTTGTCGCTCGGCTATTAGCGAGTGTTCGAATACGACGGGCGATTACTCGAAAAATTACCACTGTTTAGTCTCTGATCGCTGAGCGAGTACCGCTGAGCGATGCTCGCTTTAATCGCTGCAATCAACTAGTGAGGAGAGTGCTCGCCGGCAGTGTGAACAGCCAGCGATCAACTATAAAATATATCTGTCACTTTTACTGCCAACGGATTTACATCTTTTGTTCGTTTCTTGAGCGAGAAAATCGCCGATAGCTAATCACTTCATCGCCCTTGGTGGGACCAGTGCCTTACTTTATAAGATGTTTTATAACGTTACAACACTATATAACTGCAGTGTGGGTGCACTATTATAATGATTATGGGTGCACAATTAAGAAGGCGCGCCCCTCCACCGCCCAATCCGTACAATACGGTATTTGACACATGTTAAAATTTATAACACAGTGTCACTTTTTGGATAGTTAGCCATCAAAATATCACAATAAATCGTAAATTATCAAATTTTACCAAAATCATAAAAATCATCAAAAACTCAGAAAATTATGTAATTTTTTTTACCGTCCAAAATTCAAATAAAAGGTGTCAATAGAATGCTTGTTTAAAAATAAAAAATAAATTGTATGGTAACTATGTACCTAAACGCATTATTTTACGACTAAAACAGCAAAAATACTAATTTTCCCATACAACGGTTGGTCGAATGCTGTGCAAGCGACGTCATTTGCCAGGGCTAATTTGTAGGAGCCTTTTTGAGGGCCGCTAGCGGCGAGCTAGGTTTGTCCCTAATTTTAGCCCTTTATTGTGCTCTAATTGTTGTTGGTCCCATATAGACATTTGATCGTCTCTAAAAACTGGTTCAATTGGCATTATATAAAAAAAAGTCAAATAGCGTCTTGCGAATAGATTAGTATGAGATTCGCTGTGGAGGGGCGCGTCGTCGTGGATACCACGCACTATTGGCCACAGGTGAGACTTTTTTAAACTGTGTTTGACACAACAGTGTTTCCAAAAAACCTGTCACTGTGACAAAACTTAATGTTATTATTGATGTACAAAAATTGCATTGCAATAATATCACAATGTTCACAGTGCTCAAAAATATCTGACACAATAATGGCTCTACAAATACTTGTCCGATACTTTTGAGCGGCCTGTCTTGTCATATTATTGCACTATACAAACTTCAGTAGCTCTAGTATAAGTTTTTTCGAAACATTAGCTAATTCGAACGCGTTTGCGTTTTGTCTCAAAATGTATGAAAACGTGAACAGCGCCTCTGGTGGTCACTAGTGGAAACTAAAACAGCGAGTATAACATTTGTTGCTAACCGACGAACGCGCGTATATCAAACTCGGTGAGAGCGTTTTCATACATTTTGAGACTAAACGAAAACGCGTTCGAATTAGTTAATGTTTCTACAGAGCGGACTCTACGATACATTTGAGATTTTTGTTCGCTGGCTGTATTTGTTGTCTGTCAATAATATGAGCATTAAGTCAGCAGGACTAAATACGGCCTGAAGAGCGATTAGGAATAAAAATTGTACCGAATATTCAGTCGAGCGCCTTCTGTAGCGTCATGCCGCAGCCAGCGCACTTTATTTATCTCTGAAAATAATAAACGACACTTATAAATATAAAAAACCGGCCAAGTGCGAGTCGGACTTCGCACATTTAGGGTTCCGAATCAACCCCTGTAGCACAACATGCATTCCGTATCTACTCGCGCGCGAGTTAAGCTACCGGTCACTTTTTGACAGCATTAATCAGACAGTGACAGGTAGCCTATCTCGAGCGCGAGTACAGACGAGATGCATGTTATGCTAGCCCCCCAACTTCAAAAATATGATTTATCAATATATTAGTATTTTTTGTTAAAAAATGCATGTTATGCTAGCCCCCCAACTTCAAAAATATGATTTATCAATATATTAGTATTTGTTGTTAAAAAATACGTAATAATGAACATTGTCACCAAATTTCAAGTTCATAGGTCAATGGGAAGTAAAAAAAATCTTCGGAACAAATTTTGTGACAGACGACGGACGGACGGACGTCTGGGCAACCCCAATAGGGTTCCGTTTTGTCCCTTCGGGCACGGAACCCTAAATATGCAGTCGTGTCGTATAAGGAGATCAAGGAGGCGGTCCCAGATAAGTGAGATGGAGAAAGCTACACGCGTCACACGTGTGATGTATTTTGAAGTGAAAACTTCTTTAGCGGCGATGAGCACTTTTTGTGATGGGGAAAATGTTTAAACTCGCGTCTCGCGTCAGGGTCACGTGAGCGTCAGATCGTCAGACCAGCTAAGTGACCCCTCCTAATATCGTAAGATGGACACGTGACCTGTAGAAGTTGGTAACAGCGCCACCTATGAAAAAACAAGCGAAGTTTCTCACAGTGCAGGCTGTGTTAAGTTGCAACCGACAGCAGCGTTCTGTATAGTTAGTGCCTTGTATTGTTCGTAGGTGGCGCTGTTATCAAAAATGTATTAAGTGAAAACCATATCATGTCATTTAGTTTTCACTTCTGCCGGCACTCCCGGAGTGCACCCGGTTTTTTTTTTAAACCTAGCTGTGGCTGTGGGTCCAATAAAGCTGTAGGAGTGCGCGGTTGGAGAGTGGCCTGGGGAAATCCAGGGGAATCCTCCGACACGACCACGCGGGCGGTATGTGTGATGATAAGTGTACAGATATGGGAACAGCGCTCTACCCGGGAGCTAGGCATGGGCAGTCAAATTTGTATGGACTTGAAGTTACTGTGGCTTTGACGTGTACTGTCTCTCAGCGGGACCAAGATTTTTATAAAGCACAGCTCAACCTTTTCGAAGTCAATGACGTATATGCGCACTATCGGTTCAATGCAAACTACGGATTTATAGGGATAGCCGTCACGGCACAGTGCTACATTCATTTCTATAAGGTTTAACGTCACGTTTGACATTCTCATCTTATAGCGTGTGATTGACAAGGTTTGTATTTGACAGAGCGCTGAAAAGGTTAAATAGTAAGTGACAGCTTACTTGTCAGCGCGAGCCGGCGTGCCGTTGTGTGAGCGGTTGGAGCTATCGCTCACATCTGAACTGCTGCGGATGTCACCGTCCATCTGTGGAATATAGGGTTTGTTACAGCTATCTCAGTGCTATGGTTTTCTGGCTTTTGTATCGTGTATAGTACGTTCAAAACTAAGGCCAAATGTTGTGAAATGAACGCACCCTGTCTAGTGACCCTGCCCACGAAGCTGGTGGTCCCAGGTTCGAATCCCGGTCAGGGCATTTATTTGTGTGATGAGCACGAATATTTGTTCCTGGGTCTTGGATGTTTTCTATGTATTTAAGTATATTTATCTATATAAGTATGTATATCGTCGCTTAGTACCCATAGTACAAGCATTGCTTAGTTTGGGACCAGGTTGATTTGTGTAAGATATTCCACAAATATTTATTTATTTAAATTAATGTAAAGGGTTCTTTAAGTTTAAAGCAGAGGTTCCCAACCTTTTAACCTATGCGCCTCACCTAACGTCAAGCCAAAATTCGACGCCTTCTTAGGGGCTGAAATTGAGAGTTTAAAATAAAAAAAAATAGAGATTCGGTTTGTTTAATAAGGAGAAATCTGGAGCCGCTCGCTGCGCCCCCCTTGGAACCGCTCGACGCCCCCCAAGGACCTTTTCTCAAAAATGGCCCGCAAGCTGGACTTTAGTCGCTACATATTGGAAGGTAAAGTGTATAGTTTAAGGTCAGATCCAAATTAAAAAGTAAAAAACATTGCAGGCCACATATATGGCCTGCAATGTCACATATAAATTCCTTTATTTGTCGAGTTATAAACTTTTTAAAATGTAGAAACTGTCATATAAAAGGAGGCACAGGTCGTATTCAGCCGATTCAGCTCATATTTTTCTGTTGAAAACGCGACGTTTTTTTATCTGTCTCGAATAATTTGCGTTTTTCGGTGGAAAAATACACTTGCGATTCTGTTAAAAAAAATAAACGGCGGGAAAACATGATGTTTTTGACGTTTTAAGGTTATGTTTATCAAATCTTAATCAAATTTTTGTCGTATTTTCCCCATTTTTGAGAAAAGCACTATATTAGCCTCGGCCGGAATGGCAATTGCAGGCTTCGTATTATAATTAAACGGACTCGCAAGCTCGTCCGTTTAAACAAATACTCAGCCTGCAATTGCTCCCTTCCCGGCCACGGCAATAATGTACTATTAAAGCCTTGGAAAATAACTCACCTTGCCGGCGTTTAAAGCTTTATATGCGATCTGCAAGATCAGCCACGTCCACACAACGTGCAGAACTAGTAGCAGACAGAGCAACGAGTTGAAGATGTAGTACGCAGGGAACATCGGCAGCAGCATCGGCGCGCGGATCAGTGTACTGCAATTGGGTAGATGACTCATGTTACAATTTATAACATAGTGTGGTTATATGGATAGAAAACTTTCCAATTATCACAATAAATAGTAATTAGACAAATTAATCTTAAATAATTAATATACACACACGTGTCCTTGCAGACAAAAAGTCTTGCAAGACCGCTTTGAAAAATTATTATCTAACGGGAACATGCAGCGATGTGTAGTTGCTGGAGTGTTATTAAAATACCTGCATGCCTACTGTAATTACCTAGATTAGGATTATGTTATTATACTTAAAATTATTTGAACTGTCCGAGTTGTATCAAGTTAGGTCGTTCAAAAAGCGACTTTACTGTCCAAGCGTGAAGATTCAAAGTCCAATGACAAGTTTTATAAAATGACGGACATTTTAAATAATTTCTACTATACCTATACTATACTGTTGTTGTGAGCGGTGCGATACATTCGCGTCACGCATAACCCTTAAGGCTTGGTCACACTGCGTTGCGCGACGTCCGCGCGACGCGAACGCTGCGCGCCGGAACGCATGCTAACAGGTTAGCGACGTCACACAGGTTGCGCGACGCGAGCGGGACGGTTTCATACATTTTGGCGCGCAGCGCAGCGTCCCGCTTGCGTCGCGCAAGCGGTGTGACCAAGCCTTTAAACAGGTTTCTGTGCGCGTCTTAATTAATGTTGTATTGTTTTTATCTTTTAATATAAATAAATTGAAAAAAAAAAAACAAAAACATAATAAAAATATACGAGACTAGAAGAAGAAGAAGAAGAAGAAGAAACATTTATTTGCTGCACAAAAGACACACAGATACAAAAAATAATAGAGGTACAAAACTCAGAACATATAAAATAATGTGTGTCTTCGCGGCAGCAAATCGGTTGCTGTCTCAGCATTATGCTGAGGTGTTAAACACCTGCAGCGCTGGTTTTCAGACAGCACCGTACGTGACCCACGGAACGCAATACAACATAATATACAATACAAAGAGATAAATATCATTAAAAAAAAAAGGCAAAACAGGGCAAAGTAGTATGAGACATGAACAATTTACAAATTATTAACTCAACCTCAGGCTAAAATGAATAAAAAGTAATAAAAAAAAAAAAAAAAAAAAAAACAGCTACAGTACAATAATGTAGACAGACATTAACAATATATAAAAGAGAAAAGAGACATAGGTAGTTGGGATATTTTAGGTGCTGGATGGGTTAGGGATGGGATCTTTGGAGCGTCAACAAATAGCCCTTAAGCTTGCGCTTAAAGGTATACCTGCTAGAAGCTCCTTGGATAGGTGGAGGGAGATCATTCCAGCACTTGGACGCCGCAAATCTGAAACTACCTCGAAACGCCGCGGTCCGATGCTTAGGCATCAGAATCATTGCCTTACACCTGCGCACACTCTTGGGCCATACAAGTCTACTCAGCAAATATTCCGGGACCCCAGACTGTACTATTCCAAAAAGAAGAGTGGCGAGGTGCAGGCGTCTGCGTGCAGGCATGTTCAGCAGACCAGCGGCGTTCAAGTAGGGAGTGATGTGGGAACGGGGAGGAACTCGGAAGCAGAAACGAGTGCATGCGTTTTGCACTCGTTGTATAAGCTTTTTTGTACGCCCAGTAATGCAGCCACCATACACAATATCACAATAGTTTAATCTAGACAATATCAGCGATTCACAAAGGTTGATACGCAAATACACACTTAAGTAATCGCGAATATTGTAAAGAACTTTAAGGCGGTAGAAGCAGTTACTCACAACTTTAATTATGTGGTTTTCGAAGCGCAGCTTGCCATCCATGAGGAGGCCAAGGTTGTTTGCTTCTACCACCCTCTCTATTGGCTTGCCCATGATGGCAACATTCCTGGCAGTGAAAGCGTCGAGGTTATTGACAGTATTACGGATTTGATGCTCTGAACCAAACACTATATATTTCGACTTGTCCGGATTAAGAACAAGGCTGTTCTTTTCCGACCAAGCAGAAATACGATCAAGGTCCTCGTTTAGAGTTTTGACCGCAGCAGACACTTCCGATGGTAAGCTGGAGACGTAAAGCTGGAGGTCGTCAGCGTAAACATGGTATTTGCTGCCCCGTATATTGTGAATGATGTCAGCACTATACAATATGAAAAGCAGGGGGCCTAATATTGAACCCTGCGGTACACCTCTCAACACAGGACAAAGAGCAGACCGCAAAATAACACCATCCATCCTACGCAACGCAACCGTCTGCGTACGGCCGGAGAGATAACTTTGAAACCACTTCACGGCAGCAACATCAAATCCGTAATATGACATCTTCGATAATAACAAGGGGACGCTAATGCAGTCGAAAGCCCTGGAAAAATCTAAGAGGACGAGTATGGTACTCTCTCCGACATCCCGAGCCTGTAAGATATTGTCAACTACATCGAGTAACGCAGTAACTGTCGATCGACCCTTGCGAAAACCCGATTGTAGTTCAGGTAGGATGCTATTTTTCTCCAGGTATTCCGAGAGCTGATCGCAGATCACCCTTTCTATTACCTTCGATGCGCAGGGAAGGATACTTATAGGACGGAGTTCGGAGAGGTTAACTGGATTGGGCTTTTTTGGTAATGGGGTCACTTGAGCGAGTTTCCAGTCGTCGGGGAAAGTCATAGTCTGTATACTCTTGTTAATAATGTGAGTCAGTAGGTCAGCAGTCCTCGGTAGCGTCATAAGTAGCATGTCTATCGCAATCATGTCGAGTCCCGTAGCAGTTGTCTTAATTGATGTCAATATTTTGGTGACAGCTGTAACAATCGTAGGTACAATGGTGAAAGTACTATTACAGTGCCTGTCAAACTCATACAAGGTCATGTCTGATATTGTTACGTCTTGTTTGCCTGGTATATTCAGAAAATGTCTGTTTATTAAGTCAGCGTCGTCAAAGTGATGCGGAAGTTCCGTTTGTGTCCGAGAATCTGGAATAACTGTCCGCTTTAAGTTAGTCCAAAGGGTAAGACTACAAAAATTCGCAAAAAATATTTTTTATAGCCTCGATGTAAATTGGAAGTTTCTGGAAATACCTACTTATGTTTCAATAAAAAAAAGAAATTTTATGGTAACTACGTAAAAAAACTAAATATTATAATTTATCTACACACATAATCCTCTAAAATGCGTTCAGAAACCGTAGGCAATAACCAGCATTATGACAGTCATTGTATTTATGAAAATTTTCTTATCTGTGGTAGAAGATTACAGCAATAACATAATGTAATTATGATTTCCTATTAAATAACTTATTTTTTTTTAATATGGAACGACATACAAAACCAACAAATATGTCCCTATTCTAGTATCACTGAAAGTTCAAATTCAGTCGATGCGAAATGTCTGCTCGGTATGTTTTTTAATAGATATCGCACGACATTTGAACTCTAACGACATGAGAATCAGAATAGGGACTATCCTTTAAAAAAAAACATTCCGGTTTCGGTTGCCAGTTCTGAGTTCGCCATTTCCGCCATTTTGGTTACTGTGCAAAAAAGGTTGTATTAATACAATACACTACACCACCACACTAGCTCACCTCCAGATGATGTAGTAGGGATATATGAAGATTCTGGTGGTGATCCAGGTGACGATGAGACCAAGGAACAGCGTGTCGCAGGTCCGCTGGTAGTTAGCGTATTTTGTTGCTTTCACCGCCTAGAAAACCGAAAGGTAGTCTAATTGATACTGGTACATAACCTCTTTAACGAGTCTTTTACGACCGAACCGGTCTATCGGAACAGTCTCTCGGTCTCGGAAAGCATCACGTACCTCAACAAATATATCCGCGCAATCGTGCACCAGCAGCACCAGCGTCCCGATCCTGTGCAGGTTGCAGACCCAGCTGAAGGACAGCAGCATTATAGTGGCGAGGTGGTGCACGAACATCTGCCAGAAGTCCTTGCGGCGCACGTCCCAGAACTGGGATATCGTGAGCGACCAGTAGAACGCTGACGAGATCATGTAGTACCACCACACGTCGTTGGTTAGACCCTGGAATGGGAGATGAAAAGTCAGTGTACAAAGTTGGGAAAGTTATTCACCGTCATAAATGTATGTACATTATTTACCTAAGGCGGTATAATGTCTCAGATCAGATCGTAGGTATTGTTTATTGTATTGTTTATATGTTTATACGGGGGGGGGGCATCGCGGTAGAATGACAGCGACCCCACGAAACTCTCCATTAAACGGCAGCGAGGGTTAACGCCGCAGAGGTTTTAGTGGGTATTCGAAACGCACGGAAGGGCGTGTCCCACATACCCCCCACCATGTGCCTGCCGGGGGGATGCGTAAATGCATTTCCTCTGCGTCAAAAAAAAGAGGTATTGTTTATACCATCTCGGTGCAGACAAGCTGACAGCCCACCTGATGAAAAGTGGACTGGCAGTTTTTGTACCTACGTCAGCTATGGAAGGGCGAGTCCCACATACCCCCCACCATGTGCCTGCCGGGGGGACGCGTAAATACATTTCCTCTGCGTCAAAAAAAAGAGGTATTGTTTATACCATCTCGGTGCAGACACGCTAACAGCCCACCTGATGAAAAGTGGACTGGCAGTTTTTGTACCTACGTCAGCTATGCGCGTTTTGGAGCGTAGTGTTTCGCTTCGGACACGACCCGCCCTTTTAACATTTAAAATGTTAAGCTCCATTGCAAAAATACATATTAAAATAATAAAATAAAACTATGGTACCAACGTTGAAAAAAAACGCGATTGAAGTCGATCTTGACTGCACAATTATACGAGATCGGAAGAACTTGGCAGGCACGTGGATCATAACTTCTGTTAGTCTCTGAAAAGGTTAAGGAATAAGGTAAGGAACATATTTGAGGGATAAGGGTATGGGATAAAAGGTGATGATGGTAGTAACCAAGTGGTAAACTAACTAAAAACAATTGACAACTTCAACTTCTGGAATTCAACTGGCAACTTCCGAGAATAATGCGAGGAACTGACTGTAACTTAATAAGAGTATTTATAATTTAAATTCATCAAGTTTCTGTGAATTCGAGATCGAGTGAATAAATAAAGGAACTTTATTTCTGCAAGTGATTTACTGTTACGGTGGATGTGTAAACAAGACTTTTACATACTAATTTGACTGCTTCTTCTTGGTTAATGTTTTTAGGAATATATTTTTTTAATGAACATCCATAATTTTTAACAGACTTAAAAAATAGTTCTCAGTTTGACCTGAATGTATGTATGTTTGTCCGCGATTGTCTCGCGTTTAGCTGAAACGACTTTGACGCGGTTTTCAAAAAAGAATTTGTTACATTCTGAAGAAAGTTTTGAAATACAATTTGAAGTCGGTTCCCATTTAAATAAATATATATATACCATTCATTCAGCTACTAAGTAATTCAAAAATATGTAGGTACGAGTAGACCACAGATATCAGAACTAACAGATAAGCGCCATTTAATTGAACGTTTTGTATACTTCTGATCTATTCTCACGAAGTAGGTACTTGTCAGTGAGCAAGAAGGAGACAGTTCCCATGCTATCTGACAGGTCTTCATCTGTCACTGTCCCCACTTCGTGGAGAGTTTTGTATTGTTTTGACGTTTCGGTGTTCAAATTTAATACTGATTTGACAGTTCGGTTTTGCTTAAAATGGGGGACAGCTCGGGGATAGCCGAAAAATGACGTGTCATTTGTCCCACTCTAACTCATCTTGGTTTCCATAAGAATTTTAAGAGACAACAATATGACAAATCGTTCAATTAAATGGCGCTTATCTGTCTTAATGTGTGAGGTAGACTAGCATATGAAATATTTCATGAATTCTAAGAGTATGTTACCGAGGACATACTTCTATTGTATGTATATGACTATGACAGTGTCGTTACTCAAATTTTGTGATCGCAATCTGTATAACGATAGCCCAATTTCAACTATCGCATCATTATCGCACGTGATATTTAATCACACCGATATCACATTATCGGTAATACGTATTTAGTTATCATAAAACAACGCGCATGACAACTCAGTATTAAATTGTAACAGGCTCGGTTAATTTTACAATCGAATATTCATTCAAGATAAGTATACATTACAAATTACGCATATATTAAAAACCGGCCAAGTGCGAGTCGGACTCGCGCACGAAGGGTTCCGTCCGATTATCTTTAAAAACTGCAAAAAATCACGTTTGTTGTATGGGAGCCCCCTTAAATATTTATTTTATTCAGTTTTTTTTAGTATTTGTTGTTACCTATAGCGGCAACAGAAATACATCATCTGTGAAAATTTCAACTTTCTAACTACTTATCACGGTTTTCGAGATACAGCCTGGTGACAGACGGATAGACGGACAACGGAGCCTTTAGTAATAGGGTCCCGTTTTACCCTTTGTGTACGGAACCTTAAAAACTAGCTTTTGTCCGCGTAGACTTCCACTCCTTATTTCATCCCTTCGAGGCATAATTTCCGGGATAATATACTATACGTTACAGTTATCTCACGAGCGCGAATTAGCCATGGTTGTAGTTGTCACGTACCAACACATACACAACGTAAACTCACAGCTCCTACGCTGACGCGCACATAGACAATGTGCATGTATAGCTCAACACACAACCATGGCTCACCCGCGCTCGTGAGTATAGTTTCGTCTGATTTTAGTTTAGTCGACGAAATCTTATTTAAAATATTAAAGTCGGCGAGCACTAAAAAGTTATTTGTAAATTTACGAGTAATTAGCGGCTATTCAAAGATGGCACATAGTGATAATGATAAGTGATATCTACATATCTCTAAGATATTAATATACACGTGTATCTTCAGGCCTCGTCTTCATACGTACATATTTTGTTTATCAAGTTTATGCGATATTACGTGTATTAGATAAGTGTTATTAATGATATTATCTATTGATTTTCCTTGAACCAAAAAGCTTGCCGACATGAGTTTGTACCGCCGCATACCGGGTAGTCAGTCCGACCCAGGTCGGGCCTAGGTTAAGTGAACCAGTGACAAAACTCCCAATAGCTCGATTCCACTGACACACTTCAGTTCGGTTAAAACCGCTCAATCAAGCTCACTGGAGCGCAAACTCGAGTATTCCAGTGTTTAACAACATTACCTGTGTGCGTCAGCGTAGGAGCTAAGAGTTAACGTTGTCTGTACAGTTGTCGTTGTATGTGTCATAACTACAACCATGGACAACCCGCGCTCGTGAGATATATTCATAAAAGTACTATATAATCTGGTATATCTATGGATCTATTAGTTGTATCTTATCAGGAAAATTCTGAATACTATTGGAATTCCACATGCATGACTAATTAGTAACTACATCGTTCATTTCTTCACATCATTTGAGTTTGCCACATTCAGTCAATGACTAATCACTACATCTCGTTTACACAGTACTAAAATAGGTAGTATTTCAAGCTTAACTCATTCACTATTAATGTTGACGTCAGCGTTTAAGGTGGAGATTATCGTTGAACTTCAATTGAAAATCCAGTTTAACGCTAAAAGGGTTTAGGATAGTACTTTATGAGTCACTTATAATTGGGTCATATAACTTACATGCAATGCACATAAGCCGTTAACTATAAACTACAGGACTTTTTTTTTTCAAGTGTTTATGACCCAATTTGCCCTTGTAACTAGAGGTAAACCAACTGGGCTAAACAGGTCGTCATAATATTTTGTCTATGCTACCATTCCATTTGTAAACACACAGCGTGCCCATCGGTTTCGCTTATCAATGAGTTCAAACGATTAGTTTCAAGTAGTATATTACGAGTACGTTATAAGTATATTGTTTGTCTTTACAAGAACTGTGTAAACACGATGAATCAGATCGTACGATTGGAGATCCTATCGTAGATTCGTGACTCATTCACAAAATCGATGATTCCGTCTCCAGTATCGTCTGGCGCTGAGCATTTTTACTTTCCTGTGTACACATTTAACTTTTTTTCGGAACTACTTAATCAAAACAAAACAATCTTTTGTTTACATGACAGGGATCCCCGTCACCGGTATGAAATTAATTTTGGGATTTATGACTCGCGAGTCACGAGTAGTGAAGTACTTATTGATAGTGAATTTAAATTTTTTTTTATATATGACTGAACAGCGATTGACTTTAGCTCGCCTGTCTTATTTTTATATATTTAAGGAAATCGACATCAATTGACATGACCCGTTTGGTACAGTGCACGGTTCGGTCGAATAACACAGCGCCATTTTAAGTAAACAGTTTTAAATATATACATTGAAAAAAAAACCTTAGGAATAGGAATTGAGGTGTGCAATAAAGAGTATTTGTATTTGTAATACTGTATGTATACTATATACCTATTATTAGGAATGTATAATATTATTGGGTATTAGTATAGATAGGTGAATACATTTTAGGTATAACAGTTCACTCAATTAACGAGTTTACGTCTGAGTTCACTCATCAACCGAACTTAACAAAACGAATAAAATCCACAAAATAATGCCACTGCAATTACAACCCTATCTTTAAGGTAAACGGTTCAATTTCTTTTAACTTGACACGATTTATTACCTTTCCACATCTAACTCGCCTAACCACTTTATTACATTAGGGTAAATAATGACCTTTTAGACATGAACGCGACAGGTCATTAACCTATACCAATAACAGTTAACCTACATACGTATGCTAATATGAGTATTTGTGGTCATCGTGATCAAATTTTTTTTTTTTTTAATACGTGATTCTTCGAGCCACTGGAACACACCACTGGGTTTAAAAAAAACTTACGTATAGTACGTCCGAAACGGAAATTCTGTTAAATAAACTCAAGCAAGAATCTACATTATAATCAGAGCTCTTAGTATTTTATTGCTTGCGTTCGTTTGACAGAATTTGGCCTTAGAGTTTCGTATGAACAAAGTCAGTCAAAGTCAAAATATTCTTTATTCAAATAGGCCTAGCAACAAGCACTTTTGAACCGTCAGTATATTACATAATTTGAATCTAATTATTCAATTGTCAAAGAAAGTATAATAAATTCACAAAAAGATCGTCAATACGTAAAATAAAAACATATAAAAAATAGTATTTATAATCTAGAGTTTCTAGAATAAAATCTGAATGTCAAGAGGAAAATCTAAAATCATTATACTTACTAGGTATATGTACTTACCTACGAAATGTTATTCGAAATTAATCAGTAGTATTTAAGGAAAAAATCGTGAAAATACCGGTCTAATCTCAATAAAGTCTAGTTTTTCCTCTCGATTGGAAGGTCAGGTGGCATCATGGCAGTCGCTTAGGTATAAACTAGTGCCTACGCGTTTAGGGCACAACGGGGGTGTTAGAATGACGGTGACGGGTGATATTCCGAGCGTTTCCCGCTGTGACTCTTGTACGGTATAGTACTTTATCTCATGAGCGCGGCCATGGTTGTAGTTGTGATACATACAAACACATAGACACTGTGAACTCATAGCTCCTACGCTGACGCACACATAGACAATTTGCATGTATAGCTCAACACACAACCACGACTCAGCCGCGCTCGTAAGATTTGGGAGACGAAAACAAGTCCGTCAATGAACATTCGTACCAAATTTCATCAAAGTTACCAACATTTCGTTGTGTTGCTTTATCGATTGGGGTAAAGATTAAGTAGTGGTGAGCAAGAATCACAAGAAAACGCGTTTTGTATTTACTCATGCGTTGAGTAGGCCAGTTTGTTAACTAGAATGGATTGCCTAGACGTTTTATTATTCAAGCGAACATCGACAGCGCTTAGGGCAGAACTGACATTAAAATACGAACATCGACAGTGCTTAGGGCAGAACTGACATTAAAATACGAACATCGACAGTGCTTAGGGCAGAACTGACATTAAAATACGAACATCGACAGTACTTAGGGCAGAACTGACATTAAAATACGAACATCGACAGTGCTTAGGGCAGAACTGACATTAAAATACGAACATCGACAGTGCTTAGGGCAGAACTGACATTAAAATACGAACATCGACAGTACTTAGGGCAGAACTGACATTAAAATACGAACATCGACAGTGCTTAGGGCAGAACTGACATTAAAATACGAACATCGACAGTGCTTAGGGCAGAACTGACATTAAAATACGAACATCGACAGTGCTTAGGGCAGAACTGAAATTAAAATTCGAACATCGACAGTGCTTAGGGCAGAACTGACATTAAAATACGAACATCGACAGTGCTTAGGGCAGAACTGACATTAAAATTCGAACATCGACAGCACTTAGGGCAGAACTGACATTAAAATTCAAACATCGACAGCACTTAGGGCAGAACTGAAATTAAAATTCGAACATCGACAGCACTTAGGGCAGAACTGAAATTAAAATTCGAACATCAACAGCGCTTAGGGCAAAACTGAAAGTAAAATACAAGTAAAACCTACTGAATTTTTGTTTTATAATTACTCTTCTTTACAACAGTGGTATTTAGTAGTTCCTGAGATACATAGTTGTAAAAGACGGACAGAGTTGCGCCATAAGGTTTCCTTTTTTGAGAAACCCCAGGCTATTTTCTCGTGATTTGTCATTCTGTATTCATTTAGAATTTTTGATCGATTCTACAAAGGTTGTACATATTTTATACAAAAATGTCATAGTATGCATGGTTTTCGAGAAATATGGCCGATATTGATGCGCGGGCCCATTTTACCCCCTTTCCCCTCACTAAATGCGCAATGGTATGGTTATCGATGGCTCCCGATCTGTCTCGACCACCAGCGCCCGTAGCACATGTTGCGCTCGAGAGTATCTCGACTTATCTCGAGCTACGCGTCTTTTTCTGATTGGCGCTGTTTTAGAAAGTGACGGATAGCTCGAGATACGCCGACGTACTCTCGAGCGCAACACGAGCTAGGCCTACTGGATCAGCTACAAGTGCCAAGTTACAGCTTAGTAAAAAGTGCAAGGTATCGTGCAATAGCATCCCAGCTATATTAACAAAAACTATATTTTTACGTCATTGCATCATTGCAAACTAGCGCAAGGCCGCTGTAGAAACTATAAACAGTATAAAAGTTTACTTTAACTACCTTTTTATACCACTTGTGATAAAAATGTTTGTTTTTTGTAAATGTAGCGTGCACGTTGTTCACTGATTTGATAACGATGTCAGATGAATACAATAGTGTATTGTCGTGATAAGGAAGGCACGCGGTTAGTCTAATATCGGTTCAGGGCCCCATTGCATAACTTTTAATATAAGCGGAGTCCCCTTTACAACCCCTTTTTTATTTTTAATACTGACTAAAGTTACTATAATAACAGCCAAAACTGATTGAATATTTTATTTTGACAACGCTCCCCGGCATAGATAGAATCCGTTAGTAGTAGTAGTAGTAAAACTCATTATTGTACACAAAACAATTATGAAAAATACAAAAGGAAATAGCAAATAGCCGCAAATAAAGAAATATCCCGGTCCCGGGTTCGAATCCCGGCCGGGGCATTTATTTGTGTGATGAGCACGAATATTTGTTCTTGGGTCTTGGATGTTTTCTATGTATTTAAGTATTTATTTATCTATATAAGTATGTATATCGTCGCTTAGTACCCATAGTACAAGCTTTGCTTAGTTTGGGACTAGGTTGATTTGTGTGAGATTGTCCACAAATATTTATTTATTTTATTTTTATTTATCTAACCGTTAACGCGTAAGGAAATAGCCGTTAGTTAGCAAGGCTGTCGACTACGTTCCCATCCCTCGCCCCTCTGTCGTAACTCGGTGGTCACTGATTAGGTTCCGCACGGTCCGGCGTCCTAGGCACACAGTCACGGACCCGGACGACGTAATCACAGCATCCATCGAAAGATGGAACGCCGCGCTTACGACTAGGGTTGCCAACCGTCCCGCCTCAGGCGGGACGTCCCGTTTCCAGCACCCTAGACGATGCGTCCCGCAAAGGATGCGTGCGGGACGCCAATTGTCCCGCTTTCAAGCCTCGGCAGAATTATAAGAACTGGAGCGAACATTTTGTTTCATTTCAGGAAAGAGTGCACAACTTCGATAAATGGAAATAAGTAATTTTATGTCACACCTGGCCATAAAGTGGCCATTATCGCACGCTCCGCGCGCGAAAAAACCCACTTCCTGGCCAGGGGGTGACATAAAATTTTGTACTTACCACCATAATAAAGAAAGCCTCAGATCGCATATTTAAAATACCTGCGATCTGAGACATTCTTTGTTTTATCGCCCTTGGTAAGTAATGTACTATTTATCCCGCTCCCGGAGGACCGTACTCGTAATAGGATCATTTTAGCTAGGAAATCATCCACTAAGAACGTACACCTCGCGGAAATGAATAATGTATCCTACATCACAATTAACATCAACAATATTGATAGGTACGAGTGCGCGAGTCCCGCATTTTTTAGCAAAGTCCCGCAATTTTACAACAAATGTCCCGCAAATCTGAGCACATAAGTTGGCAACCCTACTTACGACGTCCAACTCAGACACGACACGCCGGCAGGGACGTCCGAAATAATGAAATGAAACAATGTCGCCGCGCGATCGCGACAACACAACACACAGACACATATAGGGTAGAGTCAGTCCGACCCAGGTCGGGCATAGCTTTTCTTGCTGGACTCTTCCCAGCTAGGCTAGGTTTAGTGAACCAGCGACACAACACCTCAGATTCGGTTGAAGCCGCTCAACCAATCTCACTGGAGCGCAAACTCTTATAAGTGAATATGTAGGTGTAGTGAAACGCCCCTGTTTAAATAACCAAGGGGCGGATACATGTTTTTTTTAAGTTAAATATTTCATTCGACGACCGCTTTAGCTTAGTTGGTAGTGACCCTGCCTACGAAGCTGGAGGTCCCGGGTTCGAATCCCGGCCGGGGCATTTATTTGTGTGATGAGCACGAATATTTGTTCGTGGGTCTTGGATGTTTTCTATGTATTTAAGTATTTATTTATCTATATAAGTATGTATATCGTCGCTTAGTACCCATAGTACAAGCTTTGCTTAGTTTGGGACTAGGTTGATTTGTGTAAGATTGTCCACAAATATTTATTTATTTATTTATTCATTATGATTAGATTAGGTACCACGTAGATATCACTCGTTTTTTTATCAGGCAAATAATTAATTGTGTGACCTTGCTTACGATTCGATCTTTTCATAGAAGTTTAAACGATATTATTATGTTTTTTTTTGTCGGGTATTTGTTTGAGCTAACCGTTGAACTTATGTGATGCTCCTCTGATGCAACAACAGAATAAAGAGGATTGTTTTTAAACTGTTGCCAATTTTAGATTATGATTAAGTTTCAAGGTAAACAAGTAGAGCAATAATAAATGTAGAGTTCTAGTCTGATCGGTGGGCTAAGACTAAACAATTTGCTTAAAATACATAGAGACATTCAGGCTGCCAATTTTACTTTTATATTTCTATCTGTGCAATAAAGTTTAAATAAATCAATTGTGTCGAACTCACCCCTACTGACGTGTATTTTTTTTTTTGGTTTATTTGCAATTTTTGTTCTTAATTGACATTGAACTGTACTGTAAGCAATTATGTTAGCCTTTTCTGTGTACTAAAAATACTTACGTACGGTTTTTTTTATAATAAATTAACTAAGTGGTTTATTTCTGTATTTTTACCTACTGTTAAGCCGATCGACGTTTACATAAATATTGTATCGACAAAAAAAAATCATATTGACAAGTTACAAAGAGGCACGGAAATCCAATTTTTTGACTGTACGTGTACATAGCAATCGCTCCTACTAATTTTAATTTAATTTGTAATTTAATTGTGTATTGTATTTATTTTATGTTACTTTAATTTTATTTAATTAATGTATTATGTAATTTTAATAATAATGGATCTTTGTTATTCGAAATAAATAAATAATTCATTCATTCATAGTCAACCGAGTCATGTCTTTGTGCGCTCCACGTGCTCTTAGCTTCGCCTCCTTAACAGTAGTACCTAAACCACAATGTAAAAGCACTAAATCTAATTTTATGTACTCGGCCAGGTCACACAACTGATTGAATTCAAGACAAGAACAAATACTATGTTGACGGTCCGGCGGGCATTGGTTAACGACCACTTCCAGTTTACGATCATTTAAAATCTCTAAGGGCGTCGTTTCTAGTTACGACGCGACTTGCGAGCGTCGGTAGCTATTTAAAGGACTCAATACAAAAATAGATACATACTTAATATAAATAAAATACGTGAATTGTAATTCGATGTAGAAACCCCTATCATTGAGGATAATATTTAAAAACAATAGTGATTCCGCTCAGTTTTCCTTCAAAAGGTAGGTATCGTCTTGAGCAAATTAAATAGAAATATGAATGACCAAAAATCGACTAAATTTTCGAAAAAATGTTCTAAAAGTGGCCCAAAAAACCTCGCGTGACGCCTGATGAAAAAAACCGCATTTTGTAATTCGGCATCTGGCAATACTGATCTGTCACCTTACGTTCCGGCGCGCAGTGCGAGCGCACCCGACGCGTCGCTCTGGCGCCGCGCAAGCTGTTTGAGCGGACCTATTTAAATGAAAGACTCACCTGATGAGGATATCCAATATAAGCATGGTCTATATCCCACAGCCACTTCTTGTTCCACAGTATCGCCAGCCCGAAGGCGAAGTTGCAGACATAGAAGGTGCACTTCCACGCGTTCTCGCAGAACTTGACGAGCGTGGTGGGCTTGTCCTGCAAGCGGCGCAGGCGCCACCACCGCTCCACCTGTCGCTCCGTCATATCCGTCTGCTTCGCTAGGGCTGCCAACTGTTGAAAAACATTTTTTTTTAAATCTCGTTCTGGTTTCTGTTTACGACTTCTTACGATGGGGTGTACGATATTTTGCCGATATTTCTTTTCGTATGATAATAATAAACGTATATTAGAGAAAACATTATTCATTACGAGTACATATATATATCTGTCTGTCTATAGGATTTGTACATATGCTATAACATTTATTTACGTACTTTTTTGCAGACTTTTGCATACATGTCAGCACCGAGGCTAAGGTTGTTTTTCCAGCAGAGCTATGCTATGCTGCGTTGCTAATGGATGCGTTGATATCCACCAATCATATTCATTGGTTCACATATCATAGCACTGGAAACGGAAAGCTATCAAATCCCCGCAGCATAGCTGCATAGCATAGCTCTGGTGGAATAGCAGCCTAACGATCGTTATCAAACCTAATAATAATACATAACTTCAGATATCGAAGACGAGAGGACAACTTTAGATAACTTCCTCGTCCCACTTTGATATCGAAGCTGAGAGGCAAATATAGAAATATGCACGTACCTGAACGCACTGAAAAATAATGATAACGATATGAGATTTTATTGCAAGTAACAAAACAACTCAATCATACAGAAAAAACGCTTAAGATTGCAAAAAGAAACCAATAGCAAGTATGTAGTGTTGTGTTCCTGGAGGTGAGCAAGGTTGCCAGAGCTCCCGAGGATGCACTGTGTTGAGAGCTAGGGACCTTTTAACCCTTCTGCTGTCAACACAGTGAATCCTCAAATTGTATAAAGGGTCGGCAACGCGCACGTGACTCTTTTGGAGTTGCGAGCGTCTATAGGCTGCGGCGTCCGCTTACCATCAGGTGGACCGTAACGTAAGCTTGTTTGCCACCGTCGTCGTATAAAAAAAAAAAAATAGCCAGTACAATCAACTTGTATGATGTCTGCTTGTAGGCTATTGATTAATAAATTTATATAAATATCAAAAAAGAAGAGATTCTCTAGAGTTATATTGTCGCCCTGTTACGTAGGTACTTGTCCTGTCTATTATAAATGTTACTTTATGTCACACCTAGCCATAAAGTGGCCATTATCGCACGCTCCGCGCGCGAAAAAACCCACTTCCTGGCCAGGGGGTGACATAAAATTTTGTACTTACCACGGGCGATAATAAAGAAAGCCTCAGATCGCATATTTATCGCCCTTGCCTTCGGCTCGGGCGTAAAATACCTGCGATCTGAGACATTCTTTGTTTTATCGCCCTTGGTAAGTAATGTACTATTTCGTTATCAGGTTATATAGTTTTACTACTACTAGAAATGGTCATACGGCTAACATTATGCCAAATGGTATTCTCTAGCAGTGTAGGTGTACAGTATTAAGTACGAGTTTTCATTGAGTTTAGTCTATGACCTATGCCTAATACAAAAATAGACTTTCATTGGTCGCTTTTATACTTTACCGTGGACTTCACTTCCACGGCACGATAAAACTATAATCTATGGTCTATTTATGATTTGCCGTGCCGTGGCCGTCGACGATAAATTATAAAAGCGACCATTGACCTGCAAAAACGTCGTCGCTAATGAATGGGCAACCTACGTCCATTCTCTATGACAATGACTACTTGAAATCATTTGTGTTGGCCGAGTTGCATCGAAGTAATGCGTTCAAAAAGCTATTTTACCCGTCAAACATTAAGGTTCAAAATCCTGTAACATTTTTATATAAATTAGGCCGAATTACAAGTATTTCAACCTTCCATGCGCCCGCGACTCGCCCTTGACACGCTATTCACTATCGCGAGAGATATTGTCGAGTTTCGCATAAACTTGTAGGTAAAGATGGTACAGTCATCGAGCAAAATCTGCTAGGCATACGACTAGGCTCTTCCATCCGAATGTCGCAAAATAGGAGTGCCTGGAAGAAGGTGGTACAAGACTGCAGTGGTAGTCACGACCCTTAGTAATGAGGATACGACTAAGAAGAAAAATATGTTTAGAATCCAGTACCATTTCTAAGTCCAAAGAACATTGGCCTTTATTTACTTGGTTTGGTCGACTACGGAAAATAACATAATAGCACTATACTTAGTAAGTAGCGGTGAAGTAAGGTAATGCTAAAATTGAAGACCGCTCGGATGTGCAAAAAGTTCAGAAACCGTTATGTCGGTTTTTATGCAATATTTTTTGGTGAAAAGGCGATTTGTGATTACGACGAATGCTTGGTGATATAATGTGATTGACAAGGTTGCGGTTGGCCCTATGGCTTCGCCATTTCACAAAATTTCACGATAAACGGTTTAAGGCGCTATAACGAAAAATATCGCGTTCTTTGAAACGCTGTTCTGCCCAGACGAGGAAACAATAGGGATTAATTTTCCGATATATGATTCTTGACTATATGATTGTGTTTTTAGCAATAGCCGAAACTTGATAGTTGTTTCGAGAGAAAAAAACCCAAAGTTGAGTCATTTTCCTTGTTTTACTCAGCCTTCTAAAATAACGCATTATTAAACGACACAAATAAGTTAATATGATGGCATTTTACCACATCTAAACTCTGTCAAGAGGAAATTTCATAAAACCGCACACAGACAGATATTTATCGAGATTTGTCTAAAAAAAGAATTCCCGAAGAGTGTTGTATCCCGTTTTGCCGTGCGCAAAAGACATAGGCGTGTCTCTGTCACGGGAGGCGTGGTTTACCGAATCAATGTTATCCCCCTAAGAATACGTTATACGAGAAGCATTTTTGCTCAAGCTGAAATGGACGCTTCGCTCGCGCTTCACGCTCACTCGGTCGATTACATATCAAAGTACGTATAGTATCGTTATCTCACGGGTTAGCCCGTAGAAAGAGGATCTATAGAAGGAGGGTTAGCGAATCACACACAGGGACGGAGATAATGTGACAGTTTCGTCTGGGGTTACCACAAAAAGAGCAATCTCCCCATTTTTACTGACAAGTAGGTTTTTAATTATTGAGAATCTTCAAAATAAACTCTTAGTAAATATTAGCGGACAAACACAAAACATCCGATGTCCTCCCAATTACGATATAAATGTGTACTAATTTAATACCTACATTAAAGTTAACAAAATCACGATTAGATTAAAACGTCTTAGTTATTCAGCCATTATAATAATGAAATTCACAATAGTATTCTAATCACATCACAATTAAATTTTTAATCAGTTATTTTTAACGTTCGAGCCGATCTGGTTTACCCAATATTATGGGTAACATATTTTCTTACACGCTGGCCACTGGTTTGTCGATGACACTTTGGTGGCATAGGCCGGTGGCAGACAATCGCTGCCTTATACGCGATGAGGGACAGGAGATATGTCATTGTTTCTCGCTCCCACGTGTGTTATTGTCTATGCTTACATCTCCTTCACACAGCTTTGTATGTGTGTATCACCAGCTCCATCTATACTTACTTCATGGGTGAGCCATGTTTGTGTGTTGATGCTATGATGGTTGTGTGTTGAGCTTGATACATGCACATTGTCTATGTGTGCATCAGCGTAGGAGCTATGAGTTCACGTTGTCTATGTGTTCGTATGTGTCACAACTACAACTATGACCAACCTACGCTCACATGAAGTAAGTATAAAGATGGAGCTGGTGATACACACATACAAAGGTGTGTGAAGGAGATGTAAGCATAGACGATAACACACGTGGGAACGAGATACAACGTCATATCTTCTGTCCCTCATCGCGTATAAGGCAGCATTTGTCTGCCACCAGCCGGTGCCACCAAAGTGTCATCGATGAACCAGTGGCCAGAGTATAAAAAAATATGTTACCCATAATATTGGGTAAACCAGACCGGCTCGAACGTTAAAAATAACAGATTAAAAATTAAATCCTGACGTGATTAGAATACTACCTACTGTGAATTTCATTATTATAATGGCTGAATAACTAAGACGTATTAATCTAAGCGTGATTTTGTTAACTTTAATGTAGGTATTAAATTAGTAAACATTTTTATATCGTAATTGGGAGGACATCGGATGTTTTGTGTTTGTCCGCTAATATTTACTAAGAGTTTATTTTGAAGATTCTCAATAATTAAAAACCTACTTGTCAGTAAAAATGGGGAGATTATTCTTTTTGTGGTAACCCCAGAAGAAACTGTCACATTATCTCCGTCCCTGTGTGTGATTCGCTAACCCTCCTTCTATAGATCCTCTTTCTACGTACGCTCATGATATAAAAGTACCTACTTCAATAATTTCATTAGACAATTTTGACATTTGCAAACGTTAAAACAAATGTCATATTACTATGCAGTAGCACGACTCGTAATGAAGTGTTCCAATGTTATCTGCACGTATAATACGCAAACCCTTGACTTCTTTGACTCGGAAAGCTATAAACGTTATGTGCTGCATAAATGAGGTTTAGCACGTACCTATTTTCTCCGTCAGTCACTCGTACACAGGCAATAAATAATCTTATTCCATTTATAGTCAAGAATAAAGGAAGTATTTATGTAAATTCGTCTAAAAGTTAACTATATGTGTTGCTCAACCAAAAGCCTTTTGGGCGCAATTAAAAATATTCCTTATTGGCGATGGTTTTTAGGATTTCGTACCCGAAGGGTCCAAACGGAACCCTATTGCTGTCACGCGTCCATCCGTCGTCTGTCACATAAGCCCGAAACGCACTGACAGCGTTAGCGGGACGGGGCGTCGCGGTGTGGAGGCGGTACCGGTTGTAATATTCGAACTAATATGAAAGGGTCCGCACAGAAAACCGGCCGGGAAAAAAGCGTTCTGTGCGGACCCTTTCATATTAGTTCGAACATTACAACCGGTACCGTCTCCGCACCGCGCCGCCACCGCTGTCTGTGCGTTTCCAGCTTTAGGTTTACAGCAGGGATCGGCAACCTTTTAGCACGTCTAGAGCCACATATTAGCCGCCAACATTGTCGCAGGCCGCACGTGGTAATAATTTTTGACTCTACCAAAGGGTACCACATTATGTACACCACATTATAGGTGGTCAATAACGAGGCTCGCGGGCCCCATGTTGCCGACCGCTAGTTTACAGCCAAACGGTTGGAGTTAAGGTATGATTCCGTTGCCGACTGCATACAGCAACAGCACGTTCCGCCGCACTCCAAATTGAACCGTAATGTGGTATGCGTAAAAAGCTCAATTTGAAATGAGCGGAGAAGTGTCGGAACAGCACACGCCGCTCACTCTAAATTGGCACTTTTAGTCTTATGGTTACGGCTCAATTTGGAGTGCGGCGGTACGTACCGTTGTCGTAGGCTGCGAACTGATACATTTAGTCTTCAAATTTTCACAATGTAAGTATTGTCAGCCCAAAGCCGTACAAAATATCGAAACTTATTGTTAAATGTTTTTTAAGGGGGCTCCCAATAGAGTTCCGTTTGGACCCTTCGGGTACGGAACCCTAAAAACGCCATTATCCACAATGACATTATTATATCATTAAATCATTATGCAAAAATGTTGCATGGATTGTAATGACAATTCATTAAAATTACATTACTTCTATTACCCCTTAAACGATTGCGAAAAGGTTGAATCTTATGTCACTGTATTAAGATTTATTTTCCTTCGAATACCTTAGTAATATACATATAAACAAAAGAATCTCGCAGCAACCCGACTTACGTCGTTTTAGACAAGATTTCCATACGAAAACATCGTATTGTAGATCAAGCGCCTATGGTTTTAAGGTTCTTTTTGCTAATAACTTAATTTAAACATAAATAAAAGAATATCGCGGCGAGTCACCTACGCGTCTTACTGCGTTTTTACGCGGTGTCAGTATAACAAACGATCTATTTTGACTCTTGTGTCTATAGCTTTAAGGCTATTTTTGCAGTGGTTATCTCAGTATGTGTCAGCAGGTTATCTATATTACCGATCACGCAAGGTAGTGAAGGAGAGGTTAATATGTTCATGTTAGAAAATTGCTTTAACTATTTGATTGATTTTTTTTTACACACTAAACCTGTTATTCAAAACATAACCAACGTCTGTGAACTAAAATTTGTTGTCCCTTTTAACAAACACAAAATCTTAAAATGACAAAGTAAGTAGAATTTTAAGACTAGAGCCGTCAGGACTAACATGGCTTTTTTAGTGTGATAAAAATCTAGTTATAGCTTTAATAATTTGAGACTTCAACACTCGAAAAAGTTCTACAAACAACACTCATTTTACGGCATTTTAACTAAAACAGGCCAGATAGACTTCTATGGATGAGTAAGATAAGATAAGATAAGGCATGAATAATTCAACATCATTATATTTAAATGAATTCCAGTAATGGTGGGACCTAAAATGTCAGACAGCTCTGGAAAGAAAAGAGTGTATATTATTTTATGGTTCAAGTTTTTTTTTACACTATCACATAATTTTATGGTATTTTTTCAAATTACTTGCAAAAAATTCTCTACCCCTATTCCTATTATACTGAACACTTTTCTTGTAATTGTTGCTAATAAAATTAGATAAAAATCAAAATTAAAAGAAACATAATACATAAACCAATGTAATATTCATATGTAACCATTATAGGAACAGGTTGGAAAATTTTCACACCTGCTTTTCAGAAAAGTCATTGTTACCCTCAAATGAGGGATCAAAGTCATACTTTTCTTCCCTCATTTGAGGGCAAGATAGAAAATTTTCCTCATAGAAAGTGTGTAAAGCATTTGTGCCACACAATAGCAATAGTACATTACTTACCAAGGGTGATAAAACAAAGAATGTCTCAGATCGCAGGTATAAAGTAGGGCGATAAATATGCGATCTGAGGGTTTCTTTATTATCGCCCATGGTAAGTACAAAATTTTATGTGACCCCCTGGCCAGGAAGTGGATTTTTTCGCGCGCGGAGCGTGCGAGAATGGCCACTTTATGGCCAGGTGTGACATAAAATTATTTTTAACATTTCATGTTTCAGTGCGTCATAGGCGGTTTGAAAAGCAGTATGTGCAAAATTATTTTAGTAGTATAATTATTACTATTTATTACCTTTTTGGAACTAGGATTGGCTCTGTATGCCGCCTCCAGTTTTGGGTTGGGTGCAGCCTTTTTATTCCTACCATCCTTAATGCCTAGTGACTTGCCGAACGGAGCAAATATGTACCTGAAATAATTGCATACATTGCAAATTCAGATTCCGGACAATATATGACACCATATATGACAGTAGATATAAAATATAAATTAATCATAACAAATTTAGAGATGTGACCTGATGACATCAATCTTTCTCATGGATGAAACATCTTGTTAACCTAGATTTATAGCTTTTATACATTTTAAACATATTAATTATCACATACAATTAACTCCAATTGAAGCTTAGGCCGCTTGGACAGTCAAACTATCAATTTTACTCTGTTTTTGTATGTATGAACTACTATCCTATACAAGTTCCATAAAGAATTGGTGAAAAACAAATGAATGCACCAGACATTTTAACACATTCGCTGACAGCACTGTCAATTAAGTGTTGTTAAGCCTACATATGGGCCCGCCTGTCGACATACAATCATCAAAAGAGTTAATATGGCAATTGGCAGTACTTTATAATAATAAATAATTCCATTTATAGGACCATGTAAAGTTCGTTCCACTTTAAATGACAAAAAGTACTTAAAACCAATCATTGAAAACATCCCTTGTTTAAATATGTTTACAATACAGTGCCACATAGAAAAAGCACAGAATATTACAGACAAATTGATAGTTTTAACATTTTATAGTTCAAGATGCTTATCTTTAAAGGGCGGATTTGTTAGAGAAAATCACATTATACACATGTTATTATTGTGTCTCAATTTTAATATGGTGTTGGTTGTGGAAGAATGTAGATGAATTCTTTCAAACAACATTTAGTTCACTTATGAACTTAGCTAAAGCAGTGCATGTTCTAATAACAATGGACTTTAATTAATTAGTGTTATTAGAAACCAGAAAAACATCAGGTGTATGGGCCACATTGATAAAACGTAACTTAATTTAAATAAGGATAAGCCTCTCTAAAACTATTTCCTGTAAAGGCCAAATTTTTATATCAGTCATGCCCATCCAAGCAACAGGAAACACAGCTCACATCATTCCCCACTAATTTTGTATAGCAATGTGTTCATTTTTTGCCCAACACCGACCCACGCTTCCATTTCTTTCAGGCCCTCTAATCTGGGTTAAAAATAAACCGGTACTTACTTCTCTAGCACGAATCGCAGCGCAATAAACACCAACGCCATCGGTATGGGAAGCAAAACATGCCGATGGTCGGTGTAGGTAACCGCTTTGGTCGGCCCCGGCGCTATGTCAGCCCACGTAGTGTTGGGCGGCAACCACACATCCTCATTCCAGAATGCGTCCAAAAATGGCCGCAGCATTTTGTATTTAATGTAACAGAACACTTATTTTCACTGCGGAAGATTAATATGATTGATAATTTACGTTAATGATATGCCAAGCAACACGCGACGCGACGAAGGAGGTGGAAGGAGGGACTGCGAGTTGACAGACTGACACAGTGTTGCCAGAGCACTTCCGTCAAAAAGCACGGTCGGGTGTCCAAAAAAGCACGTTTTTGGAATAAAAAGCACGTTTTTAGGGTTTCGTACCCGAAGGTTCGAAAATGACTCCTATTGCTGTCACTCACGCGTCCGTCCGTCCGCCCGTCAGTCGTCTGTCACAAAATTTTGTTTATAAGATTATTTTTTCTACCCATTGACCCATAAACTTGAAATTTGGTGATACTGTTCATTATTACGGGTATTTTACCAAAAAATACTTATATTTTAATAAAACAGGTTTTTTTGATTGGAAATTTCGTTATTTTTCATGTTAAAACCAACATACTTTTGCGGTTGGTTCGGAACCCAAAATGTGCGAAGTCCGATACGCACTTGGACGGTTTTCGTCACATACAGAGTATTGAGCCTTTACTACATCGTATACACATTGCACGACACAAACGATAGAGCTTGCAGTTGCAGGACAAGTTCTTTCCTGCAACCACAGGTAAAACGTAACTTTTAACTTTAGGATATCAAAGCGTATGGTAGGAGAGAAAGATTGATTAACACAACGATTGTTAGAAAAAAAACTGTTTTACACAGTACCAAACCAACATTACCTCCCCATTTTTAGTAGTAAAATCATAAAGCACCATAGCACTTAAAAAAGCACGGTTTTAGCACGTTTTTGGGGAGCGCACGTAAAAAGCACGTTCGTATCCAAAAAAGCACGTAAAACCGTGCTAAAAAGCACGTTCTGGCAACACTGGACTGACAGTTCAATGACTTAGTTGACAGTTGACACATGAAGTAGGCGAGGATAGGGGCAAGCGCAAACTTTGACGTTGACGTTGAGATTGCTCGTCGCTGCGGTGAACACACGTGCTCGGCGCGGCGACGAACAGAATCCACTACCGAATAAAATGGCGTCGTTACCGAACAACGTCTCTGAACAAGTATTGATTGGCAAAATCATCATGAATTTGATGGAAAGCCTTTTTTAAAGAAGAAGAAGAAACTTTGACGTTGTAGAGGCGTTTTCCTAATCTCAATTGAAAGCGTGTCTCTTTAGCGATTTACTGTTATTACCATGTTATTACAAGTTGATTTCAAGTTCTTCGCCACATGTTCGCCACAGATAAGAAACTAAGTTCTTGATATTGATAAATTTCAACTCAAACTACCGAAGAATAGAAAATTAGTCAATTATATTAAAAAATAATCACTCCTTTCTTATAACTTTGAACTTTTTAAAAATCAGTAGAAATAGTTATTTACGATACAAGTGTGGAAAGTAGTACTTTTCCCAACGAATATCGGTAATCTTAAAGCACGAACGAAGTGAGTGTTTTTAACCGACATGAGTTGGGAAAAAGCCTACATTTCAACGCATATATCATACATTTTACAGTGCTTTATGCGAGGAAAAAAATATAATATACATAGCTTTTGATTAGCAATTCGTTCGTTCACTTCAATAAACGCTTGACCACTTCGAGCCTGCCGGCCGCACGCTGCGACGGCGCAGCGGGACGGAGCACTTTCTGAGCATATGCATTGTAATAGTAGATTGTTAAGTTATTGTTAACCAAGGGTTGAAAGTGACCCATTTCACACGAGATATTTTATTTCGAGGGTGAAATGGGTACTTTCGCCCGAGTTAAACACTCTACTTTTCATTTCGATAATAAGGAAAGTAAATGAGAAGTAAAAGTCAAAGTAAATGATGTTGTAAGGATTCAAATATAAAAACACTCGGTGCAGCAGCCAGCAGCCGGCGCCGCCGGGCTCGCCCGGGCCCCGCGCAGCGCCCGAGCCAGCCCCACGCCCCACCCGCGCAAGCGGCTGGTGGCACTTTCCAATTCAAATAAAAAAAATACTTTCCACCCTAGGATTGAGAAGCGATTTTCAACCCGGCTATCTACACGTGAAAATCGAACTATCCGAATAGGAGAGATGAAAAAGTAGTTTATTACGAGTATACATGAAATTAAAGAAAACAACGAGTTTAGAGGTGTCTTATTGTGTATTATAAATATTTCAATACAAATGCAATATAACCATAAACAAACACCAATATTCTTCTGATAGTAAAAATATAAATCACTTCTGTAAACTTGAAACAAAGTGTCAAAACGCAACAGCAGAGATCAAGTTTATAAACAACTACCCTAGGCGCACGAGCGACTTTTTCTCAACAACTGTTTTTTGTCTCTGTCGCACTTCCATACTAACCCATATACTTGATGAGAGAGATAAAAGTTTCTGAGAAAAAGTTGCTTGTGCGCGCATCGCCTTAGACTTCTTCCCACTGACAAGTTTTTATATTGTCGACCATAAAAAATACAATCATTAATAGATAGTAACGTATAAAAATATGTCAGTGTAAATACGTCCTTATGTAGATGTATGTTTTATGAATACTTAACATTTTTTAAATCATATCAACTTTCCTAATAACAACATATTTAAAAGGCACGAAATCATTAAAGATTACCTTCTTAATCGTAATCAACTCGTTTTGATACTTAGACACGTGATTAAAGCGCCTGAACACGGGAATATGACTAAAATACCTATTTAACCCTCTAAAGCCTCGCAACATTGGACGCTTTTATACTTTACCGTGGACGTGCACGTCCACGATACACTCTATGGTTTCATTCATAAATATTCTGTAGACTTTAAACTAATTATAAATAAAACCATAGAGTTTATCGTGGAAATGCACGTCCATCATCATCCTCCTAGCGTTATCCCAGTACAGTTGCATCCTGAAGGATGCCTGGGGTCCGCTACCTAATCCCAAGATTTGGCGTAGGCACTAGTTTTTACGGAAGCGACTGCCATCTGACCTTCCAACCCCGAGGGGAAACTAGACCTTATTGGGATTAGGCTTTGTCAAGTGAGTGGACATGCACGTCCACGGTAAAGTATACAAGCGGCCATTGAACTACCGGGCAGTTTGAGCGCGGACCGGCGCGGCCCGCGCTCAAAGTGCGCTCGCCCCGCTACCGCGCTCAATGTGGCGGGGCCTTTAACCACCACCGTCTGAAAAACAGCTGAAAATTCTGAGTTACCTTTTTTGACGTTCGGCGGTCAAAGGGTTAACGAATAAAACTTCATGTCGTTTTGTGGAAAAGTGACACAAACAAGGTTTAGCTTGTTTCATTTTAAATTATATATAATGTTGTCATTACTTTTTTTGTTCGTCACATAAGGCATCGTCACACACCCAAATAAGGCATGACAACTTTTTTGGTTTCAACTCTAATTTTTCAATGTGTAAAACGAAACTAGCTGAATATCAATATTCAATAATTTCATTTAAATCCCCTAGTTACTTGGAGATAACTATGGTCAGGTAACTGGTTATCTGTGAAGATTTTTTATCTCATAAGAAATAGCTAGTTATCTCCAAGGATTGGTTTTGCCTCGCAGATAACTGTCTCTTTTTAAGTTATCTGCGAAGAAAATCTATTCCTAGGAGATAGCCAGTTATACCACCATACTTATCCCCATACTGACCATAGTTATCTCCAAGGAACAAGTCAGAAAGCAGTAATAAAGTGTCACTTTCAATTCCAATTGCATTGTAGTGGTACAATTGCATTACATAGCGCGATCCAGACAGTCGCCGACAAGTCGGACGGAGTGACCTTGGTCCGCAAAAACGGGTTTTCAAAGGAAATCTTGCTGGAAACAACTGTCTCCACGGTCCGTACGGGTCAAGGTCGCCCGGTTTTGGGTCTTGTTTTCGACCGTCTGGCACGAACCAACCATAGACATAAACAATCAATTGATATGATGTAATACCTAAAAACTACGCTACAAATTTTACGTGGCATCCGCCCATATTTTCCCGGATATTATATATGATGATATTGATGATTATTGATTATATGTATATTGTTGATGAATTGCAAAAGGCAAGCTGTCAAAAGAGCAACGTAAAAACGTCCTGGCACCCATGAGATTCAACTTTGGGTGTTATTGAATCGAATCTTACAGAGTAGATGAAGTGAATCTTACAAAAGAAAAAACATGGGAACTTACACAACATTTACAAATATGATTAAAATTATTTATCAATACAAGCGCTATGATATTTAAAAAAATCTGGTTATAAAAATAACAACAATAATGCGGAAACATATTATTCATAATTAAACAATGTAAAAAAAACGTATAACATAATTTCATAAATATTCTCACACTCAAGAACTCTCTTATCAAGGTTGTCTATGAAATAAATAGACAATGAGGCCTTTTACACGGTGATTATTACCACGCGATACACTCGTATCACGTGGATATTAATGAATATTGAAGCAAAAGCCAATTTAGTAGTCCACGATAATACTGACATAAGTATTGAGATAATAATCACCGTATAACCGGCCCGTCCATCTGTTCCTACGGACATGAATAGAATGTAATTTTGTCCTAGTTACTCTTAAGCACGAGCTAGACTGTTTAAAACCACTGTTCCTGCCAAGGTGACCTTGGTAGACAACGAGGGTTGCACTGCTGGCTACACTGTTTAAAACTTCAGTATGCCTGCCAGTGGTTTACCAGGCACGCCTTTCTACCAAGGACAATAGAGGGTATACAAAATTTGGTTGAAAAACACTGGCTACACTGTTTTAAACCACCGTTTTCTACCAAGGTCACATTGGTAGGAGCAGTGGTTTTAAAGTCTAGCTCGTGCTTAACGGATACAACCACGTTGTAACATAAAAATAACCAATCTTAGGCATTAGGCAATTGGAGATTTAAGAGGAGGGGTAGGGCAAGCTCTCTCCATACAAACTTTGTGCAGGATTTACTTCGTTTGTGTTAGCATTAAAGTTATGATTTTTGGTCAGTATGCTTATTTTTCTCATAGCTATTTCGTGATGTAATTTTTTTTTATTTTTTTTTCTTAATTTTTAAATGTTGAATTTTTTTGAAATATTTGAAAATTTTCACATCACGATCTTCGCATATCTAATATTTACAACCAAAAAAAATATTATATTTGTTAGTGCCAAAACCGACGAATAAAACCTGCACAAAGTTTGTATGGGGAAGGCCTTGCCCTACCCTGCGCCTTAAGGCGGGAGGTAGGGCAAGGCGTTCTCCATACAAACATTGTGCAAGTTTTATTCTTCGGTTTTGGCACTCACGGTTTTTTTTTTGGTTGTAAATATTGGATATACATTATACAAAGGACTTGAAATGGAAATTTAAAAAAAAAACTGAAAAATCAAACTATACATAAAATAGTTTATACAATAATAAACCTACAGGACATGGCTAACAGAAAAATAAGCATACTGACCAAAAATCATAACTGTAGTGCAAACACAAACGAAGAAAAACTTGCACAAAGTTTGTATGGAGAGAGCTTGCCCTACCCCTCGCCTTAACAAGAAATATCTCCAACATTAAAGTAACAAGATACATGTAAACTTACGATTAACATGTACTTTTTTTTTAAAAACTCTAATACTATAACAATTCGTAAGCATATCTTTGGGTGATTTACTCGCGTAACAATAAATTATGAATAATGTAACTACTAATTAAAAACTAGTGTGCGCATTGCGTGGCTGTTTAAGTGTAAATTTCGACCACTAACAATAATATATACTTTATCTACACACATATCATAAATCCTCTAATATGCGTTCGGAAACCGTAGAAAATGACTCTCATTTCAACATTCAATGAATTGATGGCAATTTTCTTATCTGTGGCTAAGGCTACAGCAGTAATATAATTTTTAATTTTAATCTCATATATGATGTTAAAATATAAAAACGTCAAACAAAACTGTCAAAATTTAAATGTCAAAGTTGACATGTCCCTATTCTAGTATCACTGAAAATTCAAATTCAGTCGATGCGAAATGTCAGCTCGATGTTTTTTTTAGTATATATCGCACGAAATTTGAGCTAGAACGACATGATCACATCAGAATAGGAACTCTTTACTTTTTAAAATAACTTTCAGGTATCGGTTGCCAGTTCTGATTTCGATATTTCCGCAACCGTGCAAAAAAGGTTGTATTTAACGCAATTATTGTATTTATTTACAACGGTTTCTGAACCCATCTTAGAGTAGTTATAATATGTGTGTAGATAAAGTAATGTATGCAACTGTACATAATTAGGCATTAAAACACTCGTGTGACCTTATTATGAAACTCGCCTTCGGCTCGTTTCATAAAACACACTCGTGTTTTAATGCCCCTCATTATGTACCAGTTGCATTAAACTACTATTTCGTGTAGAAAAAAAAATCATGACACATGTTTAAAGCTATAGGGCTAAAGCTAAGGCATTAAACTCGCGTATTAATTGTCATTGGGCGAGATTATAGTTTACCGTGAATGTCCAAGGCACGGTAAAACTCTACCTATCTATAGTTTCATTGATAATTTTAGTCAGTAGCTCTAGTATAAGTTTTTTCGAAACATTAACTAATTCGAACGCGTTTGCGGTTTGTCTCAAAATGTATGAAAACGCTCTCACCGAGTATTTCAAACGCGCGTTCATCGGTTAGCAACAAATGTTATACTCGCTGTTTTAGTTTCCACTAGTGGCCACCAGAGGCGCTGTTCACGTTTTCATACCACCTTCATACATTTTGAGACAAAACGCAAACGCGTTCGAATTAGTTAATGTTTCGAAAAAACTTATACTAGAGCTACTGAAGTCTATATAGTCTATTTATGAATGAAGCCATAGTTTTACCGCGCCATGGCCGTCGACGATAAAATATAAAAGTGTCAAGCGTGTATTAAGGGCACCATGTTTCGAATCCTTCTGGATTTCCACCACAGGACGCATCGTCGTATCGTAAAAACGCCTGAAAGGTTCGAAACATCTCGCGTGTAGTGACAATTATTCAAAAGTGAGTTTAATGATATAATTATTAGTAGGTATACATTTTAAGCAAAGCGTTTTGGCTTTGTAAAATATCTAGAGTTGAAATATTATCATGTCAGCCGCGGAGAATTCGCTAATAATAAAAAAGGTTGTTTAACCATGCGTACGTTTTATTAACTTAGAGACGCAGCAATTATTCAATTCATTCGAATTCAAGGCGGTTCTCGCGACAAGTTGATAAGTCTGTTAGAACGATTAAGAATTCTACAAAGGTTGGTAGGTATCGCGATAACTTTATATCTTATAGCTACGTCTCTAAGTTGTTAGTGACAAATTAGAATTGGTATGATTGTAGACCACTTTAGTTTCATTAAGTTCCCTGAATGCTATATGTCCGACGTAAAAAGGATTATGCAAGCGAGGCTGGTCGCGGCACTTTTTACTATAATGTTGCCCTACACAGTGACCCTAAGTTTACAACTATGTAACAGTTTGTAAAAGAAACAAAATTTTTATTTCAACAAGCAATAGCACCTCTGTTGATATTAATCGTAATGATATGAACAATATTAACATGAACCGACTTATTAATAATATGTGATACTGGATAATCCACATTGTAATGGGCTTTATGGGGGCAGGCGCTTACGTCACACCGATTCACTATTATATTCGCACAACGGCAATATAGGCGTAAATGCTTCCCGCATGAGGTCCCTTTTAATGTTGATTATCAGATATATAGACACTACCCTACACGTGACCCCTGGGTGGTTCCAAAAGTGCAACCAAAACTGACAAACGTACTGTCTTCTCGAAGATCTCACGGTTTGAATTTAATGCCATACGATAAAAAAAACTAACAAGATTTATTTGGCGTTGTGCATCTGTTACTACAATTAATTAATATTAATTTTGATCATAAGTGGTAAACCTTTTTGTGTTTCTTTATCAAATTGTAACTAAGCAATGGTTGACAGATTTTTGTTTGAAACAAAGAAATATCAATATCTTATTGAATTGTGTAGAGGTAGGTATTGAAAGCTCAATGATTTATAATTATAACATCACATTACAAATTATCGTCGTAAGGAAATACTGAAGATCTGTATTTGCGTTAATATTTAGGAGAGATAGTCAAGTAAATTCATATTGCCTTATTTAATATTTGTGTCAGTTCTTCATTTTAATGTACTATACTTAATACATATTTGATCAAAACTCATCAATTAGAATGGGAACCTATCCTATCACAAACTAATTTTGGATAAATATTTTATGTGGAACGATGATCTTTTTAAAGTTTTTTTTTAAGTCACATGTTTCAATAATAGGTATTAACATTAAAAGCGCGAAAAAAGGTTTTGAGACAGAAAGAAAACTTATCATCTTTCGTGGTACATACAGTACCTACTTTTATGAATGAGATAAAAGTACTGTAAGTTACCGTTAATTTTAATTGTGACACTTTACAAATAAGTATTTTACGATATAATGACTTTAATATACATTTGTTCGAAAGTATAAGTCGGTAATGAAAATCATGGTGTTGAGAGAGAGATACCTGCACTGTATGAAACTGTATGACTGTATGTCTGCTGTCAACAGAACGAGTCCTCAAGGCAATAACGGGTCGGCCACGTGCTTGTGCTCTTTCTGGAGCCGCAAGCGTTTATAAGGGACAGTAACATACTACGTGACCCTTTTTTTTAATTTGTCCTTCCCATCCCCATCAGTGACCACCCGTAGTATACGCCAAGATACACCTGTGACACGCGAAGGAACGTAAGCGCTGTGGGTAAGTATGTGTGCGTGCGCTGTCGGTACACGCGTCAATTGTTTGCGCGGGTGCGTAGCGCGTGGCGCGGACGAATCGCGAGGCGCGACGGCACCCGATCGACACCAGGCGGGTCTCTCAGGGACGAGGTAACTGACCTCGGTGCGGGGGGTTCGTGGCCATACTGTATGTAATACTATTATACTATTCTGTGGCCAAGATTAAGATGGCTGATACAGCAGCTCATAAGTTCCGTAAGTTTGATAATACTACGCCTTACAAGATTAATTTATATACCAAAAGGCTAATTTTTATCACCATCGTATTCTAAAGGAATGATTTTGCCGTGTTGCGTAAAAGGCACTAACTAAAAATTAAATAAAAAAATACCTATCTACAACGTTGGGGAGCGCTCGTGGCCCATCGGCGCTTGCGAACCGCTTGCGCTTGCTAAGGTTAAGCAACGTGGGCAGCGGTCAGGACTTGGATGGGTGACCGCTTTGAGTGGTTACTAACTGAGCGCTCCCGTGCTTTGGAAGGCACGTTAAGACGTTGATCCCGGTTGCTGTCTATGGCAGCAGTCGTTAAGCCGAGTTGGAGGCCTTCGGGCGGTTTGCGAACTTCTAACAGTCAAGTTGCCCACTCACTTGACAAAGCCTAATCCCAATAAGGTCTAGTTTCCCCTCGGGGTTGGAAGGTCAGATGGCAGTCGCTTTCGTAAAAACTAGTGCCTACGCCAAATCTTGGGATTAGGTAGCGGACCCCAGGCATCCTTCAGGATGCAACTGTACTGGGATAACGCTAGGAGGATGATCTACAACGTTGGCTAAATAGTATCAGAATCCACAGAAGAAAGATATACGTCCGAAACGAAGTATCGTAGTCGTCCCTCTCTGTCGCTCTGTGCAAGCGCGATAGAGAGGGTGATATTTCGTTTTACTTTCGCGGTAGGCTTGGAAAATCAATAAATTATGTTTGGAAAATCAATAATTGATATTGTTTTGTTTTTAATAACAGAAATATTTACGAGTAATATTGGTATTTTCGTGGGTAGACCCCCCACAAGGTTGACTGATGACCTGGTAAAGGTCGCGGGAGTCCGCTGGATGCGGGTGGCGCAGGACCGGGCATTGTGGCACTCTTTGGGGGAGGCCTATGTCCAGCAGTGGACGTCTTTCGGCTGACATGATGATGATGATTGGTATTTTAAAATTTACTAATTTCCAAAACGGCATATTAATGTTAATCTATAATTTTCGTAATATACCGAATCTTATCTCACTCTTTGGAATAGGGAACTATATTAGTTTATTTACAACCAGGTAAGAAAAAAGGCACTATTGTACCATATTTGACACACGAACCTTGGGGGTAGCATACACGGAATTAGACAATAGACGTTCCTTTTTAATAAACATTTTTAGCAGTACCAAAACGCAAACTATTCTTTTTTTCTAATCTTCAGGCCTTTAAAAATAATATTTTATCGTAAGGGTGCCTTTCCACTTGAGCTATGCTATGCTATGTTTTCATACATAGCTCCAGCTATGAAAACATAGCATAGCATAGCTCAATTGGAAAGGCACCGTAACAGCTGACAGGGAAGCATTGCTTCCTGTCCCTATAGCTAAGGTTCCTGTCTCTATAGCTGCGTCGCCGTCGATTGCTGTGATAAATTGTTACGATTCAAAGGGCCTTTATCTTGAATGAAAGGTACGAATTTCCGTCTCATTCTAACATATAGCTGCATCTCTGTCTTATGTACCTATTTCTTTGTATGGATTATACAGTGCCTTAGGATAATCCTGTAATACTGTGTAATTGATTTCACAATTAAGTAAATAAAAAATATAATAAATATCTATCGGTTGTGATTACGACTGATAAATTGTTAAGTTTCTAAGGGACTTATATTTTTTGATTGATTTAGAGTACTATAGAAGATATGTTCCATAAATAGTGATTTTCATAGTCTCCTCTAAACAAAAAATAAATAAATATATTCTAATTCTATGTATGACATGACCCTTATAGTGAGTGTTCACATTATCCGATCCGATATCGGTGTCGGCTCTCACACCTATAAAAATGTATGGAAAACTGCTCACTGTTCACATTATCCGATCCGATATCGGCCACATTCCCATACATTTTTTATCGGTATCGGATCCGATATCGGATAATGTGAACACAGCTTTACACTTCACCGTTCGTTCGTTGTTTGAACACACCGTAATCCTAACAAGCTAATGTCTTAATATAGATGCGGGTTAAAAAAACAAAACTTTTATACATTATTGAAATGTAAATCATAGATTATCGACATAAAAAATAAATAAATAAATAAATATTTGTGGACAATCTTACACAAATCAACCTAGTCCCAAACTAAGCAAAGCTTGTACTATGGATACTAAGCGACGATGTACATACTTATATAGATAAATAAATACATAGAAAACACCCAAGACCCAAGAACAAATACTATGAACAAATATGACTAACAATAATTAAGTCGATACTTTTCTTTAAAAAAAAAAAAACATTGGACTCATTCATTCTTGCAATTATATGTGAAGCATGTAGCTAATTTCAAGTACGTGGTCCCATCCAATAGATTATATGTACACGTCAGGCCTAAAATATATATTTACGACTTCCAATACCTATTGAATAGGGATGTTGACTGAAAAAATATTATTACTCCATACGAAAGAATACATAAAACTATGCCAAACAGTGAAAATCCTATTCAAATATCTCAAAAAATAACGAAACTACAACCGTTAGAATATCTTTAGTTCGAGAGAGAAAGCGCTACAGATCAGTGTCGTCACTGACCTCGAGCGCCATAGTAAATGACGATCGTTTAATACAGAGATGCGTTTTGCGGAACAGGGACAGAAAATGCCCCCTCCTAAAACTTTGAGGACTTATAATTATGTAATTATTTATTCTTTTGAATCACTTTTTTCGCTATTTCATTGAGAATTTGATCCTTTTTCCAGAAAATTCGGATTCATTCATTTTCTTATTTGGTGTCAACATCCCTATTAAAATTATTCAACCAAATTTTAAAATCAGACGCATTTTTTATGTTTATTTTTAAAGTTATTGTAATTAATTTTCATAAGTAGTTAAGTAACCTTTAATCTTTTAGACGGAATTTGTAATAATTTAAGTTATAAAAACTAGAAATAACTTGAGACACGTAGTTTTAAAACAATCACCGATTTATGTTTAGTGGTGCATAAGCAGTATTTGTGACGTTATTCTAATAATATTATAAATGCGAAATTTTAGATGTTTGTTATTCAAACACACAAAAACGGCTGAACAGATTATGGTGATACTTGGTATACAACGACTTTATAGCCTGGTTTAACATATAGGACACTTTTCATCCCGAAAATCATAAGAATTAGAGCCCGGACACATGTCCACGGTACAGCGCCGCGCCGTACGTGGCCACGTACAAATAACAAAGGCCGTAGACGGTGCCCGGTGCCGTACCGTGGACATGTGTCCGGGCCCTTACGATTAAAAACGGGATATTTACAATGTATATTTGTGTTATTGAGTTTCCGATGTCACGGCACTGTTGCAAGCGCCATTATCACGGAGTAACTGACGTGTTGCGAGTTTTAGTTGTGGTCCACACGCCATAGTGATCTACCCTCTTCTTGGTTATCTTTTTTCCGAAAATCATACCTCGAAGATATAAAATAGGGACTAGAAGTTTTAGCGAACAAAGCTTACTGTATTCTTTTGAGTGTCTTGAAAAAAACTTTAATACCTACCAGTGGCGGCGCGTCAAAAATATTCTCAGGGAAGCCAGAAATAATTTGCCTTTCTTTTTCTTCACGAGACGTAGTAAAAGAACAGCACTGGTTGAAAATTAGTCAAGCCGGTATGTATCGAGTTGTGTGGACGCTCCGCCACTGATACCTACATATGCACCATGATGTTAGGTTATATACTTGGTACCACTCCCAAAAGTAGTTTTTTAGCTATCCAAAGCATAGTATTATTATGATTTATTATTAAATGCAAAATACCTTTAATAAGGTAAGGCAATCGTGCGAATTCCTATTCATAATTAATAATTAGGATAACTTTTTGGTTAAATTAAACATTTCTAATTTAGTTACATTAAAATAAGTTCGCTTAGATCGATAGAAAAAGCAATTTTCCCATCCTTTGGATAAAATAACTAATTTTTTCACCGACTCTGTTTTATATAACTAATACATAAGCATTTTTGTTCGTTTTATTTATCGATATCGTCGAATTATGTCCAAGTGGACTAAATGTCATAGCCTTCTATTATAATATTTATAATAATATATTAAAAATGTAGTATCCGCATGGGTACTTTATAACATTAATTACACCGCGACACCAATTTCACCACCATTTAAATAAAAATATTAAAAAAAACTTACTCTTAACCTATAAAAAATTAGGAAAAATTGCTTTAAGTACAATAAAAAAAAGTACAAATAGATGGAAAAATACTGATCTAATTTCTTTTGATGCATAAGAATCGATTTATAAAAACATTTAAAAATAACGACGGTAAACCGATTTATTAAAAAAACACCGGTTACCCACAACCCCATTATAACACGAAAACGATGTCCATTACAACCATACTGTAACGAATAAAATAAAATAAAAAAAATAATATAAAAAACGAATATAAGCAAAATCAAATACAAAACCAGTTATTCCCGCAACGTTTACACCGGATCAACTGGTTATCCTTATGAATATTCACAATAAAAAACCGGTTATTACTACAACGGTTCCACATGATAAAACCGAAGGGTTGGCCCGATTAATCCAGTTATCCCTAAAACGGTTCGCCGGAACAAAACCTAGTTATACTTGTAACTGTTAATGTTAAACCGTTTAATACCGTGTAATACGGCTTTTTTATGGAACCGTTATAGTTTTTCATACAAGGGTTCCATAAAAAACGATATTACAACGGTTTCACTTGATAAAACAGGTGTTTCCTTGACAATGTTTAGACAAACCGCTTATTCTTACAGTTTTCCAGGATGAAACCGGTTTTGCACACTATAGTTTTCTATTGGAGTGTGTTTGTGAGTGCGTGTGGTGTGGTGTGTGGTGCGCGGTACGATACAACCGTGTCGCTCGAGCGAGGAGCCGGCGCCGCGCCGTGCCCTATGTGTCTCTGGAACAAACAAACATACAAGCGTTTAGATATCTTCTTTATAAGTAAACCAAGCCCTTTTCGTCATCTTTTATAATGCGCACTGCAAAGTGCTAAGGTTTGGAATTCCCTGCCGGCTTCTGTACTTCCGGGTTCATATAACGAGTGAATAGGCATCTTCTGGGTGAGCTCGCTTCACCGTCGGCCTCATATTTGCCCCCTGGCTAGATGCTGGCCAACAGCAATGCCATTTTTAGTTTTTATAGATAATGGTACGGAACCCTTCGTGCGCGAGTCCGCCTCGCACTTGGCCGGTTTTTATTTTCACACTGCATATGAGGCCCGCTGCTAAAAACAAGAAATGTCTTACAAGTAACTTTGCTACCACATACTGCTTTTCACACCTTCTATGAGGAAAAGAGTCATAATTGCGGTCAAATGAGGGAGGAAAAGTACGACTTTGATCCCTCATTCGAGGGCAAGGTGTAAAATAGTAGATTATACAACAAGTGCATAAAATGCACCATTTTACACGAGACGTTTATCCATCCGAGCCAGCTTGCGAGCGAGGGTGGATATAGAATCGAGTGTAAAATGGGTTTTATGGACGAGTTATACACTCTACTTTTCACTTCAGTTGCGAGGAAATTAATAAATAATTTAAATAAGGTTATGTCATCACATTTACACTCGCTCGGTCGTTGACCTCGTTCGATGTTCACTGGCAGGCTGCGGGCGCAGCGCACGGGGTTGATCGTGTGGCTGTTGGACCGATTGCCTTAGTCTTCGAGTTCTTCGACGAAGATTTTACTTTATGCACTAGAGCTTAAAAAGCGATTTTATGTCGTCTACGCACGACTTAAAGTCGAACTTTACGAGCATGAGAAGTGAAAAGATAATTTTCAAGACATGCCTGGATACTCACTTTTTATTATTGACCCGGTTGGGTGTGCTGTGGTTGGAGTAGTGCGAACTGTCGCTCACTTCCGAACTAGAGCTGCGTATGTCGCCCTCCATCTGGAAACAACGTACATATCTAATGAGCTAGTGGCTCTGCGAGCTATAAACAATAAACCATGCATTTTTTCAAACTCGACAAAAATCTATAAGGTCGTCCAGGGCAAGGCGTAAACAGGTGAAATGCGTCTTTGAAGATTTAATACAATAACAGTACTTTAGCACTACTTAAGAGGCCTTACAAGTTCAAAATTTTTTTGATTTCAAATTTTGACAAAAGTATTGATAATACCAATAAAGTGATTATAGGATATGATGATTTTAGTAAAGTTTTAGATAGTAACATTGCCCTTTTTTGATTTTATTGTGTGTAGTAGAATTTAAGCGGAAAAAAGCAGATTTTAGCTCGAAAATGTTCGATTTGGAGTGATGTTTGAAACAAAATATCTTAATGAAAAACGCAAGAAATACATTTAAAATTTATGTCATTAGGTCACAGTAGTCCTGTTCTAAATAGTAACATTGATAAAATGTCAAGAAACTTGTCAATTTAACAGAAAATGGGCTACATAGATGAGCATTTTTTACCTTATAAGGACCCTTAAGCCCTATATTTTAAAAGTTTCTAAACAAAACCAAATCAATTTGGAATTAAAGTTGCATGCTAACTATTACTATTATTTACAGGCTATCAATGGCGGAGCGTCCATATAACTCGATTCCCACCGGCTTGCCTAATTTTCAGTCAGTCCAGTTCTTCTACTACGGCTCATGCAGTCTAAGAACGGCGAATTATTTCCGGCTTCCTTAAAAATATTTTTGACGCGACGCCACTGCAGGTTATTTTAAATTTTCAATGCCCTATCAGGGTCCATGAAATGTGGAACCATGTGTGTGTTAACCGTATGATTTACTGTAAATACCATGATTGCAATAATAAACGAACGGATGAACTCCGCGAACTGAAAAAAACTTAATTAAAAACCGGTTAACGTGTCTATAACGTTAACCGGTTAATGTAAAACCGGTTACATACCTGTCCAGCCTTAATAGTCTTGTAAGCTACTTGTAGGATCAGCCACGTCCACACCATGTGTAAGGCCAGCAGCAGACAGAGCAGCGAGTTGAAGATGTAGTAGGCCGGGAACATGGGGAGTAGCATCGGCGCGCGGATTGATGTGCTGAAAATTAATGTGTATACATGTTATAAAACTGTCATTGGACTTTGAATCTTCATGCTTGGACGATAACGTCGCTTTTTGAATGGACTAATTTGATAAAACTCGGCCTGTTCAAATAATACGCTATTTGACTAAAAAAAATTTATGGTGGTATTCGAACCAGTTTTTATAGAAGATCAAGTGTCTATATGGGACCAATTACAATCAGACTACAATACAGGGCAAAAAATAGACATGAACCTAGCTCGCCACTAGCGGCCGCCCAAACGACTCCTACAAATTGGCACAGGCAAATGACGTCACACGCCTGGTATCAAACCAACTGTTGTATGGGAAAATAAGTATTTTGCTGTTTTGGTCGTAAAATAATGTGTTTAGGTACATAGTTGCCGTACATTATTTTTTTTTACTTAAGCATTTTCTATTGGTACCTTTTGTTTGACTTTTGGATGACAAAAAAAAAACCGAATTTTCGATGTTAAATATCTTTTTTATATTTTGGTAAAAGTTTATAATTTTCAATTCAATGTGATATTTTGATGGTTTACTATTCATAAAGTGACACCATGTTACAAATTTTAACATGTGTCAAATTGTGTATTTTATGTATAATATAATAGGTTTTCGCTGGTGGCAACCCTAGCGTCAAGGCCCCGCCCCCGAAAGAGCGCGTTGCTGGCGATAGATAAAAATGGCCACGTTTAGGCACGTTTGGAATATCTAAACGGGGAATTTGTAACGACGGGCATTCTGTACGTAGTACTATTACTTATTCTGTGAGATTACTTACCTGAGGCGTAAAATAAATATGCAATCTGGCCTTTCTTTATGACCGTCCGTGGAAAAAACAAAATGTTATGTGTCCCCCCGGCTAAGAATAGCCACCTAAGAGGAGGGGTAGGGCAAGCTCTCTCCATACAAACTTTGTGCAGGATTTTCTTCGTTTGTGTTTGCATTAAAGTTATGATTTTTGGTCAGTATGCTTATTTTTCTGTTACCTATTTCGTGATGTAATTTTTTTTTCATTTGTATTATTTTGAAATTATTTCATTTTTATTTTTTTTGAAATATTTGAAAATTTCCACATCACTTTATTCGCATAACTAATATTTACATGAAAAAAAAAATTACATTCGTTAGTGCCAAAACCTACGAATAAAACTTGCACAGAGTTTGTATGGAGAAATGCCTTGCCCACCCCTGCGCCTTAATAGCCAGGTGGGACATAAAAACATAATATCAATATTACATGTAAACATATTCTACAATATCAATTCTATTATACTAAATATTATATTCTACAAGTTTACAAATTCCTCATAGATGTACGTAGAATGTGTGCTTGAGAAGCTTTTTCAGCTTTTCACTAGCATATTTTCTAGTTACTCTAAAGTCGAGCTACAAAAAGTATAAAAAAATATTATCAACACTATCAGAGTACCTGTTATATCGTAACTTGATAAAACGTAAAGTTATTCATTTAGGCAATCTATGTACGGCCATGTAAAATCTTGCAGTCCCTGTTGTACCAAAAAAAAAACAAATAAATATACTTAAAAACGGTAACAGCTAAATTCTTATATCTTTAAACGGGCAATTCTTGTATATTTATATATTTATTTCGGGGATCTCGGAAACGGCTATAACGATTTTGATGAAATTTGGTATGTGGGGGTTTTCGGGGACGAGCAATCGATCTAGCTAGGTCTCATGCTCGGGAAAACGCCGAGCAAAGGTCGGCCGCCCAGATATTGTAAATTTATATGAGACGTAAGAATGGCAGGTATCCGAAGATAATGTCGAGAAATTGGGATAATGCTTGTCAAGTGAGTGGGCAACTTGACAAGTCTCTCTTCCTAGCTATGAATCCCATATCGAGGTAGGGTCAGCTTTCCGAACTAATCTTTTTTAGGGTTCCGTAGTAAACAAGGAACCCTTATAGTTTCGCCATGTCCGTCCGTCCGTCCCCCGTTTTTCTCAGTCACCGTTAGTACTAGAAAGCTGTAATTTGGCATGAGTATACATATCAATGACGCCGACAAAACGGTAGAATAAAATCTTTTAAAAAAAATTTTTTTTAGGGTACCTCCCCTACATGTAAATTGGTGGTGCAATTTCTTTTTTCTTCCAAAACCCATCGTGTGGGGTATTGTTGGATAGCTCTTTTAAAAATATTATAAGGTTTCTAAAAGCATTTTTTGATTAACGAATTGGTTGGCGTGATATTAAGCTTTGAAATGATAATTTTTGTTATGATCAAGTGTCCCCCCCCCCCCTGCCAGCTAAACGGTGGCTATTAGGCATGTGAAAAAAATAATGGTAGTAGTATATGCATACGATGAATTTAAAAGGAAAATTATCACAGCTGAGTAGACATTACTAGTTAACGAGTAATAGTCGAACTTCAGAAATGTACTTAGAAACTTTCGTACAATTTCCATTGATACCTTAGATGTTGTTAATTCTGTCAAAAACATAGTAAATTATATAAGTTTGCGAACTTTTTAGTCCACATAATGTAACGGGTGGACGACTACGGAACCCTACCTTGCGCGTGGCCCGACACGCACTTGGCCGATTTTTTTATTTGTAAAAGTGGGATTGCTCCTCTTCAGCATCTAGCCCAGGGGGCAAAGATGAGGCCGACGATGAAGCGAGCTCACCCAGAATATTCCTATTCACTCGTGCCTTAAAGAGGTCCAGGTTATATGAACTCGGAATATAGGTTATATGAACTCGGAATATAGGTTATATGAGCTAGATATTGCTTACCTCCAAATTATATAGAAGGGGTATATCCCCAGCCTGGTCACGATCCACAACACGGTGAACACAGCGAACACGCAATCGCAGAATCGCTGATAGCCGGCGTACTTCGTCGCTTTAGCCGCCTGCGGACAGACTGACTATTAAAAGGCGCAAGGGTAAGGGTAACCCGGGTTAAGCGGGGTTTCCGCTATGAGCGGAGTGGAGTAATGACTAAGGTTAACTAGCAATAGTAAATTGCATGCATGCTTCGATAAAAGAGTGTCGTTATTAGTACATTACTTAACAAGGGCGGTAAAACAAAGAATGTCTCAGATCGCAGGTATTTGACGCCCGAGCCGAAGGCAAGGGCGATAAATATGCGATCTGAGGCTTGCTTTATTACCGCCCGTGTTAAGTACAAAATTTTATGTCACCCCCCTGGCCAGGAAGTGGGATTTCCCGCGCGCGGAGCGTGCGGTAATTGCCGCTTTATGGCCAGGTGTGACATAAATGCATTTTATGTCACACCTGGCCATAAAGTGGACATTATCGCACGCTCCGCGCGCGAAAAAACCCACTTCCTGGCCAGGGGGTGACATAAAATTTTGTACTTACTACGGGCGATAAAAAAGAATGTCTCAGATCGCATATTTATCGCCCTTGCCTTCGGCTCGGGCGTCAAATACCTGCGATCTGAGACATTCTTTGTTTTACCGCCCTTGTTAAGTAATGTACTATTACTGATTGTGAGTTAAACGGGAGTCATTGCGGAGTATTTCGCTTGTAGTGGAAACCCTTGTGAGGGGAATAAATTAGAAACTCTAGCGGCTTCGTGCGATCGGTTTCGAATAGTTGTTGGTTTCTGACTTAGGTTTCTGAGGTTATTCAGTCAACTTCAATGGCATTATATTTATATAATAATTTTGTTGTAATGTCAATTTTATTGCACTATTGCTAAATCCGCGATGCCACGTGCGTCAACATCCAGGGGGCAATAAAACCAGCCCAAAATAGATTGGTTTGAAGAGCGGTGGTGAAGAATTGCGCCTTGAGGAACCAAAGAAGATTGCTAGATTAAAAATCGAGCATGATGGATTAATACATGGTACAAAGCCGTAGGCCGATGTGAAAGTTATGTTCCATTTTCTAGTGAGCCACTTTTATTTGATCGAGTAACCATTATGTTTACTAATCGAAAGTATCGAAACCCCAAGTATAAACTGCCTAATGATTTCACGATTTGATATATTCGCTCAATGGAACCGAAGAATCCACAGTTCGACCTGGGCATGAGACCTTAGTACCTAAAATTTGTAATTTAGATTTAGCCTTCCTGTTGTCTTCCGGCAAAAAACTAACAATTAAATTGTATTGTTATGTGGACGGTGATACTCCGTCTTTCCTTCTATCTTCTTCTAACATAAGACTACCCATTCGAATTGAACGAATTACTCAGTAACATAGTTTTTTCGTCTTATGCTGCTGCAACAAGCCGCTAGGATCTCTAATTTAACATGCATTTATAACTCCACTCTTCTTCCCCTCAAGTCGATTTTCAAAGGCATGCTGCCTTGCCTCAATTATCCAGCATAGTCAATATCCTCGTAAGACTTTCAAGCTATTTCCAACCTTATCTCAATGTCCAATAAGTTACAAACGATTCGCATGGTACAACAAAGTTTCGCGTCGTATTCGATGGATGATAAAAAAGTTCGACTACATTTGAAGTAGAATTAAACTGATTTTAAATGTGGCGATGCTGAGAGCTAATTGTATATGTTAGTTAGAATAATATCTAGTCTTACGAGGATATATTTGTGAGTAAACATGCACACTCTGCCGCACCTATATCCAAGCAGGTCTGCCTTAGGTCCAATCATACACCCAGTAAACTCAGTATGTTTATAAGGAAAGTATAGCTATTAGCTATATACCATTAATATTAATATATACATAAACTTAAATATGACCTATGACTTAAATATGATGTGTCTGTTTGATGACATCAACATATATATATTTTTTTAATGAAAATTCTGCGAAACAATAAATCTATGAAACTTCTGTCTGCGAAACAACGTACAACCCCTATGACTTAAATATGATGTGAACCATCGGAATTGCTAGGTCAAATTTAGTATATTTCCTATTCTAACCTAACCTACTTTTTTGGTAGATCTTATTGGGTTCTATACAATGGCATTTTAACTGTACCTAAAAAGTTAACGGTTCCAGAAAAAAACGTTTCTATGAAATGAAAATTCTGCGAAACAATACATTCGATGAAACATTTTTCTGTAAAACAAGGGGACACCAATTCCGATACTAAATTAGAATTTTATTAATTCAAAAATCAAACAAAACAAGCAACTTCTTTTACTTCATATATATGCACTACACATACAATATCACTCCATAAATGGGACCTATTTTCCATTGACCATATTTGTTCCCTTATATAGGACGCGGGATCTTCGGAAGATATGTCATTGGCTCCTATTTGCCGCAGTCGGTAGGATAAGGCCTTATTTACACAGGTACGAGACTCGCATGCGATTTTCACTACATTGCGCGGTTTGATAGATCGATTGAATTATTTATACCTCGGCAACCCGCAATGTAATGAAACTCGCATACGAGTCTCGTACGTGTGTAAATAAGGACTAAGGATCGGGACTTTCAACTACAAATATTGTGTACCTATCAATACCAGCTCAATTCACTATGACTGCTGTATCAACTTACAAACAATAATATATATATTATATGTATTCTAAAAATATGGTTAAATATCCCTAATAATGTTAAATATAAAAATTATATAATATAAGATAGTACAGACGAGTTAACCAACGCGTTAGGCGAAGAAAGTATCTCATAATACTGCATTCATCCTAGTAAAGAATATTACCTGCATGAATGATTAGAAAAATCCACCACAAGTGTTACAAGAGTAACATTAGGTGAGGTTATTGGGCAAATGATCGATACCAACCGATTTTATAGTTATAATTTTTATATCAATTTATCCTTCGAGTTTAAGTTTTGAGTTATTGTATTCTCCGTCACTCGAATAGGAAGACAGAGATAGTGTTCATTCAGCGAACACTACAGCAACGAGACAAGCAAACCAAAAAACAAAATTAAAAAAGAACACTCAACTAGCCCCTTATTTCACCAAAACAAGCGACAGTTGCTGATGTTCACAATTGAGTATAAATTGCTTGCCCCACATGACACTAAACATTAGCATCACATGACATGGCGACCCAGCAATGTACCTCTACAACTGTCAATGTTAATTTGGTAAAATATTGGCAAAGCGAATGGTAGAAGAGTAATTCCTTCGCTGTAGTGTACCCTTAATGAATCAAATGATCAAATGTTGTATAAAATCGGTTGTTAACATGTAATTGGCGGTAAGTGGCATGTCACATGGGGTCTGGCACTCACAAAGCTTCGTCGGCGCCACAAGCGCGTCGCTATGGTCGCTTGCTGTAATCAAACATCATGGGTACTAGCTATGACCAGGCTACGGTCTAACCCGATTCAGTGGACAATGAAAATGGATGTGGTCTTTGGATCCTAAGTATGGTTCCAGATTTGTCTACGCACACAACAGGATGAGTTGTCTATTCTATGTAACCTACAAGTTATAACTTTACAGTTGATTATTACCACGGTGTCTGTGGGCAATGGTAATGCAAATTGGTAAAAGTTTGAATGCAGGGATAAGTTCAATGGAATCTCATTTCATCATTTCTTCGTGTACTACCAAAGTCTAGTCCCAAAATATATTTCCTCGGGCTATTTATACGATATGGATGGTTTAATTTTACAAATTTTATTTAACTAGCAATGTTTGTTTGTATGTAATTTCAATTAAAAATAATACACAGCGTCTTTGAGTTATCACCATCTAGAATAATTTCTTTTTCATCTATACGTTGAAGATTTACTTTGGCAATGGTTGTGAATGACTTATTTTTCTGCGAAATTAGCGGAGTTATTTATAAAATCGGAATCTCAATAGTCCCCTTAGTATTATATATACTATAATTTTGTTCTTTTGCGTAATGTAAACCAATATCTTTAATGTATTTGTTCATTCACTATTACGAGTACCTATGAAATGAAGAATTTCCAGTCATTAATTTATAAGACCGTTGGAACAGTCAATTTAATTTAAAGCCCATTAAAATTGTTCGACCTTTGTACATTATCAGTAATCAATAATCAAAAGAACTAGTATTATAGTAATTATAGACAAATGTCTTGCAAGAATGCGTGTTCATTCACAGAGATCTAAGTCATTATTACGAAAATGTAAATAGCAGTAAATAAGCCGGCAACTCATTTGGCTGTAGTTAGTCGTGGTAAATCTCCTTCCTTAATTTAAAAAAACAAAAGAGATGCAGTGCCAAATTTTCTCAACGACTTAGTAAGCAGAGTCAAATAATCGTATGAGAACCTACTCTTACCTCCTTGCACTAAATTTTTATGTGATTTAAAGAAAATATGTTTCTATTCAGCGCATATCGACAAAGCCGAGTGGCTTTAATCTTGGCTACATATTTGAAATATACATTACGCATTAATCGGGTTTAGAGGATATGTCGGAACGAGTACCGAGTACATACTATTACTTCTGGTTTTGCAATATTGGCAGGAAATATCGAAATGATTGTGACTGACAGAATGGATCAAAGTGTGTCTGGCACTGCGCGCACCATATGTCGGCCTGCAGCCAACTTTTATGTATCCGGGTCATTATGGCACTTTGAGCTTCAAGAATTTTCTCCAACAGGCAACATACCTCTAGGAATATATCCGCGCAATCATGTGACAGTAGGACCAGCGTCCCGATCCTGTGCAGGTTGCAGACCCAGCTGAAGGACAGCAGCATTATAGTGGCGAGGTGGTGCACGAACATCTGCCAGAAGTCCTTGCGGCGCACGTCCCAGAACTGGGACATCGTGAGCGACCAGTAGAACGCTGACGAGATCATGTAGTACCACCACACGTCGTTGGTTAGACCCTGAAAAGAGGATAGTCTTTAAGGAACGACCGTCTTAATGAGTCATCGCGTGTGACGGGCTGACGGGATAGTTTAGTTTATTTATTATTTAACATTTACATGTCATTTTATACTTAAAATATCTTTATCTACACACATATCATAAATCCTCTAATATGCGTTCGGAAACCGTAGAAAATGACTCTCATTTCAACATTCAATGAATTTATGGCAATTTTCTTATCTGTGGCTAAGGCTACAGCAGTAATAAAATATTTCATTTTAATCTCATATATGATGTTAAAATATTACGTCAAACAAAACTGTCAAAATTTAAATGTCAAAGTTGACATGTCCCTATTCTAGTATCACTGAAAATTCAAATTCAGTCGATGCGAAATGTCAGCTCGATGTTTTTTTAGTATATATCGCACGAAATTTGAGCTAGAACGACATGATCACATCAGAATAAGGACTCTTTACTTTTTAAAATAACATTCAGGTATCGGTTGCCAGTTCTGATTTCGATATTTCCGCAACCGTGCAAAAAAGGTTGTATTAACACAATTATTGTATTTATTTACTACGGTTTCTGAACCCATCTTAGAGTAATTATAATATGTGTGTAGATAAAGTAATGTATGCAACTGTACATAATTAGGCATTAAAACACTCGTGTGACCTTATTATGAAACTCGCCTTCGGCTCGTTTCATAAAACACACTCGTGTTTTGATGCCCCTCATTATGTACCAGTTGCATAAACTACTATTCTTTCTACCATCGGACGAGCAGGGATACGGCAAGGCGACACCGTTTTACGGTGGCAGTTCCTAAAACTCGCACGAAGCGTTTTGCTTCCACTTTTATCGTGAGAACAGCCAAGCTGTGGAACTCCTTGCCGGATTCCTTGTTCCCTGTAAACTACAACCTTTCGGTCTTCAAGGCGAGAGTGAATCGGTATTTACTAGGTAAGCGCGTTCCATCCTAGACCGCAATATCGCTTACCATCAGGTGATTTGTGGTCAAGCGCAAACCTATACTGAATAAAAAAAAATTAGCATGAATTCACTAAACGATCGTCAGAATGTACAGTCGAGGGCATAAATATGTATACATTTTTGGATCTTATTTCAATGCAATAAGGTGAAAAAGTGTATACATATTGGTGCCCTTGACTGTAGGTAGATATATGAGTAACAATATATGTTAAAAATTAATATATATATATATAAAATTTAATATCAATAGGGGTAAGAGGGGGGACGTCAAAGGGTAGCCTACCCTTCCGCGCAGTCTTAGTTAAGCGGTCGACCTATACCTAGGCACCATAAAAAAAATTTTTTTCAAGTTTGTTCTACCGTTTTGTAGACATCATTAATAAATCATCATCATCATCATCATTTTCAGCCTGTAATCGCCCACTGCTGAGCATAGGCCTCTCTTCGAGTACGCCACTCGTCCCGGTCTTGAGCCAGTCTTATCCAAGAGTGACCCGCGATCTTCCTAATGTCATCGACCCATCTAGCCGGTGGACGGCCGACGCTCCTTTTGCCATGAATTGGCCACCAGTCTGACACTTTCTTGGTCCACCTGCCATCACTCTGCCTAGCAATGTGTCCTGCCCAACTCCACTTGAGTTTGGTAATGACATCTCCGACGTCACGCACTTTCGTGCGGCGTCGGATCTCGTCATTCCTCACTCGGTCTTGCAATCTAATGCCGCATTAATAAATACTCATGCCAAATTACAGCTTTCTCTAGTACTAACGGTTACAGAGCTAAGCTGGGCGGACGGATGGACGGGTGGACGGACGGACGGACGGACGGAAATGGCGAGGCGAGACTATAAGGGTTCCTTGTTTACTACGGAACCCTAAAAAAACGAAATACAATGTAAAATATTTTTGATCGGCTAATTCTTAGAAATCGAATCGTGCGCCGCTCTGAACTGGCGGAGAAACAAATAGGTAGGATTTGATTTTCAGATATTAAAAAATCCAAAGTAGGTATTGTTTTAGTGAAGTTTTGCTGAGGAAAAGAGTCTATATTTGTCTATTTTCGTCAGCAAAACTTTACTATAGCATAGCAATACATTATTAAACTACACACTACACAGTGAAATTGATTGTATTTTTCGTCATCTAAACTCTCATAAGAGGAAATAATGAATAAAACTTCAGTAAGACATTCATTGAAATTTGTCCAATGAAAGGTATTCTCGAAATGTTGCGTCTTGTTTTTTCGTACGATACATTTCCGACAGAATTACGACAGGCCTAGACGATTTAAAGCAATTGCATTACTTATCGTTTTACAAACAGATAAAGGTTTATCTTAGTAACGCGCGATTCCGGTGTAGTAAATACTTGAATGGTGATATTCGGATTTTGTTATCGGACTCGCACATTCATCGGCATTCAACATACAACGCATGGATTAAAACGTGTTTTACGCTCGTTAACATCCCCGACGCACCGTAAATCTGGCTCTGATGGAATCACTATTAATTAGTAGATTATGTCTCAAGGTGGTCTCAAGGGAGCAAAATGACGTACGGCGAGAGCGGTTTATTGAATCCTGAGCGAAGCGAGGGATTCTAAAGTGGAATCATGAGTGTAGCGAGGGATTCAAGTGTTTACGCCCAAGACGGACATAATTTGGCTACCGTGTGACACATACTGCTTTTCACACCTTCTATGAGGAAAAGAGTAGATGTTGCCCTTAAATGTCCGAGGAAAAGTACGACTTTGATCAACAATGGACACTTTTCTGGATAGCAGGTGGGAAAACTAACTAGTCATTATCGTCAATGCAACTCACCTCATGCGGATACCCGATGTAACAATAGTCTATGTCCCACAACGAAATCTTGTCCCATATTATAAACATGCCGAAGGAGAAGTTGTAGAGATAGAACGTGCAGCGTCACGCGTTCGCGCAGAACTTGACGAGCGTCGAAGGCTTGTCCTGCGACCGTCACAGACGTCTACTTACTACTACTACTAGTCATTACAAATTACAACTGACCTGATGCGGATACCCGATGTAACAATAGTCTATGTCCCACAGCCAAATCTTGTCCCACAGTATAAACATGCCGAAGGAGAAGTTGTAGAGATAGAACGTGCAGCGCCACGCGTTCTCGCAGAACTTGACTAGCGTGGAGGGCTTGTCCTGAGAGCGGCGCAGGCGCCACCACCGCTCCACCTGCCGCTCCGACATGTCTAGCTGCTTCGCTAGTGCGCATATCTGGAAAAAGATGGCGGATCATAAGAATAAGATATTTTAGTTATATGAATTTTACAGTGGGAGTGCTCGTGGCCCAGTGGCGCCCGCGTGCGGTATGCGAGGTGAAGCAACGTCGGCCCAAGTCAGTTATTGGATGGGTGACCGCTTTGAGTGGTTATTAACCGAGTGCACACGAGCGCGGGTGAGCAATGGTTGTGTGTTAAGCTATTGTCATTGTGTGCGTCAGCGTAGGAGCTATGAGTTCACGTTGTCTATGTGTTCGTATGTGTCACAACTACAACAATGGCCAAACCGCGCTCGTGAGATAAAAGTACTATAAATAACATACATATCGCGTTAGACGCGTTTAAACAAGTCTTTTAAAAGTAACAAGCCTGTACCCTTACCATGAGTTTGCAATGTTTGCATTACCGTACTCGCTAGCGACTGCGTAAACGATTTAGTATGAACAAAAGACCAGCGCCTCTGGCGGTTACGCAATAGAACTAAGAATCGCCATACTAAATCGTTTACGCAGTCGCTAGCGAGTACGGTAATGCAAACATTGCAAACTCATGCTAAGGGTACTGATGTACGGTACGACGGTTTTAAATAACGTGGTCGTGTCGGAGGTTTCCTCTGGATTTTCCCTCGGCTAATACCTACTCTCCAACCGCGCATTCCTATCGTTTTATTGGTATATTAACGTTATGGTACGAACCCGAAGGATATAACAGTAGGCAAAGGGCTTCTGTATCTTTAGGTTAGTACCTTTCGATAGACCTTGAACCGTATTCGATTTTATTTATATTACATCCATCAATTCCATTCCAACACATGCGTTCTTCCCACGATTACTAGATTCTACACGAAGTTTTCTACTTTCAGTCGCCGATACTTAATTATTTAATCCATTTACGCCGGCACCTAAGGGACAAAATTTTATGGTTTTAATCTTGGAATTACATAGCTATTTAAATTTGTGTGGCCTTATTTGCCTAGTTACATTAAAGAGCTACACAGCTATTTAATGTCTAGGACGACGCAACGGACGAAATTAATAGTATCTAGTTTTGTACATGTAGATGTAGATAACTACAGACAATTAATCAATATACTTAATCACAAAGGTAAAACAAGACCTAATTAAAATCAGCTCGAACAATTACTTGTTATAATTAGCATTCCAGGAAGTTTATTCACGATTGGATTGTAATTGAATGAGAAACGCATTAGCGTCAATAGCAACGATGAAAGAGTTCCACGCGGACGAAGTCGCGGGCAAGAACTTGTAATAATATTAGTCAAAGTTGTACTGTTAAGCCGGGTTACTTTGACCCAATGGTGGGTTACTATGGCCCATATAAATTATGAATAATCATAATCATCATAATCATAATTCTTTATTTCAGACCAAGTCCATATGAATACAACACAGTTACAAAGTTAATATTAAAATTACATTTCATTACTCAAAATTATTAAGTGTTAGTATCAATAAAATCATCATCCTCCTAGCGTTATCCCAGTACAGAGGATGCCTTGGGTCCGCTACCTAAAATAAAATAAAATAATCATTCTTAATCTAAGGTTAGGGATACACAAAATAAAACAGACACAATATTGGCTACGGACAGAACCTGTATGGCTTGCCTGTCAGCACATGAACCATGTGGCAATGGTTCAGGTACTGACAGTCAAACCTTGCTGCAAATGCCCTCAGGATGCCGTTGGAGCTGCCCCACACCCTACGCGTCAGAGATGTGCATCTTTTACGCATGGTGGTGTAGAAACAGTCCACCCTAGCTTCAGACATCCCCGACGCACTACAGTACCGAGGCAGCCCCATCACCATCCTGAATGCATTATTGTACTGTACACGCAGGGCGCTGTATTGCTTTTGCGTATATGAGACCCACAGACTGCTCGTGTAGAAGGTTGTACAAAAGGCTCTAAAGAGAGTTATTTTAACCTCAGCCGAGCAACGAGCAAATCTGCGGGCCACCATGTTCGCTCTAACAGACAATGCCCTGCGTTCTCGCTCAATATCTGCATCATCTTTCAAGTCAGAGGTTACCACGTGTCCAGGATAATATGACCCAATCTTAGGTCAGGTACTAATAAAAAACACACGTACTAGGCTATGGGCCAGCTAGCCAAATTTTAGAAAACGGTATAATTTGGGGGTACCAAGTTTCCTTCTTACAGTAGTTAGACAGGCTTATTATGATGTGAAAAAACCATGATTGCCATCTCAAAGTAGTAGCTAATAGAAATGGCGGCCAATCCAAGATGGCGGATGTCGAGTTTTAAAAATCAATTAAAAACTCGAGAACTATTTATCCGATTTTGTTACAGTTTTTTTTAAACGAAGGATCCAAATGTCTGCTTTAAATTGTGTTATATGAATTGTTTCGATAAAGTCAAGCATTCATTAGTAATTAAAAGAAATATAGATTTTTCTATTTTTTTTTTTTTACTTAATTTTTATTTAAAGATGTTTTTACGGAATATCTTGTATATTACAAAAAAAATCTTCAGACAAAATATGTAGTGTAATAAATTACCTTTAATTTCATGTATTACATGTATGGATCAGAGGCTAAAAACACATGCAAAACATGAATATGTGTTTACTTCCGTTGAAATCTATCGTTAACTAAATAACTGCATATAAAATAAACAGCTTCAAATACATTGTTTTCAATCAAATTAATCGTAAATTAGTAGGGGTGTATGGAATAATCTAATGTTTACCGATGTTCTTGTGATTTTTAGCATTACAGATACTTACACGCGACACTGTCGTGACGTCGACAACGCTTCTTTGTATGAAAGTGCTACGTCATCAGCCTGCTGATGCGACAGTGTCACGTGCTACAAATTCCTTCCTACCCTAAGTAGCCGTAATCATGCTGAACTTCACAAGAAAACTGTTTTTTTTTCGATATTTCCATTCATCATCATCTTATTCAGCCTGTAATCGCCCACTGCTGAGCATAGGCCTGTCTTCTAGTACGCCACTCATCCCGGTCCCTTGCTCATCTCATCCAGGAGTAACTCGCAGTCTTTTTAATGTCATCGACCCTTCGTGCTGATGGACGACCGACGCTTTTTTTTGCCTGTAAGTGGCCACCAATCTGTTAGAGTTTTTGTCCACCTGCCATCACTCTGTCTGGCAACATGTCCTGCCCAACTCCACTTGGGGTTTGAAATGACTTCTCCGCCGCGACGCCATTCACGCGGATTTCATAATTCCTCACTCGGTCTTGTAGCCTAATGCCGAGGATGGCCCGCTCCATGGCTCTCTGTGCTACCCGCGTACTTGCACAGCCTTATTTGTGAGCACCCATGTCTCGGCACCATACGCCATGGTGGGCAGGACACAATTATTATAGAGACGAGTTTTCAGGTAAGTTTTTATTTGTAAACATAGGTTACAGTTTACAGTGGCACTATGTTTCCCCGGTAGGCATACAAATTTAAATTTAATCTAACATTACAATTCATAATTATTAAATAAAAGTATTATTTACAGGCTGTAATTACAATCAGTAAGTCCCAGAAATACAATAAATTACAATTAATATGTCCCAGAAATACAATGAATTGCAATTAATATGTCCCAGAAATACAATGAATTCGTAATAAAATACTATAATTAAAAGTCAAATTAAACAATGTAACATTAAAGAATTCAATTAGATATGTTGTCCGTTAAAAGACACTGCGGAACGTGAACAGATTTGAGGATGGAGACGAACCTGCATTGTTGCCGAATTGTACAGCTCCTGAAGCACCTTGATATATCGAGCATCGATTGAGCAGCGTTGGAGAGAGTCAAACACGGCCCAGCGCTCTACACTGTCGAAGGCCTTCTCGTAATCGACGATATTTCCATTCATCATCATCATCATCATATCAGCCGAAAGACGTCCACTGCTGGACATAGGCCTCCCCCAAAGAGTGCCACAATGACCGGTCCTGCGCCACCCGCATCCAGCGGACTCCCGCGACCTTTACCAGGTCATCAGTCCACCTTGTGGGGGGTCTACCCACGCTGCGCCTTCCGGTCCGTGGTCGCCACTCGAGAACCTTTCGGCCCCAACGGCCATCAGTTCTACGTGCAATGTGCCCCGCCCACTGCCACTTAAGTTTAGCGATTCGAAAGGCTATATCGGTTACTTTGGTTCTGCTACGGATGGCCTCATTTCTGATGCGATCACGCAGAGAAACTCCCAGCATAGCCCTCTCCATTGCCCTCTGAGTGACTTTGAGCGTTCTTATGAGGCCCATGGTGAGCGACCACGTTTCCGTACCATATGTCATCACTGGCAACACACACTGGTCAAAGACTCTCGTCTTGAGACACTGCGGAATATTGGACGAAAAGATATGCCGTAGCTTCCCGAACGCTGCCCAGCCGAGTCGGATTCGACGATTGACCTCTTTCTCAAAGTTGGACCTACCTAGCTGGACAGTCTGTCCTAGGTATACATAATCGTCTACAACTTCGAGCGTAAAGCGTCCGATTGTAACGGGAGTTGGTGCTACATGGGCATTTGACATGATCTTCGTCTTATCCATGTTCATCCTTAGACCAACTCGCTCGGAGGCTTTACTGAGGTCATCGAGCATTGTACTTAAATCCTCCATGGTTTCAGCCAAGACTACTATGTCATCAGCAAACCGAAGATGAGTGATATACTCGCCGTTTATGTTGATGCCTAGCCTTCTCCAGTCCAGATTCTTGAAAACATCCTCCAGTGCATATTTCCATTAACACTTATTAAATAGGATTCCGATTAGTGATGATGTCGTCCCAGACGTGTTCGTCGACATCCTGGAAAAAAATATTTAAGGGCTAAGGCCCGGAAACTTTACGCGCATGGGCTCGAACGTGACTCGCGAACCGAATTTGGTTTTGAAAATACGGTCGCATGAAGTACAGTGAAGCTGTCCGCTACTGTTATAGGTATATTGATAGGAGGGTTTAGGCCGTGACTTACGGAGCTGGCGTTTGGCGTCTAGATCTTCAAGACGAGAGCGTTCGAAGGTAAAATTGTCTCATCCACGACTTGAGCGCTTCATGGACAACGACCTGAAGTTAGTCTGGTGGAAGATCGTAGCTAGACAACACAAGATGACATCCCAGCCAGACAACAGCCTGTACGAGATTAGAACAGCTGTTTAAAAGCTCAAAAACAAAAGGCTTACGGCCGTTTGAGAACTCCAAAGACATGGAACACAGACGAGGTGGTGCTGTTCTTCAAGAAGAGTTACAACACCCTAGGTACTGAAGAAATACCGACCCGCACGCACGCACGCACGAAAGGTGGGCTACTAATGACCTGGTAAAGGTCGGGGAGCCCGCTAGATGTGTGTGGCGCAGGAGAACGCCTTTTTCTCTCTCTTTGGGGGAGGCCTATGTGGCTGTGGATGTCTTTCGGCTGATATGATGAGTTCGCCTTTGTACCAAAATGTCCTTATTTGTTTGTATTTTTTGTGTTTTTTTTTGTGTACAATAAAGTTATTACATACATAGGTACATACATACATGATAATGAAATAACACCGTCGATAGATTGTCCATCTTTACGAGGGTGCGCTTTACTAAATAGTCCTATCTCGCCACATATTACACACATAACAATCTAGTTTAGTTTGGCACATATTTTCACTGATAATTTTTTTATTTAAACCGAATACTAGTTTTTACCTAAATCATAACAATTCAAAATTAATAGATTCGATAAGTTGCGCGCCGGATTGCGACCATTTGGAGGAGTTGAGGAACTGAAAGGACAATTATCAATAATTACCAAATAAAATGCATAACTCCTGAAATATTCAGGGTCTGTAAAACTCTTTAATTGAAAAAAACTTCGGGTGGTGGTCACAAAATGACGCTAACGACGATGATGAGTAGGTAATTGCTAAAATCAAAACATATTTTTTACGCGCTACAACTTCTATCTGAAGCTTTTTGTTCCGTATGTAGCCATTTTAGTCAAATATTTCAACAGAAGTAAACTCAAATTCGTGTTTATTTGTATTTCTAGCCATCCGACCCAAACATGTTTGGCATCACATTAAAGATAATTTAATACACTACCTTGCGACATTTAAAGCTTTTTTGTAATGTGCGAGATATTTTGTAAAAAGCTTGACTTAAAAAAAAGTATCAGAAAAAAGGAAAAAAAAAAACAATATTTTCTTAATTACTAAATAACATTTGACTTTACCGACACAATATGTTTACAAAATTTCAAGCACACATATAGAGCTATGGTTTCAAAAAAAGAGCAATGAAATCGACCGAATAATTTTTGAGTTATGATTGATTTTGTAAAACTCAATATCCGCCATCTTGGATTGGCGGCCATTTTTGTTAGCTACCATTTTGAGATGGCAATCATGGTTTTTTAACATCATAATAAACCTATCTAACTCCTGTAAAAAGGAAACTTAGTACCCCCAAATTATACCGATTTCTTGGGTGGCCCATGGACTATACGTCGTAACTTTGCTCTGAGTGGACGTGCGCTTCGTTAATTTTAGTAGTTAGGATTTTTAAATTCATTTAATTTTAATTTAAAGTTGTTAATTATCGGTGCCTCCTTGTTTCGCCTGGGATGTCCTCCATATCTCATGGCGGCCATATTGCAATGTGTCGGACCTCTCGCTCTGCTGTGGAAGTGTGTTTGAAGTGCTGAGTGCTGGCTGGGGCAAGTGATCGAAGTTGCATCTTTTTGTGTTTTTCTCGGATTTGAACCCGAGCTCGCTGCGCCTGTGTCCGGCGCTCTACCGCGGAGCCACGGTTAACGAATGCGTGCGGCCGAAATTAGTCATCACTATCGGCGCTAGCGCCGCTACAACAGAATCTTTAATCTTATTATACAGTACATAAGGTTCATATTGGAAGATGCTCTGCGTAGCATGCAATCAAGCCATTGAGGCGGACGACCTGTTAAACTGCGCAGGATGTCGTGGGTCCTACCATTTGCACTGTTTGAATTTCACCAAGGAAGACTTGGCAAATATCGCAACTACGAGTACATGGATGTGCTCGTTCTGTACCCCGGTAAATAGTCGCCGTCGAAGAAATAACATCACGCCAGTGCGGACCTCATTATCTGAAACGACACTGAATGACTCTGTAATGTCGTGTGATATCACATTAGACGAGTCCAGATTACCTACGAATACTCATAATGACAATAGTGGTGGCCTATGCACTCCCCCTAATAATTTGAGCTCACATAACCAGACTTCCTCCCTATCTACACAGCACGCGGACTTACTAAACAGTATCCTCGTCAAAGTATCTGAACTGCAGATACAGTTCTCAGCTATCCAAACGATACAAGCAGATATCAACCAGGTGAGGTCGGACGTGACGGAGATGAAGCACAGTTTGGATTCGCGACTGGATGAAATGGCTGGGCGACTTGATACTATCGAGTCCCGAGTGTCAGGATTAGAAAAATGTAAAGCCGAGATAGATGAGATAAAAATAGTTGTGAACGAGGTAGTGGCAGATATGCGTAGGAATGAGCAGTGGGTCAGGCGATCCAATATCCAAATTAATGGGGTTCCTGAAACCAGCGGTGAAAATCTCTACACAATTTTAAAAACTATAGGAGGCGTTAGCGGATATCCCCTTAATGTTGCAACTGATATAGACTTTGTGACCCGCGTCGCCGTGAAGAACGACAGGGATAGCAAGATGCCAAAGCCTATAATCGTCAAACTACAAGCTCGCTATAAGAAAGACGACTTCATGTCATCTCTACGCAAATTAAAAAACCTGAAGGCATCTGATCTGGGATTTTACAACAACAATAATCGAATATATATCAACGATCACTTGTTAGGCTATAATAAATACCTGCTTAAGGAGGCTAAACACAGGAAAGCTCAAAAGGGTTATAAGTGGTGTTGGGTGCAAAACTGTACTGTAATGGTCCGAAAGACTGACAATTCACCTATTTTGTACATAACGTCTGAAGCCGCTTTAAACAAAATAACATGAGTGTTAACTGTGCAATTTATTTATTCTTTCTGAAGTCGTTATGGCTTACTTATAAAAATATTGTTGAACAGATCTCTTATTGCAGAATCAAACTGTGTGCGTTGAATTTTATTTTATTCTTGTTTTTCCTTCTTACGAAGAAAGTAATATGTTTCGTACATGCTCATGCTCACATTGCAACAATTATTTTAGGCCGGGTTAAGGACGTAAAACAAGTTCTTACATGCAAAAAAATCACGCTTCTAAGTAATAATATTATCAGTACACAACGTATTATACATATGAAATATATTAAATATTTTTTTATTGATGACCTATAGTTTTTACTATCAGAATGCTCGTGGACTTCGCACCAAGACATCAGAATTCCTACGAAATATATTAAACTCAAACTATGATTTTATCTGTATTTCTGAAACCTGGCTATTGCCTGGCATTTTTGATTCCGAGTTATTTGACTCACGTTACTCTGTTTATAGGACTGATCGAGATTGTGAAAGAATGGGGGTAACGAGAGGTGGCGGTACGCTTATTGCTGTGCGCCGCGAGTTTCGGGTGGACATTCGCGGCGTACGGCCCATTGTCGACCTCCCCGACGCCGACGTAACTTGCCTGAACGTTCCCCTCACTCAAGGTCCTTTGACCACAAGGCTCAGACTATTTACATGCTATTTTCCTCAAGGAAGAGAACAAACCGACTCTCAATTATCATTTTTTGACTATTTATCTAATTTACATACTGATTATCCCGATGATGTATTTTTAGTCATAGGTGACTTTAATATCCCTGATGCAATCTGGATTCGTGATGATCAGTGTACACAAGCTCTTAAATTAGACAACCCTAATTTTAATTCCCTTACTTTGCAATTGTCCGCGTTTTTGCACTTTTGTAACTGGCAGCAGTATAATCATATACCTAATAAAAATGGCAGACAGTTGGATTTGGTTCTCTCTAACCGAAACCTCGAAGTTAATATCGTGGACCCATTAGTACCGATTGACGCTCATCACCCAGTCTTCTCTGTAACGACTGATATAGGTTCGATTGAGAATCACTTAAAACCTGCATCACGAATTATTCGCCGTTTCTACGCAGCTGATTACGACATCATCAACTCGAACTTAAGCCAGATTGATTGGGAATCTCATTTAGACACTATGAACATTGAAAGCGCCGTTGATTGTTTTTATTCAATTGTTAATAAGATTATAAATGATTTTGTTCCCGCTAAAACTATTTCAAACAACCATAGTAAATATCCCATTTGGTTCTCCTACTCTCTTATCAGCTTAATAAAGAAGAAAAATAGAGTTCATAAAAAATGGAAAATTTATAATAGATCTTCTGACTATGATGCTTTCTCTAGTCTTCGTCTCAAAGTTAAAGCCATGGAAATTACGTGCTATAATTTATTTATATCTAGGACTGAAAATAACATTAGATTTAATTCCAAATCTTTTTGGTCATTTATAAAGTCAAAAACAGATAGAAATAACACTGGTTTTCCCGACACTCTATATTTAAATGACAGGATAGCGAGTGATGGAGACAGTATGGCCAACTTGTTTAATGATTTTTTTCAATCGGTTTTTGAACCATTAGATACTACTTCTCCCTCACTTAATTTCAAGTTTAATCCCTCAATAAATGTCATAAATAGTATCGAAATCACAATGCCATTGGTTGAGAAGTACCTTAAAACATTAAACGAATCGAAAGGAAGTGGCCCTGATGGCATTCATCCTATATTCTTAAAGCGTTGCAGTAGAACGTTAGCATTGCCGGTATTTTTGTTATTTAACTGTTCTTTAAAATCAGGGGTTATACCCAAAGTCTGGAAACAATCGATTGTTGTACCAATATTTAAGAACGGCAAAAAAAATGAAATTAAAAATTATCGTGGTATATCAAAACTATCGGTTCTTCCAAAACTGTTTGAAAAGATTATTTATGATACTCTATACCCAATAATAAGACCAATTCTAATTACACAGCAGCACGGTTTTGTTAATAAAAGGTCTACTGAATCAAATCTGTGTGAATTTCTAGATTATGTAATGAGCGCAATGGACGACAACTATCAGGTTGATGCTATTTATACAGATTATTCCAAGGCGTTCGACAAAATTTCTCACTCTATTTTATTAAAGAAGATAGAACACCTTGGTATTCATGGCGATCTGCTCCGCTGGCTTACATCTTATTTACGCGATCGGACTCAAGCTGTTACTGTCAAAGGTTACACATCCTCTTTCGTTCCGATCACATCAGGGGTCCCTCAAGGTTCTCATTTGGGGCCATTATTGTTCAATATTTATATTAATGACGTCATCACCTGTTTTTCATACTCTAACATCCTGCTATACGCAGATGATACTAAGATTTTTATTACTGTTAAATCAGAAGCCGACTGTATGAAATTACAGGAAGATCTGAATAGGCTAGATACCTATTGCATAAATAATAAACTTTACATGAATATTAATAAATGCTCCGTAATCACCTTCACGCGGAAACAACAACCTATACTCTTTAATTACATGTTAGGGAGCCAATCACTTAAAAGAATATATGAAGTCAAGGACCTGGGAGTATATTTAGATAGCGAAGTCCAACTAACTTCTCACATTGATAAAATTACATCTAAATCCTATAAAATGCTTGGGTTTATTCTTCGTCAAAGTAAGGATTTTAAAAATCCCAAAACATTGTTACTTTTATATAATTCATTCGTTAGGTCACATTTAGAATATGCATCTACAGTATGGAGTCCACTTTATTCAGTTCATGTAAAATCATTAGAGCGTATACAAAAAAAGTTTCTCAAACGCCTTAAATACAAATTTAACCCCTCCGTCTGTGAGAATATTGAAAGTCTTCAGATGCGAAGAGAAAAAAGGGATGTCACGTTTTTATTTATATTAATTAATAACTTGGTCGATTCCCAATATCTAGTAAGCAAAGTGTCTTTCCGCTGCCGTAGCTTCCGGACTCGGTCTACTGATTTATTTTCTATTCCATATAGTCGTAAGAAGTACGTTAACAACAAGTATTTATCAAGTGAGCATGTACAATTTACAATAAAAAATATTCACATATGGATATATTTCAATTAAACCATCACAAATTTGTTTCTGCAATGAAAGCAAGTGCGAAGTAATTAGAATTTAGTTAATAATTTAATTGTTTATTGAGTTTTTGTTGATCATATAAAGTAAAAACTGCACTAATTTCTCCTCTGTAAATTTAGTTTAAACTTTTTTCTGTTTTATTATCACTTTCTATGTTCTACTCTTTTAAAGTCAAATACTTACTTAATACATTTGTTTTTGCTGCATGTTCTCTGTACTCGGAGCAAAAATGTATTAACCTTTGGTGGAAACTGTTTTGGCTTATGTGTGAACTACATTTTTAATTCGATACGTTTGTGTTATACAATGCTGTTTGTTTCCCATTTCAATAAAATAAAATAAATAAATAAAATAAAAGAAAAACGTCGACGGTTAGTCCAAACCAACAATATGGTAATGTGCCATAATTTAAATACAATAAAACTTTTAAATCTTTGTTAAGCGGATGCGTCCTGGGTAGAACCTGGGTAGCCAGACAAGCCAGGACAGAATCCGGTGGCGCTTACGCACAAGGAGACCCGACCCCAGATAAACTGGGAAGAGGGTTGGACAAAGAAGAATAAAGCCTAGACCGAATAAATTCCAGCTATCCCCGAGAGCTAAAGTAACCCGGTTTTACGGTACCTAAAGCTTCTGTTTACTTGCCCTGCTCACACCTACGTGCCACGTCATCGGCTTTTTGCTTTCATTGAAACGCCTTACGTCACTTGTTTTAATATTAGGTCACATGACGTCACGGGATATTCGGATACCGAGTGGTATTAAACAGGGTTGGGCAGATTTGAAATACGTATTTGGAATACAATGAAGCCAGTATTTTGCCCAAACCTGGATTTGACGAAATCTGTGTAGAAATTATGAATTTATTTGCCAATGATTTATTTCTATTTGCAATTGAAGGGATGTTTACAAAAAACAACATATCTGACTAGACTGGTCAACATCTGCTGTCATTTCAATTGATCTTGACAGAGTGTCAACCAGTGTAAGCAGTTATGTTGTTTTTGTAAACATGCCTTCAATTCTATTAAATCAATCCAATCGCTTCTTAGTTCGTTAGTTGAAAGGTAAGTAAGGCTTGTAAACATGTCTCCTGTCATGACATGTGTTAAACATATCTCAGACGACAATTAATCAATTTGATTCCATTCAACACTTATTGATCCGAGGTTCGTGCGTGTTTCAGTGACAGCGTTCCGATTTCTCGACCTAATAGAAAAAGCCTTTGTCTATGGTACGAGTAAATGGATTTTCAACAGCATGGAGATATAATAATAATATAATATATAATAGGTATAATACTGTTAATTTTTAGTTTATATACTCGTATCTCATTCACTAAAGGCGCTACACTGAGAAATTTGGAGATTTTAAAACGCTGTCCTGCCCAGACTAGCAAACAGTAGAGGCTGATTTTCAGATATATGATTCTTGATTATATGATTGTGGTACTAACAATAGCGAAACATGATTGCTTAAAATTTTGTCGATAGAAAATAAATCCAAAGTCGAGTCTATATTTTCCTTTTTTCCTCAGCCTACTAAATCAACGCATTATTAAAAGACACGATTAAGTTAATATGATGGTATTTTACCTCATTTAGGTACTGACAAGAGGAAATTTAATAAACCTACACACAGTCAGATATTTAACGAGATTTGTCTAAAAAGCCATTCTCGGAGAGGGTTGCATCCCGTTTTGTCGTTAGTGAAAAACAAAGGGTGTGTCTTTCAATCGATATATCGCCTTAACGTATAGTGCATATCATCCACGAAGGCGCGCCCCTCCACTGCCCAGCACGTAGATTAGTACGAGTATGAGATTCGCTGTGAAGGGGCGCGTTATCGTGGATGTCACGCACTATATCTTGTGTACTTCTTGTGCATTTTTGCGTGCACTTTGGGGAGGCTTATGTCCAGCAGTGGACGTCTTTAGGCTGATATGATGATCATGATCTCATCACTTGCTTTGAAGAATCCAATGCCCAGCCAGCATTGGGAGTGTATACAGTGAACAAATGTAAATTTTATTCGATTATTTAATGCCATTATACGACAGTGCTTCCATTTCTGTGGACTCGCTCAAGCGGTGTTCGCTCGCCGTCTGCGAGACTTATTGCATATTCATTTGCTTTACGCTGAATAAACAGAGAAATGCTTGTATACTGTAAGCAATAACTGTTGCCTATTAACGTTAACACCCATTAAAACAATTAGTCTGTTAGCTTACTTATAATATGCATATATACATTACATTTATTGATTGATTACACTCGTAAGATTGCTGCTTACATAACATTGCTTTTTTATTTTGTGTTCATAATTGGCTTCATTACTGAAGGGTTGTGTCTGTCTTGAACCTTTTTGGCGACTTAGATAACCTGCCTTCAAAAGCTTAGAAGCTATCGGTTAATAAGAGCTGCCAACCATCCGAGGATTCCGAGAACCAGCTAACCGCTCATCTACCGGGCTCGGAGATTCCCGACGACATTAGTTGCTTGCCTGACGCTTTTAGTTGCCTTTGCCCCAAACACATTTGAAAATTCCAATTTGTGGCGCTTTGGGTCAACAAGATGCTTATACTGTGAAAATTTGAAGACTGTAGCTCCAAGACGGACGCGTCGGTGACAGCAATAGGGCTCCGTTTGAACTTTGAACCCTTCGGGTACGGAACCCTAAAACGCCTGCGGTATCCGACGGCAAAACACTCAAACAAAGACCTATTGAATACTAGAATCAAAAGCGTACTTGGAACCAGAATTACACAGATCGAACCATCAATCAACGTGAATAATGAAAAGTATGGAACCGTATATCAACACTGAAGTGACGATTAATAACGGCACTGTGGTTCGAGCTAATATCACGAAGAGTGTAAATATTGAAGTGATGTTTATCACTACCTTATGGTGAATATCCACCATTATCAAATGTATGAAGACACACTCGAACTCTAGTGGATAGTGGATATTCATATTCAACCTTATGGGCGTCGATTGTTGGCAGCTCATAACATAATGACGAAGTGACGAACGAGTTTCATCACGAAGTTCACACCAATTCATCCGCCTTAAAGTCATACTTTGAAAAGTAATGTTTCATCCACTGGTTGGTCAGTGGTCACCCTCATTTAAAGTCATCATAATCATAATAGATGTCAGTTACTCGTATGATTAGATATTAAGGCAATAACCCCGACGGTGTAACCCCTCCTTTATAACTCTATACAAATATTGCCTTAAGGCCCATTTACACGAAACAATATTCTTGAACAAAAATCCGCAATAATTGTATGCAAGTTTTGCCATTCAATAATTGAATTCAAGAATTGAATCAAAGTGTTTACACATGAGCAATAACCAAAATCTTGAATGAAATTATTGTATACAATTCTTGACAATCAATTTTCTTGACCGTATCTTGTTTACACCACGGACATTTATTGCCCGGCAATATTTGCTTGCAAGTATTGACACGTCTAAACTTTGAGTTGAATCAACTATGGCGTATTGAAGCAATAATTGAACCGATTTACATTGGCAGATTTTCATTCAATATTGAACGTTTGCTGAGGGTAGCACGATGAGCAAAAATAATTTCAAATTTGATAGTTCGGTGATAATTAAATTAATAGAAATTTATAGAGGTCTCGAATTTCTCTGGGACACAGAAAATAAAAACTATAAAAACCGTGAGGCTCGTGACGCTGCCCTTGCAGCTTTTTCTAAAGAATCCGGGGTAGAAGGTTTCGGTCCAAAAGAGATAATGAAAAATCTAAAGGGCAAAAGGACGCAATATCAAGCTGAAAAAAAGAAAGTGAAGAGTTGAATGGGTATCTACTGGTTCCGGCTGTGCTGATATTTATTTATAAGCCAAAACTTGTGTGGTACAATTTGATGGACGGATTCTTACGAAAAACTTCGGAAGCAAGAGAAACAACTTCAAATTTGGTAATGTATGACTGTGTTCTGTCTTTGAATTGTGGGAGTGATTTTATCGAGCAAGTATGAAAACTGAGCTTTGTTCACACGAAACATGTTTTTGAACTCGGCATCATCTTCAGCTCTGATGAGTTCCATGCACAGAGTGTTTCAAGCCCCCAGCATGCTTCTTCAGTGTATCCATTTTCTTGTCCACAATCTTTTATTGCGACGTTTTTCAACTAGTTTTTCCCGTAGCACAGTTGGTATTACAGCAGCGACAAGGAGCACACCTTCACGCACGGAATCCATTGTGAAAACAAAAGATTGATTCACATTTCTTGTATTCAATTAACTACCTAGGCTTTGTTTACATGCATGCCAGTATTGAATTCAAGTTGCTGCTTGAATACAATAATGGCACGTTATGTTTATACAGTGCAATTTTTTTTCTTGCCTCAACTTTCTTGTATTGAATGTTCAAGAACTTGTATCGTCTAAATGGGCCTTTAGACCAGCCCATTTATGGGGACTGCGGTTGTCCTGTCATAAAAGCTGTTATTTATCTTGCTTTGGAACGTCAACGTGTCATGGAAATTTGTGTTTGATGTATGTTTTTTAGTGTGCCGTATACCAAAATTTGTTCAAGGAATGCGATCACTCGGTGTCATAGGCAATTTTCTCTGACAGCTTGATAAACAAAGCTAAAATTCGGTATAAGGTTTGACACCTTGAAAAACCGATAAATGATAAATAATAGAACTTTATTCTGCAAAGTGGCCTACTTGCAAGGCACTTTTACAAGTCAAAATCTAGTACTAAACACCTATCGTTTCTCAAAAGAAGACCACTGCCTGCAAAAACCCTCGACAAGTTGACAGTCAGTCATTTTCTCCCAAAAAAAAAAGATAATACTTAACTTACTTAAAATAAGTAAACTTGAGTATGTAAACAACAAGAAACAGTTGCACAGTTAAAAACTATCACACACTAACACTATGGTGTAGTGACAGTAGCGATTACGCTACACCGCTACACCCTGCACTGCACCTCTATAATATCCCTGTCTGCTGCCCCAATAAACAAATCAAGTGCAATACCAGTATTCTCAGCAGCAATTAGTGGGTGTTACAAAGCGCCGAAACTGGGTCGAGCCAAGGTCCGCTTTTCAGCGTTAATTGGTGCTCAATGAACGCTTATTGTCTCTAAACACCACTGATTGTGGTGCGCGTATGAACCGTAATTGAAGAATACTTGCATGTTTTCGAGGTATGGACAACCGATGAATGGAAAAAAGGTACTTAACACATTCAGGGCCGAGAACGCGATATCGTGTCGTGTTCTCCTTTCGCAGACAGCCCTCGCTACAAAGCAGAAAAAACCGCTCGTCGGCAATGAATGTGTTAAACAAAAACTGATGGTACTGTGCACTTGTACAGGCACCTTCAAATGTGCTCACAATAACCTGTGGCTCACCATACAGTATTATATGCCATCCACCAGGACAATATGACATAAAAATTTGAATCATATTAGTGGCGGAAATAGAATGAATTTTCCTTTGCTTCAAAAAACGTCCGGGGTTACACAAGTGCAACTCTTTGCCTATTGAAAATGTTTTTTATGTCAAGTCGATGGCAAACAAGCGTATGGCCAGGGGCACATGCCTGTCGCCGAGCCTTTAAAAATGTATACACAGTTTTAAGTTCCTGTAAGCGATTGAGTAAGTACTATCAGTAGTCCCTTGGGGTCCCTATAAGAGGAAATAGAAAACAGTGTCATGTTTTGTCTCTATCCCCGACCGAGCGTTTTTTCATGGTCGGGTTATAGGCACACTTCGATAAGCAATACATTGGACATGCAACCGGTTAAATTGCGTAGTAATAAATTTTATATGAATATTCTTTCCCTTACCCCCGGTCGCTCGGTGGCGCATCTATAACTGTGCTATATGTAATCGATTTATAAATATTCATATCTCGAACTTAAAGAATTTCCAAATTTCTCGACTCAACGAACAATGGAAGTTTCGAGTAAACGTGTCGAAGGCCGGCGTAGAACCCGACCTCTGTGTTTATTGCACAAACAAGCCAATCGACTTTGATTTGTCATGGCGTTAATGTAAATAAGATTATTTAATATAATACCTGCAATACCTATCGTCTGTTATTATATTAGCTATGTACTGAAGCTGAGCGGCAAGGTATCATCCCATTTCGTCAAGGTGTCATCCACGAAGGCGCGCCCCTCCACAGCCCAATCAGTAAAATTGCGCATAGATTCGTATGAGATTCGCTGTGGAGGGGCGCGTCGTCGTGGATAATTAAACACGCACTTACGGTCTATATACGCGACTTTTAAACAAGAGGTCGCGCTTTCGAAACCCGGCACGCAGCACTGGATTTTTCAAAAAACCTACGTAGGCTTTCGGTAAAAGAAACCACCGTGAGGAAAAACCGGTCTAATAAGCGGCCCAACAAGATCTAGTTTTTCCTGCGATTTGGAAGCTCAGATGGGCAGTCACTTTCGGAAAATTTGTACCTACGCAAAATCTTGGGAAGTGTCAAAGTGGACCGAAGGGTTCCCTGATCACAACCAGTTCAGGACAGGACATGTCTTCACAAATACAATGCAAAGATGACAGCGAATTGCGATGAGTCAAGGAGAATGAATGAATGATGCGTTTATTCACATAAAACATCATCATCCTCCTAGCGTTATCCCAGTACAGTTGCATCCTGAAGGATGCCTGGGGTCCGCTACCTAATCCCAAGATTTGGCGTAGGCACTAGTTTTTACGCAAGCGACTGCCATCTGACCTTTCAACCCCGAGGGGAAACTAGACCTTATTGGGATTAGGCTGTGTCAAGTGAGTGGGCAACTTGACCGTTAGAAGTTCTCAAGCCGCCCGAAGGCCTCCAACTTGGCTTAACGACTGCTGCCATAGACAGCAACCGGGATCAACGGCTTAACGTGCCTTCCAAAGCACGGGAGCGCTCAGTTAGTAACCACTCAAAGCGGTCACCCATCCAAGTCCTGACCGCTGCCCACGTTGCTTAACCTTAGATACCGCAAGCGGTACGCAGGCGCCGCTGGGCCACGAGCGCTCACATAAAACATATGGTTACAATTAGGTGACAGGGTGTTGAGGTCATTTCATAAGTTTCCCTAATATGTTGAGCCAAGATAGGCATGTGAAAATTGAATTAGGTACCTAAGTTAATTATACAGTAACTAAAATGTCAAAATAAATTAATGAAATAAATAACTACAACATATCAAATTACGATCGAAATAGTGAAACTAGATATTTAGATAGAAAACTGAATGTAATGCGTTCGATTAGTCGTTATTTAAAATGTCATGAGAACCTACTACCTACTTATAGTTTGCACTCCTTAACTCATTATCTACAGAGGCTAATCCTATCCACTATAAAGATATCTCACCAGCCTCATTCAGGATAGAACCCCTGACCCAGTTCGTTAAACACACGAAGCATTACGGAAACACAGTGTTTGGTCAGAGAACTAATTGTTTTCACGTGTTTTCGTCGATGAATAGGTCCTTTATTCGACATTTAGGGTGGGTTGCATTGCACCAAACCATCTGTCAATTGTAAGCTATGGCATGTTTTCTTGGGAACACAGATGCCTGCGCCATATTTAAAGCTGATCAGTTTGTTCGCAAACAATTCTTTCCCGTTATTTGATACAGAGAACAAATACAAAGGAAAGATTAACCGTGATCACGCACGCAGCCTCAGACGGGAATCAAACTGGTTTGCCGGACCAGCATGCTTACCTTTACACCACCGAGATCACTACGTGAACTACGTCATCCAGCGAATCTTTGCCTTGCGTTCTTAAGCCACTACTAGCGACCTCTCTGTATTTTCGTCAAAGGTCTTTAACAAAATACAAAAATTAAATTTTAACCAAATAATTTGATTCGTAACAATAGTAATTCTTTCCCATTTAGAATATTAGTGTAAGCCTGTTTACCGCCGTCGGTAAATTAGGAAAAAATACTCGAACATGGTCCCTGTCTGTACCAGGCCTGTTTCTCTGGCCGCTTCGGCTAAACTCGGCTCAGTCACACCTCCGAGGTGTCCAGATATCCTATCGCGCTAGTTACGATATACATGCTTTGCGGCAAGCACTTGCGAGCGCGATGTCATGAATTCGTCGACGCACGTCACGTGGACCACTGGGTCCACGGAAGATAACGTCGTGTCGTGGCACTTAAGGCGATATATCGATTGAAAGAGACACCCTTTGTTTTTCGCTCACGACAAAACGGGATGCAACCCTCTCCGAGAATGGCTTTTTAGACAAATCTCGTTAAATATCTGACGGTGTGCAGGTTTATTAAATTTCCTCTTGTCAGTACCTAGATGAGGTAAAATACCATCATATTAACTTAATCGTGTCTTTTAATAATGCGTTGTTTTAGTAGGCTGAGGAAAAAAAGGAAAATATAGACTCGACTTTGGATTTATTTTCTATCGAGAAAATTTTAAGCAATCATGTTTCGCTATTGTCAGTACCACAATCATATAGTCAAGAATCATATATCTGAAAATCAGCCCCTACTGTTTGCTAGTCTGGGCAGGACAGCGTTTCAAATTCAAAGTCTCCAAATTTCTCAGTGTAGCGCCTTAATAGCATAGCGGCGCGACATATGCTGAGTGGATGCCATTTTTGCTACCATTAATACTTTAGTTTGTAAGTCTAGTTTAAGTTTACCACTGTAATGGTTTGCAAATTAATGTTATTCTTCTTCTTCAATTCATGATTAGCTGTCATCGGTTTAGACAGAAATACCTTCTGTACGTATGTACTATTACAAATAGGTACTCTTTATTGCACACCTCAATACTCATACTCATACTTAATCATACATTACAAGTCACTAAATCTAAGTTATAAATTAATACATGTCATTCATAACATTTTATCTAATGTATATGTAGTAAGCACAATGTAAACGTTAGTTATAAGAATTTTAAATAAATATTCTAATTCTAAAATTCTAAAAATATTCTAATAAAACTATTACCTACAGAGTATGTAGATTTAAAACTAAACAACAGGCGGAGCGGGCGGGGCAGGAGGTATTGTCTGTCTGTACTATCGACGAGACAGTTAGCTGATCATCCTTGAACCTTATTGCAACTACATAAGGTCTATAATGGTCAGTTACCTGTGTATTCGCCCGTCGATAATATGGTGAAAGATTGAGAATATTGAGATGTGTTTTTAATAAAGGGTGCCGTACTGATTGACCTTTATCGGACCTTTATTTGTTGACACCCGCCCGCATCTGAAATTAGAACTTGGCGCCGCCGATGAAGAGCTGGCATTATTCAGAAAAGAGCGGGAACGCTATGATGCAAGAATTCTGCAGAACTTGTACCAAGAGCTGGTAGGCAGTGAACCAAATGACTCTAATAAACTAGTATTCTTTGATAGTAGTAGAAAGTTAAAAAAGTATATTAGGATAAACAGGTATATTCGGCGTACACAAAAGCTTATTAATAGCAAAGCATGCATTAAAAATTATTCCAAATTAAAGTTAGAGTTATCTGTGATGAAAAATAGGGTCAAAGAATGTAACTTGGAATTAGAAAGCAAGGACTTACAGTCTAAGAAAATGCATGATGAATTAAATAGGTTAAAAGACAAGCTTGAAGCTACCACATTATTGTATGCATCGACACAAAAAGAGTGCAAGGAGCATGTCCAGGCATTCACAAAGTTGTTGGAGGAATGCAAAGAAAATGAAGAGCGCTTTAACTCTCTTATAAATAGTAATTTTTGTAATTGTGGCCATATTCCACCAACAGCTGTCGTGCAACAGGACATGGCCCTTGGCACCCCGGCTACTGTAACGCCTGTCATTAAAGAACAGCCCCTCAGGTTAACATGTACCAATAAAACTATTATTTATTCGGATCAGATTGGATCAGGGCTGGGTTCCATGCTTAGTAAAAAATTAAATCAAAATGTAATAAATTACTGTTATCACAATTCAAGTATCGACCAAATATGTGAGTCAATGTTAAAAGGGCATTGTGATGACAGTACTAACTTAGTAGTTTTATTAGGAAATAGTGTTAGTATTGACAAGTCTGCAATAGATAGGTTAATGTTAACATTAAATATTATTGAAAAATCTGGCATTGGTAAAATTATATTATGTGCGTTGCCATACTCACAGAGTATGACATATCAGTATAACAATAAAATAGCTTATTTAAATTCCTTAATGTACCATGCCACTTGCTTCAATAACAAGTATCATTTCTTTGATACAAATAAATTCATAAAGCGCTTCTCGCTGACATCAGAGAAAATATATTTGCCAAAGAAATATTTAATGACTTTGGTGGACCTGCTAGCGTTTAATTTAGAACCAAACCAATTTAATAGCTCACCTAGCAGACTCCACTATGTTGATAGCGCCATAAATAGCATGCCTTTAAACTAAATTGTAAGACAGCGGAAAAGCCATTGAATATTAATATTTTCCATCAAAATATTCAGGGTTTTTCCAGCAAAGAACTACAAATAGGTTTATTTTTAGATAATAGTGACATTCAAGTTTTGTGTATTACTGAACATTGGCTTAGACAAGAACAGATGATATTTGACTTTGTAAATTTTAAATTAGTGAGTTTCTATGCCAGAAAATCTGCCATTCATGGCGGTTCTCTCATAATTGTAAAAAGCTCTTTTAAATGCAAAGAACGGAAGGATATAGTAAAGTTATCAATTGAGAGGATTGTAGAAATTGCTTGTACAGAACTAGAAAGCTATATAATCATATGTGTATACAGGCCTCCTGCATCTGACTTCTGCACATTTGAATCCACTATGGAAAATGTGTTGAGGTTAGTAACTAAGAGCCAAAAAAATGTTATAGTTTGTGGTGATTTCAATGTTAATTTACTTGAACCATCTAATAATACTGTCAAGTTGTTAAGTTTATTTAAATCTTTTAATTTGATAAATTTGTTCCTTGAGCCTACCCGGGTAGGTGCTACTAGTGCGACCTGTTTAGATAATATTTTTTGTAACTGTGAATGTTTGGATAAGAAAATTTTAAATCGTTTTAACTCTGACCACAGTGGTCAAATGGCATCTTTCTCTATGATTAATCAAGAAGAACAACCCCAAACTATAACATACCGACCCATAACTAGTTCTCGTTTGGAATTATTTAAAAATGAAATTAACCATAATATTTGTATGTTATCACTTTCACAAAGTAATTCGAATAGCATGTATAAAGATTTATTCGGCTTAATTATTAATTGCTTCAATGAAAATTTTTCAGTAAAAACTATTTCTGGGTCAAAAAATAAAAATAATAAGATAAAATTTAGTGATTGGGCTACCGTAGGTATACATAGAAGTAGAAATAGGCTTTATGAACTTTATGGTGAGAGGGAGGTGAACAAGAACAGTGATTTCCTGGACTATGTCAAGAGTTACTCAAACATCTTCAAGAGAGTGTGTTTTGCTGCTAAAGCAAATTATATTAGTTCTAAACTTAAAGTATCTGACAACAAGGTGAAAACTGTTTGGAATATTATAAATAGAGAATCTGGTAAATTTAAAACTCGCGATTATCAAGTCAACATTCTCACGGAAGACCAACAGGTCATGTCAAATAACGATGTTGCCTTGGCATTCGAGAACTATTTTTCAAATATAGCAAGTAGTACTACAAAATGTCTGCAGTCATCTAAAACCCAAGCTAAAGCTTTGCTTTGTGCTAACATTAGTAAATGTGATGTAACGTTTAATTTTAGTCAAGTAGATTCAATCAAGGTTGTTAAAACATTTAAATCGCTCAATTTAAAGAAAACCGAGGATTTATGGGGAACATCAGTAAAAGTTATTAATCATATCATAGATGTCATTGCGCCCCAATTAGCTTTGATTTACAATAACTGCATATCTGAGGGTATTTTTCCTGATCTTATGAAGTTTAGTAAAGTCATACCTCTATTTAAATCGGGTGATTTAAACGACCTAACCAACTTCCGTCCCATATCGATACTACCTGTATTAAGTAAGGTTTTTGAAAAATTAATGTTAAACGATATGCTAATGCACTTTAATAGAAATAAACTGCTTACAAGTAAACAGTTCGGTTTCACAAGAGGGCGCTCCACGACTGACGCTGCATCTGTGCTTATTAAACATATTTACGATATTTGGGAGAATTCCTGTGATGCGATAGGTATTTTTTGTGACCTTTCTAAAGCTTTCGATTGCGTGGATCATGGGACGCTCGTTTTGAAACTTAAACATTATGGTTTGTCTGCTAATGCGTTAAGTCTTATGTCTTCATATCTCAGCAATAGAACTCAAGCAGTTGTTGTAAATGGAACCCAGTCTAGTGGGGCAATAGTAACGTTAGGAGTGCCTCAGGGCTCTATCTTAGGTCCATTTTTATTTTTGGTTTATATAAATGACTTGCCGTCTATAGTAAGTAATCTTTGTGATATAGTTTTATTCGCGGATGATACATCTTTAATCTTTAAGGTTGACCGAAAATCAGTTGACTATAGTAGAGTTAATGGCACACTGGACAAAGTACTTGACTGGTTTACCGTTAACAATCTGTTACTTAATGCTAAGAAAACTAAATGTGTCAGATTTTCTTTGCCTAATGTTAGACCGGTGGAAACTAGTATACTCTTAAATAACGAGTGCTTAGAAATAGTAGATAAAGCAATATTCTTAGGTATAACATTAGACAAAAATCTACAATGGAGTCCCCACATAGCCGTTATGGCGCGTAAATTAAGTTCAGCCGCATATGCTATCAGAAAAATCAGGCAACTTACCAATGTAGAAACAGCTCGCCTAGTTTATCATAGCTATTTTCATAGTGTTATGTCGTATGGTATCCTGGTTTGGGGTAAAGCAGCTGACATACAGACAATTTTTGTGTTACAAAAAAGAGCCATTCGCTCCATATATAACCTAGGCTCACGTGAATCTTTAAGAGAACTCTTTAAAGAAATCAACATTTTAACTGTAGCGTCCCAGTACATCTATGAGAATATTGTTTATGTCCTTAAGAACATAGACTCCTTCTGTAAAAATTCTGATATACATAATTTTAATACTAGAAATAAAAATAAAATTGCCACTAAAAAATTTCGTGTCCGTAAAGTATACAAATCTTTTGTAGGTCAATGTGTCCGTTTTTATAATAAGTTACCTGAGGAAGTTTTGAATTTACCTTTTCCAGCTCTTAAAAAGTACTTGAAAAAATCATTGATGTCGAAGGCTTATTACAAGGTTGAGGACTATCTAACAGACAGAAAAGCATGGCCCAAACCAGATACTTAAATAGAGTAAAGATTCATATATTGTGTATTTTTTAATTTTATCTAGTTGACGCAGTTCTTGCAAGAAAACATATCAAAAGATTTATAACTAAATTTATAGTCTAAAGGATTCATTTTTTTTTTTTTCCTAAATAGAATTTGATAATGCTAAGGTATACAGTTTCGAAATGTTTTCTTGCAGAATTACACACTGTACATAACTGGTTTTTTTCCTCATTTTATTCTTTGTTTTTGTGTTGCTTTATATAGATACTTAGATTTCTTGATCTTAAGTAGGTTAAGTATTATCATTTATCATTGTAATAAGCATATTTTTGTGAGAAAATGGCTGACTGTCGAGTTTCTTTCGGCGTTTCTTCTCGGCAGTGGCCTCTGTGAAACGCTAGTAGGGTTTGACTTGTAAAAGTGCCATTGCGGCCTACTTACAGAATAAAGTTCATTTTATTCATTTTCATTTTTTTTATTCATCGTCGAATTGGGCCGGAATTGTGAAAGGCTGGTACAGATTTTTGGAGTAATCTTGTCCTAGTCTTAGATCTCAATCATTATCATCATATTGTCAGCCCGCAAAAGACAACCTTATAATCTGGGGCTTCACAAGCGAGTCGGACACTCGGTGTGTGCGGGACGGCTCCGCAACGCAAACTATGGCGCATATGTTGTCTTGCCCGGCGTGCCCGTACTCCTGCTCCGAGCAAGAACTTCGTGACGCAACAGACAGGGCTCTAGCTGTAGCCAGCTTCTGGTCCCGTACGATTTAACCAAATAAAGAAACCATCGACACGAGTAGAAGAAGCCCGCAATCGCTCACTGATAAGCATAGTAGTCCCATCGCGGGCAAGTAGCCAGCACTCTCATAGTGTCTATGCCTAATTCTAACTAACTTGAGCGAGGAAACAAACAAGGTCTCTCTTCTAGTACGCCACTCATCGCGTGCTATAGTCTCATTCAGGAGTGACCTGCATTTTTTTAGAGTCGTCAACCCATCGAACCGGTCGACAGCTCACTTTTAGATATATGTGTGAAGATGTGTCTGAAGGAAATCCTGTATCTGCGCTGTACCGGTTGATGATGGCGATGAATGGCAGCTTCCGAATTTGGAATAGTACATTTTGAAGCAAGTGCGGAAAGAGTGTCATTATCTGACGAGTCCCGAGCCGCTTTCGCCCGAGCCACAAGGGTCGACAGTCGACACTCATAACTGGTTAATTTGACATTGCCACAAGTATGTCAAACAACGTTTTCAAATGAAAATACAATAAGTATGCGAGGTTATTGGTTATTGTAAATTTGTAATCCTATTATTACTGTATTAACTTATGTTTATTGGATAAAAAAAGAATTCCATTGATTTGTCGAATCGGATCGGGCGGAAGGGTAGATAAGATACCTAATGCTAAAGGTCATCCAGGCGGTCTGGCTCTGGACAGCTAAAGAGATACAATTTACTATGCCGGTGTGACTAGACAAATCTGGATAAGGTAAATTATGTGACGTGACAGTCGCCATGCACCGGCTATTTTGGCAATTTTGTTATTCGCATAAACCAGAAGAGGTACATACATACAACACCTCACTGCTCGAAGAATCTCAACCTCTAGTATAAGCACGTATAAGTTTCTTTGAAACAAAAGACACACGAACGCGTTTGCGTTTTGCGTTTCAACGCGAGCTGCGCCTCTGGTGGCCTTAGGTTAGGTGGTAACATTTTTTTGCCATAGGTACTAGGATGCTCCTAGGATCAACTACTACTAGGTATACTATAAAAGTTTACCACTAACCAATTGACTGATACATCAGCAATATCAGATAAAATGCCATGATAACCTATCATTACTGAACCAACGGAAGGGCACTCAGAGGGAGTGGCATTTCCCTGTAAATATTACCTAATGCATGTATTAAATGGAGTTATCTATTCAAGAATAGAAAACTTGGTGAATGTTTTATGATATGAAACAAATTACGTTTTACGATATTAAAACATGCTACAATAACGTAATAACATTATGAACATAAAACGTGACCGTAAAACCTATCGTGCTAGCTTATCTACAAGGAAAACTATTATGTGCACAATGCTAAGGTTCGTTAAACTAAAGTGTATTTTAATGTGCACTAAACCACACATTATATGCTAGTAACATGCTTTACAAACGTAAAATGTATATAATATACATTCTTCGTTGTAATAAGATGCAATATATATTTGACGTAGTGTACAAATAGTCATACACACTGTTAAAGACAATTAAAATTGATAGAAACTGGCTAAAATTGAATCTGTAGGTTTAGTACTGTCGCGTATAAAATCTAGTGTTTGATTAAGTACTTTAAGGCACTGGTCCCACCGCCGGCGAGTAGGGAGTACTCTTATACTAATTCTACTCGTTTCTCGCTCAAGCGAGTAGTACCTAGACCTATAGTATGGTAGACCAAATACCAGACAGTGTTCTGTCTGATACCAGGGGCGACTCACTCGCGTGACGTCATCGGGCCGCTCAAAGTTCACCCTTAGTGTGACTTTCAATGCGATAGAAAGTGATGTAGCGAGTGATGCGCGTGCGATAGAAGGAGATGGCCAAGCGTAGGCACGTTTGGCTTGCCTCGCGGGGATTTGTTAACAGTGAGGCTTCTGTCTGTACGTAGTACTATTACTTATTCTGTGCTGATACGTGATATCACAAAATAAGATTTTTCGTTGTATAACCGAACAGATTCAAGACTTTACTTTGTCCATGTTTAACTACTTATTAAATCACTTTGAGAGATAAGACTAAGGATTAAATAAGTGCTTCTACTAAAGTAATGTGCATAACAAAAGTGCTACAATTACCTCATCCTTGCTCAAAAAGAACTGAAAAGAAAGCACACAGTTATATTTTATGCTAACACCAACTAATACACTCCATTCGTTTAGCATATATAGCATGCGCACACATTATTCATTTGAAAAACAGCAAAATAACCTCCTGCTTTGAAGGTTGTTAAGTTATTTTTGAAATGATATACTACAATATATTGCGGTCATTATCATTATAGGTCGAAGTATGGCATAATAGGTAACTACGTAGACAATGCACTATTCTAACCACAGACTGGTTAACTGAGAAGGCAGGAAGGGGACATTATTAGTGTTATTCTCAAGCAAAATTGATCGCTTTGTTGTATGTCAATAAGAAGATTTTAAATTGCATCTATTTGCCATAAAAACTGTATTAACAATCAAAACCTGGTGCCTTTTGCATGAGTGCAACTCTTAAGCTTAGCACAGAGAGCGGGAGGGCGGTAGCGGCGCGTGAGCGGGCGGTAGCGGGACGTGAGCGGGACGGGAGCGGGCGGTAGCGGGCGGTAGCTCCCGCGCGGCTCCCGCCTGCTCCCGCGCGGCTCCCGCCCGCTCCCGCGCGGCTCCCGCCTGCTCCCGCGCCGCTACCGCCCGCTCCCGTCCCGCTCACGTCCCGCTCAAGTCCCGCTACCGCCCGCTCCCGCGCCGCTACCGCCCGCTCACGCGCCGCTACCGCCCTCCCGCTCTCTGTGTGGCTTAAGCTATGCTTAAGCTAAGCTTAAGCCACACACAGAAAGGGCGGGCGGGCGGCGCGCGGGAGCGGGCGTGAAGCGGACGGGCGGGAGGCGGGCGGGAGACGGGCGGGCGGCTTTCAAGAAACAGACTGCCTTTGGGCGCCCGCCCGCCACACGCCCACCCGCCTCCCGCCCGCCTCACGCCCGTCCGCTTCACGCCCGCTCCCGCGTGTGTGGCTTAAGCTTTAAGGTGGCGGTTCGCGCCGCGACAGAGACCAAAGACCGAGACAAAAGACCACGACCGGAGACCGCGACCGTCACTTGACATAGGCAACTCGCGTCTCTGTCTCCTGTCTCGCTCGCGAACTGTCGCTTATATGTTGCCTACTGTCAAGTGACGGTCGCGGTCTCCGGTCGCGGTCTTCTGTCTTTGGTCTCTGTCGCGGCGCGAACCGCCACCTTTAGTCGGAAGATGTATTTATAATATAACCACTATAGATAGTTCAGCTTGGGCTAGGTGCTACCCAAAGAGCAAGCATATTCCGTATAATCACAATACAACAGACAGAAAAAACAACAACAGTCATAATTTGAGGGTTTTTTGGACTAGAATTATTACATAGTTTAAAATTATTTAAGATGTCCGACTTTTATTATACTGGTCATTAGATTTTGAATCGTCTTGATATGATGGCAAAGTCGCTTTTTGAAAGGACTAATTTGATACAACTTGGCCTGTTCAAGTTATTTTAAGTATACAGTGTGAACAATAAAAGTCTATTGATTCCAATAAAGTCCATATAAGTAAATGAATACTTATACGTCAATAGGGTATTTGACACGTGTTAAAATTTATAACACAGTGACACTTTTTGTATAGTTAGCCATCAAAATATCACAATAAATCGTGAATTATAAAATTTTACCAAAATCATAAAATGATATGAATCATCAAAAACTCAGAAAATTATGTAAATTTTTTTACCGTCCAAAATTCAAATAAAAGGTATCAATAGAATGCTTATGTAAAAATAAAAAATAAATTGTATGGCAACTATGTACCTAAACGCATTATTTTACGACTAAAACAGCAAAATACTAATTTTCCCATACAACGGTTGGTCGAATGCAGTGCAAGTGACGTCATTTGCCAGGGCCAATTTGTAGGAGCCTTTTTGAGACCCGCTAGCGTCGAGCTAGGTTTGTCCCTAATTTTAGCCCTTTATTGTGCTCTAAATGTTGTTGGTCCCATATAGACATTTGATGGTCTCCAAAAACTGGTTCGATTGGCATTATAAAAAAAATTTAGTCAAATAGCGTATTGAATTGCTTACAAGACAATGAGCATGCAAAATGATCTCATCAATTTATGTCAATCATATACATGCTAATTTTAATTAGTATGCTTGACAAAGTGCATAATATTATGTAAAATATGTAGGTTATTTATTAGAAAATTATGTTATATTGTAAAAAAATGGAGTATATGTTACTTCTAAATAATGTGACACATCAAAGTATGAAAGGAATGTAGCACATGAATATTAATATATATTTATCGTGTCAGGAGTGTCATGACTCATGTCATGAGTGAAAAGTCAATAACTGATGTCTGATTAAGGTTTAATTGAATTTGTGACCTCTGATAGCTTTACTTTCAACTTTATTAACCCGATATAACATTGACTTAAAGTTATCAGTTGAATTATAAAGTTATTTTGAGTAATGTTGACTGTGTATTAATAGATAATAAATTCTCTAATTGATTTTCTACCTTAATGTTACATACATAAAGTCTTTATTACAAGCATCATCATCATCACATATCATTGGAACATTAAATTACCTTAGGCTTTCAAAGTAGAAAATATTGACTAAAACACACATGCAACACCTTAGTGCAACACAGTATACTAAGATTATCACTAACAACAACATAAAATAATATATTTTCAGCTTCTAGAAGTTATTTGAGACTATTTTCCCTTTTTTATTTATTCCTTATGTTAACTCCTACAGTTTGGATATATGTGTTAGCAGGAGAGATATTTAATATATTAGTATAGGCAAAGAATAAAAAGGTTCACCAATTTTCAACTTAATATTGATTTAATTGAGATCCAACAATTGGTGAATAAGTAAATGAAATGAATGTAAATGAATAAAAAGGAAACTGTGAGGCAAAAAAAAAAATTAGTCTGACACAATCTAGGAAATAAAATAAGATTAAAAATTAAAAGGTTTTTCTTGTGTAATTGTTTAAATTAATAAATTATAAGTAATGTGTTTTTTTTATCTAGCCTATAGGGGTGTCCCACTGTGTTGTAGATTAAAAATAAATAAACAAAACAGAACACTAAACTAAAATTTAAAGTTACTACCCAATTGTAGAGTTTCATATAATGTTAGCTTGTGTCAGATCACTTTTCAATACCTTCAAAGAACATGTTAAACTATATGTAAGGTTCAAACCTAGGCATTTGAGAACAAGGAATGTGTTTAAGAACAGATAATGTGTGACTCACCTGCTTGTGTTTTATTTTAGGTGATGTCTGGTAGGCCACTTCTAGTTTCGGGTTACTGGGTGCTTTCTTTGGTCTTGTGTTCTTAATACCTAATGACTTTCCGAAAGGGGCGAACCAATACCTAAAACCAAAACATTTTTTTTTATTATATGAACCTGGGGATTCATTCTACAATAGTTTCTTCACTTCTTCAAAATCAAGGCAAAAGTGAGTGTCGAATAAACAGTAAGCCCTGACATGTAAAAGGTAAATATTTGAAATTAGAATCTGTCTTAGACTAGCACCCACTTTGTGTAAAATTTTGAAAGTAAAATATAAATCAACTAGTGTAGAACTATAGTGTAGTGGAACATTGACTAGTTATTGTTAAAATTATAAAGTATAGTTTATAAAAAATCATCTGTTTGGTGGAATATAAACAGAGTTCTAATTATGTTTAGACTTAATATAATGGGTCATCATAAATAATTAGGGAACCTAAAAAGTAAGTAATAAATTCTAAACAAATACTTGACCCAATTGAAATATTGTCACAAATCAATTATGATATTGATAAGATTTATCCAATGTTATCATTATCATAGCCGGTAGCTACGTTATCAATGCCTGTTTTTAGAAATCTGATTAACAAGCTCTCGCAACATACTTCGTGTCTAATGGTTTAAATAATCGGTGGACTTACTTCTCCAGTATGTGCCGCAGGACTATGAGCACCAATGCCAAGGGCAAGGGGTACAAAAGGTGTCTGTGATCATTATAAACCACGGTTTTATCAGGCCCTGGGGCCAAATCTTCCCATGTAGTATTTGGAGGCAACCACACATCTTCATCCCAAAATTTGTTCACTAAATAACGCAACATAGTAGCACTGTACTTATCGTCACTATTTACTGTTACGGTAATGTCCAGTTATATGCTAATAACAATTAAATCACGTCATAAACACACCCAAGAGAAAAATTAACGGCACACGACCGTCCGTCAGCCGACATGCGTGACACAACAGTGTGGTGTTGCCAGGTTCAATGTTCAATAAATTAGATAACAAATATAAAGCATGACATTCACGTGATTAAAAATCACGTATGATTGCAGTTTTGCAGTGACCTTTCCAAAATCTATTTAATGACAATGAAATAGAAGCTCATTGAGCAGTAGCTGTGTTTTACAATAAAACATCTTGCATTTTATGGCATTATCAAATTTTCTTGTATAATCGATGGATTTATTAGTTCAAACCTCAAAACAAGAAAATAGAAGCAACAACACTGGGCTGTAACCGCGAATTGTCCACACGTAAACGAAAACGAAAACGAAGTACGATCGAACGTTAGAAGTGTCACTTACCGCGAGGCACTTTCGTTCACCGGCTTTACGTATCGTTTCCATAGACAACTTGCGGACTTGCTATCGTGAATGGAAAGAACGAATGAATTAGTAAAGTGATTTCACACTACGCGATAAAAAACCGGTAAATTGATATTGGACTAAAAATAAGCTTGAAAGGTTGATAAATGAGATATATTTCGCATATACAACGTTTATTGGCATTATAAACACTTGTAAAACTCGTTATAATGCTATTTTTGATGTTTTTTGTTAACATTTTGAAAATGTCAAGTCCGCGACTATACGTTTTGGCGGGAATTTTAACTTAGCGGACCGCCTTTTGAAGTGTTGCTTTATGTTAATACTTATTTAATTGCTTTGCTAATGTTTTTGAACTTAGTATGAAATACGTTTGTTAATACTATATCATTTGATATAATTAACGAACATTTCAACATTTAAAACAAATAAAAAAATCAGTTTGAGATGTGATTGATCGCTACTTGTGAAAATTTGGGGATAAACCTTTCCCCTAACGCAAGACAAGATTCACTTTGCATGGAATAAGTATGTTATCTCTAGCTATTCTATATAGTCGATGCTTATACAGACTTAAAGCACCTTACTTTGTAAACTATCAATAAGACTCACTTACCGTTTAAAAGCTTATAATTCCCTCGACCTCGGGATAATGCGAAGATAAAGTCAGTGCAGGGGCGAGAATTTATTTAGTTGCTTTCTGGTCCTCGAGACCTGTCTGGCTTTACAGTGTTGGCGATGAAATGAGAAGGGGACAAGAACAAAATATTTATCCATGTGACAGACAGACAATGTGAAACCAAAATGGAGTGCATGTTGTAGATAAATTAGGTGTTCCTCCCACCGATTACATTGTAACTTCATTAACTGACATTAGTAATTTCCTAAACTTTCATATATGAATAGTTTATTGAGAATCTATTCACTTCTCAGTACTGCTGTAAAACAAACCTATGTAATCTAATTCTTACGGGTTCCTCCAGATAATAGGTATCTTAAAAGAGTCAGTGTATTAGAAAATAATACCTTCAGATTATAGGACAGGAATTACTTATTTGGGGAAACGAAAATTCTAATCATAATTATATATTCATATACAGGGGAGAGAAAAAAACTAAACAGTTGTTACCAAATTATAAAATCATTTATTTTTGTCATAAGTATTCATTTTCAATGCTTTGGAACTTCGAGTAACCCACTCATGTTATGATATTAAAGAATTCTATGACATACCCAATAATTCATGATCATTATATCTATTCCTTAAGCGGGGCGGGTATTACACTGTCCTGAATCAGGCGTCCTAACTAGTGGAGGGGAGTTGAAGCATCTCGCTCTAACATATAGGTCGGAACCCTTCTAAGTGTCCTGAATCCAGGACAGTGTAATACCCGCTTAATAATGATAATGAATGATTTCTGTAATTTGAATTACTTTACTCTCTAATTAAACTTAATAACAATGACATGTAACCATCCATCCATCCTCCTAGCGTTATCCCAGTACAGTTGCATCCTGAAGGATGCCTGGGGTCCGCTACCTAATCCCAAGATTTGGCGTAGGCACTAGTTTTTACGAAAGCGACTGCCATCTGACCTTCCAACCCCGAGGGGAAACTAGACCTTATTGGGATTAGGCTTTGTCAAGTGAGTGGGCAACTTGACTGTTAGAAGTTCTCAAGCCGCCCGAAGGGCTCCAACTTGGCTTAACGACTGCTACCATAGACAGCAACCGGGATCAACGGCTTAACGTGCCTTCCAAAGCACGGGAGCACTCAGTTAGTAACCACTCAAAGCGGTCACCCATCCAAGTCCTGACCGCTGCCCACGTTGCTTAACTTTGAATAACGCTTGCGGCACGCAGGCGCCGCTGGGCCACGAGCAATGACATGTAACATTATTAATAAATGACCATGACCATATGGCATTTTATCATGTGGATTTGTTTGGGTAGATTTTTACCAACTCAAGGTATAGTGCATTCCAGAATTATATATGCGGCTGTTCCTTCAATGTCTCCTGTTCTGCAATTTGTAACACTTAAAGCGAAAAAGTCCTGAATTAGTGTACACATACAATGTATATTTAATTAGCAACTTAAGTTGGTATATTCGGCGATTTCAAAAAACCGGCATATAAAATATCACCTATGACTGAATAATCCTGTAATCATAGGTCATAGGTGGAAGGAAATAGAAATCACCAATATATTTCTGTAAATAGAATTCAGAATCTTACAGATCTTAAAAGGTATCTAAATATTGCAAATATAAATATAATACGTATAGGAGTATACGAGTTCTATTGCTACATTATAACAATATATCGAGGATGAAAAAATTAAGTTAAAACGAACATGGGGGTGATATTGGATTTATCACGATAAAATGAACCAGTCTTTTATAAAAACATACCCGTTAGAATAATATAGTTATTACTGATTTATGAAACGTCATAGTGAAATCATCTATTTTAGTTTCCTGATTCAGATAGGTACAATGTTAACGTAGTCACTAGTCATGTCCGCGCAAACATCGTCAGAGAGCGTTTTTCGTGGCGGGGTACAATATTCGTCTGGCCTAATAGCTGAGTTTCTTGCTGGACTCTTCTCAGCGGTTTAAGCGTGAAGAGGTAACAGAAAAACAGACACACTTTCGAATTCAGGATTATTTAAATTTTAAGAATATTTGGTATAAGTAAGTAAGTAATTTATTATAACATATACATTTATATAATAAGGAATTACTGGTACCTAATTGACACGTTGTTATTAGTTAATAAGTTTGAGTTGAGTTTACCAAATATTTTTATGCTTGCATGCATGCTGAATACGAGGATAGTCCGCAACACTACTTCAAAACCAACCAGGATTCTTCAAACTAGCGTAGGTTTAGTGAACCAGCGACAAAAGTCCCAGTAGCTCAATTCCACTGACACACTTCAGTTCGGTTAAAAGCGCTCAACCAAGCTCACTGGAGCGCAAACTGTTAGAGTAATCAAGTGTTTAAACCGCCAGCGTGGTCGTCTCGGAGGTTTCCCCTGGACTTTCCCTAGGCCACCCTCCAACCGCGCACTCTTATCGCTTTAATGGGCCCGGCCAATCAAGCCACAGTCAGGTTCAAAAAATAAAATTATCGGAAACTCACATATATAAATATACATGGCAAATATCCCGTTATTAATCGTAATTCTAATGTAAATGAACAAGTGAGCTTAAAATCTCATAAGGTTAAAAAGAAAAACACCAACAGAATTCTAACACCTATGTAACAACATGAGTGCAATAAATACTTGAAACTTGAAAAAAAAATTTTCTTGAAGTTAACTTAAAGGATAATCCGTTACTCATTATGTTGACTTAAGAAATGATTAACGGATTTACAGTATTATACCCAGCTTTGCAAACGATTTGCCGTAGCTAGTCGTTCGATCAAATCAAATTATTCGTTTTCAGACCTAAAGTATGTATGTAAGTGACATAGCCTGGTGCCGAGACATAGGTTAGAGTTAGCATTAGGTTACAAATTTACAATAGCACCTAGTTCCATTGTGATAAGGTGTAAAACTGGAAGCTAATTTCTGCTAACGCCTTTACTCTTGAATAGCCTGCGTTCCGTCTTCTTCTTGCGTGGACGATCTGCCATTCATATTCATACGCCTGGAACAGCAATAGAACACTTTAAACTAAAACATACGAAATAGTGCGTCTGAGCTCACCCAGTATAGCCTGACAAGATTTTATTTTAGAGAGAGAGAGAGATCATTTATTTGTGAGACATAGGTACAAAAATGTGAAGATCTTAAATAAAATAACAAATAGTTTCACTATGCCCATGCTTAGGTTCGCCTTATTTGACTAGCAAGAAGACATTCGATGACTTTCAACAGCCATTGAAAGTCATCGAATGTCACCGATGTAAACCAAAAAGACCTCTCGCTCTCAACACAGTGCAGTGCAGTATTTCGTGAGGACTCGCAAGGCTGGGCCCGAGGACAGGGCCGCGCCGCGCCGAACTAATATGAAAATCGAACGTACATGTACTGGCCACCACATGCTGAACAACAGAAGCCGCGAATGTTACAAGATGCTGTACTGTACAGAGTAAAACTTAGTCCAGTAGATTTTGACGTCAAAATTGCAAAGCATGATGTAGTTCTGCAGCTTTAATATGTTGTATAGATCAGTTAGGGCAGTTTGAATCTAGATTTGCAACTTCGAAAAAACTGAAGCTTGCTGAGCAACACGCGGAAAATATACATCATGCTTTGCCATTTTAGCCTTTTTTATTATTACACGACTGCTCAAAAAAAGGAGTGTAATGTTTTCAGGTTTCATGTATGGATGTATGTATGTACCTATGTGAACTTTTTTGTTCCCCCAGAACTTCTCAACGCCTTAAGGCGCAGGGTAGGGCAAGGCCTTCCCCATACAAACTTTGTGCAGGTTTTATTCGTCGGTTTTGGCACTAACAAATATAATATTTTTTTTGGTTGTAAATATTAGACATGCGAAGATCGTGATGTGAAAATTTTCAATAATTTCAAAAAAATTCAAAATTAAAAAAATTAAAAAAAAAATTACATCACGAAATAGCTATGAGAAAAATAAGCATACTGACCAAAAATCATAACTTTAATGCAAACACAAACGAAGTAAATCCTGCACAAAGTTTGTATGGAGAGAGCTTGCCCTACCCCTCCTCTTAACCGATTTAGATATGTGAGGTATCGTTGGAATCCTTACGTCATCCCGGGTGACATAGGATATGTGACGTTGCAATAAAAATAATATGGCGGACTGTAGACTCCATTTTGAGAGTTCCGTAAAAAAAATTCTGTCCTAGCAAGTGAAGTATCAAAATTATGCATTTGAAGAGACGATTCCAAAAATATATATTATGTATATATGTTTCTAGCAAAAAGAGTTCGAAATAAAATAATAATTATAAAAAATGTTTTTATCTTTTTAATGCAGTCGTGTTCATAATTTTTATAATTATTATTTTTAGTGTCGAATCCTACTGCGTTATAAAGTGGGTCTGTCGGTCGGGACGGTCGGTTTGCTATTTTTTAACGCTAAAACCGCTGAACAGATTTAGATGAAATTTGGTATGGATATAGTCTGAGTACTTGAGTAGTCATCATGATGAAGGAAATAGGATACATTTTATCCCGGAAATTATCACCTAAGGATATGGAATCGTATGGAAGATCGGCAAATAGGTAAGCGCCTTATAAAAAAGAATAACAATCAAATACTAAGGCGATGAACGAGTTATAAGTAAGCTGTTTGTCGCGCGCGCACTAGCGCGTCATCCACGCCGACGCGCCGCGCCCCTCCACCGCCCGTTCCGTACAATTGCGCATAGATTAGTGTGAGATGCGCTGTGGAGGGGCGCGTCGTCGTGGAGGGCGCGCACTATAGCGACACTATTTCAGGGACAAATAGAATCTTAATTTCCAATTAAAGTGAAAAATTCAAAAACACAGGTGGGATTTGAACTCACGACATCTAATTAAGCCTTAGGAAGGCCCGTAGCGGCATCCGCGAAGTTATTACAACTTTTACAGCACTAACGTTTCAAATTGTATCGAAAATCCCCATACTCAAATTAATTTGTCAAGCGGATGCATCCGAAAAATCAACGCCACAGGTGGGATTTAACCGACGACGACCTCTGGAATCCGTCCGTTGATTTTTTCTAATTTTTACTTTAAACTGGAAACGGTAATTTCGTAAGCGGACACATCCGCTTGACAAAATATAATTCAAATAGAATCTTGTCTGGCAGTCCGCTACCTGTGATTGGGATCCCCGGGTATTTTGCTGGTAGCGGACGGCTGTGGATTGACGTACAGTTTTAATACATGTAATAAAACTTTAGTTTTTTCCCGCGACTTTGTCCGCGTGGAACTCGTTTATCGCGATACAATTTAAGTGCTATTTTTTTATATCAGGCGCTTACCTAGTTATCTCGTTTATCGCGATACAATTTAAGTGCTATTTCTTTATATCAGGCGCTTACCTAGTTAGTTCATTCAAAACCTATCCTATGTCCTTCCCCGGGACTCTATCTCCATGCCAAATTTCATCTAAATCGGTTCAGCAGTTTAAGCGTGAAGAGGTAACAGACAGAAAGATACACTTTCGCATTTGTAATATTATACTAGTTTTTGCCCCTCGAATTTGTCCGCGTGGAACTTGTTCATCGTGATAGAATTTAATTGCTATTATTTAAATGACAGGCGCTTACCTAGTTATCGCTCTTCCATACAAACTTCCACTCCCTTAAGGGATGTTTTCTGGGATAAAAACTATCCTATGTCCTTACTACTCTGAGTATTCAAGAGTATAAACCGCCCACGTGGTCATGTCGAGTTTTCCCCTGGATTTTAAACAGGCTACTCTCCATTTATAGATGTCACAGGCCAATGTAGATGATGACTCTCCAACCGCCCATTTCTATCGCTTTATTGGGCCCGGCCTTTAAAGCCAGTTTTCCCTCTGGGTTGAAGTCAGTCGCTTTTGCAAAATTAGTGCCTACACTAAATCTTGGAATTAAGTTTCAAAGCGGACCGCGAGCTGCTTGGGGCACAATCCGGAAAACGCTAGGAGGGTGATGATGATCACCATCATTCATCATCAGTTTATCACAATTTTAAATCATGTGCTACATACAGAGTGTAACGTTTTGATATCCATACTAATATTATAAATGCGAAAGTGAGCTGTCTGTTACCTCTTCACGCTTAAACCGCTGAACCGATTTGTAAGAAATTTGGTATGGAGATAGATTGGGGAGGGACATAAGATAATTTTTTTTCCCGGAAATCATCCCTTAAAGGGGAGAAGATTGTATATAAGAGCTCTATTACTAGGTAAACGCCTGATATAAGCAAATAGCAATTACTTAAGGCTCCGTATAACATATTCTGACGATTTGGCTAAGATTGATGAGGTCGTATCTCATAATCTATTAATATTTATATACATTTTGTTACAGATTATGAAAGATCATTTCATTCTGAATGGAATAAGTGTGCTACTTTTTAAATTTTCTTATTTAGTTTCGAATAATCCTGATTAACCTAACAGCTGTTTCCTCGATTTGCGCTTGAAGAGGCTTTAAAAACGACCTAGTTAAGCTATATATTGGTGCCAAACCGGCTTGGAAAAAATATGCACATGTGCAATAGATACTTCTGATAGGGATGAGTGGAAGGGTTTTTACAAGTTTCATACAAAAATGTTATAAAAAAAGAATTTTAAAATTTGTAAATTTTCTGAAAAACTTCAAACTTCATTGCATCTTTTAGTAATATTATAGCTAATAAAAAGGTCTTTGAGCATATGACTATGATAAAATAACTTCTATTTTATGACTTGAGATAATAAAAAGTAGCAACTAAGATAGAAATATATTAATTCTAAATGATTTACAACATGCCTTTTTCACGACATTTTCATTGACACGGTCATAGTGACTCAGTACCGGCCGAGCGGCCGTCGGAGGAGGACGTATATACCGGTTTTTTGTGGCTATTTACAAAGCTTACCACAACCCCCTCAAACAAACCAAAACAAATTGTGACCTCCCATTATGGGTATTTATTATGAAAGTCGCAGTCAAAGTATACTAGGAACGTAATTGTGAACTAAATCGAGACAACTTATGAATCACATAGCTGATAACGCAGTTGTCAATTGCTTTTCAAGTACTGTCCTTGATACTTGGTGGATTTAATTTGTCTACCCGTGACTTTTTTATACCTATTTAGAAAAATGCTTTATTTTGATGAGGATATCATTATTATTAAAGTCAGCAATCAGCATCTAGTGGTTTAACCTGGAAGGTAATCATTTAGCAACTAGGCATTTGTCAAAGTATATTTCGTAAACAAAACTGTAAGGCCCGCCTCTCACGGCGCTATTTAAATGCAACGCGACTGAGATGCAAACCTCGGTCGCCTACTGGTATGCTACTCATTTCCCCACTCGGCGCTACCCAAATGAGACTATTTTTCCATTCGAGTGAGAAGCCGTCCCGAATACAACACGTCCGTATGATCTCTGATCTGAGAAATTATCTTGCCAACTATTTTATAACCCCACGTGCTGCACTTCCTTGGCAATCCAATTAATGTGTTTGATTTTGTAAATAAAAATTAACCTGTCAAAGTGTTTTTTTTTTCAATCACAATCCACGCCTTTTCTGTAACATCTTTTTTAACATACTCTGGCATTCTATAATTGTACAAACATGGAAATTTTTCTACCTCTTGAACAAAATTAACATTAAAAGTTTGTTCCGACGCCATTTTGCATGCGACGCGTATGTTACTCGGGTCGCGTGCGACCAGCAAGACAGAGCGTTTGATGGCTAGCTGATGTCAAACGTCAAACGCATCGTCGACCAACCAAGTGAATATGTATGGCGGCGACTCACAAGCGACGCGTATGATACGCGTACGAAACTCAAATCCCTTGGAAGTAGCGCCGTGAGAGACGGGCCTAAGGCCAAGTGCTGTCAAATGAACGCAAGCAAAAATCTACCTAACAGTCAGAGCTCTAAGTCGAGTTTTACTTGCGCTCGTTTGACAGAATTTAGCCTTGTGTCCAAACTATACCTAGATAGTACTATGTAGTTCTGCGAAATATTGCCTCTCAGAATGCTACAATAAGCATCTGATAAAGTACGTAGATGATCAAAATGTAGGCGCACGATTCTATCCACCAAATAAATTTCTTTTTATATTCGAACCTGTTCACCAAATTTCACGAGAATCGGTTTAAAAATGCGACCTGCAGAGGTGGACAACCGGAAATCCGGACATACGGAAGCATTTATCTGGAAGCTAAGACAGAGACCTTTGTTTCACTCGGTCAAAAAAGAAATACTTCCTGGCCTTCAATTTTGTACGAAATTTCTTTACAGTTCTCTCGGGTTATTCCGCCTGAAACGTTATACTTTGAATCCTGTTATAAAACGCACGTAATGACGACAGTTCATTGCACGTTTGAGAAATAGTACATTACTACAGAGGCCGCGAAGTAAGGGGTCGCCGGCCGAGTACATACAGAAAGTTACGAGGCTGACAATCCCTTTTCACACCGAGGTATATATAGTGCTTTTCTCAAACATGTAATCAAAAAGCTCCTAGAAATCAAAAAGTTTCTTGTTTACTTTTTGATTTTTATAGAAACTGAAAGAAAACAAGAAACAGGAAACAAGAAAAAATTGAACTGACACATATATTATTAAGTATTTATTTGTCGACTTCTAAACTTTATTAAAAGTAGAAACAGGCGTATAAAAGAAGGCACAGAGTGTCTTCGCCGAAATCTATACTTTGCACATGCCGTCCCTTTCACTCTCGCGTGAAAGGGAAGCCACTAATACCAAGTACGGATTTCGAATTTCAGAGTACAGGCCCGGTCGTATTCAGCCAATTCAACTAGTATTTTTCTATTGGAAACGCTACGTTTTTGTATGTGTCTTAAATAATTTGCGTTATTCGGTGGAAAAATACACTTGCGATTCTGTTAAAAAAAAAATGAACGACGGGAAAGCATGAACTTTTTGACATTTCAATTAATTCACATTCCTTCTTATTATATATCCGTCTCATTTCCGTTCCGTCTTATTTTTGAGATTTTTTTTTTTAATAATCGTAGTGGCAGAATGTCTTAACGAACTAAAAATCAATTATTGCTTATAGTTTTCTTCATAGCTGAACGCCGTGATGCTGAGTCACAAATGAATGAGGAAAGAAAATTTTAAAATGAATTTTAACGAATAATAGGGATTCTTTTTTTAATATTTTTGTATATTCATCACAGATATAAATAAATCAAACTACATTTCTTTTTATTAAACATACGGCATATGATCGTACCATATGTATACATTTTTTAAATCAAAATGGGCATTTTATTTACTTGTATATATATGTGAACTTTGAAATGTTATTTAATAATTACATTGACAACAACTAATATTCCATACAAAGTAATAATTAATTTTTAAGTAAACAAAAAGATCAAGATTTTCACGCCAGGCAGTAGGTTACTTAGGTAATTAAGCAATATTCTGCAACGCTTTGACCTCACCGTAGGAGAACCAATGCGTCAGACCTCCGATTGCGTGTAGTTATTACGTGTCCTAGTGTCAAGATATACTAGAGGTAACTGGTGAGGTGACCGATGCTTGACTATTGTAAATAGCTCGCCAACGCCATCTATCGAGTAAGATTTCGTGAAAATGATGAAAGCGCAAAGCTTGACGGCCTCTTAAATTCTATCGCGATGAACCAGTTCCATGCGGATGATATCGCTCGCAAATAACTAGTTAAGTTATGATAGAAGTACTTATTAGGTACCTTTTTCTTCCTAGTACTCGTACAGCCAAAGGTGTAAAACTGTCAGCTTATTTCTGCAGTATCACTGGCTGGACATCTGCTTGAATTTCTTGCGTTTCCTCCTCTACTTCATTGCGCGAACAATTCGGGACCTACAAGAATGAAAAATAACACTTCAAACTGATGTATGTGTTTCAAGCAAAAAAAAGTTCGAAATACTTAAAATAATAATTATAAAAATTAAAAACACGACTGCATGAAAAAGATAAAAACAAGTTTCCTAATAAAGAACTCAAGCAAATATATTTTGTTTGCAGTCGGGGGACCTACTACATACAAGTAAAGCCAAAATATCAGGCCCCCCGACTGCAAACAAAATATATTTCCTTGAGTTCTTTATTAGGAAACTTGTTTTTATCTTTTTAATTTGTTTCATTGTTATATGCATAGGTAGGGCAGGGCAGAAGGCAAATGTCCATAACCTTCTTTTTGACTTTTAGTGGGAGATCCGATTTTAATACCTCTTTGTAAGACCAAAATTTATTCCCATAGTGAGGTTGATCCTTCTGTTTACTTTCATCTATGTCTCGGGTTGATTTAAATGATATTAGTTTTCCACGGTCTTCATTGGTTCTCAGGTCAAATATTGGTCTTCATAGTCCAGCATTTTGTTTTCTAGGAATATTGGGGCCTTTACACTGTTTGTAAGTATCTTTGTTTTCGAAATATTTAGTTTTAGTCCAATATTGTTGCCGTAGTAGTATCTGCTAAAAGATGCGTCTGAGTTCAGCGGTCGGCTAGTGAATTAAGTGAGTTGACCTACGATTTTAATACATGGACTTAGTCGTACTGTTACCGTACCCATAATGTGGCTGAACAGAGCACATACAAAGTGACAGTCTAAAAATGTTATAATCGAGTTAATCAGTTACCTACTTCTAAAAGTGGCGTTAACGGGCTGTCGCCCGCACCCCGCGGCATCCCGCGCTCTTGACACAATGAGCCAACATCCATAGCATTTAATAAGCGCGCCGTCTGAGCGGCGCGAAATATAGTGCACGAACGCCACCTTTAGTGTCGCTGTACTATACGCTAAAAATACGTACGGTAAATATGTGGTGCCGTAAAAGTTTCCATTGCATACATTCTATGCATTGTATATAAAATGCACATCCAGGTATCCTTTATTTCACGATAAATAACTTCAGAAACAATGTATGTCATTGACCGAGTGAAACGAAGGTCTCAGTTTTAGCTTCGACAAAAATGCTTTCGTATGTCCGGATTTCCGCCTGTCCCCGTCTACAGGTCGTTTTTGTCAACCGATTCTCGTGAACTTTTGTGAGCAGGTACGAAAAAAAAAGAATGTTTTTTGTCGAGTCAGTTTTTGGAAATTTAAAAAAACAAACTTTTTATCAATGATTTCGTAGTTTTCTGCGGCCGTTTTTTCCTCTACAGGTCGCATTTCTCAACCGATTCTCGTGAAATTTTGTGAGCAGGTTCTGACTACATAGATTTTTTTGGTCAAGTAAAGTTTGTAAATTTTCAAATTATTTTTTTGTCAATGGTTTGTCTTCCTCTAAAGGTCGCATTTCTAAACCGATTCTCGTGAAATTTTATGAACAGGTTCGGTAATTTTATAGATTTTTTTATCGAGTCACTTTTTGGAAATTGAAAAAAAAAACACATTTGTTATGAATGATTTTGTGTTTCTGCGGCCGAATTTCGATTTGTTCACCTCTAAGGGTCGCATTTCACAACCGATTCTCTTGAAGTATTGTGAGCAGGTGCTTTGATTATTAGTTATTACACAGAATATTTTCGTCGAGTAATTAAAAAAAACAATAGTTTGTCCTCCTCTATAGCGTTACTCCTAAGAAAATCCAATGGTCAAAGAGTGCGCGCAGGTTCAAGGCATTGGCTATCGTGCGGATCGTGCCTATGCACAGAACCGCAGCTTTCCGAGGCAGTTTCAGGTTTGCGGCGTCTAAGTGCTGGAATGACCTCCCTCCTCCTATCCAGGGGGCGCCTAGCAAGTATTCCTTTAGGCGTAAGCTTAAAGGTTATTTGGTGACGCTCCAAAAATCCCAATCCTAATCCAGCACAGCAGCAGAAAATATACCAACCTATTTAATTTTTAGTTCTTTTGTTTTTGTACCCTAGATTCTGTATGTAGGCAAGCAGTAATTGTAGTTTTTATCTTATTTATGTATTGTTTTATTTTTATTTTTTATTAATCTATTGCAGTTAATTTTATTTTATTTCCTGCTATTATATATATTGTATGCCGGTCCGTGAGTCACCGACGTACTGGCTGAAAATCAGCGCTGTAGGTGTTTAACACCTCAGCATAATGCTGAGCCAGTGTCCGTTTCACTGCCGCGGGGACACACGTGTGCTTTTGTGTATGTTTTTCTTCTTTTGTTTTCTTGTAATATTGTGTGTTTTCTGTGGCAATGAATAAATGTTTCTATCTATCTTACTCAATCGATTCTTGTGAAATTTTGTGAGCTGTGGCGCTGCTGGTTTGGAAATTTAAAAAAACTCGAGGTCTACAGCTCTCAGAGCCACTAGTCTTTAACTAGGATCAGGAGGCACTCACCATTATTCATATTGTTAGCACCAAGAGTGAGAGAGCAAGCCAGGTTGAACATCGGCATCGCGAGCGCGTTGTCGACTTCTTGATATCAGCATGTTAAGCACTAAAACAGTTTTTCACAATACTGAACACACACTGCCACAGCAATTTAACCACATGTTTCCTGCATGTTTCACACATTTCGCCTAAATACTTATATTTAGTAAATGTCGGCAAAAGCGGGTACTACAAACAGATATGGCAATTTATAATTAGGATCATTTACGTGCACACGTTTGCACAGGCGTTTGTTTATTATTCAGCAGCAGTAATGTGCCTGTGTTATTGTGTATGTACCTTTACTATCTGTTTCTGTTATTGATCGAGTGAAACGAAGATCTCTGTTTCAGATTTGACAAAGATGCTTTCGTATATCCGAATTTCCGGTTGTTCTCCTCTCCTCTACATTTCTTAACCGATACTCGTGAAATTTTGTGGGCAGGTTCGAAAATTATATTATCAAGTCAGTGTTCGGAATTTTTAAAATACAAACTTCTCATCAATGATTTCGTACGTTCCTTCGGTCGATTTCGGTTTATTCTCCTCTACAAGTTGCATTTCTCAACAGATTCTCGTGTTTGTGTTAGATATGAGCGCCGATAGGTGTTTGGTCGGCGGCGGCGCGCCGGTCAAAATCGATCGGCGGCGGCGGCGTATCGGCGGCGTGGCCTTGAAAGCACTTGTTGTATATAAAAACTAATAACTTTTAGTTAAAAGGACCGCCCGGAATCGTAGCTGGTGCGGGAACATAAATTAAATATTCATCTCTATAAATTGCAATGCTTAATGGTGTGCAATAGGTAAAAAGACTTCCGCAAAGAGTGTCTGCCAGGCCTAAGTTCAAGGTCGTGCCCGCAAATTTGGAGCTCGAAGGGTTCGCACTAAGAAAAGGACATTTAATTTCGCCGCCAAGCCTTGCTGAAATGATCCGTACCTATGTCTCGTTTTGACCACATCAAAATTATAGAGACCTAATTAGTAGCCTACCCTCCTGGTAGTAAGCAGTTCTGGTCTTTATCCAAATCGGTTGAAACCAATTTCTGTCGTCCGATACTTCCTCCTCCAATCCAATCCAATCCAATAAATAAATAAATCCAATAAAAGTCCAATAAATATTTTTTCTTCTTCTTCTTCTTCTTCTTCTCCTATCTCCTATGCACAAGTCTGATGGCTCGCTGGCTTTCACCGCATTAGAGAAGTCCAATCTTTTCGCCTCTCTGTTTGCCAGTAATTCTCGTATAGTTCGTACAAAACTCAAGGTCAAATTCTGTCAAACGAACGCAAGCAAAAAACGACTAAGAGCTCTGACTGTAAGGTAGCCTTACAGTTTTGAACGTACTATAGCACCATCAATACCTCAATATCGAAGCACTACAGTCTAGACGTGACCAACGATAGTGGGCCTTATGGTATACTTGCAAGGGTTCTGAAGCACTGTGTTCCCGAGTTACCCTCTTGGCATTCTTGCTTGCCAATGTGCAACCAGTGCCTAACAAGTGTAGTCGTGCCGATCCCTATAATTTTCGACAGATCGTCATCTCCTCTATACTCTGTAAGATTATGTACGTAGAGAGTTCTGAACAGTAAACTGCTGACTTAGCTTGAAACTAAAAACCTCCTCAGTGATCGGCCATATGGCTTTCGCCAGCGCCGTTCCACTGGGGATCTTCTTGTGCATGTCACGCAGCACGCACTACTGAGGCTATCGTGAAACACGGTGAGGCTCTTGCCGTGTCTCTTGACATCTCGAAGGCTTTTGACAGGGTTTGTCATGCTAATCTGGTTCTTGCATATCCCTTCAGTTTTAGCCATACTAACTTGCTGCATTCGGCTCAGTGGATCGCAGAGCCAGGAGGCTCATTGGCGGCTGTACGTGTACGGTAGTAGAAAGAAACTAAGGTGCAGAACCTAACACAGAGGCAAAATTGCCTGTCTATAGCTGTGTGTCTCCTACAAGTTGTACTTGAGTGTGCTTAGGAGCTCCATAAGCTCATACCGCCTTCCACCTTCTTCCATCGGACATCCAAACGTCGTCGAAATTCCTCTTATACGAACAAAGCTCTTTTCATTATCTTTTAGTATGCGCACTACTAAGGTTTGGAACGTAAACAAAGTTCGCGAGGTCTATAAGCTCACAGAGCCACTATTGTACATGGGCTACAACGCGCGCGGGATTAAGGATGCCGCGCCGATGCCACGCCGGTGGCGCCACATCGGCGGCGGCGGCGCGAAGTTTTCATCGGCGGCGGCGGCGCGCCGGCGCGGCGCTCATAGCTAGTTTGTGTGCAAGTTTATGATTATATAGAATTTCTAGCGTCTATCATCAAATTTAGATCTAATGCTATAGTAATATTATATGAAGACCATTTACAATGTCTTCGTCGTAGTCGCTCAAAGTATATCTTGAACGAAGTATCTTAACGCTACCCATGAAACACAAACTTAAGAGTTTTCTATGACCATCCGTGAATTTTTTCATCAGTTTTTTATACAACGACGGTGGCAAACAAGCGCACGGTCCATCTGATACTATGCGAAAACCGCAGCCTATAGACTCACTTTGTTGTCACAGATGGGACAAATGCAGACGGAGTTTCAGTTCACCACATTCTACTTTCTGAATGCAAATGCTTAATTTGTTACCGTGATAAGTAAAATCGCTATACTCTTGAAGTTCCCTAAATCCCTCATGGCTTCATATCGCAGAACAGAACTTTGGTAACAACGGGATGAAACCAATCTGGAAGCATATCCTTCAAACAAACAAATATCTGTCTAATACGGTTCTTAAGAGGGCGCCGAGCATATTTAGCAAAAACAGCCTTCACCTCTCAATCTGTGGAGGTCACAATTCTCTACAAAAATATATAAAATATATGTAATTATTATCACAAAGAGTGTGTTTACAAGTTATCACTATTAGTAATCTATAAATTACACTTTAATAAATACAATACCGTAAAGTTGCACTAAAAATGAGAAGAACGCGTGTCGGCGTTTAGGCAAATTTGAATTGAAAAATCTATTATTTCGTTTCAAAATCACACTCAAACAAATCTCAAAAGTATTCACTATAAGTTATCACACTTTTCACATTTTTCCTCGCAAAGACCAATGAGAATTTCAAACGTAAATCTAAACTTTAGTGACTTTTCCATACATTTTCCCTGCCACCATACTTTCGAAAAATCGACAGATGGGCATTGGCCCTCGGTGCGAGCAGACGCATGCTCCTTTTTTCGCTTTGACAGCTCTGTTTTTGACATTTTGCCCGTATACGAATACAATATGTATACCACACACAAAGATTGTATTAATTGAAGTAGGGTAAATAAATATTGACGCGTGGCGTTTTAAGAACCTTTTAACATGGAATTTTTGGTATTAGCCTTTTATTTTTTAGAGAACATACAGTGTTTGGTCCCGAAAGTTTACTTATGCGTTCAAATTATAATGTTTTCCTTCCCGAAAACGCATTCTAGACGCAAAAAGGTTGCCGATGCGTATGATTACAATGGAAATTAATTTCAATGAATGGTCACCCTGACGGAACATCTTTATAACGTAATGACATTTGTCACTTACTTCAAATGAAAATTTGTGTACATTTTTCTTTCTTTATATTTCAATAATTTTACGTATCTAATGTTGATATCGAACACCAAATACGCATACACACACGCCTCTCGACAGTTTGCCAACAACGCATACTTATCTACTGGCATTTTTTGGACATATCGCGCGTCGTACCTATTAGCCTCGAGTACATCATGATTCATGATGACGGGAAAGGTGGAGGATAGACGAGCTCGGGCCAGCCAGGTGGATTGAAAAAATCTCCAAATTCGCCGGACTCCGAGAACACCAGGCGCTGCATGCAGCACATCATCGGAACCACTGGCGAGCCATCTGCACTCCCCGCCAGAGACATAGCGGTCACGATCCTCAGCATTGAAGAACCCACTGATTGGATTGATTGGATTGGAATACTTATTGAAATTTGTGTGGATATTCACGCTTTCTCGTCAAATAGGAATACATTTAATGGCTAAATATATCTCCGATGTCGTGATATAACTTCAGGAATCGTGGATTATCAATCTGCAGTGTCACACAACAAAGAAAGTAATAAGCAGCAGAAGATTGTATTGTCGAAGCCGCATGGTCATACTAATTATAGAATGAAAATATAAATGTGTTTTTTTTATCTTAGTTATATCTCTAACGACGACGTATAATCTGAGTCTTATACAAAATATATGTATGTAGTCCTACTTATTTCTGCAGGTCTATAAGTACGGTTTCTAATTTCTATTTGATTGTTTTTTATGGTTTGAAATTATTTGGTTCACTGCTTTGATTTTGGATATACGGATATACGTACTTTATTTTATACGTTGTAGTCTTTGGATATACGTAAGTACGTCACACCGGGTAGAGTCAGTCCGACCCAGGTCGGGCCTAGTAGAGTTTAGTGAACCAGCGACAAAACTCCCAGTAAGTAGCTCGATTCCACTCACAACTCAGATTCGGTAGAAGCCGCGTAACCAATCTCACTGGAGCGCCAACTCTTAGAGTATCCCAGTGTTTAAACCTCCCGCGTGGTCGTGTCGGAGGTTTCCCCTCGATTTTCCCCAGGCCACTTTCCAACCGCGCACTCCTATCGATTTATTGGGCTCGACCTATAAGGCCACAATCAGGTTGAAAAAACAAAAAAAGTACGTCGCAATAATTGTTTGGACGTTACGTAAACGTAGTAAATAATAGTAAGATTGCAATTTCAATTGCGTATATTATAAGTATTATAACTGTTACATTACAGCATGTATGCAGCATGTACATGGATTTAGCTATACGCAACCATTGTCCAAGTAGTGTTAAAAGTTCAGTAAAATTTACTCCACTAATTATTCTATTCAATTATCGTTCTTATAAGAAGGAACATGAGAGCTAATTTGTCATAACATAACTATGGACTCGTACATTCAACCATGCACACGATAGCGTGTCCGGCCGGCCAAGTTCCAATTACAGATAGTGAAAATGATTTACTAAATCCTACTTGGTCATATTTGTCCTACTTATTTCATTATCATTAGGTTTTAAGATTACTTAACAAACTTATTTCAAAATACTGCCATTAATTTTCATTAAATTTCATTACATAATATATATCGAAATAAAACAACCGCATCTTCGCTTAAAACTCGCATTACCTATAAAAGCTGCTTTAGCTTAGTTGGTAGTGACCCTGCCTACGAAGCTGGAGATCCCGGGTTCGAATTCGATCTTGGGTCTTGGATGTTTTCTATGTATATAAGTATCTATTTAAATCTGTATGTATAAAGTATGTATATTGTCGCTTAGTACCCATAGTAGTACAAGCTTTGCTTAGTTTGGGACTAGGTTGATTTGTGTAAGATTGTCCACAAATATTTATTTATTTATATTTATATATATATATATATATATATATATATATATTTATATATTAATTCCGGCACAAACCAAAACCATACAAAAAATAGCCAAATAATGCAAGAATTTTTCTCACTTTTAATCTATTTGTATATGAATAATTAGGAGCGTTTTACTAAAATCAAATCCCAATTTTCAGAAGTAAGGTTTTGGTGACAGATCAGAACTTGACTTTTATTTTTACATTTTTGTCATGCCTTAATAAATCATCAAATATTGTAAATCAAAACTTTGTATTCCTTACAGAAATTGACAGAGCATTGTCATTGTACAGTGACAAGTTATGACAATTTCGATTTCTCTAAGGAGTTTTTAACTCTGATTAACTGGTGGCAATACACAACCGAAAATACCTATTAAAAAAAATGTAAGTCAATGACCCGGGCCAACAAAATGAAGTAGTGTGTGTGAAATATGTATGTGTGAGTTACTGGGGAAAATAATTTAAAAAAATAGAAATTTGACAGGCGCTGATAATTTACCCTGCACGACAGCACGACGCAGTCTTAAGTCTAGTCAGTAAGTTGAGTCGGACTTCGCACATTTAGGGTTTCAAACCGACCGCAAAATCAAGTTGGTTTTTATGGGAAAAATAAGGAAATTTTAAAGAAAAAATGTGATTTATCAATATTTTAATATTTTTTGGTAAAATATACGCATCGAAGTTCATAGGTCAAAACATTTCACGGAACATTTTTTTAAATCTAACTTTGGTCACTTTGGTGGCTTCTCGTTCTTTTGTTATAAAAAAAATTATAACATAATAGTACATTACTTAACAAGGGCGGTAAAACAAAGAATGTCTCAGATCGCAGGTATTTGACGCCCGAGCCGAAGGCAAGGGCGATAAATATGCGATCTGAGGCTTTCTTTATTACCGCCCGTGTTAAGTACAAAATTTTATGTCACCCCCTGGCCAGGAAGTGGGATTTCCCGCGCGCGGAGCGTGCGGTAATTGCCGCTTTATGGCCAGGTGTGACATAAAATACATTATTTATCTACTCAACGAGATCCAAATTAATAACGATATCGATCGATGGGATGCGTCGAAAAAATGAAAGCCCCCCTTAAAAACATTTAAAAGTTAATTTTGTGAAAATTGGAATACAATAGGGTAGGGTGGGGTAGGGTTTCGTACAAAACTGTAATGCCAAGTGCTGTCAAATTAACGCAAGCAAAAATCTACCTAACAGTCAGAACTCTAAGTCGCGATTTGCTTGCATTGGTTTGACAGAATTTGTCCTTAGAGTTGTGTACGAACTAATATACACACACATTTTGGCAGAACGGGCGGACGGACGGGAGAGTGTCAGCAATAGGGTTCCTTTTGGACCCTTTGAGTACGGAACCCTAAAAACACAGTCGAATAATCTTTTGAAGTCGGTGGAAAAACTTAGTGTCATGATCACAGTTAACTGACCATTCTTAGACCTTCTGCCGTTGTAATAAGGTTTACCAATGACCAGTTAATTCTGTCAAAACAATTAGGTAAGCTGTTACCGTTGTGATCTCTGTGTCTCGCGATCGACGCGTAGGACCCGGTGCCGATCACGGCCCGAAGCGTAGGCCAAGCCGCATATCCAGACTTCTGTTATGTTATGCCTGTAAATTAGTATTGTTGATGCTGAGCGATTGTATTCAATACAATTAATACAAATACTCTTTATTGCACACCTCACTTAAAGGACACAGAACAGTACAAAATCACATTAAGTAGAGGCAAATAACAGGCGGTCTTATCGCTAAAGAGCGATTTCTTCCAGACAACCTTAGGGTAGCGGAAACTAACTCTAATCATAACGATTGATAGTAGGTGGTACAGAGATAATATATGAAACCTCCTAATAATTACAGCAATCAACCCGCGGGAGCAGCTTGTGGCGTGCTGACGGTGAGTGGCGACACCGCGGACCCCTATTCCAGAGGGTTCGGTTATCCGGCCCTCGCCTCTGCGCTTGCCTTTATGCCTTAACCGGCCGGCCGGAGTGGAGTCGCAAGAGCGGAACCTATGCTCCAGGTTGGAAGTGTGAAATGTCATAACGCCGGCGGCCTGCTGAACGGATTACCGGGATCTGGCTACCGCAGACTCACCTCTCGACAACCTTACAGCCGCTCAAAGGGATGTTGCCCCATTGTCGCACTGTGCGTGCGACTGTTTTGTGGGGCCCACTCAGCGAGCAGGCAAATCACCGCCTGCCTTTTTACAATTTTGAAACGAATTGTCAGGGCAGGTGTCCGCTAGTCTCAACCCATAAGTCGCTGTTGAAGTTCTGTATGAAATGGTATTTTTTGTAGTTGCATACACGTTAGATCTCGTATGGATTACCACTTCATGCATGGATTTTGAGCCAGTATACATATATTAAAACAGCTGGAATAGTATAGATGAGTACAGTTCAAGACAGAGGACATTGGGCGTCTTTGGAAGAGTCTTTCACCCACGGAGGGGTTTTCGTAGATATAATACGACCGCTTAGTTGGTAGTGACCCTGCCTACGAAGCTGGAGGTCCTGGGTTCGAATCCCGTCCGGGGCCGGGGCATTTATTTGTGTGATGGCAGTGATGGCACGAATATTTGTTCTTGGGTCATGGATGTTTTCTGTGTATTTAAGTGTCTATATATCTATATATGTGTTACCTCTGTGGTCTCTGTCTCGCGGTCGACGCGTAGGTCCCGGTGCCGATCACGCCCGAAGCGTGGGACAGGCCGCATATCCAGACTTCTTTTATGCCTGTAAATTAATATTTATATTATTTATTTATCGTATGGCATTTATTTCGAACCGTGAGATCTTCGAGAAGACAGTAGACAGTACGGTTGCCAGTTTTTGTTGCACTTTTAGAACCACCCAGGGGTCACGTGTAGGGTAGCGGTGGGTACTTTCCCAATACGGACGTGGTGCAACTTCGACCTCCCTTTGTCAAGTGAGTGGGCAACTTGACTGTTAGAAGTTTTCAAGCCACCCGAAGGCCTCCAACTTGGCTTAATGACTGCTGCCATAGACAGCAGCCGGGATCAACGGCTTAACGTGCCTTCCAAAGCACGGGAGTGCTCAGTTAGTAACCACTCAAAGCGGTCAACCATCCATGTACTGACCGCGGCCCACGTTGCTTAACTTTGCATAACGCTTGCGGCACGCAGGCGCCGCTGGGCCACGAGCGCTCCTATATTTATATTGATGTTGAGCGATTGTATAAGACTTCATTTAAAAAAAACTGGCTCAATCAGAAATTTGGCGGGAAGAACGTGCATAACCTCAACTGTATACTGTATTACATCGTAAAGGCAAAGCATAAATGTACCTACTAATATTTATAAATGCGACAGTTTAGATGTTTCTTACTCAATCCCTCCTGCTCGGGCTCTATACTAGCGACGAGTGCGTCATCTTGCGATCTTGCCTAGATATTTATATGTGCCATATATCTCGGACTGTATCTTTATATATATAATTCTTCTGTGTGTGTTCTGTGTGTATATTTGAGTTGGTCCCTGGAAGGTTTGAAAATACGATTGGACCCGGTAGGTGGCGCTGGTTCGCCGGGCAGGACGACGTCTGCCGGGTCCGCTAGTTAAGTAGAATATTATTACTTAATAAATACATATGTAGGGATTGTAGGATTGAAGTCAAGTGCAGAGTGCAGTGAGAGTTAGTGTTTTAATTTCATAAGAGGTGCGAGGTATTTACCTAGTGAAAATGTCACTAGGTAAACACTGCATTTTCATAGAAAACCGGAAATACGTCGTAAAGGCAAGACATAATAAAAAAAACCGGCCAAGTGCGTGTCGGGCCACGCGCAAGGTAGGGTTCCGTAGTCGTCTACCCGTTACATTATATGGACTAAAAAGTTTGCAAACTTATATTTACTATGTTTTTGACAGAATTAACAACATTATCTAAGGTATCAATGGAAATTGTACGAAAGTTTGCTTTTGCAAAGTACATTTCTGAAGTTCGACTATTACTCGTTAACTAGTAATGTCTACTTAGCTGTGATAGTTTTCCTTTTAAATTCATCGTATTTACTACTACCATGATTTTCCACTTGACCAATTCTTTAATCAAAAAATGCTCTTAGAAACCTAATAATAATTTAAAAGAGCTATCCAACGATACCCCACACGATGGGGTTTGGCAGAAAAAAAAATTGCACCACGACTTTACATGTAGGGGAGGCACCCTAAAAAAAATTTTTTTTTAGATTTTATTCTACCGTTTTGTCGGCGTCATTGATATGTATACTCATGCCAAATTACAGCTTTCTAGTACTAACGGTTACTGAGAAAAACGGGGGTCGGACGGACGGACGGACGGACGGACATGGCGAAACTATAAGGGTTCCTTGTTTACTACGGAACCCTAAAAAGGCATAATGTACACATCCTACTAATATTATATAAATGCGAAAGTTTAGATGTTAGTTACTCAACCACGCAAAAATAACTAAACGGTTTGTGATGGAACTTGGTTAGGTACAGTCAAGGGCACCAATATGTATACCCTTTTTACCTTACTCCATTAAAATAAGGTCCAAAAATGTATACATTTTAATGCCCTTGACTGTACAACGAGTTTATAGTCTGGATTAACATATAGGATACTTTACACCCCGAAAATAATACCCTGGAGGGATGAAACAGGGAGTGAAACTTTACGCGGACGAAAGCTAGTTGCTTAAGGTGCTAAATTATCTTATCAGATTAATAGCCGACGATATTAAACACGAGCCTAATTTTGTAAAATTCAAAGACCACCTGAAAGCGTTGTTGCTGAAGAAGGGTTATTATTCCACACAAGAATTCTTAACGGACTGTCTTTGATAGATATGAAAGCCCGCATGCATTTTCGTTTGTTTAAATATACTTATTCTTATGTAATGTAAGCTGTAATTATTGATGTAAATTTGGTATGCACGTGATATCTGACAACGTAAATTGTATTGTTATTTTATTATACAAAACTAATATGTGACATCTTCTGTATATTTAGTTAAGTAACCAAATGTAATATTAATCCATTTTATTAACCAAGTTTGACATTGTAATAACTTATGACATTATTCTTAATAAGATTGCTATGCCCTTGCAGGGTTCATGTTTCTGGACATACCTTAAATGTAACATCATGTAAACAACATGACTTAGCAATAAATGAATTGAATTGAATTGAATAGTTAACCAAATGAATAGGTAACTACCTACTACTTTTGTTTGATAAGATGCGGCTTACAACTGTAAGCCCCTGTGCCCCCTTCCACGGCCAATTTTGTTTGCATATTTTAGTAATATGCAAACAAAATTGGCCGTAAATATTCAGAATTTTAATTATATGATATCTAACAACCACATAAATATATGTATTAGTTAAATATAACTATATTATGGATTAGTATAAATGAGTACCTACAGTTCAAGACAGAGAACACAGGGCGTCTTTGGAAGAGGCTTTCACCCGAGGAAGGGTTCTTGTATTATATTATGTATTGTATTGTATTATCCTTATATTATATCTAATATCTTTAAACGAACAATTCGAACAATATTAATTTATTTCGGGAATCTTGGAAACGGCTCTAACGACTTTGATGAAATTTGATATGTGGGGGTTTTCGGGGGCGAGCAATCGATCTAGATAGGTCTCATGCCCAGGAAAACGCCGAGCAAAGCTAGGTCGCCCAGATATTATAAGAATTAACTTTCTCACAGCTTCAAGGGACGCTTAGCTTATATGGTTATAATACGGTATTTTACTCATAGTCAAATCAACAACTTTTTATTAAATGTCAAAAACGATTTGTTAATATGAAGTTTGTAGGGAAATACTGTCTTAGTGACGTCACTAAGTCAGTGTGAATTGGTATGTTCAAATCAGCGTCCTTTTTAAATCTGTATGCTTATAAAATCTTTCAATTAGCTAAAATAAATTAATAATTGATGTTTTCCGAGTATTTTCGTTAGATCTTTTATTAGTCAAGTCAAAAAATAATTTATTTTTACCTTAGTTTAATACCCTATTTCAACTCTATAACTACACGCGTTGCCGACATAATGTTTTTTGACAGAAAGACAGACAGATGGACAACAAAGGGATCCTATAAGGGTTCCGAAAAATTTTACATTTATTGTTGAACATTGTAGGCAGGTGTTGTAATATTTGAAGTAGCCATCCAAAGAAAATGCCTTAAGGTCACGAAATGACAATGGAACCCACTACAAAAATTACAATACCTACCTACATTGGTCAACATGAAATGTGAATTCTTAGAGCCATTAGAAGTTAAGCAATAACTTTTTACTTTTTACTGTACACCCAGCGATAAACGATTTGTATTTGTGTTTTTTGGAATCGGTTTTTAATTTTTATAAAATAAATTACTAGTTCCACACTTTTTACTATTAGAGTGTATCTCATCTCATCATGACTATTCCAATGTGCCCAAACACAGCTGGGCCATTTTACGGAAAGTTGTACACTCGACTTTTTTTTTAAATTTGGATAAAATCGGGTTTTTTCTACTCAGAATCGAAAGCCCTTTCGAACCTAATAGGAGAAAAAAAGTGTCCAAAATTTTTCATACAATTTTCAGTTTTTCCATTCCGTTACCACCATACAAGATTACAAACTTAGTATAAAAACGGTAACGGAAAGGAATAAAAAAAAATTGGGACACTTTTTTTCCCCTATATCATTCGAAAGTGCTTTCGATTCTGAGTAGAAAAAACTCAATTTTATCCAAATTAAAAAAAAAAGTCGAGTGTACAACTTTCCGTAAAATGGCCCAGCTAAGTTACACTATTTTATTTTATTACGGAGTTCCGTTGCCTACTTTCCGGCTTCAAATACCAGATCAGATTGATGGTAACATTACTTCAATTTTGATGGTAACATTACTTCAATATTAGTTACCAAAAAAACTGATGTACCTACGAGTTATCATTTAAGATTTTACAGTAGTTTATCGGCTAATGAAAACGTCGTGTGGAAACTGGTATAATCCTTACAAGATCTATTTTCCCCTCTGGGTTGGGAGATCCTACGTCAAATTACAACTGGGAAAAGGCTAGGGGGGATGATTATTAATAATATATTTTTTTAGAATAAAATCGTAAATAAGTACCACATCGGCAGATGAGCGATTCATTCATGCTTCTTCCCTGCGCCGGCCATGGTGCTGGGTAGTCTCTCCTGCGTCTTGCGTTGCTCGAATGCCCGATATTGCTTATTGTGAGACGGAGATCTGCTATGAGATCAGGTCTAAGCTGTCGCCCGGCGCGGCTGACGACCCCGCCGTCACGTTGGTTCGGAACACTGCTCCTGTATTTCTGCTGTATAAGTACAAAAAGGAAGGTCAGATGGTAATCGCTTCCATAAAAACATCTGTTTTTTTGTTTTATAAAATACTAGATTTTTCTCGTAACTTCGTCCGCGTGGTACTCGTTTATCGCGATAGAATTTAATTGCTTAATAAAGGATAAAAGTATCCTATGTTTTCCCCGGGACTGAAAATATCTCCATGCCAAATTTCATCTAAATCGGTTCAGCGGTTTAAGTGTGAAGAGGTAACAGACAGACAGAGAGTAGGTATGGATTGGAAAACACAGGAATGAGAAGTCACTAACGACAGTTTTTTTTTGTTCAAAAAGTGTTCTTATTTTTTTCTTTAACTTCTCATCGACATGAATATTGATGATAATGTTTATTATTACGAATATATTTACCAAAAAATACTATAATATACTGATAAATCAGATTCAGAAATTTCCTTAATATTGCGGTTGGTTCGGAACCTTTAGTATAAGTGAGCATAGTCCGACACGTACTTCGAAGGTCTTTATATTACTGTGGTGCTATTGAGGGCGTTCGCGACGTGGTTACCATGTGATGTGACCTCTTAAGTGAACAGCCTTGCCGGGGAAACATTTCCGCCTCGTCGAAGACCACAGCCATAAATATGGCACCATTTACTTTTTTTAATTACCACACCGGTAGCAAACAAGCTTTCGGCTAGCCTGGTGATAAGTGGTCACCGCAACCTATGGACCCTTGCAACTCGAGAGGTATCAAATGCGAAAGCTTATGAAAATTTCAAAAAATTATGTACAGTCATTTCTTGAAGAACTCCATACTTAGCCACTCGGGAAAATCTCAGCAGGGAGCTCATTTCACAACCAGAGCGTCCGAGGGAGGAATACATATGAGGTGTTGAGAGCGAGAGCGACGTTTAGGGCGATTTGTTTCTTCTACTTTCATATGGTCAATACAGTAAATCTTCAAACCTATAAAGGGTCGGCAACGCGCACATGAGTTATTTTTATTGGTGGGCGTCTATAGGCTGCGGTGTCCACTTATCACCAGTTAGACTGTAAGCTTGTTTGCAACCGTCGTTGTATAAAAAGATATGTACCTACTTCAAAATTTCTGAGAATTATACATTTTTTGTTATTATCTAAGATTAAATTAAGAAGTACCAAGATAGTTCTATAGGGAGTCCTGCAATATACTCATTTTTCTGTACCGTGGTAGCATGGGACTTCAAAATTGAAATTAGTTTTGAACATTTTCAGTGGCCTGGGCTATATGGTGGTGGTGGTTTCAGTGGCTGGTGGTCAAATGCAAAAATATGTATCGAATGAATCCTCTCATAAATATGTACCGAAACCTTAATTCACCGACATTAGGAACTATGGGACATATTTTTGAGTAAGTTGTATGTACCCATATTTTTGGACTTCACTGTACTTCGACTCTCATTTTTGTCTTTTGTGTTGCTCTAATTATAGTTGATTATATCCACTTTAAAAACTGATTTAAATTGCATCATAAAAAGACTAGGCAATCTAGCCGTACATTTATCATATTTATTAATTTAATGGTACCATCAGCCTCATAAGTAGCAGGTCACTTTGATAATTTGTCCTTTCATCCGTGAAGGAATGTCAGTTCAAATATGAGGTTAAAGTCACAAGGTACAAGTCTTAAGCCCCTTGTAAGGCTTACTATACCTACACAGTATAAAATAACAGCACAATGCATTATCAGATTATATTGACATACAACATTCAGTCTGAAATTTAGCTATAGGCTTCATAAGACACCTAATAAATTGGAAAATGTTTTTATATCAAATTATGTAAAAAAATATTATTACTGCTTATTACAAAGTTCTAGATAGCAATGGATCTATTTTTTTTTATTGTGTGCAAATATAAAGTGGATATAACAATATTGTAACTTCAAATTTGTGGTTTTGAAAATATATTTGTTAAAATAGTTATGTTTTAACATTATTAGACTGCATTAGTCCTACTAGATAGTAATGAAGAAAAATGGCTATGTATGTGTCAATTCACACAGAAAACAGCCTAAACAGATAAGACATAAGTTTTAATTTGTGTATTCATACTTACTGCCGTTGGCTACCGGTGACTGGGATCCCTGTCCGGATAGCAAAAGATTGTTTTGTTTATTTTTTTCGCTTGGAGAGGACGCGTTATTCTCTGTCATATTTATTTCACATTTGTAAAGTAGGGTTCACTTGAAGAACCTGCAAAATATAAAATCAATTAAATAATATAAAAATAATATCCCGTTTCTCCATATGGGTACTATAGGATAGGGCTATAAATAAGTCTTGGGATTTTTGCGTAATTTGTAATTACTGAGATCTCAGTGTTCCAAGTTGGATTGACTTCTAATCCCCAAACTTTCACATGGTAAACAACAAATATAAATTTGGGAAAATCTACTTAGCTAGTGGCTGCCCTTAGAGATAGTAAAACTCAACAATGGGATAGGAATATGTCACTGCAAAGTTTAAATGCAGCAACAACCTACAATAGCTAGAAATGTAACTGAAATTTAACTACATGTGTTCTGACTAACCTATTTAAGCATACAGGCGTAAGTTTGTGTTTATAAATAACATCAGCCACAAAACTTGGTAGACTGATGAATATTTCTTTGTATAATGTCACTTCATAGTTCGAGAAAAGGAACAATAAGTAAAAATCAAATAATTACCTTTTAGTGGCTAGAATAATTCCTTCGTAGGCCAATTATTTCTCCAGTTGAGAAAATGTGTAGTAGTGTAGTACTATAATTCACGGCGCCGTTGAGTAGCTATGAATGTTTATTTTTAATAACCTATTTCGTGGAGACCCACATCTATATTTGAAGTTCAAAATGGATTTAGCTTAAGACAAAGCCTTTTAAACATGTTTCAATTCACTTTGCATGCGGATTTAACACATTTAAAGAAAAAAATATTGTTGACAAAGGCAACTTGTTGACGTTTCACTTTATTAATCACACAAAAGCACCACAAAAGTGAGACGGAATGATCGATGAGAGAAAAAGAAGGCATATAAAAATGGCCGAATTTACGAAAAACGATAGCTATTTAGCTATCGTTAAATTTTGACGTTTCTCGCGAAAATAGTCCTGTCAAAATCTTCGAAAATACGGAGTTGCCGGTAAGGTTTTTACGATATCATTCACTCTTACGAACTTCGTTTAACGATTTGGCGTTTGACAGCTGTTTGACAGATGTTGGCGGTTGCATTTGGTCAAAAACGAAGAACGAAACTACGATTGGCCCACTCGCGGTTGAGCCCCTGGTCCTTTTGTCAAGTTTACGTTACGTTATGTGTGTGTGTGTATGTCAGTGTCACAGACAAGACAGTGTGCGAGTGTGTTATAACCTCAAAAATATTGATAACAAACGTACCTTTAGCGATTTTTGGAGATTAAAAGTAATCTGAATCTTATTACGTTATTAAAACCTCCATTATAGCCTTAACTTATGTTGCTTTTGAAAGCATGGTGAAAACTGATAATGTTATTCTGCCCGACGTGTGCTAACATTCTTATGGTGGAAGAGGCGCCCGAGACAGGCCTGAGGTACGCGTGCAACTCCTGCCCGTATGTCTACAGCGTCAGGAAAAAAGTCTCCTCCCGGACCTTCCCTAAACTCAAGGTAGGTCGATGGAGATACTAAATATTGGATGATGCAACCTGTAGTTTACTTTCTGAAATTAATGGTGGTACAGACAGTCTTGTGAGAATTTTACAAGTTATTCATGTATTTGTTTAGTAATATTCAGTTGTTTAGTAATATATGCAGACACTCCTATATTACGGTAATAGTAAAACTGGCAGATTAAAAAAATAATAAAACAAATCATGTTTCAGGAGTTGGATTATATTATGGGCGGTGCCGCTGCCTGGGAAAACGTAGATTCAACGGATGCTGTGTGTCCAAAGTGCAGTCACGGAAAGGCATATTTCATGCAGCTCCAAACGCGATCTGCGGATGAACCTATGACTACCTTCTACCGCTGCTGCAACCATAAGTGTGCTCACAACTGGCGTGATTAAATTAGAATCTTAAACAATTTTGCATGAATTAGGAGTTCCAGTGAAAAAGAAACTTTAGTATGAATTTAGTGAAGAAGCTTAACTTATTGAGTAATTCCATAATTAGATTGCATAGTGCTTCACCAAAAATGAAGGTTGATAAAATGGCTGCCGTCATTCCTATCTCTCTGGAAACATCTAGTGCAAAGGCAGCTGAATACCTGTCTAAAGGACAGGTAATAGCGGTCCCGACTGACACAATATATGGTTTAGCTTGCAGTGCTAACTGTCCTGAAGCTATAAAGAAGCTGTATAGTATTAAAGGCAGGGATTCTGCCAAACCAGTAGCGATCTGCGTGACATACATAGAAAATGTACGAAAATGGGGTGATGCCGAACATTTAAATGACAATTTACTGAACAGTTTACTACCTGGTCCTGTTACAGTTGTGTTAGAAAGGACAAAAGAGTTGAACAATCCATATCTCAATCCGAAAACAACAAAAATTGGTATTAGAATACCAGATCACACTTTTATCAATAAGGTTACGGAAAAGTTTAATATGCCTATAGCACTAACCAGTGCTAATTTTAGTAATGAGCCCTCTACGTTGTCTGTGAAGGAATTTGAACATTTGTACTGTCATTTGGGTGTGGTTTTTGATGGTGGTGTACTAAATCAAGGACTAGACCAAAACAGGACGGGTTCTACTGTGGTAGACCTGTCTAAATGTGGATTTTATAGTATTATAAGGAGAGGGATATCATACGAACATGTTGTGAAAGTTTTAGAAGATAATGGTTTGACCAGTTGTTAACATATTTTTAAGGCATTCAACAGTCCTACAAATTCACTTGACTTGGGTTGAATTATTAAGATCTTGATCTTAAATCCTTAGTTTGACAAAAAATAGCCGAATCCATAGATTAGTGCAGCCATTTTGCTCAGAATAAAAATGTGAATAGATGGCCAAAGACTTTGCGTTTCTGGCAGAATGTTGTCTAAGGGGAAACAAAAAAAATTACTGCACCTGCATTGTATTTTATTCTTAAACACGACGTTTTTTCTATGGTGCTCTGTTGTCTACTTGTTTTCAGAGTGACAAGTTTCAGATGTTACTGCCAGTTCTAATTTGTAAACAGTATGTGTCACTGATTGTGTCACTGATCTAAATAATAAACCTTACACTTAAGAATGTAAGGTTGATGATAGCCTACAGATATTATTGCAATTGGCATCCAAAAAGTAAAAGCTTAGGGCCATGAGATCTTTTTATTGTATGATTGGTTATTGTGATTGTATTTATTGAAATAAAGCCAACTAGATATTATACATTTTTTATTTAACCATTATAATTACAAACTTTCTTGCAACTTGTACCTTTAATATCATTGATATATTTCTTTAACAAAGTATACTACACATTTTGTCATAGCCTCTTATATCAATAGACACTCATGCAGACATGTATGGTGTGGTAATTATTCAAATCAAGTTCCTTGAATACAAGTTTCTTCAATTTGACAACAGAATCCTTGAGCTAGGTCAAAAGGTAAGTTGTTATTCAATGTTTTAGAGAAACCAGTTTTGACTTAACTAACTGCCACCTACAACAACAAAATTATCTAAAAGGTAAGAAAAGTAGTTATAGTTAGGGTATGAAGTATGAACAAATAGACTAGCTAAGAGATCTATAAGCAGGATCAATTAAATTTGGCATTGCTTTAAAGATAGCATACATGGCAGTATTTGCTACTTGCTACACACTTAAGTAAAGACATATTTAGTACAAGAAATGAAAAAGGTATAACCCTGCATCAGAAAATAGTAAATTGAGTGTCATGGGGTATGAGATAAATGAGTCCACAAAAAGTCACAAGGCATAAGTTCATGTTAAAAATTTAGCAAATACAGCCAAGTAAACCAGTTACAACTAGAGGCTTGGAAATTATGTCTATAATACAGCAACTAGACCCTTTATAAATAACTGAAGGTTTTTCACAATCATTTTTACCCTACCACCTATTCAATACAGGCTAAAATTTACTACAGAACCACTAAGCACATCAAGATGCAAACTCGACAGTCACATTAGAACCCTGATGTATTTTATGGTTCTAATAAAACACACTAGACTGGAGTGCTGATTGGTCTTCTGTGTTCCGGCAATTTGGCTTCGAGTTGCTGCCATCTCTCTGGTGGCCACACTATGGCCACTGCCTTAGCATTTAATAAACCTAGTGACACTGGACCAAATGTGTTGCTATCCAGCGTGTGGCCAGTATGGTCGCCTTCTACCCAGCAGTGCCCTTCAGGGATCTTCACGTACTGGGATTTGTAGCCCAGCGTGCTCACCACATCCCCCTGCAGCGCTACTACGCGCTTGATAATCTTCTGGTTAGGATCCTTCGGCGACACCAGCGAAACTACATCACCACGCTTCACACAGTAGTCTCTTATCGCCCATCGTGACAAAAACACGTAGTCCATGTTCTTCGCTTCTGGATTGAGCGCTGGCTGCATAGAAATACCCTCGACCCTGGCCACATACCCCACGGTGTCGAGCAGGGTTAGGCCGATGGGCAGGCCTAACAGAATCGACTTAAACATACTCTTTAGAATCATGAGTGTGGTTAAGCGACTCTATGCGGCAGCAAATCGAGCCCGGCATAGTCACGAGATTAAGATTATTCAGTTATTTAGAAGAACATACTGATTTTTTTGAATATTTCTTAAAGATTTTGTTTGCGACACTGACATTTGATTTGAGAATTGTGATTTTGAAGTTATACAACTTCACTTGTCAAAAAAAAATGGTTTACGAATTGATGAAAAAGTGATGGCGTTTTAGATAATGTCTCAAACATCTTCTTGGGACGTTTTTCATATTGTTTAAACTAGGGCAAGCTTGTTTTTATAGACAATTTGCAACGTGGATTGGAAACCGGTTTTGGGTTAAGGTGTCACGTCACTACAATGAAAATGAATGAATGACCATAGAGTTTCGGTCTTCACAAATACTTTAAAAAAAGTGTTGATGCTTTCTATAGTAAATTACAACCAAACAGAAATTTTGGACATTTTATTTGCGTGTAGTGAGTTTAATATCACATAAATGACGACAAAAGAACTCAAGATTTTAACAATCGGGACCTGGAAAGCATAAAATAAATAATCGTGTACAGATGGAAGCGTTTCGTCGTCGAGAAAAACTTACAATCTGCATAATCAGCTGTCAGTGAGATAGATCATCTGTCCCTGTAAATATAAAAGCTAAAACAATCATAACACGTTTTACTTTATCGAGTGTAAATAATGAGGTAAATGGCCGCGGTAAGATGTGATTTCGTTCGCGTGGTGGATCGCCGCAACCCGAGAACAGAAATGGGATAATAACCTAAGAGCCTCGGCCGAGCCATGGCTGGTCTCCCGTAAGGTCACGCGTGCTTTCGACGGCAGCTAGCCACGCATCATGTCCGGCGACTTCCCGTACGCGGCGAAGATCGTGAGCCCCGTGAAGTGCAACGAGAAGCCATGGGACCTATGGGTGAGCGAGATCGGGCACTCGTCGCCGCGGCGCGACGAGCCTGCGGCGGACGGCAAGGGGGCGCCCGCGCGGCCGCCGCCTTACAAGCCCGGCGCGAGCTCGCGCTACCGCCGCGCCGGCCTGCACCGGCTGCGCCGCGACTCCATGAGCCTTCACGGACTATTCCCGCAAATGGACAATCTCAACGCCGCCATTTGCCACATGTGCGGCGTGGTAGTGAAGTGCAGTGCGGCGTACAGACACTTACTCGAGTCCCACACGGGCTCCGAACCCATCCTCCCACCTCCACCCCCTGCGCCCACAGTAAAGCTCAAAACGCACAGTCGATCTCGACATAAAAAAGAACTGCCTCCACCTCCACCCCCTGTAGACATTCTCCCGGTTCCCATGGAGACGTCCCCTCTCTACACCGCCACTACTCCCCTTTCAAGGATAGTGATACCACAGCCTGAATTGCAATACTTAGAAGAGCCCGGGACATCATCGGCCGTTAGCGGGGAGGTCCAAGTGTGTGTAGAGACTGGAGAGCTGCCGGTGGTTAGTATACAGGACACCGAGGACCTGCCACTTGGTGAGAATATTACCGATGACATAGTGGATATTATGAACTCTGAAGGCATTCAGAGTGCTGATGACATCACAAATGCAGCAGACTGGAAGAATATTATTAGAGATATAGGGAAGATGCAAGATCTCAACTTTCCCCAGACCACCGACACGGTACAAACTGACCTGTTTGCTCCTGTAGACCCATCACTTACGGCTTACACCATGACTGACACAGACTTATCTAGTTTACAATTTGCACCGAACACCTCACCGATGCTGGCGTCCGTTATAGACACGGGCGTGCTCAACGCTCAAGCTTTAAAGCCCACACCCAGCACGCCCACGAGTAAAGCGCGGCCGAAGGCTAAATCCAAGTTTAATCTTCGTGAGTATGATCCTAACAAGCACTGCGGGGTGGTGACGGCAGACAACCCCAAGCCGTGTACAAGATCGCTGACTTGCAAGGCGCACGCGTTGTCGCTGCGCCGGACTGTGGAAGGCCGGATAAAGCCGTTCGATACGTTGCTAGCGGAGCACCGAGCGGCGAGAGACGCGGGGGCAGCCGCTGCCGCGGCCGCGGCGGCTGCGGCTGCCGCGCCCGCTCCTCCCGCACCCATGGTCACACCACTCCTTGTCAACGCGTCGCTGGACCTTAGCGCGTTCAACGGCCTCACGCCAGAACAACAGGTCAACGATATCTACGCGAGCCTCGTCAGTTTAGAGGAGTCCCATGGAATCCTGCCAGATACCTCAGCCATTACGCCGCTACTGAGCCAGCCGCTGCCGCTGCCAACGGAGCCCTTCCTGCTTCCGGACGACGCGGAAGTACCGCTGGAAGTGCCTGCCGCGTCGCCTGTTTTAACGCCCGTAGTACCCAAGGTCGAACGTCCAGAGAGGCCCGACGAAGGCCCGCCGCCGCTGATACCGGGCGACGTTTGCTGGTACTCCGCCTGTCCAAGGCCCCTGGCCATCTGTACGTTCAACGCGTCCCACGCAGGCGGAGCCATTACCCTAGGCAAGAAATTCGCAACAGTCCGGAGCAACATAAAGTCATCGCTCTCGCGAACTCAGTGCAAAACCGGCGCGAACAATTACTATTACAATCAGAACTCTCTCTCGTTATCTAAAACTGTACATATGAACAATGCTAGTAAAACTAATAAGCCGGAAGTGCGGAAGTTGATAGTGACGTGTAGTGGTGGGGGGAAAGTGCAGCAGACTCTCAGTGAGCTGTTCGGGGGGGATGTCCGGCACGTGAACGGACACGTGGGGCACAGCCAGGGCAAGCGGGCCCCCATCAAGCAGGGCAAGCGCCCCCCCGCCCTAGACCTCGCCTTCGGCTTGGACCCGCTCCTAGACGAAAAGTGCTGAGCACCAATAAGCAATGACCGGTTGTGTAGTAACATGTGTATTTATTTTTCTGTACGTCACTTTGTAAAATAATGAACACGATTACCCGCGGATAATAATAATGTTAAATCTCATTTTGTTTCAAGAAACGAACTAATGTTTGTATTATTTTGTATATTATTTATAAGATTTTTTTTTAATCGTCCCGACGCTGTCGGCATGTGTCAATGAGAATTAAAATAGATTATACAGAATGGTTGTATTTTTTCGAATACATATTACTCATTGTTGATGAATTGAATACTGATAAATAAATGGCCTAGGTTTAATATGGTTAATGTGATGAAAATTTCCATGTAAAAATATAAATACTATATTGAATAAGTATATCCGTAATAGTAAATCACCTCCTTTTAAAATAAAGGAAATACCTCAGTGAATACTCCACCTTGTTTTACTTATTTCGGTTAATTTTGACACCTTGAATGAAAACTAGCACCTATTACAAAGCAATACGTATGAATATTTCTACTAGCAGGTATTGATTGTCTAATCTTAAACAATTAGGAAATATCTCATTCATCAGAGCGTATCAAATCAAATCTATTCACCATTCTGAGCGTAATAGGGTCAAGGAACCAAAAGATGAACACTTAAGCGACTAACCCAACTTTAGGATTTTTTTTCGGGGTGTTGTAACCTTCTATATACAGGTTTATTTTTTTTTATATGAATCGGTATATAATCGAGATTGAATTCCAATATTTTAAATCATCCTATTATGATAGAGTATTTTTTAAAAATAATCTAAGCAAAAGTATGCCAATTTGCCCAGAAGTTGAACAGTGTGCCCTAATTCTGAACACTTTGACACCATTAGATGAACGAACACTTTCGCACCAATTTACTCCATTGATAACGGTGTATGTTAACAAAGATGAATGAAATATTAGTGTAAAATGGGCAAACATATTTATTTATGCATTGTCCGGGCGTTTATAAGCAAAAAAAATAATGTGCAAACTTACATAATACTATAAATAATATTTACCAAAATAATACAGTAAACTAGAGAACATGAAAGCTAAGGATGGGTAAAGTTTCCAGGTTTTATGCTAATTAGTAGCTTTGGAGTAAAGACGTTCATTTACTAACCACTGCCTAAATCATGAACGACTAAATTATGTTAGTTCAAGTTTTGGACACGATAGCTGTGAAATGAACGAACCAAAATCAACAAAGTGTTCACATATTGGAATAGTAGCCAAAAGTTGAACTAGTTAATTTTATTCGTTCAAGTTCTGGCTTCAGGTTCTATGTTGAACAATGGTATTTTTCATAGTAAAACAAACTCCAAAATAAACGTTTTATCAATAGAAAGTTGCGTTCAACTTTTGGTTGAAAAATCAACGACAAAGAAACGATTAATTTAAGCTATAGAGGTTCTTATTATCTTTTCAGTAGGAATTTAAATCAAGGTTTGAAAAAACGACACCATGCCCGAAAGTTGAATGCCGTTCAACTATTAGCTCAGGTACACAAAATTAGAACCATAACTTGAACAGCAAATATCTCCCAAATTATTAAAAAAAAAATTTTACTAATATACAAAAATGTAAAGGCATTAATCAAGAATCTATTTCACTCACAACCTTGTAAGTATACGTTATATTCAATTTTATACGTAATTTAATGCTTAAATTTGAGAGCGCTATCCTTAGTAAGATCTCCATACAAACGGAGTTTTTGGCGCTTGGCCTGGATTCAACAGCGGCTTATAGCCACGTGTGTACGGTTACAGCCTGGGAGTTTAATTACCAGCCTCGACAAAGGATTGCCGCGTTAGAAAAAAAATATTCCGATAGGGTAAAATATGTCACGATTTTTTTATTTCAATTTTTCGATCGAATGTTCAACTATTGGGTTGTGTTCATCTTTTGGTTCCTTGACCCTATACGAATATTTCCTAGTTGGTTTTTATGGCGGTCAATTTAGTTTATAATAGCACCGTGGGAAGCGTTGAAGCCTATTTTGTAACCCACAAGAACAAAAGGGCATTGACGTTATAATATTATACCTGGCTCGAAGGATTTTCAATTTACCTTTTGCTAAAAGTAGAAATATATCAGCCTCACATTTGCTAAAAAAATATATAAGGTATACAGTCGCACAGGTATACAGGGTGGAAAAATTCTATGGGCCCTGGATAATCTAAATCTTAAGGATAGCTATTTTTACTTAAAGGAAACATTCAGTTATATTTTTAACAAGAAAATACGACATTCAAAGGTTTTCTAAGAACTTCGATATTCGATTTTGTCAATATCTTGTACGACAGACGAGTGTAAGACTGCTGCCGAGAGCAGACGGCAACTGCACGTTCCGCCGCACACAAATTTGAACCGTAATCGTAAGACAAAAAGTCCCAATTTAGAATGAGCGGCGTAAGTGCCGTTGCGACACTTGTCTGCTCATTTCAAATTGAGCTTTTTACGAACACTATTACGGATCAATTTGGAGTGCGGCGGAACGTGCAGTTGCCGTCTACTGCTTTTCCCGGTTGTGCCCTAAGAAACTTGGGGTCCGCTTTGACACCTAGTCTCAAGATTTGGCGTAGGCACTAGTTTTACAAAAGCGACTGCCATCTGACTTGTTGGGTTTAGACTGATTTCCCCACGATGTTTTCTTTCACTGAAAAGCCACTGTTAAATATGAAATGGTCGACCGTTTAACTGAGACCGCGCGAAAGGGTAGCGACCCGCCGCCCGGTACCCGTCCGCTACCTACCCTTTGACGTCTCCCCTCTTACCCCTGTCCCATCACAGGCAAGGACTCATTAATAAGCCGGTCCATCTATAGCACAAAGTTTTTCGAAAAACCCAGTGCTCCTGTAAGTCTTTTGTCTTATCTGCTTGATTGAAAGACTACCCATTCAGTAAGTAAGAACGTTTCCTCAAAAAATCACTCATAAAATTTGACGACTATTTCTAGGGCCGTTAGGACGTGTAAGATATTTTTTCCCATTTTGTTATTCAGATATTAATGTCGCTAACTGTACAGGGCCTATTACCTTAAAGGATGGGACTCACCGATTACAAACCGTAATCAGACACGTAACTGCGTGACATTTTTAACCACTTCTCGTATCTGTCTCTCCCGTCTAGGTCATCTCTTTCATATATATGGCCTGTATCCATCCCGATCTTGTAGCAAGCGAACTGTAGAATAAGGTGTTTACTGTATAGTATCCAATTTTATGGATGCTTCGCCACTGATACCTCAAACTTCAACCCTCAACGTCGGCAAATAATAGTACCTACAAACGAGCTTTTAAAAATACTTTGAAGCTTATTCCATGTAGGTAATTTATAACAAAAAGAGGACGAAGACGGTCTGCCGAGAATGCGTTCTAGTCAGTACAATGAAACCTCAAATCAATACAAGGTTGGCAATGCGCTAAAAATTTCCAAAAATGGAATCCACAAAAAATCCTTTAATTATATATGCTCTTCTCACAAAATTTCGCGAGAATCGATTGAGAAAAATGCGAGCTGTAGATAGCGGCAAGGATATCGTCAGGAAGAGAGCATACCTACATTTGGCCGATCAACCAGAGGACGTCCAGTGGGTCGCCCCAAGTATCGCTGGAAGGATGTGGTGGAAGCGGACCTGCGTGTGCTCGGAGCTGGTGCAAGCTGGTGAGAAATTGCGCAGGACCGAGCAAAGGGGCGTGCTCTTGTGTCGGAGGCCCAGACTCATTTGGATCGTCGAGCTAGTTAGTAGATAGCGGAAAATAGCCGGACAGATATAGTAAAGCATTTTTAAATAAGAAATTATTGCTTATTCCGAACCTGGGAGCCGATTTTTGAGAGTCGAACGCTCGACTTTTCACTCGACATCTGTCAAAACGTCATACTTTTTTGACGGATCTCGAGTGTAAATTCGAGCGTTCGACTCTCAAAAATCGGTCCCCAGGACTCGTAACAAGCACTCATAACAGTCAACCGTCCATATACGTCCCAACGTACCAATGTAGGTCATGTGAAAGTTATGATTAAAGATATCCACTGAATCACGCACAGGTTCGATTCCCAAGTGTAAGTACAGTCAAGGGCACCAATACGTACACTTTTTCACCTTATTCCATTGAAATAAGTTCCAAAAATGTATACATATTTATGTCCTCGACTGTACAATGCTTAATTATCGAAATGACCAATATCAGTTTTATTTTACATGCAGTTTAGCTCCTAATTTGTGGAGCTTTATGAGCTAATATGGGGTAAACATGCTACGTGGGCTTGGTTACTTGCGCTCGGGTCAAAATATGGGTGTCTTCTTTTTGTTTTCTCTTTACACACAGAGCTTGTCACACAGGTGGTCATGTCGCTCCGTTATGATCAATATACTTTTTATTTCCTAATTCTAACTTATTTGCCTTAAGACGCAGGGGAGGGCAAGCTCTCTCCATACAAACTTTGTGACAGTTTTTCTTCGCTTGTGTTTGCAGTATACTTATGATTTTTGGTCAGTATGCTTTTATTTTATTTTTATTTGTTTTTTTTTTATTTTATTTTTTTTGGAATTATTGTTATTTTTTTCTTGAGGTTCTTCGTTTATCCAATACAAGCAAAAAATAAAAGAATATTCGGAAGTGCCAAAGTAATTAACCTGTATAGTACTTTTATCTCACGAGCGCGGGTTGGACATCGTTGTATTTGTGACACATACGAACACATAGACAACGTGAACTCATAGCTCCTACGCTGACGCACACATAGACGGCTCACCCGCGCTCGTGAGATACAAGTACTGAACTTGCAGCACTTTATGATAGGTAGGTGGGTGGGGTGATCGCTAAACTTAAGTGGCAGTGGGCGGGGCACATTGCACGTAGAACCGATGGCCGTTGGGGCCGAAAGGTTCTCGAGTGGCGACCACGGACCGGAAGGCGCAGCGTGGGTAGACCCCCCACAAGGTGGACTGATGACCTGGTAAAGGTCGCGGGAGTCCGCTGGATGCGGGTGGCGCAAGACCGGTCATTGTGGCACTCTTTGGGGGAGGCCTATGTCCAGCAGTGGACGTCTTTCGGCTGATATGATGATGATGATGAGGTGGGTTTATGGTAGTATTTGTGTGAGGTGTACAATAAAGAGTAACTATTTGTATTGTAAGTGGGTCAAACAACTTTTCCTTGTTGTTATTCTGTCCCGTCAGCCAGGAGACAACTGTAACTAAGTTTCTTAGAAAAGTGTTATAATATGGACTTCTAGCATGCTCAAGCGTTGGCCCACGTCAGAATGGGTTTATATTATAACCATCACTAAAAGTCATGTTTAATAGAATTAAAGTCTGTAAAATCGCTATTTTAAAAAGTGACCAAGGAGACGTAACCATGGTAACGAGTGACAAGAAATAATTGATTGACCCAAGTACCTATATGTGGTATTTTCAGTGTATTGGGTAGGTAAGGAAACAATTCGCTGTATTTCATGTATTATTTTTATTTAAATACAAACAACATGAATATTTTCGAGATATCAGTATCACACTCAGTTTCAAGGCTTAAATGAGTTCACTAAAGTTACTTTGTATGTATTATGTTATTGTACCTGAGTCTTGAATTGATGTTATTAATAAGCTATGTATACTGGTTGTGAAATAATTTGCTACACTATCGCATTGGGAAACTGTAAGGATAGATGTATTGTTATTATAAATAAAATAAAAAATAAATAAAATAAAAAAAAAGCACTCTGGTTACTAAAACTGCGTCAAATCTGTAACAGGGTCTCCTTTTTCTAAATTCATTTTATTTGTCGTTTTGTCTTGAAAAAATACATGTAGGTTAGTTCCTTAATATAATGGGGTTTACTTTTGCCCCTTACGCATATAACAAAGTAGACTTTAAACCCCTTATTCATAACGTTTATCAAACCTCTTTATAGTTAGAGGTTTCTGACGTTTTATGAATAAAGCCGTGGATTTATTAGGGGACAAATGTCCTGCGACACGAGTCGCCAGTGACGTTGCCGGACTTCGCTCGACATGTCTGGCAAAATCGCGCGACACGTGTCGCCAGTGAAGTAGCGCGACGTTGCCGGACTTCGCGCGACATGTCTGGCAACATCGCGCGACACGTGTCGCCAGTGAAGTAGCGCGACGTTGCCGGACTTCGCTCGACATGTCTGGCAACATCGCGCGACACGTGTCGCCAGTGAAGTAGCGCGACGTTGCCGGACTTCGTTCGACATGTCTGGCAACATCGCGCGACACGTGTCGCCAGTGAAGTAGCGCGACGTTGCCGGACTTCGCTCGACATGTCTGGCAACATCGCGCGACACGTGTCGCCAGTGAAGTAGCGCGACGTTGCCGGACTTCGTTCGACATGTCTGGCAACATCGCGCGACACGTGTCGCCAGTGAAGTAGCGCGACGTTGCCGGACTTCGCTCGACATGTCTGGCAACATCGCGCGACACGTGTCGCCAGTGGAGTAGCGCGACGTTGCCGGACTTCGCTCGACATGTCTGGCAACATCGCGCGACACGTGTCGCCAGTGAAGTAGCGCGACGTTGCCGGACTTCGCTCGACATGTCTGGCAACATAGCGCGACACGTGTCGCCAGTGAAGTAGCGCGACGTTGCCGGACTTCGCTCGACATGTCTGGCAACATCGCGCGACACGTGTCGCCAGTGAAGTAGCGCGACGTTGCCGAACTTCGCGCGACATGCCTGGCAACATCGCGCGACATGACGTCGCTACGGGAATAAGTCGCGCGATGTCGCGAGATACCTACGTCAGGCGAAGTTTCGCGAAGCCGCCCGACTTCGCCTGATGTCGCGTCGCTACGGACATAAGTCGTGCGATATCACCAGATATGTCAGGCGACATCGGCCGGCTTCGCTTGACATGTCGCCGACACACGTCGTGGGACATTTTGTCCCCTAGTGAATCACCGGCTTAAGGGGGTAAAATGTAAATATATACATATTATATTCTTGTTCTATATTAATTACTTCTTCTTCCCCTTGGCCTTAGGTCTTGCCCCTCTATTTTTCGCCTTGACGATGCCTTTGAATTGTTTCGATGTGATTGCTTTGGTCCTGTAAAAATATATTTATTAGTATTTTTTATTATCCTCTTGATCACCAAGTCACGTATAGATGACAAGAGCCGCCGTGCCTACAACGCCACTGTCATAGATGACAACACGTACAATGTAAAAGCAACCTTCGTGCTATCAAGTAAGGTCCATTTTCTGTCTTTTGCTACAAAGACTGGCGTGTGAGACACGACTTACTGTATTTACGGCAAGAAGCTAACATTTATAGTAGGCATAAAAAGCTGTTCTACCGTTCAAACAATAAGGTTCAAAATACAATACAGTAGAATCGGGACACAACGACACCGCCAGTCGAGGGACCAGTGATATTACGCCGCACTAACAGAACGTCGCACAAAACGGACTGATTTACTTTGAAAACGTTTGGTATGAAACCTATCGTGAGGTGATTTCGAAGTCGTTAAAACCGGTAAAATGTTATATGCAGAGTCGTTATAAGGGGATTCTACTGTAACACATTTATATCAATACGCTATTTGACTAATTTTTTTTTATAATGCCAATCGAACCAGTTTTTAGAGACGATCAAATGTCTATATGGGACCAACAACAATTAGAGCACAATAAAGGGCAAAAATTAGGGACAAACCTAGCTCAACGCTAGCGGCCTTCAAAAAGGCTCCTACAAATTGGTCCTGGCAAATGACGTCACTTGCACAGCATTCGACCAACCGTTGTATGGGAAAATTAGTATTTTGCTTTTTTAGTCGTAAAATAATGCGTTTAGGTACATTGTTGCCATACAATTTATTGTTTATATTTACATAAGCATTCTATTGATACCTTTTATTTGAATATGGGACGGTAAAAAAATTTACATAATTTTCTGAGTTTTTGATGATTCGTATCTTTTTCTGATTTTGGTAAAATTTTATAATTTACGATTTATTGTGCTATTTTGATGGCTAACTATCCAAAAAGTGACACTGTGTTATAAATTTTAACATGTGTCAAATACCCTATTCGGCCAAGGTAATTTCAACCTTACTCACCTCTTGTTAAGGTTCTTTCTCGACAGCGGTATGTACGCGTACGGGTCGTGTTTGCCTTTCTTCTTGATGTCTCCCTTCGCCTTCTTTGACCGGTACTCCGTGCCTGCGGCAGACGCCACTGATGCCGCCGACCCCAATGGTCTGAAAAAAAAAAACGGTTTAGAAGAAAAAAAAAACACATTCGTGCTTGCCACATAAAAAAAACAGGCCAAGTGCGAGTCGGACTTCGCACATTTCGGGTTCCGAAACAACCTTAAAAATGTGATTTATCAATATATTAGTATTTGTTGGTAAAATATACGTAATAATAAACATTTTCACCAAATTTCAAGTTCATAGGTCAACGGGAAGTTAAAAAAATCATAGGAACGAAATTTTGTGACAGACGACGGACGGACGGACGGACGCCTGGGCGTTACCAATAGGGTTCCGTTTTGACCCTTCGGGTACGGAACCCTAAAAATGGCTCTGTTACTATCTAAAACTTTTATAAAAGCATCGATCTTCTTTTGTTATAAATTGTAGTTCAAAACATTTTAAAATTTGTTAGGCCTCTTAAAAGTTCAATGCCAACCAGACCAGCGGGCGCTCTGCTCCTGTTTCCCCGTATCACAGAATAAGTAATAGTACAAGTACAGAAGCTTCACTTTCTAACAAAAACGGCGTTTAGGCATAAAAAACATGCCTACTCTGTGCATCTCTGTCTATCGTATAACTTGTATTCATTCACACGCGGCACGTGTAGCGCTAGGGCTATCGACTCGTCGCTCGTCGCGTTCTAGTTTGCGGCGGCAGCGGTAACGTGCATATAGACGCGTTCGCGCGGCGGCGGGCGGCCCTCGACTGACGGCCGGCCCCGGGCCGAGCGAGCGGTAGGCATTTAAAGCGACGCGCGCCACCCACTGCAATCCCCTTGCCCATATGTGGAGGAAATTGGATAGCGCTACAAAAAGCTTGGCACCGGAAGTGTTGAATGGCTTACCTGTGGATACCCTTGCCGCCGGCCTTATACTTGGATCCCACGGCGACCGTAGAAGCTTTACTACGGTTCGACTTCCCGCTCTTTATGCTCAGTATATCGTCAAACTTTCGCTTCGTGCCCGGCTTCAGCAGCTTCGATTTTGTGTCTTTTTCCTCGTTGTCTATAAAAATGAACAGGAAAACATTTAAAGAAAGAAAGAAAAGAAAAGAAACATTTATTCGTGACAAACAAAACACTTACAAAACAGGACATTACACACCGAATTTTGTCACGAAATGGTCACAACTCAGCGTTATGCTGGCAGAGCCAGCGCTGGTCTTCCGTTGTGACCATTTGGTGAAATCACGGCACAATGACGAAACACACAAAACAACAAGAAATAGTACAAATATACACGAATAAAAAAAAAACATTAAAAAACACCAAAAGAATTAAAAAGTAAAATTCAAAAGAAGTTGTCCGTGTGTGCATAGCCTTATAAATCGGGCCGCACTAGGGGGCGGTAGTGCAGTGTTTGCAGTCTGTGACTCTGTGGCACTATCATTTTGGCTACCGGTGTCGCCGATGTACGATTTCGTAACAAAAGATTGTTTTGTTTTGTTTTTTTCGCCGTCAACCCAAGGGTTTCTAGCATTCAAAAATAAATCGCTTTTTGTATGACTTGACATGTCTCGGCCAACTCAAATATATACTTTTTCTCTCTTATCTTAAATGTAAAGCCGAACCAGGAATATATGACTATGCGCCATGTTGTGGAATTTCATTGGAACTAATTTCTTACACGGGTATCATTTTAATGACAGATTGTCACCACGTCAGTGTCACTGTTTATAAGAAATTAGTATGCGTTGAATATTTAATAATAAATAAGAAAAAGCGACCAAAACGATTAATAGTCAAAAGCGGAATATTATCAGTAATGTATATAATAAAATGCTGAGAAAAAACGCTACAAAAAATTTCAAAATTTACGACAAGCTGACAGGTTAAACAAGTCAAAATGTCATAATGGTCTGTTGCCATATAAATCAGAATAATAGCGCCCTCTTGACAAATGACACAGAATAGTATAATAGTATTACATACAGAACGGCCACGAACCCCCCGCACCGAGGTCGGTTACCTCGTCCCTGAGAGACCCGCCTGGTGTCGATCGGGTGCCGTCGCGTCTTGCGATTAGTCCGCGCCGCGCGCTACGCACCCGCGCAAACAACTGACGCGTGTACCGACAGCGCACGCACACATACTTACCCACAGCGCTTACGTTCCTTCGCGTGTCACAGGTCATATATTTCTGTTTTACCTTTACTTACCAGTATCATCCGTATCACTGTCCACATCACCGCTCGGTTTAGCCGGCTCATCATCATCATCATCTTCGAAAGCATCGTCAGTGATGATCAGCCGCCCGTCCGGCGCCATTTTGAATCCGCCATCTTTCTTCTTCTGTTTCACTTCTATCGCCTTCTTCTTTTGAGATGGGTCCGTTGCTAGAAGAAAGGAAGACTTAATGCAGTTGAATTCCAAACGTAGCCTTCAGGCCATATGATACTAGTGACAGTTACCACACGCTAGGCGTGCGGAAAATCCTCTTATTATCTATAGCTTTGCTCGGCGTTTTCCCGGATATGAGACCTAGCTAGATCGATTGCTCGTCCCCGAAAACCCCCACATACCAAATTTCATCAAAATCGTTAGAGCCGTTTCCGAGTTCACCGAAAAATAATAATATAGAAACATATATATAAATATAGATATATACAAGAATTGCTCGTTTAAAGATATAAGATTTATCGTATGGTAATTATTTCGAACCGTGAGATCTTCGAGAAGACAGTACGGTTGCCAGTTTCGTTGCACTTTTAGCACCACCCAGGGGTCACGTGTAGAGTATTAGCGGTGGGTAGGGTACTTTCCCTACGGACGTGGTGCAACTTCGACCCCCCCTTGTCAAGTGAGTGGGCAACTTGACTGTTCTCAAAATCCTCTTAAAAAGGGGATACATATAATTTTGTAATTACCACGGGCGATAATAAAGAAAGCCTCAGACCGTACATTTATTGCCCTTGCCTTCGGCTCGTGCGACAAATATCTACGGTCTGAGATATTCTTTGTGTTACCACCCGTGGTAAGTAGTTATCATCAACAAGAGATATACAGATGTTGTGCGAAATGATTTTCCTTCGTACTTTATCGGAAAAGTTCGTATTTATCGTGCTCTCTCAATTAGCTTCAGTACCCATCTTACAGCCGTAGGGGTATTAACTTTGACACTGACATTTGACACAAACAATAAAGTTCCACAATAATGGATATGAAAACGTCACTCATTTAATACAATCATTGATTGACAGTTCGGGTGCCATCGTATTCCGATTAAGATCTGAGTTTTCCCGAAAGAAAATAATTTTGCAATACATCTGTAGCTGCCGGCAAACATCTTGAACCTAACCTTGTGTGCGCAGTAGCGGATTTACGTACAAATTACGCTACTGCGCAGATCAATCAGGTTCAAGATGTTTGCCGGCAACTGTACTGTGACGGAAATAGCACTGGATTGGTCATATCGTCCGTAAACCGAACTCCCACTTGTCCAAGAAGGCCCTAACTTGGCAGAAACCCGGCAAGCGGAAAAACGGTCGCCCCAGAACAGAACAACTTGGCGGCGTTCAGTGGAGTAAGAGTTGTACTCTCTAGGGATGAAATGGAAAGAAGTAACCAAAATTGCCCAAGACCAAAGCAAATGGAGAGAGTTGATTCGAGCCGTACACTCCAGCAGAGGGTAACGGGATAAAGAATAAGTATGTAAGGGCCTTCCCTTACAGGTGATATAATGATATAGTCAAGCAGGGATTCTGACTGAAACAACTACTTGACTGGTATGATAACTGACTTTAATCCATTATAACTTACTATATATACAATAAATCTACGTGTGTACAAGGCAATTCCGGTGTCACGTACGACAACCGATTAAACTATGAAATCTTACAACTATGTGCGTTTCTCATGTATTTACTTCTTGCTGACAATACAACTAAGTCATGTACGCTTGCCCGTACAAGTAAGTATTGTGATTATATAGATTTAAATCATCATCCTCCTAGCGTAATCCCAGTACAGTTGCATCCTAAAGGATGCCTGGGGTCCGCTACCTAATCCCAAGATTTGGCGTAGGCACTAGTTTTTACGAAAGCGGCTGCCATCTGACCTTCCAACCCCGAGGGGAAACTAGACCTTATTGGGATTAGGCTTTGTCAAGTGAGTGGGCAACTTGACTGTTAGAAGTTCTCAAGCCCCCCGAAGGCCTCCAACTTGGCTTAACGACTGCTGCCATAGACAGCAACCGGGATCAACGGCTTAACGTGGCTTCCAAAGCACGGGAGCGCTCAGTTAGTATAGTAACCACTCAAAACGGTCACCCATCCAAGTCCTGACCGCTGCCCACGTTGATTAACCTTAGATACCGCAAGCGGTACGCAGGCGCCGCTGGGCCACGAGCGCTCCTATTATATGGATGTATATGCCGAAATAAAATATTTGAATTGAATTGAATTTAAATGGGCTGTAGTATGAGCAGAAATAGTTAACAGGGTGAGCTGCCCCATCGTGGAAGCCAAAGAAATGTTTCATTGATTAGTATTGTATTATTGTTTATTTGTCTTAAAACATTAACACATATTGTTTTATCAGAATCCCCGCGGCGTTATCTAAGATAACACCAAGTGGCCGTGACACTATGATTAAGAGACACTTGATAAGATTGAACAAAAACATTATATTATTATAAGATATGAAGGTCACTCAGGTTGGCAAAGTAAGGTCAAACATTAGACTTCGTTACTACCCAGTGTGATAAAAAAATATTTTCATCACACTTGCTCGTAAAGGGTCTTATTGTACGCAGGCGTATAGAGCAGTTATATCCGATTTACCTCCCGCGGGAGTTATGGATTTTTATAACTCCCGATGGAGTTATGAGTTTGTGTGTGATCTGATTGGTTTAAAAAAATCTAGTTGGCCGCGCGCCACAAGAATATTGCTCTGTGATTGGTTGAAAAAAATCTAGTTGGCTGCGCGCCGCAAGAATACTGCTCAGTGATTGGTTTGAAATATTGAAGTTGCGCGCTCCTCTCGCAGTAATACAGGATGTGAAGTTGTCAAGTTCGTCAATTTTTGATTGGTGTGCTTTTATGAAACATAGATTTTTCTGCCTTTTGTAGTTATTTATTTCCTCGCAAATGTGATGAAAAACATTGTGTTTATCAGGGGTGGTAAGGGTTATTACAAAATCAAGGCAATAAAATTTGACGACCGCTTTAGCTTAGTTGGTACTGATCCTGCCTACGAAGCTGAAGGTCCCGGGTTCGAATCCCGGCCGGGGCATTTATTTATGTGATGAGCACGAATATTTGTTCTTGGGTCTTGGATGTCTTCTATGTATTTAAGTATTTATTTATCTATATAAGTATGTATATCGTCACTTAGTACCCAATAAACTTAAACCCATAGTACAAGCTTTGCTTAGTTTGGGACTAGGTTGATTTGTGTAAGATTGTCCACAAATATTAAAATAAAAATTATTAAATATTAAAAAGCCCTCCATCTTCGGCGTCGGGCTTCTATGACTTTCGTTAGTAATACCCTGCTTACCTCCCTAAATGCACAATGTACTATCTATTGTACTGTATTGTAACTTATACAAGGACATACCTGTGATCCTCCTAGAAGCCGAAACATCCGCCAAGTCAACAATATTGTCTGGATCATCTTGGATCCAGGCCTGGCTCTTTTTCGCCTTACTCTTAGCCTTAGCCTTAGCTCTAGGTCTCTCGTCTTCTTCCACCATCTCCATTTCAGAGTCTGAGTCCTTGAGGATGTCTTCTAGCGTCTTGGATGTGCCGCGGATCTCGTCCATATCATCATCGGATTCTTGTTCGTCCCTGCAACAATAGTACATTACTTAACAAGGGTGGTAAAACAAAGAATGTCTCAGATCGCAGGTATTTGACGCCCGAGCTGAAGGCGAGGGCGATAAATATGCTATCTGAGGCTTTCTTTATTACCACCCGTGTTAAGTACAAAGTTTTGTCACCCCCTGGCCAGGAAGTGGGATTTCCCGCGCGCGGAGCATGCGGTAATTGCCGCTTTATGGCCAGGTGTGACATAATAATATTTACGGTGTGGTTTTAATGTATGAAATGCGATTTCAATGAAATACGTTTATATTACGCCCATAAATACCAATAACAAACTTTGAGAGCTGGGACTGAGAGCGCAGTGGCGCCAACTGGTGAGCACAAAAACGGTAGCCCTCATTGTACGGATTGAGCTGTGGAAGGGCGCCTTTGTGGATTACACGCTATCGCATCAGATAAGGATGAAGTATCCTCGTCGCTTTGACTTATTAGAATCAGAATCATCTTGAACTTACTTCTGATTATCCTTTGCCCTCTTCTTCCTATTATCCAACTTCCTCAAATTCCTCAGCCTCCTGAACATGACCTCGTCTTCCTCAGGTATGAGCTTCTCCACTGTATCAGCCCCGTACTTCCTGATGAGCCGGGTGAGGAAGTACCCTATTTCTAGACGGGAGTGCCGCTTGCAGTCTTCGGGCATTGAGGAGAGGGTCTTTAAAATGATGGGGAGGGAACCAGCTAGGACTTCTGTTGGGAGGACTTTGGTGTATACCTGTTGGATAGATAATTCTGTAAGATTTTTTTCTTATCTTATTCTGATCCTACAATTTTCATCTCGGAATGTCATCTCGCTCATGGTCGCTCACTGGGAAGTGCCTCCACATAATGACTGCTTGATCATAAAAATTACTGTGACTTGCACTAACTCTGCTTGAACTTGCTCTAATCTTTCTTTCTTGATCTATCTTCCTACCTCTAGAGGAGACAGTTGGCAATCTTTAGAACAGTTGATCCCGCTTCTGACATCAGAAGTGAGATGGAGGACTAACGTTAAAAAAACTCAAGCCCGCAGCGGTAACCTTTCTATTCCGATGCCTATGTTGGGTTGCATAAATTACTGTGACTTACACTAACTTTCTTCCTTGCTCTTGTAAACTATCTTTCTTCCCTTAGACAGTTGACGGTCTGTATAACAGTAGATCTATCAGAAGTGGGATGGAGGACTAACCTTAAAAAACTCGAGGAAGAATTCTGCTTCTAGTCAGTCGGCAATCTATACAACAAGATTTCAACATTTGGTCCCGCTTCTGACATTAGAAGTGGGACGGACGACTAACATACAAAAAACTCAAGCCCGCAGCGGTAAACCTCTCTGTTCCCCGACATGATCTGCGCTGCGACAGTCACTAGCAACTCCTGCACGAGCTCTAGAGACATGTTCTCTAAGAGGTGGAACAGGGCTGAGGCGAAGGCTCGAGGAGCTGACGATACGAGGCAGAAGCGCCATACTTGGTCAGATAAATTACTGCGACTTACACTAACTCTCTCTCTATCTTTCTTACTTGATCTATCTTTCTCTTTTGATATCTTTCCACCATTAGACTCTAGAGGTAGAAAGATAGTCTAGTGTCTAGACAGTTGGCAATCTTTAGAACAGTTGATCCCGCTTCTGATGGGTAACCTCTGTATTCCCCGACATGATCTGCGCTGCGACAGTCTCTAGCAACTGCTGCGCGAGCTCTAGGGACACGTTCTCTGAGAGATGGAATAATGCCGAGGCGAGGGCTTGGAGCGAGGCGCTGACGATGCGACGTAGAAGCACCCATGCTTCGTTGTATAAATTACTATGACTTACACTAACTCTCTCTCACTCCCTATCTTTCCCTCTTGATCTATATTCCTACCTCTACACAGTTGGCAATCTGTATAACACTTGATCCCGCTTCTGATATCAGAAGTGGGATGGAGGACTAACCTTCAAAAAACTCAAGCCCGCAGCGGTAACCTCTCTGTTCCCGGACATGATCTGCGACGCCACTGTCTCTAGCAACTCCTGCACGAGCTCTAGAGACATGTTCTCTGAGAGATGGAATAATGCCGAGGCGAGGGCTCGGAGCGAGGCGCTGACGATGCGAGGCAGCGGGGCCGTGAGACCAGAGAGTATTAGGTCGATGAAACCGCGCATTCCTGTTGTGAAAAAAATATAGTCGTTACATGTCGTAACATGTAGTGTGTATAAATTTATAGGCCTGATAGGCCGGACGCTCTTTTACCACCGACGTGGTATACAAAACTAACACTACATTGTATAAAACAAAGTCGCTTCCTGCTGTCTGTCTGTCCCGTTGTGTGCTTAGAGCTTTAAAACTACGCAACGGATTTTGATGCGGGTTTTTTTATAGTTAGAGTGATTCAAGAGGAAGGTTTATATGTAAACATTGCACCCGTGCGAAGCCGGGGCGGGTCGCTAGTATATTTAATATTATATGCGGAAGTTTCTATCTAATGAAAAGCATTAAAAAGAGACAGTAAGTGTAAGGCCTGAGTGGACGCTCGGAGCGGAGCGTTCGGCGTTGCGTCCAGCGGGGCGGGCGAGCGTTCATACTATTTGTGCGGCGGCGACTCAGGACACCAGTATGAGTTTCAATTGCTTGTCATGCACGCCCCGCTGGACGCCCGACTCGAGGTTTTACACTAACAGTACACTTACCTCCTTCCTGTGTCTTCAACACGTCCCCAACACAGTTTATAAGATTAAAAGCGCATTGTCGACACTTTGAGTTGATGTCTCTCGTGCATATCACAGACTCGGCTACGGCGCTCTTTAGCAGCTTGCTTTCCGCTGTCAGACCGGGCGAGGAGTTGATTAGGTGCTCTATGCATCTGAAAATAGGGTTCAAAATTAAGTGCAGTGAACAGTCTGTCTAGTACTTTATTCATACGAACACTTAAACAACGTGAACTCATATCTCCTACGCTGACGCACACATAAAAAAGTGCGAAACTATGAGCTTCACTCGATCTTCTATGCCTGTCCACCATCCATACACTTTGGGCGGGGACAGCATCCCGAGAGTCACCTCGGTCCGCGACCTCGGCGTGTTGTTTGACCCGCACCTAACATTTCGGGGGCACGCGTTAAACGTTGCCAAAAGGGCAGCACAAAAGTTGGGCTTCGTGCTGCGAAACTCCGAGCATCTTACCCCGACGGCCCTCCGAGCTCTGTACATGGTGAGGAGTGTGCTTGAGTCTAATGTAGCGGTATGGATTCCGCATGAGGCTAAGTATACATTATTGTTGGAACAAGTGCAAAAAAAGTTTTTAAGAAGTCTGTATAAGAAGGAGCATACCTACTATCCGTACCTTTACCCGACGCTATTCTTATTAGGAATGCTAGGATTTGATTCTCTCAAAGTGAGGCGGTATTTAGCCGTAGTTAAGTTTGCATTAGGAATCATTCGCAACACAATTGACTGTTCGGGCTTGGTAGAAGACGTCGTACGTCTATATGCGCCGTGCGCACTATCTCGCCTGCGGCACGCGCCGCTGCTGGCCCGGCCGCGCGCGCGCACCGACCTGCTCCAGCACGCGCCGCTCTCGACCGCGCTCTCCGTCCTCAACTCCGTGCTGGACACAGCGCCGCACTGTGATCTTTTCACTACCAAATTAGCATGTCTCATACACGAGTGTAAGACTTTTATTGTTAACAGCCATTAGTATAATGTGCAGAGGTTTTATATTGTTTAAACATTTATTTTTCTTTTGTATTTAGTTATGTTTTTAGTTTAAGATCTGTAACGCTTTGGCGGTTAGCTGTAAGTTGCAGATGTACTCTTAAATAAATAAACAAATAAACAAATAAACATAGACAATGTGCATACATAGCACAACACCCTCGATCGTGAGATCAAAGTACTCTGTTACGTATGTGTGCGTGTGGCTGCGCCACACATAGGGCTGCCATCCGTCCGGGTTTTCCCGGATTTGTCCTAGTTTGGAGGCCGTCCGGGGGCCGTCCGGGCGGGGTGTCAAGAAGTGTCCGGGGAAAACCGGGACACTTTTCATGTAAGGAAGCACCTCATTGAATTTAAAGGTCTTGTTTTTTAAAAATATTATTTTCGGACTCGTCCGGGGAAAAAATGCGATTTACGCCAAATGTCCGGGTTTTTTTGAATACCACCACACACCCCTACAGTAAGTGCGCTATCGAACGTGGTTTCACTCGCTCCCGTATACCCTATACTCTATATATACGAGTATACAGGAGCGCCCGTGGCCCAGCGGCGCCCGGCGCGCCGCGTGCGGTATGCGGGGCTAAGCAACGTGGGCCTGGGTCATTTCTTGACTGGGTGACGTTTTGACTAGTTACTAACTGAGCGTTCTCGTGCTTTGTAAGGCATGTTAAGCCATTGAACCTGGTTGCTGTCTAGGATGTATCCAGAAATCACGCGAGGTTTTTTGGGCCACTTTAAGTACTAGCCCCTTCCCCCCTTCGGAGGCTCGCGTAATTTCTGGATAAACCCCATGGTAGCAGTCGTTAAGCCAAGACTTCTAACAGTCAAGTTGCCCACTCGACAAGCCAATTTAATTTAAATTTAATTTAATATTTATTAATTTAGAAATATGGGAAAAATTTAAAAACTTAGGCACCTAGCAGGATTTGAACCTGCGCCCTCCCAGCAGCGTTACTGCTTCTTACAAAATTAATTTATTATGGGATGGCGCATCGTAACTGACGATTTTTCAACATAATTTGAGACGTTAGTGCCGTTAATGAAGCCCGAGTCTTCTGGTAGATGTCGCTGTACGCCTCCCTTAAGGCGTTTATATAAATTAAGGAGCTGTTGAAGAATTTGGGGCCGGGTGGTAGTTGCACCTATAGCTGAGTTGGCTAGAGCGACTGGCCGCGGGTGCCGGGAGGTCGCAGGTCCAAATCCTGCTCGGGCCTAAATAAATAATAATAATAAATATTTGTGGACAATCTTACACAAATCAACCTAGTCCCAAACTAAGCAAAGCTTGTACTATGGGTACTAAGCGACGATATACATATTTATATAGATAAATAGATACTTAAATACATAGAAAACATCCAAGACCCAAGAACAAATATTCGTGCTCATCACACAAATAAATGCCCCGGCCGGAATTCGAACCTCCAGCTTCGCAGGCAGGGTCACTACCAACTAAGCTAAAACGGTCGTCAATATTAAACATTTCAAGTTTTTCTTTATTTCTAAATTTGTTATTTGCGTTAGACAGAATTAATGTTATATTTATTTGCTTACCTCAACCTGGAAGCTTTACTGCTGTCCGCCACTTTACTGAGCGAACTCATCAGCAATTTCTTTATCTTCTTACTATTACTCTTCAAAAACTCTTTACAACTCTCATTCTCACTCTTAAATATCTCTTCCAAAATCCTGTAAGCCTTTTTATGTTCCATCTCCACTAGTTTCACCTTCTCTTTATATTTTAAAGTTGGTTTTTCCTCTGTGTCTTCGTCCATAGACTCAGTTTTCACTTTTTTCGACTTTTTATGTTTTTTAGGGTTCTCTAATACAGTTTCGCATAATGGGTAGACCCATTGGTCGAATAGCTTGGTGATTTGTTCGCTCGTCTGGTATAGGACGAGTAGGCGGATTATGTCTAATATAGATTCTCTTTGGAAATGGTTGTCTGTGGAAGTTTCTAGTTGTTGGAGAGAATTTTTGAAGAGTTCTTCTCTAAGTGATTGGTCGCTTATTGTTAGGTAAACCTAAAAATAGACATTGAAACATAGATGTACTATTATAGAACTAGATACACAGTCAGGCGAAAAAAATGGCACCCGCAAATGTACGGTACGGTGACAGTTACCAACAATGACGGAATGTGCTGTGAAAAAATGGTTATTCTGTTTGCAAATTTGACACTTAACACTCACAACCGTAAGTTCTTTTTTGAAGTTATCATCTATCTTGATATGTAAGCGTTATTATCAGCTATTGGAGCAGCTAGCGTCATTTTTGTTCGGCTCTGTGAGTCTATTTCTATATTATAAGTCAATGCATTGAAAGAACATTTTAATCTATTCACCGCCACAGTAGATTCTGTAAGTTGTGCCTCACACGCCAGTCTTCGTAGCAAAAGACTGAAAATGAACCTTACTTGATGGCACGTAGGTTGCCTTTACATCGGCTTGATCGACTCGATATGAAGTCATTGGCGTGTGGGGCACCTAATGTCCTGACTTTATTTATATCAAGAAAATGATGGTGAAAAGGTTAAGATTGATCTTTAAGTGTTGCCGTTGATGTATTTATGAGGAAAAATACGTAAACAAAAACTGAAATCATCCAGGTTTATACTTAACAAGAATTTCACGTGTCTATGTTTGCTTTGGAAGTATTACAGAATTTTGTTTGCAGATATTTTGTTTGAAAATATACTAATTTAAAAAAAAAAATTATCACTGGTCTATTACTGAGAGACGTTGCAATTTATCACAACAACCGACAGAGACGCAGTCGCAGTAACGCAGTTATATTTTGTAATGAGACATTAATATATACATTGAATCCCAAAAAGTAGCGGCATCTCTGTCGGTTGTTGTGATAAATTGCTCCGTCAGTAAACTCCTTAATTTATGAAAATTAAGCCTGTGCCAGACGGTCGAAAGGCCGACCGACCGGCCGACCTAGGTCCACACGGACCGTGTAGTCAATTGTTTCCAACAAGATTTCCTTTGGAAACCGTCTGGATACGCGCTTTATAATTACTACAAACTAACCTGTATAGTCTCCAATGCTGCCAACCTCTGCCCTTCAGCCATACTCCCCTTCGCTGGCGACATATATATATTCAGCAAAATCGGCAAATAATTCTTAGCGAACCTCCCCAATTCCGCCCTATCCTCGTCACTTTCAGCATTCATAATCAACTTCCTCAACCCTTGCATCACCGGCAACCTAAATTCAGGATTATCCTTCAACACATTACCTAAAACTCTTGCCATAACCTTAAAATTGTCTTTGATATCCTTAGGGCTGTTGCAGAAGCTCGGAAGCAGTGACCAAAACTGATTGCACAACAAATCGAACGTGTGTGACAGGGCTATATTTTTTTCTTGAACGCATTCGCGCGCGCGCTTCCTACAGAATGTTGCCATCTCTAAAATTTCCGTTGCGAAAAATTTGAGGTTAGAATGCGTTATTTTTTCTTTTAAAACTGGTAGCAGCCAGCTTCGGTCTATGTTTATATTTTCTGGGCCGTTTCTTAAGGGTACGTGTTGGATGACGAATTCTGGGCCTAGGGTTTTGACAGCGCAGCCCGTGGCGTGTTCCACTTCACGATCGTTGTGGAAATTATGGCTTTCACGGCGATCGTTTAGTTTTTTGAGAAGTGGTCCAAGGATGTAGACTACGTTGTCGTTGCCAATCTGTGGACAAAAGAATGTTTTACTGTCGATTCTACTTAAACACTCTCACTGCCAAGAAAGCGCCTTTCTCAGTGTAATTGTTTATTACAGTCGCTTCTAAAGAGCCCAAACAACGGATAATTTATCATTCACACACTCGTGAAATAGAGCAAGAACAGAATTGGAAAAGGCGTCTCTAAAAAATGCAAGCGGCAAATCATGTAACAGTTGGGGTGACAACGTTATCAGAGGGCTTGGACCCTGCAGAATATGGATCTGCCTGTCGCCATCTCGAAATTTGAGCCGGAAGTACGGTATACCCGAAAAGGTGCAGCCCATACAAAAATTTTCGTAGTACATTTAGTAAATGGAAAAAATATTTCAATACAAAAGTTGTAGCTAATTTTGTGATCTACAATATTTCCGAACTATAGTTGGCGCTAAAATGCACTTAAAATGTAGATATGGGAGGAAAACTAGAAAAAAGTGGCAATTTATAATGATATCTCCTGTCATATCTTCGTCCCAAGGGGTCATGGAAAAAATCTTTGTAGCCAAAAGTTTTAGCAAATTTTGTGTTTTACAATATTGCTAAACCATGTTTAGCACTAAAATGAACTATAACGACAGTACAAGCAAAAACCTGAAAAAGTGACAGATTTTCCAAGATGGCGGAGAAAGACGTGGAGCTGGAGTGTCAAAAATTTCGGGATACGATGACAAATATTGTTCTTTACGGCATATCAAAAATTCATAACAATCGGACCATAGTTAGAGTACCGGAACAACGATTTGCCAAATGTACAACGAAAAAATTTGTATGGGCTGCACTTTTTCCGATATAACATTCTTCCGGCTCAAATTTTGGGATGGCGACAGGCAGATCCGTATTCTGCAGGGTCTAAACCCTCTGATAACGTTGTCACCCCAACTGTTACACGACTTGCTTCTTGCATTCTACTTCTTCAAAAATGAGCCTACTCTAAAAACCAATACGGTCATAACATAACACAAGCCTTATGTATGAGCTTACAATGGGGCTAGTTCGATTTGTATGATTGTCCCCTAATATTTATTTATTTATCTTTATTCTGTTGATATAATTATAAATATGTTATTATTTTCCTTTTTTTTGTTTGTATAATATTTCATATTCTTGTGGTGCAGTGTGTTGGTTTTTCAATAAATCTTCTTCTATTCTATTCTATTTATTTAATCTACCTCAAAGCAGACAGCTATGGTCATGATGACGTGCCGAATAGCCTGGTTGAAGGGGTTGTCCAGCCCCGTGCCGATGGCTTTGAAGATGCTCTCCACATGGGGCTTGTACTTCGGGAACAATTCCGACTCCACTGCCGGCTTCACGCAGTCTTGGAGTGTCGCCTGCGGATAATATAAGGAACCATAAATAAAATAAATAAATAAATGAAGTTATTCAAAAATGGCCAGCTATGTTAATGTTATTTATACAAATACAGTGTAAACTCTTAACGTCGTTCGTTATAACGAAAAACTTTCTATAACGTAGAAATTAGTTCAATTTGGTTGGTTTACCACAAAACACATACATTAATTCACTCTTTATAACGCAACAGCCACTCTCTATTACGAAGAAATATATTCATATTTTGACATCAACAACATATTGAATAGTGTAGGGGAGAGGGGGGCAGCCTGGTACATTTTTTACACTCATTGACGTATTTCAAAATATTACCCATAAAAACCAGTTTTAAGCCTCTCCGCAACAACGTATGTTATTAACCTATGTAATTAATGCATTTGCACATGTCCAAAGCTAAAGACAAAGGTACAATTTAGAATTATGCAACTCAAGGAATAATGTTCAATACTGCCCCAACACTGGGTAGCTTTGAATTTACTTGGGGCAGATTTGAAATATCGAGTTATAAGGCAACAATGTTGAGATATACTTGTTTTTTTTACCTGTACTTGTACAGTTAGTCACTAGAAATGGTCGTATTAACATTTTACACGTATAATTTGCAGTTATAACTAAGAGGGGGTAGTTTTGTACAGAAATGTTTTTTGTAGTGTTCAATGGTGCCTCAGGAGGGGTACCTTTGAAAAGTATTGAAATCCTACTAAAGCTGCCCCCTTGAGGCAGTTTTGCACACACTATTGTTCAAAACTACTCTACTAAAAAACTACAACTGAAAGTTGGAGTGATTAATAGTTATGAGGCGACAAACAATTCACATTTACCAATTCCACTATTCCTCACAGGGGCCAAACGTCCTTCCTTACCCTGCTAACCCCTTTAGTTGTATATAAAGAATTCTAATAAATATTATACCAAACAAGGCTAAACGTAATCAGTACAAAACTAATTAATTCAGGTAAATGAGCGTTTACTAAAATAACTAAGATATTATTTTAGTTTGTATCGGGCATCTACATGTCAGTTTATAACGGGGCAGATATGAACATTCCTTATGGCCGGGGTAGTTTTGAACAGACTGCTAATCAAAACTGCCTCCTATTTTTTTTATCAAAACTACCCCAACACCTATTTAAAAAAATAAACATCGATATCTTCCAAAACAATAGCAAATTGACATTGTTTATTCTTCGTCACTAAAGCTAATAGATTGTACTATCGAATAAATTAAGTTTCAATTACCGCTTCGTTCAAATAAAGCCTGAAAATCCTTAGACACGGGGAGCAAAACCGCTAACGGATGACTTCGAAATCAAAATATGTTACTGGTTCGTTCATTTTCTGGCAAACGTCAAATCTGTCAAGTGACAGTTGTGGGGGTCAGTGTTGCGAGCCCAAAAAATGGATTTGGACCATAATCGCACTAAAAATACGTCTTTGAACGCATTTGTTCTAAGCTGCCTCCAGTGATAGCTGCCCCCCTCTCCCCTATATTTTTTATAATCAGCTTACAAAACTAATCTTTTGAGGTGCCCAAATTTCTAAGAAAGATACCTGAGGTCATAAACTCATAAACAGCCGTCTCGCTTTTGTTATTGTTAATTGACTTTAACACGTGTGCCATTATTCTTAGATTACATTGTCTGTAGGAAATTTTGGTGTCAGTTACTAAACGCACCATCGTCACCTATCGTGTATTAAGATGGCCAGTAAAAGGAAAGCGTTATGTGTTAACGAAAAAGTTTGTTTGATACGTGCGCTATAAAAGGGAGAAAAGAAAAGTGATGTTGGAAGACGATTAGGCCTATTAGAAATTAAGAATATTAGAAATCATTTTAATTGGTCAAATTTGGTTTATTTTTCTCTTCCCTCCGTATAACGAAAACTCTTTATAACGAAAGAAAATACTCGGTCCCTTGAAATTCGTTATAAAGAGTTTACACTGTATGTATCATAAAACAAAGTCGCTTCCTGCTGTCTGTCCTGTTGTATGCTTAGATCTTTAAAACTACGTAACGGATTTTGATGCGTTTTTTTAAAATAGATAGAGTGATTCAAGAGGAAGGTTTATATGTGTAATTTGCACCCGTGCGAAGCCGGGGCGGGTCGCTAGTTTACTACATATTGGAAGGTAAAGTATAATATAGGTTTTACGATATTGCTTTACACGTCTCAATTCACCATTATCATCACCTCACATCAGCTATTTAAGAAGAAGCTACTTATTACTTTACTATTAACAATCAAATTTACACCGCATTAATTAAAAAGAATATTACGACTAAAAAGGAGATGGCGGGACGATTTGAACGCGTTCTCTTTGGATTGGCTGCACACAAGAAATAGGACCGAGTGGAGGAAAAGAAGTGAGGCACTTGCCCAACAATTGGACACATAAGCTGACTATTTAAACAAAAAACGTAACACATCGCTGTTTAGCGATAAGACCGCCTGTTGTTTGGCTCTACTTATTGTTATTTTGCACTGTACTGTGTCCTTTGATTGAGGTGTGCAATAAAGAGTACATATTTGTATTGTATCGTAACACATATATGAAATTATTTGATTTCAAGTGTACCTTGAGCGCATTAGTGGCCGCAGCGTTGATCTCCGGCACATCGGATTGCCATAGCTCAGTGACGCAGATCGTTACGAACGCGGGGAGGTTGGGCATACACAGGTTCAGGTCCAGACTGTGAACAAAAACATACGTCGTCGTCATCATCATAATAGTAGATTGTTTGACAAGGGTCTAAAGTAAGCCATATTACCACGAGATGATTATTTTCCCGAACGTAGAGAGGGAAAATTGTTCGAGTGGTAATATGGCTTTTAGGCCCGAGTTATACACTCTACTTTTCACTTCGATTGCGAGAAAACACATAAACACAAATTATCCATCTTAAATGAATAATTTAACTCTTGGCGGGTGTATGTCTAATTTGACAGCATGTTTTTTTTTCTAAGGCCAGCACCATATGCCTCGCTATGCGTGTTTGCTTGGCGTATTCGCCTCCCTTTCTTTTGCTATATCAAAGAAAGAGATGCATCATGCGCTTTTTTTTCTTTTAAGAGGAGTAATTGCTTTGACCATAGACACCGCTTAATCTTTAAAGAACTGAAAAACGTCTTTCCTTATTGGTCGATTTTAGTACAGCTGTGTTCTGGTTGGTTGATATTTTTACCAAATATGTTTTAATCTGTCAAATTACTTTTCTGTGATTGGTGGATTTAATCGGTGAAGTATTTTGATTGGTCAAATTAAAATGTTTTGTAAATCATAAATATGTATACATATTTAACCTAGGGCTTAAATGTACTACTTTAGCCCCGCTTCACAAGTCTAATATGACACACTTTTCGAGCATGAGAAGTGAAAATAAATGAAATAAAACAACTTTATTCTGCAAGTAGGCAGCAATAAAGGCACTTTTTACAAGTCAAAATCTAATAGAGTTTGTCAAAAGAAGACTACTGCTGAGAAGAAACGCCGATAGTCAGTCATTTTCAAACAAAAAAATGTACTACATAACGTCCTATTTAAAATAAGTAAGCCTGAGTATATGTAAATAACAAAAATACACCTTTTAGAAGTCACCACACTTTTAGATGTCAACATATTATAACATTTTAAGCTCACATGGTCATTTACATTAGAATTACGATTCGAACTATCGATCGATCGATCTCGACATGAGCGCTCGTCAGCTCCCATTTTTCATTTTTTCTTGTCGGTTGTTTTTTTTTCGTGATATTTACAATTTAGTAAACAAACACCCCCAAAAAACCCGACTGTTTTTTATTTTTCAAAATTCCAAAAAAAGTTACCATCCGATTTTCAAAAAATTCAAACGCTCACACGTGTCTCGATAAATTCCTCAACTCTTGGTACTATTCCCATCTCGATCCACCCAAAATCCTCGAGCAATGGCCAAAAATACGTATCAGGCGATTTGCATCTGTGATAAAAAAATTCAATGGTAATCACTAATCAGACACTTCACAAAGGGGGATCGAAGTTGCACCACGTCCGTAGGGAAAGTACCTACCGCTACCCTACACGTGACCCCTGGGTGGTTCTAAAAGTGCAACAAAAACTGGCAACCGTACTGTCTTCTCGAAGATCTCACGGTTCGAAATAAATGCCATACGATAAATAAATAAATGGTAAGTGGGTCAATCAACTTTTCCTTGTTGTTATTCTGTCCCGTCAGCCAGGAGACAACTGTTAACTAAGTTTCTTAGAAAAAATGTTATAATATGGACTTCTAACATGCTCAAGCGTTGGCCCACGTCAGAATGGGTTTATAACCATCACTAAAAATCAAGTTTAATAAAATTAAAGTTTGTAAAATCGCTGTTTTAAAGGGTGACCCAGGAGACGTAACCATTGTAACGAGTGACAAGAAATAATCATCATCATCATCATCATCATCAGCCTATATATGTCCCACTGCTGGGCACAGGCCTCCTCTCATAGATGAGAGGGATTGGGCAGTAGTCCCCACGCTGGCCCAGAGCGAGTTGGGGACTTCACAAGAAATAATCGATTGACCCTAATACACTTACCCGGCTAAGCACCCATAGCCCTGCTGCATGACCGCCGCCCAAGCTAACACCTGCCCCGTATCATTGGCCGGTGGTCGCGCGGCCATGAGAGCCCGAGTCAGCTGCGCGGCTAAGCTCGCCGGCGCGTTGGACGACGCGGCAGGCGCGGCGAATAACGCGTGCAGCGTGTGGAGGCAGCACGTCTTGATGTATACGTTGTTGTGGGTCATTAGAGATAGGATGGATTCGCAGACAGACTGGAAAACAGAAACAACAATAGATCATGTTATTCGGTTAGGCGACAAACTTTTTAACAAAGAGCAAAATTCAGTAAAAATATTGATTTTTCGGAATCTCAGAGCGCTACAACAAATACCTCAATTTTTTCTTGGTTTTCGACTAAAATTTACAGACCTCAAAGAGCCGCAATTGGCCCTTCAAAGGCATGCAACTCGCAAGCCGCAGTTTGCCGACCCCTGTCCTAACGTTGTGCCCTAAGGGTCTCCCCAAACCTATCGACGCGGAATCGGCATAAGCGTAATCGCCGCCAATAAAGGCGCGACGTCCGCGCGACGCTTGCGCTGTTTTAGTTACCGAACCTGCTCACAAAATTTCACAGGAATCGCTTTAGAAATGCGACCTGTAGGGGAGAACATACCATTGACAAAAAAAAAATATTTTCAAAATTTTCAAAAATTTACTCGATAAACAATTATATGTTGTCATAAAACCTGCTCACAAAATTTCACGAGAATCGATTGAGAAATGCGACCTGTAGAGGAAAAAACGGCCGCAGAAAAATACGAAATCATTGATAATTGATACAAAGTTTGTTTTTTTGAATTTCCAAAAATTAACTCTGCAAAAAACGTTCTTTTATTTTTCGCACCCACTCACAAAATTTCACGAGATTCGGTTAAGAAATACGACCTGTAAAGGAGAACAACCGGAAACCCGGACATCGGAAGCATTTTTGTCGAAGTTAAAACAGAGATCTTCGTTGCACTCGGTCAACAAGTATAAATAAATAATCCATCATCATCAGCCTATATACGTCCCACTGCTGGGCACAGGCCTCCTCTCATAGATGAGAAATAATCCACAGCATACCTTAATGTACTCCTTACTGAAGACAGGCAGCACATCTCTCAACATAGTGAGTGTGTGCAGAACAGTCCGGTGGCCGGACAGCAAGGCTTCTGCTTGGATCTGGGACTGGCAGAATTCTGCCACACGGTTGGACGCTGGGTGCACTTTGGGTACCTAATGAATTATTGATTGTTTTAAAATAAACTTGCATCAAAGCATATATCTTCTTATTTATTTGTACTATTTATTAAGATTAAATTGTATTTTTTTGCATGTAATTATTTTTAAGTAATTGTCAGCCCTGCTTTGCCTGAAACACAGGGTTTCCTAGCTCAGGCACGTTATTTATTACCATCTAATTCGTTATTTGACAGTTGTAAAGATAAAATAATTAATGTGTTGGATACAGTAGCTTATAGGTTTACAATACTCATCAATGCTTTAAAATTAATTGAAAACATTTTATTTTTGAAAAATAAATTAAGAGTTTTTTTATATGTGGACTACAAAAACCGAAACGCGTGTGACGTCACATTTCAAAGTTACGGTTTAATTCCGCAACAGACCGCAACTGCACTTACTGCACGTTATGTTTCTCCGCACTCCAAATTGAACCGTAACAGTATTCGTAAAAAGCTCTATTTAAAATGAGCGGAGAAGTGTCGCAACAGCACAAGTTACTGTACAATTTGGAGTGCGGTGTAACATGCAGTTGCCGTCTGCTGTCGGCTGCGGAAGTAAACTAGGTGTTTATCAAGTGCGACGTCACAGTACTAACAGTCACGTGATCGGCTGTTTTCGCGCGAAATTCAAATTACTTAAAGAAAAATATATTTTTTTTGAAAGAAATTAAGCTCTTTGGGGGAAAAAGATAATTGTTACAGATATAAAATAAACCTACGTATAATTTAAAATACATTTCCGAAAACTGTCAAGGAGCCAATTGTATGCTCCTAGCTTATAGTTATTATTATTGTTCATGTTTTTCAATAAATTATATATGCTGACAGCAGAAGGGACAAATTTAGCTCCCTCGCTCTCAACACAGTGCATCCTCGGGCGCTCTGGCAACCTTGCTCACCTCCAGGAACACAACACTACATACTTGTATAGTAAATAATGTTATTATGGCTGTGGTCTTCTGCAAGGCGGAGGTACTTCTCCAGTTGGGCTGCTCCAAAAATTGGAGCAATATGGCATTTTGCTGTGCCTTACCTCTAGCAACATAAAACAAAAATCCACTACGCAAAGAAATTCACAAAAAACCGGCCAAGTGCGAGTCGGACTCGCGCACGAAGGGTTCCGTCGCATTATCTTCAAAAACGGTAAAAAAATGAAGTTTGCTGTATGGGAGCCCCCTTAAATATTTATTTTATTCTGCTTTTTAGTACTTGTTGTTATAGCGGCAACAGAAATACATCATCTGTGAAAATTTTAACTGTCTAACTATCACGGTTTTTGAGATACAGCCTGGTGACAAACGGACGGACGGACAGACGGACAGCGGAGTCTTAAGCGGCCTACACACATCCCTAAAATCAGTGGCGATATCGGGAGAGTGGTGTGTATACGATAATCATATACGATTTACCTACACACGAGGCGATCTAGGGAACAATCTAGGGTGCTCCCCACCACTCTCCCGATATCGCCTCTGATTTTAAGGCTGTGTGTAGGCCGCTTTAGTATTAGGGTCCCGTTTTACCCGTTGGGTACGGAACCCTAAAAAATAACACAGTACAGGACACATAATGACAATGAGTAGAGGCAAACAACAGGTGGACTTATCGCTAAAGAGCGATCTGTTTCAGAAAACCTTACGAGTAGCGGAAATAATAATGGATTACCTTAGTCTTGTCATCGTCAGTGGGTATCATGAAGCAACTCCCGCGCAGGATCGCTGTCACTGCGTGCTGTGCTGCTTTTCGCACCTGCGTAAATACATGGATAAGATGAACTTAGATTTTAAGACGAAATTGACAAAGAAATTTGATGTCGTGACAGGAAACATATAGTCTTATATAGTGAGTGTCATCCACGAAGACGCGCCCCTCCACAGCCCAATCCGTACGGTCGGACACCGCAGCCTATAGACGCTCGCAACCTCAAAAGAGTCACGTGCGCGTTGCCGACTCTTTATAACATGCGACCAGCCGCGCGCGCCGCGCGCTCGCGCGAAGTGTGAGACGCAAACCCGTCGCGACAACACCTCATGATTAAGGACCACGTATTGGTCCGAAACATGTCGAGCGATATTCGACGTTAAAGACGTGAGTGACCCGTTTATTATATTTCAACAGTGCATCCTAATTAAATTTTAACTTACCTTAGGTTTAGAATGCAGCACAAACGCCAGAACATTATCGAAAACTCTCATTGTAGATGAGTCACTCCACAGTGCATACTCCTGTGCTCTCAACAGCACAGACAAGCATCCAATAGCACTCCGCAGCAACGTTCCATTCTCTGACTGAGCGTTCTTCTCCAAGATCTCCGTGAAAGTGGTTGCTGCATCAGAGAATTGTTTGCGGAGAACGGCTTGTGGGACGGATTTAATACCCATGGAGAGTAGAGACAGGGTGGCGACCAGGTTGTCTTCTTCTGCTACTTTTAGTGTTTCCATCTAAAATATTAAGCAGTATTAAAACGATAAATAAGAGTTGTATCAAATTAGGCCCTTCATTTGACTTCAAAAATCAAAATCAAAGAACATAGTTGTTTTAAGCTGCATTTTTTGTGCTATGTTTTTGACTTTTCAGAATACTTTTAAATCAAAGACATTTGTTTCTTTCCTATAAAACATAAAAAATCTGATAACCGCAACTGAAAAACTCTCTTTCAATATATTATAGTCCTCCTCTTAGATTTCGATGACAGTAACCCTGGCAAACTATGTATTTACTATATATACCCTATTGTGAGCTCTGATATGGCTAGCTAGGTCAAACTTGCTCTTGAATACTCTAATACATGTGTGACAGCAGAGCTGACCAGATGTGTCCATATGCGTACAATCAATATATACTAACCAAGGCAGCAAAATACTCAGTAGAAGTTTCCTCTCCACCTTGTTCTTTTATCACCTCAGTCACGGCTGCCAGTACAGCCAACATTTCCTTGTGGATGACATTGTTCGAGTCAAACCTGCTTAGTAGTCTGAAAGAAAAGTTTTATAATTACAAAAAATATTCTGAAATAAACCATTTGACAGCTAGAGATGCCAGAGCCATAAAATAAAGTATCAGATTTAGATTAGATTTATTTATTTCATAATAAAAAAAAAAAACATAAAATATCCTAAGTAAATTTATACGACTTTATATTATGATCCATGATTAATGCCATGCATCACAAAAGGATTCTAGGAGTTGTCTGTATTTCATAGTTTTTGAACAGTTAAATTTCGAGGGACACTGTTGGCTTCAGCATGGTGTGCTACACTCTCAAAAGTTTAATTATTTATTTAATCTTTATTGAACAAAATAAGTCTTAATGTAGAAAAGGCGTATTTAATGCCATGAGGCTTAATTATGAAAATTAATTAATTTTAAGAGGCTTCAAATGAAAAGAAAACATCATTTGTTATTTACTAAGAATAGATTTGGAATTTGAACACAACTACAATGAAAACAAAATTAACTTAGTTAAATTTTCAATTATTTACTAAATAAAATTTGTATTAAAATTACATTATAAATATATACACAGAAATTATAATACAGCCATCAACTTACTTGCTGAAGCTCACATTAGAGCACTGGCTCCAATCAGAAGCAAAAGTCTGAAACGTTTTAAACGTCCCAGACCTCATGGAGCCGGAGTACTGACTCTCAGAGTCCTCCTCGCCAGATCTCACAGACATGCTTTCAAATTCCTTTGCAATAGCCAGCTCCGTCTCTGCTTCAGACTTCTGCTTGCCCTTAGAATGCCCGTAGGTGATCATAGCGTCGTGCTTTGACACCGCCTGCTGTGTTAAACCCGTGTTTCCTTAAAAATAAGTTACTGAAGTTAGGCTATGTAATTATTAGGATTTTGTTGGTGAAAAAATCACTTTTCATCCTATTTATACGGTTTTTACGAATACTTGGAGAATGAAGAGAATGTTGGTCATAAAATACTGTTAAGTTTGCTAATAATTAAAGAGACTTACCCAAGTTTTCTTGGAAGAACCGGGATTTTGCCATTTCCCTGTACTTTTGACTCTTCGGATTGGAATCCGAAGAGTGCCCCTTGAGCCACCTTTTCCCTTTTGTTTTGCCCTTTAGCTTAGATCTAAACTTCCCCATTTTACCAGCTTCTTATGACTATGTAAAAGAAAAATACTGCACCGCACGTGGCGATGAAGTTTTGAAGCGAATGGCTATCAATCTGTCAATTTATTGCTGTCATTGATCTGTCACGCAATTTGTCAACTTTTAGTTTAGCCAACATAAGGGTAGTAATTAAACAAGTGGCAACACCGGTAAGTATTATGCGAGACCTATTTAAAAAAAATCTTAGGCTTGGACACATTATGCAGTAAAAGAATGAACGAACACAAATACGGGAAATCTGACTAAAATCTAAAAAAATAATTGTTTTATTTCGTGGCTTTCCGCTTTGAAATTAATAAAGAGAAAATTAGTTTTTTAAGAAGCAATAAAAATTTGGATTATATAAATCCTTGTCACGCAAAAGGCGTTAACTATTTAATGACAGGAACTGCTAATTGAAGTGACCCGGAACGGAACGTAAAATACCCAATTTTTCTTTCGTACATCGTATGTACTCCCTGTTTCATTGCGTTTTTCTTGTTTGTAAATAATAACCGCTGGAAATAGTACGTAATGTGAAATTACACGCATTCCTCGGCCGAGTGCTCGTTACGTAAATTTTGGATTGCCGATCGCCGTTGCCGTGCAATTAGTTAATTCGCCGTAGAACTCCTAACCTATCGGTTGATGTTTTGTTAAGGTGTAAATGAACTATGTGCTGTGAAAATGCCGCCTTTTAGAAGAAAGAAGGCGTCCAAATCATTTCCAGTGAAGGTGTGTACATTGGATGCTGAATTGGAATTCAACCTTGAGGTGAGATGTCAACTTTTATGCTTATTTTTGTTATTGTTTGGACATTTAGTAATTGAGGAATTAGTACAATAGCTTCATTATGAGTCACTCTGTGAGTACCAGGTCCTGTGAATTAGCGTAGGAGACTGATAATTCGTCTGGTAAACATGTACGCGCGTGGAGATAACAGAACAATGTTGTATTCATTGATTCACAGCTATATTTTGAAATGTAGTATAAGTGTTATAACATAAACAAAGTTAGTTTACATTGTAACCAAGCATTTATTGCCATTGATATGTAATAAATGTATTATACTGAATCATAATCAATATTAAGAGGGCCTGGTCCTAGAGGTCCTCTGTCAATGCAGCGATCTGCATTCCAATGTGTCTTGGGGTCTTCATCAGCTTCATCTTCACTTCCTGATAAACTAAAATGCATCTTTGAATCTTTTTATGTAACATTATCTGACAAATCTTGGTATTTTAAATAATTTAATAGGTCAATGGACACTCTTATACTTTATTATTGATGGCCATGGTATGGTAAAACTCTATGGTTCATAAATATACCATAGGCATAGACTTTTGGCTAATTATGAAACAGCATAGAGTTTTACTGTGCTGTGGGCGTCCATGGTAAAGTATTAAAAGCATGGTAAAATATATGGATATTTTTACTCCTAAGTTTATCATTGACGCAAGCAGGCAGTTAAAAGAACTGATTTTGTCATAATGCAGTGTATTTTTAATCATTTTTAAAATGTTTTTTTTTTCATATATCATTATGTTGATTTGACACCTACTTGGTTATTCATACAATGTTTCATTATCTCCGGTAACCAAAGTTTGTCTGGAAGACAACTCTGTTTAGTGATAAGACCACCTGTTGTCTACCTCTATCTTAAGCCCAATATTCTGTAGAGTTCCTCTTTAATGTGTGCTATAAAGAATATTAGACGCTCGGTTGTTTTATGTGTCAAACGCATGCATTTCCATATAAATCCATTCAACGCAATGCATTTGACGCAACATATTTATATGGAACGCATGCTTTTGAGGCATAAAAAAACCGAGCGCCTTAGTATTGGATTGTTCTTTTGTATGCAGTGGCGAGCAACAGGAAGAGACCTATTTGACCTGGTCTGTCGGACGATAGGTCTCCGGGAAACATGGTTTTTCGGCCTGCAGTTCGAAGACACCAAGCATTTCATAAGCTGGCTCAAATTGGACAAGAGGGGTAAAGTATCATTTTATATAATGACATATTTTGTTATTCTAAGCATTGGGTAATGATATTGTAGTATAATTACGCATCCTTTGATAAGCCTTACAATGAATGCTGATGTCATAAGTTAGTATCAAATTAGAATAGAATAGGCGTTTATTTGTGGTAAAAAATAACAAAATATGAACAGAGATCGTCATATTGAAAGACAGTAAATATGTGCCACAAAAAGGGTCCATCTTATCTTGGTGCAATTTAGTTTACAGATTCAGATTAATTTATTTCATAGATGTAAATTACAATATAAATTATAAATTGGGTTTCAATTTATTAGATTTTCTTTTTCATCACAACAAAAGTCTTACTACTATATATTTTTTTTATGGCTTTTATGTAAAAGCGATTACTCAGCACAAAATGAATCATAATTTATGCAACAAATAGTCACATTTTAGAACATATTTTAGTTTCATAATTGGATTTCACAATCTCACACACCATTACGATACCCTAGTTCATACTCTTACTAATTATTTTACGAGGGAAATGTTGTGAAATTAAGACTAATATTATCAGAATACTAATTACACCAAAATTTCACTATAATAAGTAGGAGTATGAACGAATTAATATATTTTAATGTTAATGCTTGGAGACCCTATAAATCTCTTAGGATATTATTATCCGTCCGTAGGGAAAGTACCCACCGCTACCCTACACGTGACCCCTGGGTGGTTCTAAAAGTGCAACAAAAACTGGCAACGTACTGTCTTCTCGAAGATCTCACGGTTCGAAATAAATGCCATACGATAAATAAATAATAATTATATTTATATTTTATCTTCCCTTTGGCTTTTACTCCTTGCTGATTTTAGCAAGGTGGATTCGCAAATATCAAATACTTGTCTGTACCTTACCTGCCTTGTTACTTTTTTTTTACTTTATTTGACACTTAGAGACCTCAACAACATCAAGATTTGTTAGAGATGTATACATGACAAATGTTGATTGTCATATATTTCATTTAGTTTAATCCTTTTGTTTGGACATGTCATCATCATCATCCTCCTAGCGTTATCCCAGTACAGTTGCATCCTGAAGGATGCCTGGGGTCTGCTACCTAATCCTAAGATTTGCCGAAGGCACTAGTTTTTACGGAAGCGACTGCCATCTGACCTTCCAACCCCGAGGGGAAACTAGACCTTAATGGGATTAGGTTTTGTCAAGTGAGTGGGCAACTTGACTGTTAGAAGTTCTCAAACCGCCCGAAGGCCTCCAACTTGACTTAACGACTGCTGCCACAGACAGCAACCGGGATCAACAGCTTAACGTGCCTTCCAAAGCACGGGAGCGCTCAGTTAGTAACCACTCAAAGCGGGCACCCATCCAAGTCCTGACCGCTGCCCACGTTGCTTAACCTTAGATACCGCAAGCGGTACCCGGCGCCGCTGGGCCACGAGCGCTCTTTTGTTTGGACATGTAACTTAACTTATTTTATTTTGACAATTGTATTATTTTAATTGATAGAGTCCGGGTGTGACATGTAAAGTGCCCTTATGGCATATTTGCGGAATAAATGGTTTGAATTTTAGGGTATTGAATCTCCCATCTCCCTTGCAGTTCAAGACCAATGCGTCTCCCAAATGCCCGGCACACCATTCATGTTGCTCTGCAAGCTGTACCCAGAAGACGTGGCTGAAGAACTGATCCAGGAAGTCACACAGCATCTACTGTTCCTGCAAGTGAAGCAAGCGATACTGAGCATGGACATCTACTGTCCGCCTGAGGCATCGGTGCTGCTCGCTAGTTACGCGGTGCAGGCAAAGGTAGATACGTTTTGGGTTAGTAATAGGGTTATTTTGTTTGATTGTATGTAGTTTGGGTTTAACGAAGCCGAGAGGCACTGTAGCCAATATTATTTCAATTTAGACACTGTCCACTAGACGATGGGAGTTGGAGGATCCTTAAAAATGCTAAAATAGAAGAGCTGGTAGCCGAAACAAACATTATAGGTGAATCCAAAGCACATCGTCTTCGCTGGCTTGGTCATCTAGAGAGGATGGGAGAAGATCGACAGGTGAAGAGAGCATACTTAGGCCGACCGACCGGACGACGTCCTGTGGGTCGCCCCAAGTATCGCTGGAGGGGTGTGGTGGAAGCGGACCTGCGTGAGCTCGGAGCTGGTGCAAGCTGGCGAGAAATTGCGCAGGACCGAAAAAAAGTGGCGTGCTCTTGTGTCGGAGGTCAAGACTCATTTTGGGTCGTCGTGCCAGCCCAGTTAGACATTGTCCATGATTATTAGGTTAACTTTGTTTATCAGGAGATTACTATTCAGTAGAACCCGGATACAACGACAGTCGAGTGACCAGTGATATTACGTCGCACTAACAGAACGTCGCAAAGAATGGACTGATTTACTTTGAAAACGTTTGGTATGAAACCTATCGTGATGTATTTCGAAGTCGTTAAATAGCGGTAAAATATTATATGCGGAGTCGTTATAAGCGGATTCTACTGTATTTATTTTTTAGAGCTGCCACATGGATCACTATAGCAGCCAGGCCGACCCCCTTTAGTCGCCTTTTGCGAGAGACACGGGAGGACCCTGTAGAACTAATCTTGCCCGATATAAGATTCTAAGCTCACATGGTCATTTACATTAGAATTACGATTAAGCAACCAATTCACTGCCGCGATGACACACGTTATTTATGAGTTCAATGTACTGTGCGTCTAGTACTTTTATATTTGTGTGTCTTTTGTGCAGTGAATTGATGTTGTCATTCTTTCTATAACGGGATATATTTACCATGTATATTGGAAACTCACATAATATACAAATATACATGGTAAATGGGCCATTTTACGGAAAGTTGTACACTTTTTATTTGGATAAAATCGGGTTTTTTTCTACTCAGAATCGAAAGCACTTTCGAACCCTTTCGTCAATTTTCGATTTTCTCGTTCCGTTACCACCAAGCTTAGTATGAAAATGGTAACGGAATGGAATAAAAACAATCCTGGGACACTTTTTTCCCCGTTTATCATTCGAAAGTACTTTCGATTCTGAGTAGAAAATACCTGATTTTATCAAAATTAAAAAAAGTCGAGTGTAGGTACAACTTTCCGTAAAATGGCCCAAATATCCCGTTATTATTCGTAATTCTAATATTGCCCGAGTACAACAACAACAACAAATACTCTTTATTGCATAACCTCAACAAAAGTAACACATAACAGTACATAATGACAATGAGTAGAGGCAAACAACATGGAGTACATGGTTAATCCTTTGATAGACCATTGTGTAATTGCTTCACAGTACGGTGACTACGACGAGACTGCCTACAAGCCTGGCATGCTGGCCAGTGAAGACTTGCTGCCGCAGCGGGTCATAGACCAGTACCAGATGACGCCGGAGATGTGGGAGGACCGGATCAAAATCTGGTGAGCATTTACTGCACACTTTTAGTGGACGCTTGGTTTCATTCATAATTAATCTAATGTCTGTGGTCTATTTATGAATGAAACCATAGAGTTCTAGTGCTAGCCGTCGCATAATGGAGAAACATTAGCTGAGCTCTTTTTCAAATTTGGGAATTCTACGCAAATGTTTCTGTCGCGCTGACCTAGTACGCGGGACCGGAAACGACTGTGAAAAAGACAGTTCTGCAACTACGATTGAAAATAAACAACTCGCAAATCGAGGTTCCGTTTTCGACTGTTGGTTTGATATCTGCACTTATTGACTTATGTAATTTGTAAAAAATATTTATCTACGGTTGAAAACCAGGCAGGAACCAGTCGAGAACTCTACTCGCGCAAATAGTGACGCTCCGCACTAGTATAGGTTCTTTGACTAGCGCCCAAAAAACCGATAAAACTGGGAGCTTTTTTTTAACCTGACTGTGAGACAACGCTCTGAAAGGAGCCGAAAGTTAACCGAATCTCTCTCCAAAGGTCGATGTGCCATACTTACCGCCGGGTACCGTACATTGTCTATCGATCCACAAATCCAATAACTCACATTCCTCAATCGATGTGCAACGACGTGATTTATACAGATTTATTCATTGCAACGATTAGAATGCATTTATTGCAGTTTCATTACGATATTATGTGCGGAAGTCGAAAAGCATTGATAATAGAAACTTATCGAGTATTTACGATTGGAAACTCTATTCTCTACTATACATTAGGGTGACACCACCAGTAATGGACAAGGCCCAATGTGTATGTTAAAGAAAATAAGAGTCATTTATTTTTTATAGAACAATCAATTTAAAACCGTATGATCTTTGAATAAGGGTTGAAGTGTCCATTATTGGTGCTTGTTCTTAAAGTGTCCATAATTGATGGTGTCACCCTACTTACCCAAGGAACCCACGATGCTATTTTAATCCAGTCAATTTAGGGGTTAAACCTCGGAATGAGAGATATAGAATAACTTGTGAAGCATACATGACATTATTTGTGTTTTTGAGGCAGTTTATAGAACGCCAAAATAAAGGTGTATACAAGTTTCCAGTATTAACTTGCATTCCGAGGTTGACCCGTATTATGTAATGATGTAACATTAATTTAATTAGTTTTATTTTGAACATTGTAACATTTTTTGTTGATACAGATAGTTTTTGACTTGTAAAAGTGCCCTTGAGGCCTATTTGCAGAATAAATGTTTTGAATTTTAGTTTTTTGACGCGCAAGCCGAAGGTAAGGGCGATAAATGGGTCATAAACAGATTTAGGTTCGTGTTTTTCCTGTGGACATCTCAAAAGTTATGGGCTGCAAAGGTTAACTTTCAATTTGGTCTAGTAACCCGCATGAACAGCGTCCCCGCCTCTATAAATCCATGTAATAAAAACATAACTTACATGCACATATGCCGTTAACTATTACAGGAGGCGATATGCGATCTGAGCGTTTCTTTGCGGACATGTTTAAGGCCAAATGTGAATAATTTAATTTTATTCAGGTACGCGGACCACAAAGGCATGTCACGCGACGAGGCTGAAATGGAGTACCTGAAAATAGCACAAGACTTGGACATGTACGGTGTCAACTACTTCTCTATCAATGTGGGTATACATATGTCTTACCTAAGACTCTCTTCCTAGCTGTGAATCTCACATGGTGGTGAGGTCAGCTTTCCGAGCTAATTTTCTCCACTTCACTCTATTCTACACATCATCTTCGGATGCTTGACTCATGTATTTTAGCGCTACATCTTTCCACTTTGTTTTGGGTATGCCCTGGATCTTCTTCTAGGGTTGGAATTTTAAAGCTGTGCTAAGTTTCCAACTTAGTCGGATGATCTTCTCCTTCACATTATTTTTTTACTTTTATTTTGTCACACATGTGCAGTTATTTAAATCTATGATTGTCTGCCATGCATGTCTGATCTGCATGCCTACGTAAAAGTTAAGAATAACATGTTTCAAACTTTAAAACTTTGGGCAGTAAAAGGCTAATGCACTAAGCATTTATACAATAATATTTTTGTGTGATATCATATGGTGTGATAAAATCCAACCAAAGATGGTTGGATTTTATTAAGATTTGTTTAGCTCTGGGGAAATAAAAAACATTTTTTGATTTAAAATTTATGCATGTGGGAATTGATTTATAGGACATTAACAACTACATGTTGATGAGAAAAAATCTTTAAAAAAATCACATTTCTCTATAGGACAAGTTTTAATTAAATTTTTATATGTTTTTAAGTTGTGCCTTAAAACTATCTCTCATTTATTTCATTAGAATATCTCACGGTTCGAAATAATTGTCATACGAGAAATAAATTACAATGAAATATTTTAGTTGGCTATTTTGGAAATAAGCTCGTGCTTAGTGTAGGTACTTGTGTTGTTGTGTTCCTAGCTTAGTTATCTTGTACACTTGTTTCTGTTCTCCAATAAAATAAATACTTTTTTTTTTCAGAACAAAAAAGACACAGACCTCTACCTCGGCGTAACGGCCCTCGGGCTCAACATATACGAGAAAGACAACAAGCTAATGCCAAAGACGACGTTCCCCTGGTCGGAGATCAAGCACATATCGTTCGACGACAAAAAGTTTATCATCAAGTTTGTCGACAAGGCGGCCAATAATTTCATCTTCTTTTCGCCGAAGGGGATGAATAAATTAGTGAGTTTTCGATTGCTATTTATTTACTAGCTTTTGTTTTTTAGAGTATTTAGAGGGAAATGTAGAGGGAAAACTGGAGGAGGCTTTGGAGGATTCCATGGACAGCCATGAGAACGAATAACTCTATCTTAGAGGAACTCGGCATCACCAGACGACTCTCGGACATCTGCCAAGAGAGGATTCTTTGTTTCTTCGGACATATCATGCGCTCACATAGGCATGAACTAGAGAGACAAATTATTCTCGGATCCGTGGAGGGTCCCCGTGCGGTCCATTTGACGAGGGAAAACAATATACAAAATGTTACACGCTCGGTTCCTGTACGAATCGACGAACTCTTACCTACTATCTCGATATATTTCAGTACCTTTGGGTATCGTACTCTACGATTAGTCATCCATAAAGCAGCTGAGAACGGCCACTTTTAAAAAGAATTGTTACTCAATGTGTGTCACTATCTACAATAAGCTTCCGAGGCATCTAAGAGACTTGCCAAATAGAGAATTTAAGACTGCATTATTTCGATGGCTATTATCGTATAGATTTTATTCTGTAAAAGAATTCTTAGGTAATAATACATCATCGACCTTTTATTAGCTATAATTGTAAATTAGGTTATGGACAACACTTGTAAAATTTGCATGCTGTGCATGGACAGCTAAAAAAGATGGGACGTGTGTAATATTTTAATGTAACAACTTTTGTAATTTACCCTTTTTTCAACAAATAAATAATTATGAATTATTATTATAAGTCTACGACGTAGCCTTGATATAGAGATATGTTCTAAACAACTATCTTTGTATTGATTGCTCCAGATCCTAGACCTGTGTATCGGCAACCACGACCTATATATGCGTCGCCGAAAGCCGGACACTATGGAGGTGCAGCAGATGAAAGCGCAGGCCAAAGAAGAAAAGCAGGTACCCACACCCCTACATATCCCTTTGGAACGTCCCCATAAGAAGATCCTAGCAGGCTGAAGTTCAGACCTGACTTCCCCTTATAGTTGTGTTTACCCGCTGGGCAAGTAACTAGCCAGTCCTATGGTCCCCGTGTGTTTTAGCCATCTTTTTTGTCAGTTGGCTAAAATAAATGAATTTTTTTTAAAAAATAAATAAATATTTGTGGGCATTCTTACACACATCGAACTACTCCCAGCAAAGCTTGTATACTTAAAATTATTTGAACTGTCCGAGTGGTATCAAATTAGGCCGTTCAAAAAGCGACTTTACTGTCCAAGCGTGAAGAATCAAAGTCCAATGACAAGTTTTATAAAATGTCGGACATTTTAAATAATTTCTACTATACTATGGGTGCTAAGCGACTATATACATACTTATATAGATAAATACTTACTTAAATACATAGAAAACATCCAAGACTCGGGGAGAAATACTCGTGTTCATTACACAAATTCATCTAAATCGGTTCAGCGATTTAGGCGTGAAGAGCTAACAGACAGACTGACAGACACACTTTCGCATTAATATATTATTATGGATTGCGCAGGTTCGAGCAAAGTGGCGTGCTCTTGTGTCAGAGGCGAAGATTCATTTTTGTCGTTGTGCCAGCCCAGTTAGTTAAAAGTGTATGTTTATCTACAAATTTAGAAATAAAGGATTTTTTTTAAATGTAGGCTCCGAGCAGGATTCGAACCTGCCTGAACCTGTATGTTTATCTGTCTAGCGACGGCAAATCGAGCGGAATAAATTAGCTCGAGAGAAGCAGCTACGGGAAGCGGCCGAAAGAGAGAGAGCCGCTATGGAGCAGAGACTTTTGCAATATCAGGAGGAGATTCGACTAGCCAATGAGGCACTGGTAAGTCATATAATATAGCCTAGTACTTTGCCCTAGGAATAAACTAGGGATGTTGACACATCAAATTCTCAATTAAAGGGCGAAAAAATTAACTCAAAAGTTTTACTTCAAGACTGAATTTTTTTTTAAGGCAAGGCCGGTTCACGAATCAACGAAAATAATGTAGTTTGAGCTTCAAAACTACGCCCAGAGTTCCGTAGAGAGCGGGATGGTTATTTGAAAACGCCCTCGGGTTAGAGCGGGACATTTGCAGTGGCACTGCCTGGCCTTACTTCACTTCTTTAAAAAAAATGGCTTTCCATCAAATTTATGATGATTTCGCCAACCACGTGTTCAAAGACGTTGTTCGGTAACGACGCCATGACAGTAGGCAACAGTGTACGCTAGTGGATTCCGCTCGTCGTCGCTCCAGGCGCGTGCGCTCACCAACGCGGCGACGAGCAAAATCCCTGCCTGGCCTTAAAATGTAACAATAATCGGTCAAAAGTTGTATATCCATGTGTCACTGTCATTTACGATCATAAAATGCCACATCAGCCACAGAGGCAACAAAAATATTTGTTTTTAATTTTCAGCGGCGTTCAGAAGAGACAGCGGAGTTGCTGGCTGAAAAAGGCCGAGTGGCGGAGGAAGAGGCTTCCCTACTAGCGCAGAAGGCGGCAGATGCGGAGCGGGACAACGCACGTTTACGATTATCTGCTATACGCACCGAGGAAGAAAAGGTTTGTAGATGAGAGAGCTATGGGACATATTTACATCTATATTTTTGCACTTGACTGTACTCATTGAAGACTTTTTTTTAATTACACTACCGTCAAAAAGTTTAAGACCAAACACAATACAATGTTTAGTTTCATTGTTATAAATTCTTCTAAAAAACATCAAATAAAATTTACAGTCAATAGAAAACAACGTAAACTTATTATATTTGTCTTTTAACCTTTAGCAAATACTCTTTTCAATACATTTGTAAGGAAATAGTATTTCAATTTTTTAATCACAGTGAAAATTGAAAAATTCAACCATCAATCAATTCAATTTCATTTTTCACTTTGATTAAAAAAATTTAGATTTTCGCTAGCGGACGCAACCGCTTAACAAACATTTAAAAGAAAAAATATTTAATTGAGAATGCACTTATTAAAAGCAATTTCAAGTGCTTTCGATTCTGAGTAGAAAAAAGCCGATCTTATCCAAATTTAAAAAAGAAGTAGAGTGTACAACTTTCCGTAAAATGACCCATTTACATATAATGTTAGTGTTTGGTCTTGAACTTTTTGACGGTAGTGTATGTCGTTTTCCTTACAGGTGCATCTCGAGCGCAAGACCCGAGAGGCAGAGTTCCTAACGGCGCGACTAGTGGAAGAATCTGAGAAGAGAGCCGCGGAGGCCGACCGCTTGAAGGCAGAGCTGGTGGCAGCCAGAGTAGCGGAGAAACAAGCTAAGGATAAGCTGTTGAATTTCCTGAGCAGGGCCGGTGCGGGCTCACTGCCGCCACCTACTGTCGTCACTGTGAGTATACTGTTGCTTTCACATTTTTTAAGACGCCAGTAGAGGCCACGCCTTCTCCATACAAACTCTGTGCAAGTTTTATTCGGCGGTTTTGGCACTCCCGCATATAATTTTTTTTTGGTTGTTAATATTGGATATACAAAGAATGTCAAGCAAAAAAATTCAAAAATTTCAAAAAAATAAATTTAAAAAAATACAAAAAACAGAAAAAAAAATTTTTCTTGAGGGTCTGGATAACAGAAAAGAAGCATACTGACCAAAAATCATAAGTGTAATGCAAACACAAGCAAAGAAAAACTTGCACAAAGTTTGTATGGAGAGTGCTTGCCTCTACAGGCGCCTTAACTTGCAATGTTCGGGTGGAATATTCCAAGTTAATTTTTAACCACTTGAGCTGAAATTTAACATATTTGTGTAAGTTCGGTGACAATGCAATATTTTGGTACCACCGAGCTGATCTGATGATGGAGACAGAAGGTGACTATAGCAACTCCTAAACTAAAACCCACCGTGTCATTGAAACCGTCTCCACGAATAGTTGATGACTGTGGGAAAAAATACAGTCGGCAATAAAAGATTGTACCAAAAAATTTAATCTTAGAACATTACACACAATTACACGTACAAGTATCTTAAAATTAGACTTAAGATATAACTTAAAATTTTCATTCATTTATATTTAATTAGTATTTTTTTGTGATGCTAAAAAGGGGCTTGCCTCAGCATAATGTTGCAGCAAGTTTACTGACTTACTACAACGCTGGTTTTCAAGCAGACCCTGGTAACTACAGTAGAGCTCGTTACATTGTTTGCTGTTGGTCGGAAACAAAGACATATTATGGATGTGTGTAGCGTAAATGGGCGCGTGTATATATATATGTATGTATGCGTTATTTACATAAAATCGGTACAGATTATAAGTTTAGTTGGAACTGCAAATATATTACAAGTTCTTAATCAGTAATAGACCTACACGTCTTTTAGCGGCATCATATAACCTAGACCTTTCCAAGGCACGAGTGAATAGGCATTTTCTGGGTGAGCTCGCTGCACTGTTGGCGTCATCTTTGCCCCGTGGTTAGATATAGAAAATAGTGAAGGAATATTATTAGACTTGTCATGGAACGCCGCAACGTCAAAGGCGCGACACGGGTCTATCGGTGTGAGTGAACCGAGTGTCGGTGACCTTGGAACGCTACGATTCTATACTTTGCCCGTCCGAGGAGTGTTTTCCATACACCGCGCGCCCCCGCTCGCGTCCGGACACGCACACATAGCCGCGAGACGGGTTTACAGCACACATGCTTCGGTGTCGCTTCTTGTTACGTTAGTATATATCTTCTTTGGCAACGTAACGCCTGATTCAATCTATTCATCCGCATAGTAACGCCCGATTCAATAAATTCACGTACTATTCTTTGTTGCAGTCATCGTCCACAGTGCCGTCCAGCCTGTTCCCGTCAACATGCTCGCTGCCCGCCGAGCTCGGCGGCGAGCCGCCCGCCAACGGGACGGCGCCGGAGCCCGAGCTCAACTCGTACCAGCTCGTGCCCGACAACGAGCCGCACATACACCGGCTGTCGCTCGAGATCGAGAAGGAACGGTGAGTGGGGTCTTCTTAAATAAATAAAATAAAAAATAAATATTTGTGAACACAAATCACCCTAGTCCCAAACTAAGCAAAGCTTGTACTATGGGTACTAAGCGACGATATATATACTTATATATATATAAATAGATACATAAATATTTTTTGACACATGGACCTAGTCGTAGACTAAGCGAAGCTTGTTAGTATCGGTACTATCCAAGTCGACTTACGGCAGGCACACCAATATACGTTCATAGTTACACGACGTTAGTCCAGGAATAACAGGTTTCCACGCTGGCGGCATTACCCAGTCCTTGTCTCCATTAGAATTAGGGTGTCGTCTAATTTCAATAGCCTCACGGATCTTGCGTGGCACAATAGTAGGTTATGTCAAGTAGGGAGCAAAATTATATATTTACGGCGAGAGCGGTATATTGAATCCTGAGTGAAGCGAAAGATTCTACAGTAGAATCTTAAGCGTAGCGAGGGATTCAAATGTCTACGCCCAAGACGGAAATAATTTTGCTACCGTGTAACACATACTGCTTTTTACACTGCCTATGAGGCCCGCTGCTAAAACATGAAATGTCTTAGAATTAATTTTTCACATCACCTATTCGGATAAGGGCTTTTTCTTCCCTGCTAGGAGGGATCAAAATGGCACTTTTCTTCCCTGCTATGAGGGATCAAAGTGGCACTTTTCTGTAACGAGTAATTGTATTGTATCGATTTTGATAGTTAAGTATTGTATCGATTTTGATAAAATAAATGCACAACCATTGTTGTTTCAGATCTTTTATTATTCTCAATAGGTGATGTGAAAAGCAGTATGTGTCACATGGAAGCAAAATTATTTCCATCTTGGGCGTTAATTCTTGAATCCCTCACTACGCTCAGGATTCTATTTTAGAATCCCTCGCTACGCTCGGGATTCTATTATATAATCCTTCGCTTCGTTCAGGATTCAATTTACGCCCACGCCGTAAATATGTCATTTTGCTCCCTTGTGACACAATCTACTATTGCTACCGCGTGGCGCATACTGCTTTTCACACCTTCTATGATGAAAAGAGTCATTGTTGTTTTCAAATAAGGGAAGAAAAGTACGACTTTGATTGTACAACAATAACTCTTTCCTGCACAGAACATTCACACGACCAATATGGTGTCATTTCTGTTCACTTAGTATCAAGAATGTACCTACCTAATCTGTAACATTGCCAGCAATCTTTGTAAATGTATCATATGTATGTTCTTGCTTATGGGAAATAAAAACCTTTTTACTTTACTTTTAGGCTGGAAATAGTGCTCGACCGACGGTCAGTGCGTACCGTCGGTCGGGCGCCGACCGACGTAGCTATCGCTGTATGAAAGCATACGAGCGTTCAGAGCGATGCTCACCGTCAGCCGACCGACCATACGCACTGACCGTCGGTCGAGCACTGTTTCCAGCCTTACTTTACTTTAATAGCAGGTGTGAAAAACTTGTTTCCTTGCCAACAGTTCAACCTCTAATTTTAGTCCGAAACATGTCGCAACTAGTTAGTATCCAAGCGAGTGTCAATATAATTTATTCCAATACCTGATTGTTTCCAGAGTGGAGTACCTGGCCAAGTCGAAGCACCTACAGCAGCAGCTGGAATCCCTGCGCTGCGAGTTCTCGGTGCTGCGCGTGGAGCGGGGCGCGGCCACGCTCGACAGGTACTGTACTGCTCCTTCCATCCTCCTAGCGTAGGCTTGCCATACATATAGGGGCCGGGAGAAATTAAAGAAAAAAAATAGTTCGAACGGAGTCTAGCCGTATACTTCAGGTGGTCACCGATGGGGGAGGGAGTCAAAAATGAAACTAAATATAATTTCATGGTGGAACGTATACAGAACAAATTCGTACGATTTCTGTATTTGAGGAAGTATGGGGTGTATCCATTTTACCCATTAATGTATCCAACTTTATTTGTACTGGGTATGGTGGGGTACAATGAGTTGCGGGTACGTAGAGAGCTAAGTCTGGCAATATACTTATTTAAATTAATTAGGGGTAAAATATATAACAGTAATGTATTGAACTGTGTAAGTATAAGTGTTCCAGATAGGTACGTGTGGCGTAGACTCCGGCCGCGACTGCTGGCCGAGCCGCGCGGGCGCACCCACCTGCTCGGCAGGGCGCCGATGACGCGTGCAGTGCGTACCCTCAATGTCATAGCGGAAAACATTGATGTATTTTCGTGTTCTCTGAATGAATTCACAAGAACAGCATTGTATGTTTTATGTTATAAGTGTTCTAGCATAGAAAAATAGAAAGTAGATATACTATAAATGGGAGTTACACTATTGTCTTAGGCTAAGTACCTGTAAAAATAGTGGTAAGTGTTGATAAATAAAATAAATAAATAAATAAATAAATAAATAAAATTGGTAAAAATGGGTCACGTAGTATGGGTACGTTCCCTTCTCATACTACTATACTTACAATATAGTGCTTACCAGACATCGGAATTCTCGTAGCATTTTTGAGCTGTCATGGGGACTTCTCGTTTATCGACTTCCGATTATACATATGTATATCGATAAATAAATAAATAAAAAATAAATAAAAAAAATAAAAATGTTTTATTCAGTAACACAATCGGTTTAACAATATTCAGGTTGGTGCCTCTTTTTAAGTATCGAGATACCTGTGTCAAGAGACACCGCTCTTCCATTATCTTAGTTGCTTTAATGGCACAATGTGTGTTAATAATTAAATTTAAAAATTAAGAGCTAATAATTACAAATATTGAAAGTTTATAGGAACTTAAAAAAAAATTGATGATAAAGATAAAATACAGAAACCAATATGTAAAATAATTATGATTACGAATAGAAGTATGACTAGGTATCTTTCTTTTATAGAGAAACTAATGATGAAACACTTGTTAGCACTAAAACAGACTTTGAACATGAAATTGATAAATGTTAAAACACTGAATTGAACTGATTAAATGTAAAATTGTTTACTATTAATTTTTCATTGCTTTCGTTGCTGTCTATGGCAGCAGTCGTTACGCCAAGTTGGAGGCCTTCGGGCGGCTTGAGAACTTCTAACAGTCAAGTTGCCCACTCACTTGACAAAGCCTTATCCCAATAAGGTCTAGTTTCCCCTTGGGGTTGGAAGGTCAGATGGCAGTCGCTTTCGTAAAAACTAGTGCCTACGCCAAATCTTGGGATTAGGTAGCGGACCCCAGGCATCCTTCAGGATGCAACTGTACTGGGATAATGCTAGGAGGATGATGATTAATTTTTCATTGCTTTTATTGCAAATCTCTATTTAACATTTTCAGCCACTTAAAAGTTTTCTAAAAGAGAGCGTTCTTTAGCGATAAGACCGCCTGTTGTTTACCTCTACTTTTAACCTTCTTTTTTTAATGTTGTGTTGTGCTCTATAATGTATCGACAAAATATGTATATCGGAAGTCGATAAACGAGAAGTCCCTATGACAGCTCGAAAATGCTACGAGAATTCCGATGTCTGGTTCTTACATACTTGACATACTACTTACTATACTTACACTCGTTTTCAATTACAGGTTGCATGAAGCACAAGCGAAGGCGGGCGACACCAAATACTCTACGCTTCGTAAACTAAGGCAGGGGTCCACCAACACGCGGCTAGCGTTTTATGAAGAGCTGTAAACACTAGACGTTGTCACAGTGTTAAACCGACAGTTGACGCTGTCAGTGGGATAGACCCATGGGCCTACTGGTGTCCTAAAGGAATTTATACCATTTTCAACCAGAATAGAGTTGTATTTCCTTTGTTTTAATCGTTTTTAAGCAAAGGAATTTCGGGTCTATTTCCGACCCTAAAAAGGTTCAAATTTCAATGTCACTTTTATGGCCTTAGGAGGCTTTGGTAAGTCTTGTAGATGGCGTAAAGATGGCACTGTTAGGCTGAAAACAGTGCTCGACCGACGGTCAGTGCGTACCGTCGGTCGGCGTAGCTGTATCTATGCAAATCTATGGCTGGAAACAGAGCGCGACCGACGGTCGGCGCTTATGGTCGGTAGCTGACGGTGAGGATCGCTCTGAACGCACGTATGCTTTCGTACAGCGATAGCTACACCCGACCGACGGTACGCACTGACCGTCGGTCGAGCACTGTTTCCAGCCTAAGAATGGTAAGATGGTTTCATGGTACAGTCACCAAAGAAAGTCCTCTACCACTTTTGGACTCTAACGTACACATAATAGAATCGAAAAGTGGTAGACCACTTTTTTGGTCCACTGTACGTATCAACAGATGGCGATAAATGTTAGAAACATGGCGAATAATGTAAAGTCAAGTAGGGGTTATGTCGGCAATATAATAGTGTCAATTCTACCATTAGTCTTTAAAAAATTGACGGTTTACCGGCGGCTAACAAAGACGCCGCGTGAACTATCTCGCCACGTCATATACTATCCGTCTCTTTTAAATTAGTACAAGTAGAAACAGACGGGTAGTTTATTTGCAGTGAGATAGCTCGTGTAACACGAGTCGTGCTCCGTTTTGTGCTTTTTTTTAAATTCTAAATAGGTTTGCGCTTGACCACAAATCGCCTATATATTGATTTAAACTTACACGATTTTCACACATTATTATTGGTGAACGGGACTTAATCGCGTACAATTATAATTGTTAACATTGTTAATGTTAATTTATTATTTACTACCTTATAAATGCAAGAAAAACCTAAATTAAATATTAAATTAACTTAAAATATATCTAATTAAAATTAAAGGTAAACTACAAACTAAAATCTAATTATAACTAATTTACCTTTTTTAAGGTTTAGCCCGACGTTTCGAATGTATCGCAACATCCGTGGTCGCGAGCTGACTGGCGTGAGCGGGTATCAACATCTTCTAGCCGCGCGGGTTTTCCGAACTACCCGCACTTGGTCTTTATTAATTCCCTCGCACGCTCCGGTTGTGGAATGAGCTCCCTACCGAGGTTTTCCCGAGGGACTACAATATGGGGGTCTTCAAGAAAGGAGTGTATAAATTTTTAAAAGGGTCGGCAACGCGCGTGGTACTCCCTTGGAGTTGCAAGCGTCCATAGGCTGCGGTGACCGCTTACCATCAGGCGGGCCGCACGCTTGTTTGCCACCGAAGTGGTATAAAAAAATACATTCTCACTAGGGTTGTCACCCGCACGACACACAACACTAACAATGTCCGTTGATGTAATGGACGATGTGTACCACGGATATTGTGATACATTCGAAACGTCGGGCAAAACCTTAAAAAAGGTAAATTAGTTATAATTGTACGCGATTAAGTCCCGTTCACCAATAATAATGTGTGAAAATCGTGTAAGTTTAAATCAATATATAGGCGATTTGTGGTCAAGCGCAAACCTATTGGTGTTCCTGATTGGTCAAATCAAAGCTTTCCTTAACACTTACAGTGCCAAGAACTCCCATAGCTAGTTCACAATTATTATTTTTTTAATTAATAATGGGATTGCTCTTGGCCAGCACCTAGCCAGGGGGCAAAGATGAGGCCGACGATGAAGCGAGCTCACCCAGAAAATGCCTATTCACTCTTGCCTTAAGGCGCTACACTGAGAAATTTGGAGACTTTGAAACGCTGTCCTACCCAGACTAGCAAACAGTAGGGGCTGATTTTCAGATATATGATTCTTGACTATATGATTGTGGTACTGACAATAGCAAAACATGATTGCTTAACATTTTCTCGATAGAAAATAAATCCAAAGTTGAGTCTATATTTTCCTTTTTTTCCTCAGCCTACTAAAACAACGCATTATTAAAAGACACGATTAAGTTAATATGATGGTATTTTACCTCATCTAGGTACTGACAAGAGGAAATTTAATAAACCTGCACACAGTCATTCAGCGATGGTCTTGGATTTTGTCCTGCCAATGAAAGTGTTAACTGCCTAGATATTGGACTTACTACCATTGGATTCGCCTAAAGACTAGAATTTTAATATGTTTGTGAAGCGGATGCGTCCGCTAGCGAAAATCTCAATTTTTTAATCAAAGTGAAAATTGAAAAATTCAACACCATCCCACCTGTGGTGTTGAATTTTTCAAGTTTCACTTTGATTAAAAAATAAAGACTAGAAGTTTTGTGAGTGATTTAGATACCTTTTATTATAATTAACAAATGTGCCTTAGATAATTTCTAAACGTCTTGTGTGCATAGCATTACTATAGCCAAAACAATTACGCCCACACGGGTATTTATGACAATAATTATATGTATAATCAAATCATTATTGTTGATCTCCTATATAATCGACAATGTTGCCAATTTTATTGTCAGAATTGTCTAAAAATATTTTTGTGCACAAATTATTTTTTTTATTTTACGCGGTTGTATAATAACGTTCATACGCTTTTTGTAATCAATTTAACATAATAATTGTAAGTAACAAAGATCTGGATAGTTAATTTTAATTTTTTTATATCTAGTAATAAGTGTTTTATTAAATTAAATGGCTGGCGTGAGAAGTTAGCTAAAACCGATCAGTAATTTACTTGAAACGTAAAAACATTGAACAATATTTTATTACGTATGTATCCGATGATGTATTGGTTATTAATTTATTATATCCCCCTAATCTACAATATAAAGCCTGACCAGGAATATATGATCATGCGCCATGTTGCGGAATTTCATTGAAACTAATTTCTTACACTGGCAATAATTTTAATGACATTGTCAGCGCGTCCGTCAGTGTCACTGTTGCGGTTTATTTGAATATTAGTTATGTGTTAAATATTTAATAATAAATGAGAAAAAGTGACCAAAACAATTCATAGCCAAGAGCGGAATATTATCAATGTGATGAAATGAAATTATTCAGCTGCAAAACAATTCATAATTTATGTCAGAGCTGACAGGTAAACAAGACAAAATGTCATAATAGTCTGTTGCCATATAAATCAGAATAATAGCGCTCTCTTGACAATGATCATATATTCCTGGTCAGGCTTTACAAGGTGACACATAATTTATGTGTCACCTGACATAAGTTATGTGTCTGTCATGTGACATAAGTCATGATACAAATAATAATAGTAACTTCGCTTCTCACGCACCGTCGACAGTTCAAACATTACCGGACCATTCTGTTATGTACCTTATGTTTTTTAGTTTAAGACCATTTTCGGCTGAAGCCATATCAAACTACCGCTTGGTGCTATTTCATTATTATATGAACTACATTTTAATTAACACTAACACACACACATTTACACACACTATATTATATTTTTGGTATCAGCTCTTTGAGCCATTCATTTGATTTTTTCACTCGCACGATTTGTGAAGAAAAAAAAATTATTTTTCAAACAAAAAAATACAACATCAGTGCTGAAAAATGTGCCAGATGGGTCAATCAACTTTTCCTTGTTGTTATTCTGTCCCGTCAGCCAGGAGAAAACAGTAACCGAGATCTTTAAAAAAGTGTTACAATAAGGATTTCTAGCAAGAGTTGGCCCAACTCAGAATAAGTTTATAATCATCGCTAGAAATCATGTCTAGTAGGATTAAAGTCTGTAAAATCGCGGTTTTAAAGAGTGACCCAGGAGACGTGACCATGGTAACGAGCTACAAGAAATAGTTGATTGGCCCAGGTGACAGCTTTTCACTCGAGGCTAAAATACGTACTAAACCCCTTATTCATAAAACAACAAACGACTCGACTTCGACTTTTCAATTGGATTGCAAGGAAATCCTTTTTCGTTATGGACAACTCTTCAACTTTACTAGGTTGATTTTGATATGGTTTCAGCTCGTGTTGTTAGCAAAGTTGTTTAAACCTGTGTCTAAATAATTCATTTTTGTAATGTGCAAAAATATACTCATTGATATAACACGTAAAACTTAGCATGATTGGTTAAACAGTCTCGTTTTATGGCCGACATCCGACATGTATTAAAACGTCACATAAACCTATCCTGCTAACTAGGCTAGAATCGCTGGAGACATTTTTATATTTTGTTATCCTCTAATACAAGAGTATTTTATTATTGTTTTTTTTATTGATGAATATTGGAACATGATTTTTTTCATAATAAAACCTGAATATAATCGTTTATTGCATTTTTAACTTAATGTTATAAGATTTAAAGTATATTTATGCACATTCAAACTGGCTCTCAACATTGCTTCAAATATTATCAAGGATTGACTATGTGTGGATTAGGGACTGAATGGAAAAGCAACCTTAGTGCATTGGCATAAGGTTCCATATAGTATTGTCAATACGTCATCAGAACGTAATATTCTATTGAATTGTTGACGTTCAAAAGGATATTTTAAACTGTTGAATATAATAGTACATTTTGATGCTAGTGCGGAAGGTATGTCATTTTGCACGAGTCCCGAGTTGTCTTGGCCCGAGCCGACGGGCGAGGGACAAGACTCGGGACGAGTGAAAATGACACTTCCGCACGTGTATCAAACGACGTTTTTTAATACAGTTGCGAAAAAATATCAAATTAACTAAAATAAAACAGTAATTAAAAGATACAAAACACAATACTTTTACTTGCCATTGTGGGCTTTGAGTACTTACCTGGTCTATCTGGCGTAGTTTACATACAGACATACACTTTATATAAAAATCGTATAAATCACACATATCACAAAAATATTATTAAAACAATACGACTCACTACAAAATTAAATCTTGAAATCATGTACAAAGAAGCGGGAATTAAAAAGTCGGTTTAACTTTTAATTGATTGACTTTTTTCAACAGGCCATGGTTGTCAGCATTCAGCCAAATCAAATACTATTTTGGACGAGATTTTATGTCACATGGTAGTTTAATTACATGTAAATATTAATAAATCATTATTTTTCATTTTATAATTAATTTCTATTTGATTTTTAAGTAACTAAATGTATTTTTTGGCGAAAAAAGACAAGCGTTCATTCACATCCGGCGCGACGGTCTTCCATAATACTCCATTAATTAGAGGTCTCGCATAATACTGTTTCCGGTCATTAATTTACTCAATCAGTCAACTTTTTGAATACAGTTTTAGATGTTTTAATATTTGATAACCATTTAACTTGTTTAATATGCATTTTTAATGTTTTAAATATTATAGAAGGTTACTTTTAATGGCCTTTGCTTTATTAAATAAATAAGTAAAGTGACTGAACCTAAAACCCTTTGGCTTGGGTCAACAATAAATTTAAAAAAGTTGGAAAAGTAAAAAGCACTAGTGCGCGAAATCCAATTTTGCGCACGATATACAGCTACATAAAGTACCACTTTTTGAGCAACTGTATTAAAAATACTATTATCGCTTGTCCCTTAAATGTTTGTAAAAGTACACGATGTACAAATTGTATGTGATTTGAAACAAAATGAGTCTACTCGGATTTTTTTATTTAGATGGTTAGATTTCTTGGATGATGTTATGTAGAAGATGTCCTGATTTCCGAAACGTTCTCAGTAAATTGTCGTAAAAATTAGTAGTTTTGTAACCATTTTATACATTAACTATAACAATTTTAATACCAGACATAATATCGTAATCAGAATGACATAAAAAAACTTATGTCACCCCCTGGCCAGGAAGTGGGTTTTTTCGCACGCGGAGCGTGCGATAATGGCCACTTTATGGCCAGGTGTGATATAAAAAAACTTTTCCTCCAAATCCATATTAATAAAAATATCAAGAAAAATTAATTACCCATGACACCTTTATTTTTCCACTTAATCATTTTATTACTGTATTTTCTTATCGATGAATTATTTGATTATGTTCTACATAAAACCATTCAAAGAATAGCGCGTGTCATGCACGAAGGCGCGCCCCTCCACAGCCTAATCCGTACAATTGCGCATAGATTAGTACAAGATTCGCTGTGGAGGGGCGCGTGATCGTGGGTGACACGCAATATTAAGTGTTAGGCTTTGGTCTCCTATAAACGCCATCGGCCGCTTACAGCGTCACGCCGTACGCTGCGTCACAATGCTTACTATAGAGATGTACTGTTAGGCCCTGACAGACCTGTGAGAACATAACAGTACATCTCTATAGTAAGCATTGTGACGCAGCGTACGGCGTGACCCTGTAAGCGGCCGATGGCGTTTATAGGAGCAAGGCCTAAGGCCTGAGTGGACGCTCGAGTCGGGTGTGCATGTTAAACAATGGAAACTCATACTGGTGTCCTGACTCGCCGTAGCACAAATATTATGCACGCTCGCCCGCCCCGCCGCACGCTCCGCTCCGAGCGTCCACTCAGGCCTTACACTAAGAAGGGAATTGTATATAGACTATGTGCTTTGTGATCAGAACGGTAAATGATAATTATGTATTACAGTGTATACGTGCCTTAACATTTGGAAGCCATATTTTGTAAATATATTTATAGACAATTTTTATGTGCGTATTTTATTCTACCCTAAAGTCTACTCTGCCTTCCTTCAGCTCAGCTTGTATGTATGATATTCAGGTCATGATTTACTTGGTTTTACTTGACTTTTGGGCAGTTTTAATTTTTTTTTGTGCTAGTAATCTAATCCTTATTTAACCTTTGAATCGACAAGAGAACCTCTGAAGCTATGGCCAGATAGAACGAAAATACTGGTTAAAATCCTTATCAAAACCAAAAGGTTCCCACGTTATCGACCTTATGCCTTAAACAATTAGGTTCATATTATAATAGATTCGGTGTTTCAAATAATTCAGCCTTTCCACGGCTTGTACTCCGAAATCCGAACTTCGTATAGTGCCGTCCCTTTCACTCATATAGTGCATAACACGCGAGTGAAAGGGACGGCACGATACGTAGTACGGATTTCTGTGTAGACCTATGACCTAGAATCGAACCGGACGTTATTTGGAGAAACATAACCATAGGTATGATAATAAAACAAGTTTTATAACAAAAACATTTCTATTGTAATCTCGTTTACAGCTTTCCTATAGTATTGCGACAGTCCCTAAGTACAGTCAGCACGAAATATATCGACACTTTAAGGACGGTGGCACCAAATTAAGGTTTAATTCCGCACTCCAACTTGAACCGTAACCATAAAACTAATAGTCCCAATTTAGAGTGAGCGGCGTGTGCTGTTGCGACACATCTTCGCTCATTTCAAATTGAGCTTTTTACGAATACCATTACGGTTCAATTTGGGGTGCGGCGGAACGTGCAGTTGCTGTCTGCTGTCGGCTGCGGAATTAAATCTTTACGGTTACAGACCGATCAACGAAGTATGGCGCCGGCAGATGTCATCCCATAAAATCTTGAAGATATTTTCCTAAATCGTACAATTTGTGACATTCGCGCATGTTTTAATTTTGTTTAGTATACTGTACAATTACATAAAATTAATTTAAACAGAAATTAAACATGACGAATTTATTATAATATAATTTAATTTTGGTTTGAGATTGTCTTATTATTAATTTTAGTGATATATTTCGCGCTGATTATTGCATTCATTTTAACGCAGCATTGTAAGAGATCAAGCTATAAGATAATACAGTCAACTAAATAAGCATTCTTCATTAATAAATTATTTACACTTAACTATATTATGAACATCCAACATTTGGAACTAGATAAGGCGCATGCACACCGACTACGCAATGCAACGGTTACTTTGAAAACTTATACTTAAAAATTATTTGTGTTGGCCGACTTGTGTCAAAGTATTCCGTAAAAAAGGCTACTTAATTTTCAATGCCAGAAGGTTCAAAATCCAATAACAGTTTTATAAAATATCGGCTAGCAAAAAATATCTGGGGTTCAAAGTGCTAATACTAGAACGAAATTACTTCAATTGAATTTGTATCTTTCAAAATTGGAATAGTTTCATTTGTTTTGTTTCATTAAATTCCAAAACAAAATAAACTCTACTCTATTTCCTTTAACAGGAGATTTCAATTTCATTGCCATTTTATCTTGTATGGTGGGCGGCTCGATAATACTTGAGATGTAACAGTAGCATCGACCACTACAAAATTCTAAGGCCAAATTCTGTCAAACGAACGCAAGCAAAACTCGACTTAGAGCTTTGACCGTAAGGTAGATTTTTGCTTGCGTTAATTTGACAGCACTTGGCATTACACTTGTGTACAAACTATACTGAGAAGCCACCTACTACTCGACGTAACAGGGGTGCGGGGGGGAGACGACAAAGGGGAATCGGAAACGAAGGAAAGCGCCTGCCCGCCTAGATAGTTGAAATATTTTTTACTGGCCTGATAAATTTTAGGAAACATGCAATTTATTTTGAATCTTTTAGCTTTAACAATAAAGTTGCTTTTAGAATGGATTTATGTGACACAACTAGGCTAACTTAATAATTTTAAGGGTCACAGTAAGTGTAGTAAGAAGTAATAGTACATTACTTAACAAGGGCGGTAAAACAAAGAATGACTCAGATCGCAGGTATTTGACGCCTGAGCCGAAGGCAAGGGCGATAAATATGCGATCTGAGGCTTTCTTTATTACCGCCCGTGTTAAGTACAAAATTTTATGTCACCCCTGGCCAGGAAGTGGGTTTTTTCGCGCCCGAAGCGTGCGATAATGGCCGCTTTATGGCCAGGTGTGACATAAAGTATATTTAAAGCATACCCGTCGTCTACCAGTCCCTGGGATCCCAGGGCAGATAACAAATGGCATTGTATATTTTTTTCGCCGCTTTCACATCCCGTTGCACTGTGTAGGCTGTTTACAATAACCTAATTTTTTAAATTAATGTAATGTCTTTTTCGTTTAAGTTTTATATGATTATGATTATAATCCAAAAACTGGCGATACAATCCCTGAATTTCTCGTCGTTTTGATGATAGAACCAATGAATAGTTGAGAAATTAGTGAACTCTATTTCAATGGATTTAAGTTCAAAATTGGCAAACCTTTGTTTTCAAAGACGAGCATAACTGGCACTTAATAACATACATTATATTGGACATGAGCCTCTAGTGTAACTTGCTTTCGATTCAGTAACGCACAAACACGCATACGTTACGTTTATGTCGCAAAGGCTCCCTTCAACGCTTGCACAAGCAAGATACTACCTGTCTCCTTACAATGGATGTTGACACCAAATAAGAAAATCAATGAGTCCAAGTTCAAATAGCGAAAAAAGTAACTCAAAAGAATAAATAATTACATAATTATAAGTCTTTAAAGTTTTAGGAGGGGGCATTTTCCGTCCCTTTTCCGCAAAACGCACCTCCGTATTGAACGATCGTCATTTACAGTCATTTACTATGGCGCTCTAGGTCAGTGATGTCACTGATCTGTAGTGCTTTCTCTAACTAAAAATATTTTAACGGTTGTAATTTCGTTATTTTTGGAGATATTTTAATAGGATTTTTCACTATTTTGTATAGTTTTATGTATTCTTTCTTATGGAGTAATGATACATTTTGAGTCAACATCCCTGTTATACTAATTAAAACGAGACAGATAGTCAATTTTGTGTTTTATGCTAGCCATGCTGTCATTTGTCTACACATAACGTGATACAATAGCTTTCGTGGCCAGTTCGTCCTACATCTAGAGGTAAGGCGTCAGTCAAGCGCAGCAATATTAAGAGCTTTAATAAGGCAACTTCAAGGCTTGTTATACAGGCGTTTGTACGACACGCCACTGCCACAAAACTCATTCATGATTATCCGACAAAGGAACAAATGGAAGACTACTATGAGAGCTATTATTGATATCCAGAACAGTGGATTAAGCCCTCCTAAGCTGTGGCCGTGTTTGTGCATGGCGATAACATGATGTTCATGCGCTGGGGCTTCCGCTACCTCGACAACGTGGATAGCATGCCTTAGTTCTTCCATATGCTGTTGATCTGCTGTTATATACAGTATAGCGGTCAACGGATCCGTAAGCTTCACCGGAAAGTACTTCCGGTATGGACCTAGTTGCACCGGTGCATCTAGACAGCCAGCATCACAGGCGTAATAAGTCCTGTCTGAACGGTCTAGTGCTACAAATATAGCTGCTTTGTTGTCTTCCTGGACGATTACACTTATGTTAACATGTGTCATGTTTCCGTAGTTGAGACGGCGGAATAAGAAGTCCCTATGTAGTTTTGAAGGATGGATGTTGTATTCGAGATGTTGGTTGCTGAATCGTAAGCTGCCGAAGCTTAGTATCATTGCTTGGTTGACTCCGCTCGCTCCTGCTTTGAGAAGTTTATGGCATCCATGTTTTTCCAATGTCAACAGCCAAACACTGGCAACATTGTTTAAATTTTCCAGGTTGTTTAGAGGTTTCCATAAGTTAAAAGCGTCTAATGTTGAATGGCCTCCATAACAGCCTTCAGAATATGTCAATGTACGCAAAATATCTGCTTTCTCCTTTGGTTTAATATGTTCTTCGTGCTCATAACTCTGAACTTGAGAGAGTATGGAGTAAATGGTAGCATTAATACGGTCTCCATTGATAATGCCTTGGGCTTTTGAGTCTGAAATGTAAAACCCGGTATACCACAGCCCCTGCCAGACTCTAGAATGATTTTCTTTCAGCTTTCGCAATTGCGCTCTATCTCCAGTCAAAGATATAACCTTCTCCATTTCTGCTATAGCTTTTGCCTCAACAATATCTTTATGTTTTGCATAGTCTGATTTTTTTACAGGCAGACTATATTGGACAGTAGTTAATATGACTAAATCTAAACCATCTCGGGCATCAACTTGTAGTGTGTTACCGAGTTTCCGGCAAACAATAGCTACAGCTACAACATTATCACTGTCGGGTACTTCAAGCATTCCGGTGACAACTTCATACTCTTTTGTATCCACTCCTTGGTGTAGTTTAATAGTCTGTTTAACAGCTGTAGGCCAATCAGACACTCTTGGAGTGGAAAAATGTACATTCTTCGCTTTGTTAGATGGATTATTGACCCAAATTTCTTGTACAAACAGTGAAGGTATTGTTCTATGCGCATAATACTGATAAGAGATCTGTAAGCCACTATTACTACATTGAAATCTGTTTATAATACCTTTTTTATACTCTGCAACAGTAAATTCCTTCATTTCCTGGTCCTCTATGATGTATAGAGGGTGATATCGTACTGGTAATGATAGTGTACGCCCATGTTTGATATTTAAATGACTATCATGTTCCAAAGCTAATCCTAATAAGCCATTACCAACGTAAGGCACATAGTTGTGTCGTAAACTGGAGAGCGAAGCAGAGTTTTCATGTCTCAAGTAAGCGTCGTAATCGCTTAAAGCCTCTTGGAACGGATTTAAAAACTGGCGCTGGCATACATTCTGGCCCGACGAGGAGTCGCCGCTATTGAAGATCCAGTTCATTAAAGTTGGGCCAACGTAGAGTAGCAAGAAGATGAACACAAGGAAGAGTATTATCAGCTTTTTCCTCGTCATCGGCCCGTCTGTGAAGCGGTTGATGCGCCTTAAAAGTTCTCCGGTTCGCCGACCCATTTCACCAACGTTAGCGTTACCACTTTCCATCACTAAACGTACTTTTTACTATGACACTACCCGACGTAGGTATCTAAAGTTTACGTTAGTTCGTTAAAAACCATTGTCAAATTGTCAATACACTCCAAAACGGGATTTTCAATTATTGTTTTATTATCATCCACGAAATAAAACACGAGATATCGAGATGTCACACGGGCTTCTATGGAATGTTGGTGTTTTGCCACATGCGAATAACTGGCGTTTTCGACATTTATGAGGACACATTTGAATTAAGACCCATTATTATATTATGATAATAATCACAATTGTAATTACCATACCAATTATCTTTAAAGACCTATTCTTGTAGGATTTCGTTCATAAAGATATTTTAAATCCAAAATCACATGACTATGAATCCGAACAAACGTTTGAGTAAGCGATGCGTTCACGAACTATACTGTCGATAAGTTTTTAGTTTAGATTTTAGGGTTCCGTACAGAATAAGTGGGTCCTTCTTTAAACAAAATTTTGTACTGAATATGTTTTAACTACCCGTTGACATATGAAATTGAAATACCTACCAATATATTCTTTAGAGGTGAGACGTACTAGGCAAAACGCGTACTGAGTCTTGCGAGTACGCGTCCACAAAAAGACTAGATCCAAAGACTAGGTCCAAATACGCGCTAAGCCGACCCCGACCCGAGGTGCCCCGAAAGAATCCGAACGCGTAGACGAATACGAATAGCGCGGAACATAAAGACTCTTAGACGTTTCGAATCTTCAGAGTCGTCGTACGCCTAGTACTCGATACGCTAAAAGACGCGCGAGCGAGATCGCGTACTTACGCGTCCATGCCAAAACCTATTCCAAAAACCTGTTCCCGTAAATACGTCTCACCTCTAATATTCTTGCCAGTCGTCTGTTGTACATGTTGCTGTTTTGTTTCTGCAACTGATTAATAATTAAATTATTTGTGGTGTGTGAAGTGTGCAATAAAGAGTATCTGTATTGTATTGACAAATCAATTTTTATTTAATATCCTCATCCTCATATTTCCCATGCCTTTCCTATTTCTACCAGAGCTATGCTGCGAGAATGTGATAGTGATAGCTTTCTGTTTCCACCAGACCTCAGACGCAGACCTGACATCTAGTGATAAAAAGCTGAACAATGTAGTTTGTCTTTAAGTCACTGGATGGCGCTAAAAGTAATGAATGTGTCCTGACATCTAGCGGTGAAAAGCCAAACTATTTAGTGTGTTACTTGATCACTAGATGGCGCTAAAATTAATGTATAAGACCTGACATCTAGCGGTGAAAAGCCAAACTATTTAGTGTGTTACTTGATCACTAGATGGCGCTAAAATTAATGTATAAGACCTGACATCTAGCTGTGAAAAGCCAAACTATTTAGTGAGTTACTTGATCACTAGATGGCGCTAAAATTAATGTATAAAAACTGACATCTGGCGGTGAAAAGCCAAACTATTTAGTGTGTTACTTGATCACTAGATGGCGCTAAAATTAATGTATACGACCTGACATCTAGCGGTGAAAAGCCGTACTATATAGTTCTTTTCACGGGCACTAGATGGCGCTAATATTAAGTTATGTTTCCGCATTTAGCGCTGAAAAGTCATACTATCATCATCATCATTTTCAGACTGTAATCGCCCACTGCTGAGCATAGGCCTCTCTTCGAGTACGCCACTCGTCCCGGTCTTGAGCCAGTCTTATCCAAGAGTGACCCGCGATCTTCCTAATGTCATAGACCCATCTAGCCGGTGGACGGCCGACGCTCCTTTTGCCATGAATTGGCCACCAGTCTGACACTTTCTTGGTCCACCTCAAAGAGTATAATAATATATGTCAGGTCCACCTGCCATCACTCTGCCAAGCAATGTGTCCTGCCCATAGATATAAAATATACTCTGTAGTTATCTTGCACCCTATGATGTCATAGATATAGTATATGTATGATGTTTGGTATAAAATACGTCGTCTCGTATAAGATAAGATGACCAATCATTTTCCCTCTTCTATTTTCTATAATCTTTTATGGGTTGCCACACTAAAAATATTTATATTATCGTATCTGACAAAAGTGCAGCGCTGCGCTGCGCAGCGCTACGTGACGTCAGCTCAGCTGTCGTACATAGCCATTTCCCGTTTTCTTAGCTCTTATCTCTTGTTTTTATTTAATTGCTCTCCGGCCGTCATTACGTTTATAAGCTAGCAATGATTACAAAGTTAAGCAATTCCAGTGTTATTATCGATTAATTTGTGTTTCGTCGGGAATATCCCTTCAAGTCGCTCATTTCCTGTGCAAACATGGTTTCCTATTCCAATACTTTCGTATTGGTTCTATTTTCTGTATTAATTAGTGAATGTGTCCCGCGTTCAATAGAAGAAGACGATGAATCGTTTTTAAGTTCGCCGAAATATCCAAAATATGATGATTTAGTGAAGTTGTTTGCGGATTTGGAGGGAACCCACCCGGATCTTGCTAAAGTGTATTCTATTGGGAAGTCGGTGGAGGGACGCGAGTTGCTGGTTATCCAGATATCCGAAGATGTGAAGAAGGCTCATCCTGACCGGCCAGCGTTTAAATATGTGGCCAACATGCATGGAGACGAGTCAGTTGGCCGCGAACTGATGGTATACTTGGCCAAGTACTTGATTCTGAACTATGGGAAGAATGACCGAGTGACGAGATTGGTCAATAACACGGAGATACATCTTATGCCGTCGTTGAACCCTGATGGGTTTGAGAGCAGTGTTGTAAGTACAACTTTTAACAGACTAAACTTAAGTTAGTTGTTTTTTTCGTGTCAAATAACAAATGACGCCTATAGACATGGACTAGGTATGTTTGAAGGTAATTGCCACATAGAAAATCCATAAAATATAATTCATTTATCGCTAAATCATTCAACTAACGAAGTTTGAAGAATAAATGGTTGCAACTTTTTACCCTTAAGCCGTCGCCTACTGGCGAAAAAAACAAACAAAGCCATTCTTTTGTTATCGTCTCTGGGATACCAGGGACGGGTAGACGAGTAGTAGTAGTAGTAATTATTTTATATATTTAACAATTACTATTTTAAGTTTTGACTAGAACCTGAAAAAAGAGATGTTCTGTCTGATTAAAAAAATAAAAACAATACTGCATAAAACATAGAAACAATTTTCAAAATAAAGAACTTAAGGAAATCTAGTTTGTTTACAGTTGCGGGACCTATTGTTTTGTATTGTAAGTAATAGGTACGGTCAACCAATTTGATTTATAGGCCACTTCATACCTTGTTGCAGTGAAGGTCAATATGAAAGCTGTGACAAGGTATGGAGTGGCCCTGAAATCATATTGGTTGACCATACCCTACTGTTTTAAAACTTTTTTCTTATATATCAGTTTTTTTATTTTGTAATTTTCATTTTAAAGTATCTCATTTCGTAATATCATTTTATTTATTACCTCACAAATTTCCCTATCCAAGCACATGTACTGGTCTGGAACCATGATGACAGACTGCTTTTTCCGTCTACCTTCCATATCTTCACATTTGTCACATATCTACCCACTTTGTCCACAATGTTCATACACAACAGTTTTATACATACATACATACATGAAACCTGAAAACATTACTGTACTCCTTTTTTTGGGCAGTTGTGTAAAAAACATTACACTCCATTTTATGGTAAGTAGTGTAAAAAAATGTATACACATTTCTTCCCTCAACTGTAACCATCACCACCCATAACCATCGCCCAGGTGTGGAAGTGAAATTTGGCATTATATTCTTAGCCAAAACACAAACCTTCTACATAAATCAATCCATGCGTCCATTGGTAAAATCCACAGGAAAATCTGGTAGCTTTTATGATAGACGGATGAGGCAGCGGAATTTCTTTTATAATAACGCAGGTTTTACACTCTATACTTGTACTTTTACCTCTAGAGAATGGATTAACCCTAGTTGTAGTTGTGACACATACGAACATTACGAACACATACCTAGACAATGTTAACTCATAACTCTTACGTTGACGCATGTGTAGACAATGTGCGTGTATAGCTCAACACCAGCGGCGGCGCGTCAAAAATATTCTTAGGGAAGCCGGAAATAAATAGCCTTTCTTATTCTTCATGACCCGTGGTAAAAGAACTGGACTTGGCTGAAAATTAGGCAAACCGGTGGGAATCGAGTTGTATGGACGCTCCGCCACTGCTCAACACACAACCATGGCTCACCCGCGCTCGTGAGATAAAAGTACTCTATGTCAGTACTGAAACACTTGAGATACAAGCTTTACTTTAAGGCTGTGTATTACCACTTTTGAGTTTTTTAAAACCATCTGAGACATAGAATATAGTGTCTTAAAATCTAAAAAAAATATATGTGTTACATGAGGATCTTGTCTGTCTAGTCAAAATCGCAGTCAGTTATATGATCTGATGAATTTCACTCGATAGAAAAAAATCGCGAAGTTACCCCTTTTCGGAATGTATTTTCAATACTACGGCTATATTACTATTATTTAACATTTAATTTTTGTACTCAATTAAAGATCGTAAATAGTTATAGACAAATTAGCAGGGTTTGCTTTGATAAAATGATTGGCTTGTGGACTATAGCTAAATATTTACAAAACTGCGCGCAGAGCTTGCGTAGAGAGCGGGATGGTTAATTGTAAACTCACGCGTGTTAGAGCGGGACAGTTGCGTTGGGGATACCTCCCCTTAAGTAGGTTTTGTTATTTAGCGAGTTTTGATTGCCAACCGAATATAGGTATGTAGTGATGATGTGTGTTTGAGGATGTTTCTCAACAAAACTCCTCAGTCCTCACAATAACATCGTGTGTAAACTAAACTTTATTATAATTTCGTTAATTGCATGACTAAACGAGGATCAAATAAAACGTGAACATTACAAACAAAGCAGAAAATATTCAAGGTTGCGTCAAGTCTAAAAACACCATTTTGAGCTCTATCCCACAGGTATATGTTTCATTTCATAATGCATGCATATTTATGCATCTGATCATTTCACATCGCTGGTTGTTGAAATGAGTCACATTTTTTACGGTCCGAAAGCAAAGCAGTAATTATCCTGTATTGTTTTCGAGTTTGTCATTTTACGCTGTGCGCATTGAATTACTATTACACGGTGTCATAATAGTCATACACTACTTTTATCTCATGGGTAGGGTTGCCTACCGTCCCGCCTGGCGGGACGTCCCGTTTCCAGCACCCTAGAGGATGATGATGATGATGAGCTCCTGACCGATTTCGGCCTCAGCGACTGTACATTCTAGGTTTTGGTTAATAGGCGTTACTTAGGTACTGGAGTGCCGTTGTTCCACTCTTTGGTGCCCTTAGGTACCCAATCTTTTTTGTAAAGTTACGAGCACATTTTGAGCAGGTTAACACCCCGCCGACGTAATTGTAACAGATGGCTGCTGGTGGACGCGCCTTCAGCTCGTCTCTTTTTCTATCGAGCTCGTTACAACGCTCAGTTTCGAAGCTTTCGAAGGAGTTAACCTGCTCATGAATGAGTCGTCGCCATTCGGGACGTCGTACTGCTTTCCTTTCCCACCGAGCGGGCCCTAGAGCACCCTAGAGGATGCGTGCGGGACGCCGGTTGTCTCATTTTCAGGTCTCGGCAAAATTATAAGAACTGGAGCAAACATTTTGCTTAATTTGAGCAAAGCGCGCACAATTTCGATAAATGCAAATAAGTAATTGTATCCCGCTCCCGGAGGACCGTACTCGTATGGGATAATTTTAGCTCGGAAATCATCCACTAAGAAGGTATATATCGCGGGAATAAATAATGTACCATACATCACGTTTAAGTTTGATGATGATGACATCACGTTTAGCTATACGCTCGAGTTAAGTACCGCAATAGGGATGTTGACTCAAAATTTAGATACTTAGATACTTAAATAGAGTAAAGATATGTGTATTTTTTAATTTTGTCTAGTTGACACAGTTCTTGCAAGAAAACAAATCAAAAGATTTATAACTAAATTTATAGTCTAAAGGATTCCATTTTTTTTTACCTAAATAGAATTTGATAATGCTTAGGTATACAGTTTCGAAATGTTTTCTTGCAGAATTACACACTGTACATTACTGGTTTTTTTCCTCATTTTATTCTTTGTTTTTGTGTTGCTTTATATAGATACTTAGATTTCTTGATCTTAAGTAGGTTAAGTATTATCATTGTAATAAGCATATTTTTGTGAGAAAATGGCTGACTGTCGAGTTTCTTTCGGCGTTTCTTCTCGGCAGTGGCCTCTGTGAAACGCTAGTAGGGTTTGACTTGTAAAAGTGCCATTGCGGCCTACTTACAGAATAAAGTTCATTTTATTATTACTCCATACGAAATAATACATAAAACTATGCCAAATAGTGAAAATCCTATTCAAATATCTCAAAAAATAACGAAACTACAACCGTTAGAATGTCTTTAGTTCGAGAGAGAAAGCGCTACAGATCAGTGACGTCACTGACCTCGAGCGCCATAGTAAATGACGATCGTTCAATACAGAGGTGCGTTTTGCGGAACAGGGACAGAAAATGCCCCCTCCTAAAACTTTGAAGACTTATAATTATGTAATTATTTATTCTTTTGAATTGCTTTTTTCGCTATTTGACTGAGAATTTGATCCTTTTTCGAGAAAATTCAGTTTCATTGATTTTCTAATTTGGTGTCAACATCCCTATTCATTACATGATTACACTCTTTTCTATCCAGCTAGCAACATAATGTGCTAGCAGAGCACTGAGCAGTCGATTATTACGTGAACCGTGACCATAAAACGCTTTCAGACCAATTCTGTAGCTCTAGTATAAGTTTTTTCGAAACATTAACTAATTCGAACGCGTTTGCGTTTTGTCTCAAAATGTATGAAAACGCTCTCACCGAGTTTGAAATACGCGCGTTCATCGGTTAGCAACAAATGTTATACTCGCTGTTTTAGTTTCCACTAGTGACCACCAGAGGCGCTGTTCACGTTTTCATACCACTCTCATACATTTTGAGACAAAACGCAAACGCGTTCGAATTAGTTAATGTTACGACCAAACTTATACTAGAGCTACTGACCTAAAACTACTAGCAGAACATAATGTTAACATAACGTTACGTTCACGTGCCAGAATTCCGATATCGCGATTAGCTTGTAATCTTGTATAACCAGCTACTTTCACTGCCAGCCGTATTGCTATTATGAGAGTAAGGTCATTTATTGTCGCGCATTTGAATGAAACATAGGCCTACCTTAGGCACCATTCATTTATTACGTAAGACGATTTTTGCCAGTCTTGATAATCATATTGGTCTTTATGTAAGTTCATAGTCAAACAGTTTCCACAACGAGTTTATAACATATTTGTTGCTCAGACCGAATTAACAGAACAGGTTATTTAGGTAGGTTAGGTTAGGTTGGGAGGTTAGGTAGGTTATATATAGGTTGTTTATACTCTATTTTCCTGTTTCACCTACTCAAGTTTCAATTTTTTAGTTTAGTTTCCACTACCCAAGGTTTACTGGAAGAGATTGCTTGTTAGCGATAAGACCGCCTGTTGTTGTCTACCATTGTTTGTGTGCAGTTTGATTGCTGTTTTTTCTTTAGTGTACTTTATTTGGTGAGCAATAAATTATAATTATTTGTATTGTATCATCGTTCATAATTTACATCGTTCACTAAAATTCGTTCCGCTCGTAACCTCTGTTTCGTACAATAGTGCCAACGGGACCCTATTACTAAGCTTAAAATGTCTAATTGTCTGTTCGACCTTTTAAATGCTACCCTTTGAAGTCGCCAAAATAACACGTTGTGGTGCACAGACGTCTAATGACGTCCATCGAACATATTGTCTTACCTCATGTCTACGGGTTAATGTAAAAGTGTAAAATGAAAAGAAATACCTATAGTCATGTGTTTTAATGTTATTAAGGCCTTGTAATGGTACCTATTAATTAAATTTTATTGACAGTTAAATCAAATCGTAACTTTTTATATGAAGGTACACTAACGTATGTACTTAATATTTACGACTCTATTATAGTTAGTACAAGAACCTAATTATAGTAGTACCTAATTATCACGACAATGTCGACGGAGCGCTTTCAAATCATTAAAAAAACACGACTGCACTAAAAAAATAAAAGCAAATTTCATAATAAAGAACTCAAGGAAATATATTTTGTTTGCGGTCAGGGGACCTACTACATACAATACCAAAATATTAGGTCCCCCGAGTCGTCATCTTTTTTAATTTTATAATATGTAATTATTTTATTTCGCAATTTTTCATTTTTAAATTTATATATTTTTGGAATTGTTTTCACTATAGTATAAAATAAAGTAGCTTCCTGCTGTCTGTCCCGTTGTATCTTTAAAACTACGCAACGGATTTTAATGCGGTTTTTTAATAGATAGTGTGATTCAAGAGGAAGGTTTATATGTATAATTTGCACCCGTGCGAAGCCGGGGCGGGTCGCTAGTTATATATATTCTTAAAACATCTCTTCAAAAATGTTTTCTATGAAATGAAAAAATCTGCGAAACAATATGGTAAATTAAGAAAATGTCATTCAGTGACCAGCCACGGAATTTGTGCAGTGAAGACCGTCTTCAACAAAATAAAATACATGAAGTCAGCTCTAAACCCAGTTCAATTTTATTAATTTAATTGCAGAAATACCAACAATTAGTTGCTTGGTTATTGGGGGGTGGCCAGTTACTGGCGATTTACTCTACATACATCTATGAAACTTCTGTCTACAACAACGTACAACCACCTTAAACAACAAAGGTACTATTTGAAATTATCGAGAATATGTTAGGTATAGGTTACGATGTACCAAATATCACTGCACCTTAAGTCCACCTAATAAGAGCTACTATCGCATACTCGAATGCGCCTGCATCGCGCCGTGTTATCACTAGGCCTCAAAGTGCAAGAACGCAGATAACGCTAGGCTTGTTGTGTTGGCACCGTTTATTTCATTTGAAACTTATGTCTGTAGCGTAAGGTTTATAATTGTATACATATTAATGGAGCTGTGCGGTCACCTCCAATAAGCGCGGGTACTTAACCTTTATCGCTAAATTATTGCATAGCCGTGTTAAGTTTAATTAAACCTTTAATTAACTCATAAGTAACTGTACTGTACCACATGTATCGATGTTCCCACTCATTTACAACCGATGGTTCGATGGACCATCGAAAGCATAAGTCTAGATGTTTGTTGCTCAATCACGCAAACGGATGAACGGATTATGATAAAACTTGATATAATACCGAGTTAATGGCCTGGATTACTATATAGGATACTTTTTCCCCGAAAAATCATCCATCTAAATCTATGCTCACGAAGTGTCTGGCAAAAGCGAATAATTTAGTAACAGTGAACAAAGATATATATTCTATTACAAGGGCGAAAAAAATCGAACAAGTGGAGGTCCCGGGGTCGAATCCGTGATGAGCACGAATATTTGTTCCTGAATCTTGAAAGTTTTCTATGTAAATAATTATTTTATTACTTACTTCTATATAAGTATGTATATAGTCGCTTAGTACTTAATATAAACACACCTTTGCTTAGATTGGGACTAGATCGATTTGTGTAGGAATGTCCACAAATAAGCATTTAATTAATTTATGTCACACCTGGCCATAAAGCGGTAATTACCGCACGCTTCGCGCGCGGGAAATCCCACTTCCTGACCAGGAGTGACATAAAATTTTGTACATAACACGGGCGGTAATAAAAAAAGCCTCAGATCGCATATTTATCGCCCTTGCCTTCGGCTCGGGCGTCAAATACCTGCGATCTGAGACATTCTTTGTTTTACCGCCCTTGTTAAGTAATGTACTATTATCAATTCCAGGAAGGAAGCTGCGAGTCGTTACCCGACTCAATCGGTCGTCACAACGCTCACGGCATTGACCTCAACCGCGACTTCCCCGACCAATTCGACCGACACCGATCTGAGGACGACGCGTACCTCTTCGGCGGTCGGCAGCCTGAGACCCAGGCGCTCATGCGATGGGTCATGGGGAAGCAGTTTGTGTTGTCCGGGAATTTGCATGGAGGGACCGTTGTGGCTAGTTATCCCTACGATGATTTAAGGTTAGTATTGTAAATAATGATGTAGCCTGGCAGTGGATAGTCTGAGACAGATTCTCCAACCAGTTCGACCGACACCGGTCCGAGGATGACACGTACCTCTTCGGCGGTCGGCAGCCTGAGACCCAGTCGCTCATGCGATGGGTCATGGGGAAGCAGTTTGTGTTGTCCGGGAATTTACATGGAGGGACCGTTGTGGCTAGCTATCCCTATTTAGGTTTAGTATTGTAAAGACTAGAAGTAAATGGGTCATTTTCTAAACTCGATTTTTTTTGTGTCCGGGCTGAAAATCGTATTGTAACATGAGATAATACGTACCATTTTTTTTTCATAAAGAATACACGTTTCCACGTTGAGGTCCACTCAAATTCACTGACTTATTTGTTTTTAAAATACATTAAAAAATACCTAAACGCTCAAATTAAGACTCCGTGCCCTGTCCGGCATCGAGTTTTGAATCAATCAAAAATTCCTATCAAAAACTGTACATTAGAATCACTGATTTCGTGTCAAAAACTTTAACTCGATTATATTTACTATCACTTAGCACAGACACTATTCACTTCACTGTGGTGAATAACTTGTAATTGATGTTTAAAAATCGTCCGAGCGCGAGAGTTAAATTTTGTCGGCAAAATTCAAAGGTCCCTGGCAGCCATCGTTTACATTTGATCAGCTTCGCGTCCTGCTTCACATGTGCTCTCAAAGGTCAGCTATTATATATACAAAAAATATATAGCAAACCGCATTAAGTTCGAGTAAACCACCTAAGTACTTCGGTTTCTGGGTGGGCGACATTTTTTTTGCTTTTGCTTGCAATTTCGGTGGCCCTTAGAAATTCAAATTCTTACATAAGTAATCATTAACATATGTATGCATTATAAAGCACTTTGGTGTCTCTATATAAACGATAACTTAAAATATTATTAACATGTGATTTGATTTTTTAATGATTTTTTTATATCGATTTCCAATTCCCGTGTCCTAATTCCCATAGCTTGTTTATCCAAAACAGCTGATTTTGGCGCACGGGAATTGGGAAGGGTCACTTATTTTGTTAATAAACCGCATTTAATAACAATAATTATGGATGAAATGCATAAATAAATATAATTTGTACTAAGTATATCGATTAGAGTTGTAGTTTATGCGATTATTAAAAAAAAACAGGCCAACTGCTACAATTACACTTAGCTTCTTAAATATTTGAAAAGAATCAATAAACAAAGTCAATGAACATTATGTACATAAAATCATGTAGGTATATATCGATACATACGCATTTTATATACAACGACGGTGGCAAACAAGTAAGCGGACATCTCAAATTTTATAAAAGGTCAGCAACGTACCCGTGACGCTTTTGGAGTTGCGAGCGTCTATATGTACATCTGCATTTAGTGATAGTTTTAAATATTAATACTTGTATGATTTTCTGCAAAGAAGTTGCTATGTTATTGTATAAAGAGAAATTTAACTTAAAATATAGATTTTTGGTTAATATAAATTTCCTCGGTTGAAACTTGAACCCATGATTGGTAAAATTAGGCTAAATAACTTCGATACAATTGAACTTTATAATTCTTGATAAATTAGATGGTAAATAATAATTTTAATACATTTTTTTCTAAGAAAAGGCAATTCCCATGGACAGATAAATTCCCGTGCCCTGGTCAAATTTTCAAATTGCAATAACTTCCGTAATTTTATATGTATAAGTACCCCGTAAGAAAATTTGTATTTATTAATTTTTTTATCAAATTATCAGCATAAAATTTTCTATATATTGGTATTTCAAAATTCCATGGGAATTTGACAAAAATGCCCGTTTGGTGAAATTGACTCAAATAATGTTGTAGCCTGGCAGTAGATAGTCTGAGATAGATTCTCCGACCAATTCGACCGACACCGATCTGAAGACGAAGCGTAACTCTTTGGCGGTTGGCAGCCTGAGACCCACGAGCTCAAGTGCATCCTCGGGAGCTGTGGCAACCCTGCTCACCTCCAGGAACACATCACTACATATACCTGTATAGTAAATAATGTTATAATGGCTGTGGTCTTCTGCAAGGCGGAGTTACTTCCCCAGTTGGGCTGCTCCAAATTCGAGCAAGATGACATTTTGCTGTGCCCTACCTCTCTTGATAGCGTACTTGAAGAGAGGCTTATGCTCAGCAGTGGGCGATTACAGGCTGGAAATGATGGTGGTGATGAATTATTTCAGATCCGGCAAAGACTGCTGCGAAGAAAGCCAGTCGCCTGATGACGAGCTCTTTAAGCACCTTGCCTCAGTGTACGCTTCGAAGAACGAGGTGATGCACAGAGGAGACACGTGCCCGCCCGAGAAGTTCAAGGATGGCATCACTAATGGTGCTGACTGGTATTCTGTCAAAGGTGAGTGATCATTTAGAGTGGAGTTCGAGAGTTGTATTATTTTAACACGTTGCGGTGCACAGACGTCTAATGACGTCCATCGAACATATATTGTCTTACCACATGTCAATGGGTACCTAAAGCCCATGGGTACCCATTGACATGTGGTAAGACAATATATGTTCGATGGACGTCATTAGACGATTAATTAAATTTTATTGACAGTTAAATCAAATCGTAACTTTTTATATGGAGGTACACTAACGTATGTACTTAATATTTACGACACTATTATAGTTAGTACAAGTACCTAATTATAGTAGTAGCTAATTATCACGCCAATGTCGAAGAAACGCTTTCAAATCATTGAAAAAAACAAATACAAATGCGTTTATTTTTCTCTTTAAATTACAATGGTGTATCGGTTAGACACGACTGCACTAAAAAAATAAAAGCAAATTTCATAATAAACCCTGGTAATTTTATGTTTTTATACTCTGATTATTAAATAAATAAATAATAATATTATTGAAAATGAGGGAGGATTCTCGCCACCGCCGCCACCGCCGACCAGCCGCGCGCGCCGCGGGCTCGCGCGCAGTGTGAGACGCGAGGCCGTTGCGATTACACCTCATGATTAAGGACCACGTATTGGTCCGTAACATGTCTTGTCTACCTCATGTCCGCCTACATTATAGCTTTGTGAATATTGTTACTTAATAACTACCGATTGACATGTAAAAGTGCCCCTGTGCCCTATTTGCAGAATAAATGTTTGAATTTTGTCGAGCGATATTCGACTTTAAACACGTGAGTGACCCGTGGAAATTATCTCTTTCTTCCAGGCGGCATGCAGGACTTCAACTACCTCCACTCCAACTGCTTCGAAGTGACCTTCGAGCTGTCCTGCTGCAAGTACCCGCCGGCCAGCGAGCTGCCTCGGTTCTGGAGGCTCAATAAGGAGTCGTTATTGTCGTTTGTTGAGCAGACGCACATCGGCGTCAAGGGCGTCGTGGTGGACGAGGACGGGGACCCTGTCAAGGTGATCCATATTTTTATTACACGACTGCCCAAAAAAAGGAGTGTACTTAATGTTTTCAGGTTTCATGTATGTATGTATGTGATTTTTTTTGTTCCCCCAGAACTTCTCAACGCCTTAACCGATTTAGACGTGTGAGGTATCGTTGGAATCCTTACGTCATAGGATATGTGACGTTGCAATAAAAACGGACTTTGGACTCCATTTTGTGTGTTCCGTAAAAAAAATGTTTCTATCCTATCAAGTGAGGTATCAAAATGAAGCATTTGAAGATAGATACGATTTCAAATATATACATAATGTATGTGTTTCAAGCAAAAAAAGTTCGAAATAAAATAATAATTATTAAAATTTAAAACACGACTGCACTAAAAAGATAAAAACAAGTCTCATAATAAAGAACTCAAAGAAATATATTTTGTTTGCAGTCGTGGGACATATTATTTGGTTTTACTTGTATGTACTAGGTCCCCCGACTAGAAACAAAATATATTTCCTTGAGTTCTTTATTACAATTCTGATACGCGCAAATGTTCCACAGTCGCACGTCAAACGTCAATTGTTTATTTTTATAAAACAATAACATGCCAGCCAGTGTTGCTACATAAGGGCGAGAACAGTTTCACAATGTTTTAAATAATGCCATACACAGACTGTTCCATAACAATTGTGTTCTTCCAGAATGCTCTGATCAAAGTGGAAGGCCTGCATCACTTTGTGAAGACTACGGACACGGGGCACTTCTGGAGGCTGCTGCTGCCAGGACAGTACAACATCACTGCTATGGCTGCTGGGTAATTATTACTACAGATGTAGTGCAATAGTACATTACTTATCAAGGGCGATACAACAAAGAATGTCTCAGATCGCAGGTATTTTACGCCCGAGCCGAAGGCAAGGGCGATAAATATGCGATCTGAGGCTTTCTTTATTATCGCCCGTGGTAAGTACAAAATTTTATGTCACCCCCTGGCCAGGAAGTGGGTTTTTTCGCGCGCGGAGCGTGCGATAATGGCCACTTTATGGCCAGGTGTAACATAAAATGATTTTCCTTCGTACTTTATCGGAAAAGTTCGTATTTATCGTGCTCTCTCAATTAGCTTCAGTACCCATCTTACAGCCGTAGGGGTAACTTTGACACTTTGACATTTGACACTAAACAATAAAGTTCCACAATAATGGATACGAAAACGTCACTCATTTAATACCAATCATTGATTGACAGTTTGGGTGCCATCGTATTCCGATTGAGATCCGAGTTTTCCCGAAAGAAAATCATTTTATGTCACACCTGGCCATAAAGCGGAAATTACCGCACGCTGCGCGCACGGGAAATCGCACTTCCTGGCCAGGGGGTGACATAAAATGTTGTACTTAACACGGGCGGTAATAAAGAAAGCCTCAGATCGCATATTTATCGCCCTTGCCTTCAGCTCGGGCGTCAAATACCTGCGATCTGAGACATTCTTTGTTTTACCGCCCTTGTTAAGTAATGTACTATTGCAATACATCTGTACCCACTTATTGAAAACGTTTCGTTTCTATTACTGAATTAGTTATTTTTTCCAATACCTATAGAACATTTACAATATTTATTTACAACACAAACATAAAGAATAAAAACATTACAGTAACTGTATACTAAATACTAAGGTTTTGCCTGGTATGTGCCTGGCTCAAACGACCCAAAAACACTAGCGGCGTTCACCGATTAAAAAATCATCGTGTATAAACAGATACTTAAAGACATAGAAAAAATATGTGTCCAGAATGCAAATAATAAATGCCCTGACTGGGATTCGATCCCGGGACCTCCAGCGTCATAGGCAGGCTGCCAGTGGCAGCGCGTGAAAAATCTTCGTAGGGAAGCCGGAAATAATTTGCCTTTCTTATTCTTCATGTCATGACTATTCATGAGCTGTAGTAAAAGAACTGGACTGGCTGAAAATTAGGCGAGCCGGTGTGAATCGAGTTATATGGACGCTCCACCACTGCAGGGTACCAACTTAGGCTAAAATGGTCGTCAAAGCAAAGACAAAATGTCTCAACAATTTTTTTTTTATTAATAGATAAATAGAAACATTTAGGGTGACACCGTCAATTATGGACAATTTAAGCACAAGCACCAATAATGGACACTTCAACCCTTATTCAAAGATCATTGTTCTATAAAAAATGAATGACTCTTATTTTCTTTTACATAAGAGTTAATGTACATCATTGTGCCTTGTCCATTACTGGCGGTGTCACCCTATTTATTGCCACAGAAAACACACAATATTACAAAAAAAAACAAAAGAAGAAAAACATACACAAAAGCACACGTGTGTCCCCGCGGCAGTGAAACGGACACTGGCTCAGCATTATGCTGAGGTGTTTACAGCGCTGATTTTCAGCCAGTACCGTCGGTGAGTCACGTAAATATTGATGTTGCTGACTACGTGTATCCGATTTCTCGTATTCCCAGCTTCGACACCCCTCCGGCGCGGTCCGTCACCGTTCCGGCGCCGCAGCCGGCCGCCGTCCGGCTAAAGCTGGTGCTCCGGCGCCGGCCCGCCGGTAAGTCCCGTCGCACACACAACAGGGCTGCATCGCTCCAACTGTGCTGGGTTCTGATGCTTAATGCCATGTTTATTTACATCATTAAGCAATAATGCTTTGTATAATTGCAACTAAGTTTTCGCTTATAAGAGCCGTGTTCCGAATCACGCTAAAAATGCTCGCAGCGCTTACAGTGCTGACGGCCGGTCCAGATCAAATAGCGCGCTCAAGGCCGCGTGAGTAGTGTTTAGTTTCGGACCGGTATTTGCTTGAGCGCGCTCACGATCGGACCGATTCACGCTCATAGCCCGTGTTTACTGCCATGTTCATATATCAAACGTCAACTTGACGTTTGGCTCAAGGTGCTTACACCTGGGAGTGTGAGCACCGTGAGCGCCGTCCATGACATCATCAGTGACGTCACGACATCTCATGTAAGCGCTATGAGCGTGAATCGGTCCGATCGTAAGCGCGCTTTGAGCGCTGTAACCGTGATTCGGAACATGCCTAAGGGTCATAAACACTTGAAAAAACAAAAGTTGATCCTATGGTCAATAGTTAACGGCTTATGAGCATGAAAGTTAAGCTTTTATTACGTGGATTTGTAGGAACCTAAACTCCGTTTATGTGAGTTACTAGACCAATCCGAAATTAAGCTTTGTAGCCCTCATCTTTTGATATGTCCAAAGGAAAGACGTGAACCTAAATCTGTTTATGACCCATAAGGGTGTGCTTACATCAGAGATGTGGGAAGAAGTTTTTACATACATTTGTAGTTGGCTAGATTTATTTTTACATTATTCGTATGCCAATTTTACCAATCAAATAAGGTGACAATTATGACTATAGTAATTGTATTACGTCGTTATGCAATTCGTTTTACCATATCACTCAATAAGCAAGATATGCGTAATTTCGTGTTTGTATACGGAGTGTACACAAATAATGAGAATACTCGGGCGCTATGACTCAAAAGTACGCCTCTACATCTAGTACCTCTAGTACCACTAAAGTCTAGTAGTACTCTGTCTCAGAGAAAATGAATGAATGAATGAATGAAAACATTTATTTCAGACTCAGGTCCATATCGGTTAGTAACATTATTGACTTAGTCTAGTATTAATAATAAATAAATTCATGTTTCTAACAAAAAAGGTTGGGGTTTTTCCTTCTGTGAATCATTCTGATAAAAAGGGTTCTCGTTTTATTAATGGGGTAATATAAAATCCCTTAAATTGACAAATTAGGCCTAATTGAATATTAGAAGTGTGTATGTCAATATTATCTTTTTTGAGATTTGAACGTACTAAAGTGCCAAATTAATAGGTAAATTATTTTTAAAGAATATATATACAGTATACATGTAATTGTAGATCGATATTCTCAATCATATTATACTTACATTCATACAGCTCAATTTTATTATCAATTATTAAGATATAAGAATACTTGGATAAAAATGATCATTACAATATTTACAATCTAAATGTATGTAAATATGTTTACCAGTATTTTAAATATCTCTTAACCACGGGAAAAGTAATCTATTACTGTACACCAGGTTTATAAATAATTTCATGTTTAGATTACAAATGTATCTACTTAATCAATTATTTTGTATTGATATATTTAAAGTTGACGTCTAGATAGTTTTATTGAATTATCTATATTAGGTCTAGGCGGATATTTCGTGCATTTCATGTGCCAAATGTATATAATATCGAAGCAATAAGTAAGTGTTCAATGTTTTAGCATAGTCCAAAACTATATCCCTATATCCTATTTCAATCGAAGACTATATCCTTATTCTTAATTCATAAACGTTAATGATATAATTTACATTCCAAATAAAGTTTAGGAACAAATGTCATGTAATTACCTGAGCAAATGTTATAATACTTTTAATGTCACTCCTGGCCACAAAGTGGCAACTGTCGGGCGGTTCGGGCGAGATAAATTTTTGTACTTACCACGGGTGGTAATAAAGAAAGCCTCAGAGCGCCTATTTATCCGATACAAATACCTGCAATGTGAGACATTCTTTGTTTTACCGCCCTTGTTAAAAAATGTACAGTCAGCATCAAAAGTAGGTTGACATATGAAGATGTCAAAAGTTCTTATTCCTTTGTAATAAAGACTTTTGACGCCTTCATATGTGTCGCTACTTTTGATGCTGACTCTACTATACTTGCACAATTTATTATGGGGTCCGGGGTACAGTCAAGTGCAAAAATATCGAATTAGTCCTCTTATAACATAAATATTGTATAGTGCGCGTCATGTCATCCACGGCGACGCGCCCCTCCACAGCGAATTTCATACTAATCTATGCGCAATTGTTCGGATTGGGCTGTGGAGGGGCGCGCCTTCGTTTCTTCGGTTTTCTAACAATTCAATACCGTAAAATGGGGTAAGTAGGCATTGCGAGGACAGTTGGGTTATGAATGGGGAGAGTAAGGATGGCAGAGGGGTGAGCTGGTTTTTATAGGCTACTGCCAGGTAACATATAAATTCTAATTACAAATCATGCTATTATAATATGCATAATCCTAAAGTGTTGATCCTACAATTTCCCAAACTCGCCTTAGTATGAAATCTCACCTACCTGAACTACGGGGTGAGGTGGGATTTCCAACTTTTTGTGTTTATCGTTAAAGTTATGAACACAAAATCATAAAAAAAAACTGAAATACAAACATCCGGAACACCTTTTTGTAAATAAATCAATGCGCCACATACAAAAATAAACTTTTATCCGGGTTTGAACTTCGGTTTTGTGCCAACTCACCCCATTTTACGGTACTAAACAATACTATTAAGAATAAAAAAAAACACTGTAAAATAAACAAATATAAATAACATACTAACAAACAAGATGTTTCAATTAACATTTTTCTTATTTTCTTTTTTTTTTGCATTTTACCTGTGCACGCTCTGAAGATTTGCCTGGACTCCTCTCCCCTTTTACTTTTTTCGAGCTTTTTTCTTTTCTGTTACACCCTTAGATTAAGAAGAAATTAATGTGACATACGAACAGACAGCCATGGCACACAGGACATGACAAACCTATATTAGGGTTCCGTCGTTGCCAGTTTGACTACGAGTCGTAAAACAGTATGCGACCCATATTCTAGGGTCCGGTTTATGAAAATTGATTGATAATGTCATAAAACCATGTTTTATTATGGAGTGCCAATGAGGAACTATACAAACACCTTATGGCATTATAAATTAGGTTGATTTTTGTTTTAAAATTTAAATGGACTAGACATGTTCCCTTCATTTTTTTATATTTTTGGTACGGAGTTTTTCAATCCAGATTTAACCCATGACATGAAAAATATTGTTTAAATTTGAACCTTGATACGAAGCAATAAAGTCTACAACAATATCTACCAATATATGGCTTCGTATGCGGTTAATTTACTGGACTTTTGATTTAAGTATTTGGACTTTTAAAAGAAAAAGGACAACCCATAAACCTCAAATAACTTTTAACATGTCCCATGTATAGCCCAGACACTGGTTTAAGGCCAAACAGTCATACAGATAAGCTAATTAGTACTACAAAGGAGCTTACTATTACAAAAGAGCATAGGTGATTTCTTACACACAGCATAAGCTAACGTAATAGTTCGCACTAAAGTTCAATGTGAAATGACACCAATAAAAATTGTACTACGACAAAAATATTTGACGGTAGTTATTGAGATCTTCTCTGACGGAACACACCATGTATTTTAAGCTTTAAAGAAACTAGGCGTAGGTCCCAATTCAAAAGTTTGTGTTACGACTTGTGACTATTCGAAATTAGAAGTGCTATTGTTGCACAATTAGTTTTATTGCTTCAAGTTTTATGACTGTTTAGCCTTACGCGGCTGTCCAAGCTATACGTGTCTACTAAAAACACATGTTTGTATGGATGTATGTAATAACTTTATTGTACACAAAAAAACACAAAAAATACAAACAAATGAGGACATTTTGGTACAAAGGCGAACTTATCCCTAAAAGGTTTTAGATGCTTTAAAACATGGTAACAATCTACACACTACAAATAGCACTAAATCGTGTGACGTGGCAACTTAAATTACTTCCCCTTTAGTAATCCTATTTTCTTTTATATCTTCCACCTCTTTCCAGTGACAGTTTCCATATCTCTCTTCCTCTCTTATCACTCTCTCTTTCCTCCTACAGTAAAACACAAACTTTTCGCTACCTACTAATCTGAATGGAGTGACAGTAAGTTAAAACCCGCATTAGATAGAATGTCTCACCACACTAATAAGTTAATTTATGAAACATAAACGTCTCCAGCAAATACACCAAAAATTCAGTTTGAATTTTATCTTTACAGAGAAAATTACCTTAGAAAATCTTGAGATCCCGGAACATGTCATCACTGAAGAGAAACCTGGTAAATCATTCAGTTTACATTTTGCACTTGTAGTTCAAAATGCAAACGCACTTTTCAAGCACATGCATTGTAAAGTAATTTACCCGTTCCTTGTCGCTATACTAACCAGCTTCTAAACATGTATACACCTTCATTTTGGCTTTCTATAAGCTGCCTCAAATTGACAATATTTCATAATTTCCAAAAGTCTTAATTCGAAAACCATTTCGGTAAAAACGTGTAAAGAAACAATTTTTTTAGATTTTTTCCTCCGTTAATTTTGGAAAAAATCGCAAATTACTGTAAACCGAAAGTTGACGTCATCTTCCTCGCTGTATTCAGGGAGACCTTGTAGTACAGAGTACAGACACAATTTAAATCGCTGCTCTGGAGTGGCTCTGGATTCTTGTTGGGAAGATGACGTCATATTTTACACACGCCCTTTTGGAATGACCTACTTTTCAACGTGTTTTTTTTTGTATGAAATATTGAGTTAAATTGAAAAAGAAAAAATACGGGTGGCTTAAATTTTTACCTATTTTCTAACTAGTTCATAAAATAAAGTAGTTAAAAATATGAAATGTTGTCGCTTGCGAAGCGGCCATGTGCGATTTGCGATGAGTTTTGAGGCAGCTTATAGAACGCCAAAATGAAGGTGTATACATGTTTAGAAGCTGGTTATCTCTCATTCCCAGGTTGAACCCTAAAATAACTGGATCATGTTTAGGCACTAGTCCCACCGCTGGCGAGCAGCGAGTACTCTCATAGTAATTCTACTCGTACTCTCGCTCAAGCGAGTAAAATTACTTATTAATGAAATGAAAGTACTCGTTACTCGCCGGCGGCGGGACTACTGCCTCAAACTGGCATACCAATCCCAACGAAAAGGGTCCAGTTACTTCTGAGTTCGAATGTACATGCATGAAGAATAAAATAAAAATAATCCAAGAACATCCCGCACAGTACAATCAACCTTAAACCGAACCTAACCGACCTAATTAAATTCAAATTCAAAACAGCATCTTAACCTCATCTTTTATAATGCGCACGGCTAAGGTTTGGAATTCCCTGCCGGCATCTGTATTTCCAGGTTCATATAACCTGGACCTACTTAAGGCAAGAGTGAATAGGCATTTTCTGGGTGAGCTCGCTTCATCGTCGGCCTCATCTTTGCCCCAAGGCTAGATGCTGGCCAAGAGCAATCCCATTATTAATAATAAAAAAAACCATAACCTCCACGCACTATCAGCCTATCAAACTAAAATACACCACACGCCCCACAACCTAACTTCCTAATTACCCGGGAAAACCTCCAGAGTTCGAACACCGGCGTGATACCGACCGTGATCTTATACCGACTTAATTAAATTCAAATACAAACAGCACCTTAACCATAACCTCCACGCACTATCAGCCAATCAAACTAAAATACACCCAACGCCCCACAACCTAAAGTCCACATTACCCGGGCAAATCTCCAGAGTTGGAACACCGGCGTGACGCCCCGACTCTCGCTGCAGCGGACTTCGTCCACCACGACTTCGCGAAGATGGAGGGTTTCCTGAAGGAACTGGCGGCGACGTATCCGAACATAACCAGGCTGACGAGCATCGGCAAGAGTGTGGAGGGGAGGGAGTTGTACGTGCTCGAAGTTACTAAGGACCCTGGAAGGCATATTCCTGGTGAGTACAAATAGCAACATGTTTGTCTCAGCCTGAGGCACATAATAAGTAATAATACTATGTACAGAAGTGTTAACAAAACCCCAATTTATAACCCCAAATTATAATAGGTAAATAACAAACTTTGACCACACCTAGCGAATGACGGGACGGCGCAACCGGTAGCAATGCGCGACAGCCACTGAATGGTACCACCTACGGATGTACTTGCAGCGGCGCGGCGAACTGACGGAGCGCCACCAAGGGGCTTACAGTGGGAGGCGCGCGTCGCTTTAAATGCCTACCGCTCGCTCGGCCCGGGGCCGGCCGTCAGTCGAGGGCCGCCCGCCGCCGCGCGAACGCGTAGCTACATGCACGTTACCGCTGCCGCCGCAGACTAGAACGCGACGAGCGACGAGTCGATAATTTTATTTAAGTACCTGGCAGCCCTAGCGCTACACGTGCCGCGTGTGAATGAATACAAGTTATACGATAGACAGAGATGCACAGAGTAGGCATGTTTTTTATGCCTAAACGTCGTTTTTGTTAGAAAGTGAGCTTCTGTACTTGTACTATTACTTATTCCGTGGCGAGACTCCCCTGCCTGAGGTTCTTAGGAACTTTTTCTGATGTTTTGTCCTTTGGGTCAAAGTGAAAATAACCGTTCTTCTTAAACATATTTCGATATTGTTATACGAAATTGTAGTTTATTTTTAATTTGATTGATCAAAGTTATGTCCGGATCGTAAAGCGCTGTCTTCCGTCGCGAAGCTCTTGCTCCGTTTGACCAAATATTTGTCCCAACAGGCAAGCCCGAATTCAAATACGTGGCCAACATGCACGGCAATGAGGTAGTAGGACGCGAGCTATTACTGCTGCTGGCCAAACATTTGTGCCAACAATACACGAGCGGAGACGCGAGGATACAACGCATGCTTAACGGGACCAGGATACACCTCATGCCCAGTATGAACCCGGATGGCTATGAGAAAAGCACTGTTGGTGAGTGTTAAATCTGTTTTATATAAATAAAATGATTTATTTTCAGACCAATCGATCCATAGCTTGTGTAACAGTGTATCAAGAACGATGTTAGTAAAATAAAAAAAATTAAACAAAAAAGAAAGAAAAGAAGCTTTCGATTGATACCGACATCGACATTATATACGAGTGAGTAGGGGATACTGTTGCAGCACCTTTTTATTTCTGGTTTTCATTTGCATTTTGTCTGATGATTTTCAGATTTTCTTCGCTTTTTTTGAGGAAAACGCTATAAAAACTTCTACCGTATCAGGCTTTGCCGGCTTCATTTTTTTTAAATACTGCGACGGTGGCAAACAAGCGTACGGTCCACCTGATGGTAAGCGGACAACGCAGCCTATAGACTCTCGCAACTCCAAAAGAGTCACGTGCGCGTTGCCGACCCTATATAAAATTTGAGGATTCACTGTGTTGACAGCAGAAGGGCCAAAAGATCCCTCGCTCTCACTCAACACAGTGCATCCTCGGGAGCTCTGGCAACCTTGCTCACCTCCAGGAACACAACACTACATACTGGTATAGTAAATAGGTTATTATGGCTGTGGGCGGCAAGGCGGAGGTACGTCCCTCTTAAATTATTAGACGGGCTCGCCTAAGTCTATAAATCACTCCGCAGGCGTAATGCCCTCCATTCCAGCTAACTAACTCTCCCTCCATATAATCTTCTGTTCTATGCAGGGGGCTCACTTTTCTCTGTAGCTGACCGTATTATTAGTGTTACGATTATAAGTAAATGTATGGTAACTGGTAACATTTCAGGCGACTACAAGAGCACACACGGCCGTGAAAACGCACACAATGTGGATCTCAACAGAAATTTCCCCGATCAATTTGGCGAGACACCGGTAAGCACTATCTTTCGTTTATTGGACACATATTACTCTGAGTCGATGATGTCAGTAAATTTTGACAAGACGAACGAACTAGCATTCCTACACATACGACTGATCTTAGTTTAAACTTGACAGGGCATTATAAAACATGACAGTCTAAAATGCCTTTTCTTTTACTTTATTTTGCGGGAAAAAAAGCTTGTACACGACTCTTTGGTCAGACTTTTATTGCGATATTCTTTCTCAGGACAACGCAGTAACAGAGCCGGAAACCCAAGCGGTGATGGATTGGTCGTGTTCCCTTCCATTTGTCCTGTCAGCGAATCTACACGGGGGCTCCCTGGTTGCCAACTACCCGTACGATGGCAACCCAAACATGCACAGCGGCGACGAGTATCTGACGCCCGACAACCCAGTGTTCGTTCATCTAGCGCACGCATACTCTGACGTGAGTAGTACATGTACAGTCTACAGGAGGGACAAACATGCACAGCGGCGACGAGTATCTGACGCCCGACAACCCAGTGTTCGTTCATCTGGCGCACGCATACTCTGACGTGAGTAGTACATGTACAGTCTACAGGAGGGACAAACATGCACAGCGGCGACGAGTATCTGACGCCCGACAACCCAGTGTTCGTTCATCTGGCGCACGCATACTCTGACGTGAGTAGTACATGTACAGTCTACAGGAGGGACAAACATGCACAGCGGCGACGAGTATCTGACGCCCGACAACCCAGTGTTCGTTCATCTAGCGCACGCATACTCTGACGTGAGTAGTACAAGTACAGTCTACAGGAGGGACAAACATGCACAGCGGCGAGGAGTATCTGACGCCCGACAACCCAGTGTTCGTTCATCTAGCGCACGCATACTCTGACGTGAGTAGTACAAGTACAGTCTACAGGAGGGACAAACATGCACAGCGGCGACGAGTATCTGACGCCCGACAACCCAGTGTTCGTTCATCTAGCGCACGCATACTCTGACGTGAGTAGTACATGTACAGTCTACAGGAGGGACAAACATGCACAGCGGCGAGGAGTATCTGACGCCCGACAACCCAGTGTTCGTTCATCTAGCGCACGCATACTCTGACGTGAGTAGTACATGTACAGTCTACAGGAGGGACAAACATGCACAGCGGCGACGAGTATCTGACGCCCGACAACCCAGTGTTCGTTCATCTAGCGCACGCATACTCTGACGTGAGTAGTACATGTACAGTCTACAGGAGGGACAAACATGCACAGCGGCGAGGAGTATCTGACGCCCGACAACCCAGTGTTCGTTCATCTGGCGCACGCATACTCTGACGTGAGTAGTACATGTACAGTCTACAGGAGGGACAAACATGCACAGCGGCGACGAGTATCTGACGCCCGACAACCCAGTGTTCGTTCATCTAGCGCACGCATACTCTGACGTGAGTAGTACATGTACAGTCTACAGGAGGGACAAACATGCACAGCGGCGACGAGTATCTGACGCCCGACAACCCAGTGTTCGTTCATCTAGCGCACGCATACTCTGACGTGAGTAGTACATGTACAGTCTACAGGAGGGACAAACATGCACAGCGGCGAGGAGTATCTGACGCCCGACAACCCAGTGTTCGTTCATCTAGCGCACGCATACTCTGACGTGAGTAGTACATGTACAGTCTACAGGAGGGACAAACATGCACAGCGGCGAGGAGTATCTGACGCCCGACAACCCAGTGTTCGTTCATCTGGCGCACGCATACTCTGACGTGAGTAGTACATGTACAGTCTACAGGAGGGACAAACATGCACAGCGGCGAGGAGTATCTGACGCCCGACAACCCAGTGTTCGTTCATCTGGCGCACGCATACTCTGACGTGAGTAGTACATGTACAGTCTACAGGAGGGACAAACATGCACAGCGGCGAGGAGTATCTGACGCCCGACAACCCAGTGTTCGTTCATCTGGCGCACGCATACTCTGACGTGAGTAATACATTGGTATACAATCTACAGGAGGGAGTCGCTGGTTGCCATCTATCCTAACGGTGGCAACCCGAGCATGCACAGTGGCGACGAGTATCTGACGCCAGACAACCAAGTGTTCGTTCATCTGGCGCACACATACTCTGACGTGAGTAATACATGTACAATCTACAGGGAGTCGCTGGTTGCCATCTATCCTAACGGTGGCAACCCGAGCATGCAAAGTGACGAATATCTGACGCCCGACAACCAAGTGTGAAGTGTTCGTTTATCTAGCGCACACATACTCTGACGTAGGTAATACATGTAAAATCTACACGGGGGATCGCTGGTTGCCATCTATCCTAACGGCGGCAACCCGAGCATGTACAGTGGTGACGAGTATCTGACGCCCGACAACCAAGTGTTCCTGCATCTACCACACACACACACTCCGACGCGAATTAAACCACAGCAAAGAAATGGAACGGAGTGCTGTCATTTAAAGAGCGTGTAGAATTGATATAGGTAGGTACTATTATTGGGTTTTGGGTTGTCATTGTCACTTCATAAGATATTAAAATTGTATAAATTTTAAATGCACTCTCCTTGAAAGAAATCTTATGGCTAGTTTTAAGAACATATATAAATAAATTTGGCAGTGACGTCTGCTAACGCTAATTATAAATTAAAGGGAAAATTGAAAAACTTAGGTTACGAGCAAAATTCGAACCTGCGATATCTTGGCATACAGCGAGTTAGCTAGAGCGATTGGCCTCGTATTTTAATTTTATATTGAACTAATATATATTTTATGTCACACCTAGCCATAAAGTGGCCATTATCGCACGCTCCGCGCGCGAAAAAACCCACTTCCTGGCCAGGGGGTGACATAAAATTTTGTACTTACCACGGGCGATAATAAAGAAACCCTCAGATCGCATAAAAGAAGAAGCAGAAGCAGAAGGCGTAAAATACCTGCGACCTGAGACATTGTTTGTTTTATCGCCCTTGGTAAGTAATGTACTATTATGTTGGCTTGAAAATGTGTTGCGTTACAGGCTCATCTAAAAATGCACCTGGGACAACCGTGCAAGAGCTACCCCGAGCGTTTCCCTGACGGCATCACCAATGGCGCTAAATGGTAATGATACAATTACATTCGTTTCAATGTACGAGCGCTGGTTGGCATGGCCATGTTTGTAGCCATACCAACATTACTACAGCTTACCCTACCCTACTTATTCTGTGGTTTAGGTACGTGCTGGCAGGCGGTATGCAAGACTGGAACTACCTGCACACAAACGACATGGAGATCACCTTAGAGCTCGGCTGCTACAAGTTCCCTCCCGCCTCCGACCTGCCCGCGTACTGGGCGGACAACAGAGAGGCGCTGCTGGCGTACATTGAAGAGGTATAGTTTTTTTTATGTAAGACTTTTTTTTATTGCTCTTGGCCTGCATCTAGCCAGGGGGCAAAGATCAGGCCAACGATGAAGCGTGCTCACCCAGAAAATGCCTATTAACTCTTGCTTTAAACAGGTCCAGGTTATATGAACTCGAAAATACAGATGCCGGCAGGGAATTCCAAACCTTAGCAGTGCGCATTATAAAATATGACGAAAAGCGCTTGGTTCGAGTGGTAGGTAGAGGTAGGAATTTGGACCAGGTAAGGATGGTAACCCGCCGTACGTCTGGATGTCCGATGGAAGAAGGGGGAAGGCGGTATCATGGAGTTCCTGAGCACACTCACCTAAGTACAATTTGTAGAAGACGCATAGACACGCTACTTTGCGTCTATGTGCTAGGCTCTGCAGCCTGAACAGCGATTGGCCTTAGTCTCGCCTGATAGAAAGCGACGACAAGGCCTAAGATGTAGCTCGTTGGTTCAGTAATAGCCCACTCACTTTTGCTTCCAAGGAAAAGTTGATTGACCCATTTATTGTTAAAATGTGCGTTGAAATTTTCTCCAATATCGCGTGTACGCAGCTAAAAACGGGAAAATTGCAATTGTTACTGTTATTTTCAGGTGCACAAGGGCGTCCACGGTTTCGTCCACAGCCACATTGGTGGCAACCTGTCCAACGCGACTGTAACCGTGGTCGGCATCCGGCACGCCGTGCACACGGCGCGCGACGGCGACTACTGGCGGCTGCTAGTGCCGGGCCGGTACAACGTCACGGCCTCTAAACTTGGGTACGAAAACATTAACCAATATAGATTAGTAAGTTGATGGTAAGTTAGTCGTAAGCGAGCGACTTAAATTAGTAAAGTCGGTTAACCTCCCCCTCATGGGCCACCAACCACAGTACTCTTGCCACTTCGTTTAAAGGTAAACCAGAAATATGTATATGACCATTGTCAAAAGGACGCTATTTTTCTGATTTATATGGCAACAAACTATTATGACATTTTGACTTGTTTACCTGTCAGCTCTGATGTAAATTTTTGAAATGTTATGCGTAATAGTATCATTTCATGAGCGTTTTTTCTCAGCAGTTTAAAATACATTATTGATAATGTTCTGCTCTTGACTATGAATCGTTTTGGTATTTTTTTTCTCATTAATCATTTAACACTCAACACATTATTATTATTTAAATAAACCGCAACAGTGATACTGACGTGCTGTAAATCTGTCATTACAATGATTGCCAGTGTAAGAAATTAGTTCCTATGTAATTCCGCAACATGGCGCATGGTCATATTTTCCTGGTCGGGCTTTAAATTAGTAAAGTCAGTAAACTCCCCCTCATGGGCCACCAACCACCGCCCTCTTGGCACTTCGGTTAAAATCGGCTCTCGCACGTCATTTATCAGTCCCACCCACGTCCCACTGCTGGACACAGGCTGACATTGATTGGAAAGACGGCAAACCCTTGTCCAACGTATTACTACCACTGCCAACAGTGCTCTTAATCCTTTTCCAGGTTAAAAGTTACTAGCGCTTAAATTAATTTCCAATACATAATTATTTTGAATATATATTTTGGTTTTCGCAAAACCACGTAGGTTGGTGCGGCCTGGAAAAGGGTTAGTCATTTTGTCCATGAATTTTATTACGACCTCTGCTTCTACTTCACATCCGCCTTACCTCAAAGTAAACAAGGTTCATTTTCCCCAGATACGAGAGCGTAACGGAAGAAGTGGTAGTACCGGAGTCGGGTTCAGTGAGCGTCAACTTCACTCTGATGCCAGATGATCCTCAGCATTGGTCCTCCGCCTATGACTTCCGGTAAGTTGATAGCAGTCTTATGTTTATGGTGAAAAGGTTTAAATTCGAATGACAGGTTTTCTATATGATTTAAATACATACGAGTATGTTATTTTCAAATATGCTCGGAAAAATGGAACGTCGCGAATTTCTAGGCCGGTTATAGGATTTGTATAGGAATTTGCCGGCGAGTTCTGACATTGCCGGCGTGTGGGTGGCAGGCAATCCCTTCGCGGCCTTTGTAGTAATGTACTATTTTGATCTCAAAGAAATTATGCTTGGTTAATTTTTATTTCAAACTTATACATGTGAAAACTTTATGGGTTATTCACCTCTGCCGCACTGGTATTAAATCAAGTGAGACGAAACTACATGAAAATGGCTTTTTGTCTTTTTTTTTCATTTTCTATGTGATCGAATAATAAGACTGAAAAATTACATTTTGGTAATGTTTAGTTATTGCTTTATTTCCATTAGTTTAAAGATAATCTCGATTATTGTTTACATCCAGAAAAAAATATTAAATTTCACATTTTTCCTAAATGCATACCCAGAAACCATAAACATAAGGTTTGTTAAAAATAAACTCTATTGTGTGACGAATGAGACTCAAATTCGCTTTATCACGATGATGTAACTTAACGCTTTTTATATTTGCTTTACATGTATGTATTCGCCGTGTTCGTATGTAGCTTTGCAATGTGTGTGTTATATAAAGTTATATATTTGTGTTTGGGGTAAACTATACACATCAAAACGGTTTACAAATATTTTTGTATTAAGAATGTAACAAAATTTTAAAATTCATCGCATCGAGTAAGGTTTCGGTAGCTCAGTTGGTTCGTAGTCCGGTCTGTAGAAAGGTCGCAGGTTCGAATCCTGTTGGAAAATGAACTTATACATAGTGTTTTTTTCTAGCATATCAATATTTTTTGTAAAATAAACGTTATGATTCATAACGTTTATAACTTATGAATCATAAAAACTGGTTTTGATTGTTTCTAGTTTGCCCTGGCTTCATAGTCATGTAATATATGTTTATTGTGAAATGGTTATCAATGGAACTTCAATTTTGCACGAATGCCATGAGCCCATGACCTATGATGAATGACTACCTATCAGGTTCTTCAATCATTGATTTTAATATTCTCGATAATCTTATAGTAGTAGCCGTTAGGCCACAATTCCGATGATTTCGATGATGTTTGCTGAAATAAAACAAATACGCATTCACGTTGAATTTGTTTTTGTAATTTGCATTTAGTTACTTTTATTAATGATAATGAACTATAGACAAAGATAAAAAAATCCATAATGTATAATAGAAAATAACTTAAATTCGATCACCTACATCGGAACCCTGGGGAATAAAATGGTTCATTATTGGGCGTTTATTAAACTCACGGTTCGAAATAATTGCAATACGATAAATAAATAACTAACTAAATTTTTTCTACCTACTAAAAAACAACTGAATGGGAAATAGTCTAATTATTTTACCTTTTTTCATTGGTTACATTGATAACTATTTTATCTTAAGGGTCCTTATTAGTTAAAAAAGGCTCATCTATTTAGGCGATTTTCTGTTTAATTAACACGTATTTTGACATTTTATCAATGTTACTATCTAGAACAGGACTATTGCGACCTAATGACATACATCTTAAATGTATTTTTTGGGTTTTTCATTATGAAATATTGATTCAAACATCACTCCAAATCGACCATTTTCGAGCTAAAAGCAGCTTTTTTCCGCTTAAATTCTACTACACACAATAAAATCAAAAAAGGGCAATGTTACTATCTAAAACTTTAATAAACTAATCGTATCCTGTAATCGCTTTATTGGTATTATCAATACTTTTGTCAAAATTTTAGATCAAAAATTTTTTAAACTTGTAAGGCCTCTTAACACTTTATGTTTTATTGTACTTACATATATAAGTAGGCACCGTTTGTATTGTAAATAAATACGTATGCATGCATATATGTCATGTATTATTGTATTAACTGTCTAATATTACTAACAGCAATATGCCCCGTCAAGTGACGCTACAAATAGTTTGATACATACTCTTATTTCATTGGATAGTCTACTTTAATTCTACTGTAATAGAGTATCAAAAAACATACGACTTTAAGACAGTGTTTTTGTAATAGAAACTCTATTGCGTTAGCGTTAAAATATACTTTGCAGTGGAATAAGAGCATATGTCAGGTGAAACTCAAAGCAATCGTGATTCAATCCATAAATACTCAATAATTATTAATGAAGTTATTCTGAAATTAAAAGAGAGAATTTGAGTTGACCGAGCTCTGTCAAAGTAGTCACATAGACTTTGAAATCTTTATTTTTTATCTTCAGTCACCTAACTCATTTGGACTACTGTTTGTGTAATTTTTTTTTGTGCTTTTAATGGTGTCTGAAAACAATGAAATATATTTTATCGATGTAGAAACGTGAATTCTTCTAAATCGAAAAATAGACACTTAAGATATTTCGTAATATTTTACTTGTAATTAGGTTTAAATGTCAAATAAATCATCATCATTAATTTAACTATAACAAGAAAATAATAAGGATTATTGAAATAATTTATTAAATAACTTATTTGATAACGTAACAGAGTGCTAGACAACATAATGAACACGCGGTACCATTCCACGCTGGAACTCTACGCGGAACTTGCGGAACTGGAGAACAGGTTCCCGGACATCGCTGAGTTCCGCTCCGCGGACGGTGTCACCGCCTCGTTCCACCAGCTGAAGATAACCGACAAGGTGAGTTGACAGGGTAAACTTTTTTATGCAAACGCGGAACCTGCGTGACTAAAGACCAAGTTCCTTGGTATAGCTGAGTTCCGCTCCGCGGACGGTGTCACCGCCTCGTTCCACCAGCTGAAGATAACCGACAAGGTAAATTGACAGTGTAGACCTTTTTATGCAAACGCGGAACCTGCGGAATTAAATACCAAGTTTTCTAGTACCTATAGTTGAGTTCCGCTCCGCGGACGGCGTCGCCGCCTCGTTCCACGAGCTGAAGATAACCGACAAGCTAAGTTGACAGGGTAAACTTTATCTAAACGCGGAATCTGCGGAACTAGAGACCAAATTCCGTGGTATAGCTTAGTTCCGCTCCGCGGACAGCGTTACCGCCTCACTGCACGGTTCAATCAATATTTATTGTTGCTCGCTAAGTCGCTACCATGGTTACGTCTGGGTCATTCTTTAAAACTGTGATCTTATAGTGTTTAATTCTACTATAGCGTTTTCTGCTATAGTGTTTTAGCGATGATTATAACCCCATTCTAGTTACTTTCTCTCCTGGATGACGGGACAAAATACCAACAAGAAAAAGTTCATATCTGTTGTGTTAAAGAGTTATACTACGAATAAAACTCCTAACCTCAAACGTTCCCTCAGGTCGGCTCCCCAGAGGAAACCAAGCTCCACATGGCTCTCATCAGCAACTTATACGCCTCCCAAGCAGTCGGCCAAGAGATGCTGCTCAACTTCGCGCGCCACGTCGCCACAGCGTACACTATCGGCGAGCCGAGACACACGAGGCTGTTGCAAAACGCAGTGCTGCACTTCATACCGAACGTGGATCCGCTGTATGAGAAGATACGGAGGGAGTTTACGGGAGAACAGTGTCAGGTAAGCTTAAGCTTCAAAATTTCCATACCACAGACCTCCTCCAGAGATCACTAGGTCCCAAAATGTCTTCAATTTCTCCCGTTTCTGGTTCTAAGGTTTATTTTGTATGTGTCACGGTGAAACTTCCCCTCATGGGCCACCAACCATGTGTTCTTGGAAAATGCAAGACTACATCGTGAATTTTGCATCAGGTAGCTTAGTCCTTGTAGCAGGCGAGTAGTTCACTGTAGTTCAGTCTTTCAGCGTCTAAACTCTAAGCCTCGTAAGTCATTACAAACTGCTATTGCTCTAACTCGTGGGCTAAACGCAAAACGCAGTGCTTTACTTTATACTGAACGTGGACCCTAAATAAAATTTTAACAAACATTTTTTATTTCAGTTGGCGCCATTAGAGGAAGAGTTCGGCGATAGCCTGTACCACTACATCACCAAAACGAACCTGAATCCACTCTCCAACTACACTCGGGAAAAAGCTTTCGTAGATCTACTTAAGGCGGAGAAATATGACATCGTTTTGGAGCTGTCTTCAGGTATGTAGTGTCCCCGCTGCCTTATCATCATTATATCATGTTAGCTGTCAAATTTTAAACATATACCATATTATAGTACGTTAGGGCGGGTTATCGACAGATCAAATCAACAGTTTAATAAATTATTTTCGTTCTTACGTTGTATACAAAAAAACCTTTTAATACTAACTGCATTAACACTAACTGCGAAGTCATATTTGAGTGTCAATTAGTATGGAGCGTTTTCTGTGCGCGCTAGCTATGTTGTACTTTGACCGTCATTTTTGTCTTTTGTGTTGCACTGATTGTAGTTCATCTCATACAAACATTTGATCCCCTCTAAAAACTGGTTCGAATGACATCGTAAAAAATAGTCATCTAGCCTATTTAAATAGACCTACACGAGAAGGTTATCCAAGACAAGCGTCATTGCGCACCAAATTGTCACTGAGATAGGCCTGATATAGATAAAGTTGGTCCTACACTAAATGTTGTTCAGAATCATGGAAGGATAACTTACTTACTCCGCTGGTCCACTGACCCAAAGTGTGTCTTTGCCTTCAATACGAGTACACGCCCTTGATCCCGAATATCCCGATCTTGTACAGTCAGCAGCAATGGTTGCTACGCGGGCGAGGTGCTCAAAATTATCTTCACACATCTTTATTATACGGGAATAAGAGCGTGTTTAGATAATTTTGAACACCTCGCCCGCGTAGCAACCATTGCTGCTGGCTGTACTATATCTTTCCACGACTCAGCTTGAAGCTCACTTAGTTAAATAGGATTAATATTTTTATTTTTATTTGCATCATATCAGGCACGGAGGATGTTGCGTACCCCGACTTGTCTCGGCATCTGTTCGAGCAGTTCGCTGAGAGGTACCAGGACAACAGAACACCCATGGAGAAGTACGAGTGCAGGAACACAGCTACAAACCACGGGAATTTGCTCGATGTGCTGTGCGAGAGGTAAATATGGCTGGCCAGTTCTCAAACACATCAGGCACGGAGCTACCAGGACATCAGAACACTCATGGAGAAATACGAGTGCAGGAACACAGCTACAAACCACGGGAATTTGCTCGATGTGCTGTGCGAGAGGTACATTTTATTTGACGGCTAGTTTAGCATATACCAAGGTCAATATATGATGGGTCGTAGGTTTGGTAATAGGGAGATGCAACAATAATCTCCCTCTCTGTCACACTCGACCTGTCACGTCGGTTCGAGCATTTAGCCGAGAGGTACCAGGACAACAGAACACATATGCGTCAAAGTAACAAATAAGGACTAACGTATTATAGCTGCAATTTAACTAAAATAGGTTCAATGAACGTTTATAAATAAGATCGCTTACGTAGTACCAAGGACTCGTAAAACATGAGTAATTTATGTTGAAGGTTGGACACGCCGGTTGTCTCGCTCGGACTGAGCTGCTGCAAGATGCCGAGCGAGACGGACATAGCCTACGTGTGGAAGAGCAACCTGCGCGGCATCATGAAGTTCGTCGAACTCGCTAACACTGGTATGTATTTTGTAGGATTTCCAGCGTCTTGCTAGGGTTAGGGGAATTTGAACCGTCTGTACAGAAGTTAGATTTCATATTTAAATGGCGGCAGCAATGGTCGCGAGCTTGTCATAATTACATGGTCTACCCTTGTTTTGCAGACAAAGGTTTCATCGATATTTATGTTTCACAGAATTTTCATTTCATAGTAAACATTTTTTGATTGATTTAAAATAAGGCATAAACTTAATTTTAAAGTAATACATTTAAGGTGAAGAGGTGGGCAAAGTATTGAAATCGAGGTGTTTTTGTGCAGAATATTTGAAGAATATATTGAACGTAATGACCTGCAAAGTACATATTTAGGACACGCATACCCTTGAGTATTTGCTGTTGTAGTTAGTTTGTTCACATACATTGTAATTACGACAAAAAACCACGCTTAAGAAACATTAAAAACAAAATGTGTGCAAGCATTATTCGGTTACGACAGAATTCTAAGTTTCCAAATTAAGCTCAGTTATTTTTGAGGATTTAACCTATTTTCTGTTGTAGTTAATAATCGTCTAAGTATTGTAATATGAATTTCAAACTTGAAAACTTTGCTTCGTATAAAATGGTAGGCGCTTATTCTAGCACTGATAGTAAATTACTGCCGGTCTTGATCATGACAGTGAATATTTTTATGAAAAAGCAAGTAAAATGTATATAAAAATGTGTAGTATTTTTTTAAAAAGCAAAAAGTTGCTTTTCAAATCTCACATATTACCTACATATGTGAGCCGTGAACACTCGTCAAATTTTTCTACCCACAAATATGAAAGTGAATGCGACGTTGCGACTTCGCTTCGCTCGAGGCACAGCGCTGTTGTCAGATATTTGTTTACTTATCTAGTTTGGAAGTTTGCACCGAGCTTGAGCCGATTCCCGTTGCACAGAGTAGTGCGGACACATAGAGACATACAACCTGTAAGACAGTTTTATTTATACTTATCTATTATAGTTGGAGTTTTAAGAGGCCGTATAACACTTGTTGTTTCAATACTACTCCGATTCATTTTGCAAATGATCATGAGGATCCTGACATTTGTTTACGTTTGTAAAATGATATTTGATTTGACTTCGCTATTTATTTGTATTGCCATCGTTGTCCTTAATCCAATTTGTACCTATACTATAATTTTTGTATTCAATATCGATATCAATATTTGTGGACAATCTTACACAAATCAACCTAGTCCCAAACTAAGCAAAGCTTGTACTATGGGTACTAAGCGACGATATACATACTTATATAGATAAATAGATACTTAAATACATAGAAAACATCCAAGACCCAAGAACAAATATTCGTGCTCATCACAAAAATAAATGCCCTGTAGCTCTAGTATAAGTTTTTTCGAAACATTAACTAATTCGCCCAGCACTTTGGGAACGTTACCCACTGGCGGTTTTTTAAATTAGGGTTTTTATTAGGTATATTTAGGTTATTTTTAGGTTAGTTTCCGTTTTATTTTAATTTGTTATTTTATAATTATATCAGGTAGGGTATCTTTCGGATTGTATGATGACGTTATTTTGGTGATTTATTCACAGTCTATCTCATAATTGGTAATAAATGAACTTAGGTACTAATTCGAACGCGTTTGCATTTTGTCTCAAAATGTATGAAAGTGGTATGAAAACGTGAACAGCGCCTCTGGTGGTAAGTTGGTCACTAGTGGAAACTAAAACAGCGAGTATTTTAACATTTGTTGCTAACCGATGAACGCGCGTATTTCAAACTCGGTGAGAGCGTTTTCATACATTTTGAGACAAAACGCAAACGCGTTCGAATTAGTTAATGTTTCGAAAAAACTTATACTAGAGCTACCGGCTTCGTAGGCAGAGTCACTACCAACTAAGCTAAAGCGGTCGTCGCGCGCGTATTCAATTATGTTAAGAAGATCCTTATTAGGAGAATATTTTCATTTCATTATCTCATTATTCTCTTTATTTATTTATATCTAACTTGACGAACATTATGTGAATTCTTATATTTTTGACATCGATGCAAACTTATATTGTAAATTACATTAATGAAATAAATGAATCTGAATCTGATGATGGTCCACCAAATGACAATTTATCCATTGAACCTGAATATTACAACCCGGCAAACTAGGGTTATCATGGTTTGCTTTCGGTAAGCATGATTTGCTTTCGGTAAGGTTTGCATTGATATATAACTGGGCATTGTCCACCAGGTGGTGTGAAAACATATTTATGACCTCGATTGTACACTCTTAATAATTGTACGGTTTTGCATATCCCTTAATTATTGTAAAATATCTAAGTAAATTCTTCATATACTCGTAAGAGCAATATTTTATCTGAACACACACACTTGCTCGTAAAGTGTGTTATTGCACGCGTGCGTATAAAGCAATTATAGCAGATTTACCTCCCGCGGGAATTATGGAATTTTATAACTCCCGTGGGAGTTATGAGTTTGTGTGTGATCTGATTGGTTAAAAAAAAGTTATATTCCAATAAAAGCATTTATTGGCTTTTTTTATCATCGCAATAATAAATATAAAATTCTGTTTAGATCATAAATAGGTACGTACAGTCAACCAATTTGATTTCTGGGGCACTTCGTACCTTGTCGCAGTTAGAATCAATATTATAGCCGCTAGAGCTATCATATTAATATCACTGTGACAAGGTACCAAGTGGCCTAGAAATCAAATTGGTTCACCGTACCTACTACGTGTGTTCTTCTGGAAACTTTATTTGGCGAAGTAAAGCCAGTAAGTACCTTTTTTTTATAATCATAATCACAGGAAAACTTTATTCAATAACTAACGATATTCGTACAGTACCTAATGGTACCTAACTTATTTAGAATTCCATTTTTCTGTATTCTTTGTAGAAAATAAAAAATATATGTGAAGGAATTATTTCGATACGTCCTTTAGTTTCCAAGATATTGAATTTTAAAGTGACGCGCGACGACCCGCCTTCTTGACGTCATAGTGCAACACTCGCTATACACGCGCTCACTCCGTTCGCGCGCTTCCGTACGTACTAGACTAGCGTTGCAAAATGACGTCACACGCGGTTAGCGGGACTCACTTAAATGCATGTAAAATCAAAACTACTTGGTATTTTTGAATGAAACAAAAACTAATGTATTTGTATGAATGAAAGCTTTACCGTAACAAACTTTCAAGTGATTTTGCAGACCTATTGACATTCTCCATTGAGAACGGATAGTAGGTACACTACCCTTTCTCAATTTGATCTCACTACCGTTGATTTGGAATTAGTGCATTAGTAAAGGAATATGAATCGTAAATTTGACACTAACTAATAGGTGGTACTACCTGCGAATAATAAATATTCGTGGCTTTTTTTAAATCTGCCTACCCTGTCTAAAAACTCTGTGCACGCCACTGCTACTACGTAGAACGTAGTAGGTATGGTTGACGAAATATAAGCTGCACCGATTCGCCATACAAGTTGTTCGAGGAATCGGGGCAGCTTATATTTCGTCAACTATACAACAAAAAACAACGAGCCAAATATGAATGTTTCTTCAGTCTTCATATTGTTTCATCTGATACAAACACTACTCTGCGTAGTTCACCGGGCAATCCGAGCGCCATCTACTGACGCAACAGCGGAACAGGTCGATTATCAAGGCAGCCCGTTTACAAGCGAATCGAGCTAACGCGATCATTGTTGAACAGATGTCGCTTGGGTCGGCCATCGGCAGTCGTTAAGTGGTCAAGGTCATTCACAGTACCCCGGGCCTTAAGGACTTACGGGAAGTTGCGCATCGTTATAAAATACAGAACATGAAAAACGCCGAAGAAAGTTTTCTTGCGACCAAAGATCTTGTGGCGCGTTAGAAACGTTGAGGTAAATGAATATGCCATGCGATTAAGTCCAGTGTAGTAAAAAAGAATACAAATGTACCGAAGAGCTGGCAGCTGCCTCGCACAGAGAAGTATGTTCGTAATATAAACTCTATAACATTAGTTTCAAAATTGAATATCCAATGGAATGCGAGCATATGTTTATGTCATACATAACGTAATTTACCTGTATAGCTTCAGCAAGGTAATACTGTCAGCATCTTCGTCACAATGCTGCAATGGCTTTTTTTAGATTTAGTTTAGTTATTTAGTTTTAATTTGAATTTGTTTTAGTTAATAGGTAGCTATTTAGTATTTTAAGAAATAGGTAGCCACAGATATATTATGTGATGAGCATGATTATTTCTTCTTGAGTTTTGATCTATTTATCTGTATAAGTATGTAGTACCCATAATACAAGCTTTGTGTAAGTTCACAAATATTTATACTTTTTTTTAAGTACCACTGGGTTTTTCAAAACGCTCATATCTATCATTCGATATCTGACAGTCGAATTTTGGTGAAGGAAAACATCGTGAAACCGGTCTAATCTCAACAAGGTCTTAGTAGTATTTAGGGTAGTTTTCCCATGGGTAGAAAGGTCACTTTTTCCGTTTCAATTCTGACCTCTAGTATAAGTTTTTTCGAAACAAAACACAAACGAACGCGTATGGCGTATGCGTTTAGTCTCATTTTGTAAGGCAACGCCAGCAGCGCCTCTGGTGGCCTTAGATAGTAACTATTTTTCTGCCATATAAATTAAGACTAAAGGTACTGTAACACACTAGACCGTTCCGTGTCCGGGCCGGCCCGTTTTCTAGTACAAGTAATCGACGGCCGTCGCGCGTCCTGTTTTAGAAAACGGGCCGGCCCGGACACGGAACGGTCTAGTGTGTTTGTACCTTAAAACATTTGTGTTTAGTTTGGAAAAACTTAGGCTGGCTTGCACCAAACCGCCTGTAAGTAATCGTAAGCGGTGTTCGTAAAATCTGATTGTATGGAAAGTTTGACAAGTTTCTATGGGATGACAGCTGCCGGCGCCATATTTGACGATGACCGGTCTGTTCGTACGTTGGTGCAAGGTGCAACTGGCACAATACTAGAGGTACTGAGCGGTGATTTATCTGCTGTCACTAATTCCAGGCATCCAAGGGTACATAAAGAGCGAGTCCGGCGGCCCGGTCCGCGACGCAACCATCAAAGTAGTGAACGTGGCTCGCCCGTACCACGCGTCGCGCAACGCCGCGCACTACCGCGCGTCGCTCCCGCCCGGAGAGTACCACGCAGTTGTCACCGCGAGGGGATACGTGGACCAGGTGGGTTATGTACGGAACCAGGCGATAAGTACCACGCGTCGCGCAACGCCGCGCACTACCGCGCGTCACTCCCGCCCGGAGAGTACCACGCAGTTGTCACCGCGAGGGGATACGTGGACCAGGTGGGTTATGTACGGAACCAGGCGATAAGTACCACGCGTCGTGCAACGCCGCGCACTACCGCGCGTCACTCCCGTCCGGAGAGTACCACGCAGTTGTCACCGCGAGGGGATACGTGGACCAGGTGGGTTATGTACGGAACCAGGCGATAAGTACCACGCGTCGCGCAACGCCGCGCACTACCGCGCGTCACTCCCGCCCGGAGATTACCACGCAGTTGTCACCGCGAGGGGATACGTGGACCAGGTGGGTTATGTACGGAACCAGGCGATAAGTACCACGCGTCGTGCAACGCCGCGCACTACCGCGCGTCACTCCTGTCCGGAGAGTACCACGCAGTTGTCACCGCGAGGGGATACGTGGACCAGGTGGGTTATATACGGTACCAGGCGATAAGTACCACGCGTCGCGCAACGCCGCGCACTACCGCGCGTCGCTCCCGCCCGGAGAGTACCACGCAGTTGTCACCGCGAGGGGATACGTGGACCAGGTGGGTTATGTACGGAACCAGGCGATAAGTACCACGCGTCGCGCAACGCCGCGCACTACCGCGCGTCACTCCCGCCCGGAGAGTACCACGCAGTTGTCACCGCGAGGGGATACGTGGACCAGGTGGGTTATGTACGGAACCAGGCGATAAGTACCACGCGTCGTGCAACGCCGCGCACTACCGCGCGTCACTCCCGCCCGGAGAGTACCAGGCAGTTGTCACCGCGAGGGGATACGTGGACCAGGTGGGTTATGTACGGAACCAGGCGATAAGTACCACGCGTCGTGCAACGCCGCGCACTACCGCGCGTCACTCCCGCCCGGAGAGTACCAGGCAGTTGTCACCGCGAGGGGATACGTGGACCAGGTGGGTTATGTACGGAACCAGGCGATAAGTACCACGCGTCGTGCAACGCCGCGCACTACCGCGCGTCACTCCCGCCCGGAGAGTACCAGGCAGTTGTCACCGCGAGGGGATACGTGGACCAGGTGGGTTATATACGGTACCAGGCGATAAGTACCACGCGTCGCACAACGCCGCGCACTACCGCGCGTCGCTCCCGCCCGGAGAGTACCAGGCAGTTGTCACCGCGAGGGGATACGTGGACCAGGTGGGTTATATACGGTACCAGGCGATAAGTACCACGCGTCGCGCCACGCCGCGCACTACCGCGCGACGCTCCCGCCCGGAGAGTACCACGCAGTTGTCACCGCGAGGGGATACGTGGACCAGGCGGGTTATGTAGAGTACCAGGCGGTAAGTACCACGCGTCGCGCCACGCCGCGCACTACCGCGCGACGCTCCCGCCCGGAGAGTACCACGCAGTTGTCACCGCGAGGGGATACGTGGACCAGGCGGGTTATGTACGGTACCAAGCGGTAAGTAAGTAAGTTAAATAAGCAAAGAAGGAGTGTAAAATCTATTCGCCAACAAACTGCACCGCAGTTTGGCGAAATTTTGTAGTAGTATTTAAGTGGTTTTTTTACATGAGAGCAATAAATAAAAAATAATGAATACAAGAATTCTATAATAACACACTATAATGATTAGTTTTAATATAATTGTTCACTTACAGGCATTGACGTGGCGTATCGTAGAAGGCGTAGTGAAAGAGAAGGACATAGTGCTGCGTCGCGTCAACGGCGAGCTGCCGGGCGGCACGTTCGACGACAAGGACGCATATAATGACCCCAACCGAGTCTATATTACAGGTAAAAACTGTATTTTATGCAACTGTTACATAATCAGAGGCATAAAACACGAGTGTGGCTGAAACGAGACGTTTCATTATGCTAGTGGCTCTGTGAGCTAGAGACCCCGCAGGTGTTTTCTATTATTTTTGAAAAAAAAATACTTGTGAAAATTTCCAAAAACCGACTCGACAAAAAAAATATAAGTATCGAACCAGGGGGCCGATTTTTGAGTGTCGAACGCTCGACTTTTCACTCGAGATCTGTCAAAAAACAATGACGTTTTGACTGATGTCGAGTTAAAAGTCGAGCGTTCGACACTCAAAAATCGGCCCCCTATTCACAAAATTTTACGAGAATCGGTTGAGAAATGCGACCAGTAGAGGAAAGCAACCAATCTATAACCATCTTCCTTAGTACATTGATGCCGTGGCCGGGAAGGAAGCAATTGCAGGCTGAGTATTTGTTTAAACGGACGAGCTTGCGAGTCCGTTTAATTATAATACGAAGCCTGCAACTGCCATTCCGGCCGAGGCTAATGTAGTGCTTTTCTCAAAAATGGGGAAAATAATACAAAATTTGATAAACATAACCTTAAAACGTCAAAAACATCATGCTTTCCCGCCGTTTTTTTATTTTTAACAGAATCGCAAGTGTATTTTTCCACCGTAAAACGCAAATTATTCGAGACATAAAAAATCGTCGCGTTTCCAACAGAAAAATACGAGTCGAATTGGCGGAATACGACCTGTGCCTCCTTTTATATGACTGTTTCATCATCCTCCTAGCGTTATCCCAGTAGAGTTGCATCCTGAAGGATGCCTGGGGTCCGCTACCTAATCACGAGATTTGGCGTAGGCACTAGTTTTATATGACTGTTTATACTTTTTAAAAAGTTTAAAACTCGACAAATAAAGGAATTTATATGTGACATTGCAGGCGGCATTTATTTTTTAATTTTGATCTGACCTTAAACAATACACTTTACCTTCCAATAGGTAGCGAGTAACGTCCAGTTTGCGAGCCATTTTTGAGAAAAAATATTAACAGCGGATGTTTTAATTCATTTAATCTCTTACATGTTAAGTCTCTGCCTTGGAACCGATGTACGATTTCGTGCCAGTAGCGGTGGAGACTGCGGGACCGTGGGGCGCGGAGGCCGGGGACTTTGTGAGCGATCTGGGTCGTCGACTGAGGGAGAGGGGGTGCGATCCTCGCTCCGGGTCGTTCGTGGCTCAACAGATCTCGCTGGCCATTCAGCGCGGCAACGCCGCCAGTATTATGTCCTTTATGTTAGTTCATTTGATGAAGCCTGTTGCGGATTTCATTAGTTGATGTACGCATCTGACGAAGCCTGTGTTGCGGATTTGAATTTGTGGACTATTTATAGTTATTTAAATCGAATAAATTACCTATTTGTTCTTAAATCTCTACCAGTCAACTATATATAGGTGACTAAACAATAAACATTTATTTATTATGATTTTTTTCTTGATTATAGGTCTAGCCCTAGACCACAACAGCGTCCCCCTAACTTCAGCGAAGCTCGCCGTCTATCCACTTGGCTCTAAGAGACCCTCGGGCCCTGTGGCCTCCAACACTAGTGACGCATACGGGCGTTTCGTGGTCAGCCTGCCTGTCACATACATGGGGAAAGAAGTGCTTATGGCCGCGGAGAAGGACGGGTATATCGCTAGACAGAGACATGTTATGGTAAGTGTTGTGTTGGGCAGTGGGTATGATAGTACGTGCACATATCGCACGGTAAGGGTTTTATGTGGCTGCTGTTAGTAAAATCATATATAGTGGGCGTTTCGTGGTCAACCTGCCTGTCACCTACATGGGGAAGGAAATCCTTATGGCCGCGGAGAAGGACGGGTACATCGCTAGACAGAGACATGTTATGGTAAGTGTTGTGTTGGGCAGTGGGTAGGATAGTATGTGCACATATCGCACGGTAAGGGTTTTATAAGGCTGCTGTTAGTAAAATCATATATAGTGGGCGTTTCGTGGTCAACCTGCCTGTCACCTACATGGGGAAGGAAGTCCTTATGGCCGCGGAGAAGGACGGGTACATAACATAGCTAGACAGAGACATGTTATGGTAAGTGTTGTGTTGGGCAGTGGGTAGGATAGTACGTGCACATATCGCACGGTAAGGGTTTTATGAAGCCTGCTGTTAGTAAAATCATATATAGTGGTAGTGGGCGTTTCGTGGTCAACCTGCCTGTCACCTACATGTGTAAAGAAGTGCTTATGGCCGCGGAGAAGGACGGGTACATAGCTAGACAGAGACATGTTATGGTAAGTGTTGTGTTCGCGCAGGCGGTAGGGTATTTTTATTTCACGAGCTCGGGTGTGCCATGGTTTTGTGTTGAGCGATACATGCACATTGTGTATGTGGGCGTCAGCATAGGAGCTATGAGTTCACGTTATTTATGTCTTCGTATGTGTCACAATTACAACAATGGCCAACCCACGCTCGTAAGATAAAAGTACTATAGGATAACGGTAAGGGTTTTTTGAAGCCTGCTCTGTTGCGGATATCGCAGGGTAAGGGTTTTATGAAGCCTGCTCTGTTAGTAAAATAATATTTAGTGGGCGTTTCGTGGTCAGCCTGCGCGTAGAAGGACGGGTATCTAGCTAGACAGAGACATGTTATGGTAAGTGTGTTGCGGCAGTCGGTACGTGCAGATATCGCACGGCAAGGGTTTTATAAAGCCTGCTGTATTTTAGTAAAATTATATTTAGTAATGGTGCTTTCGTGGTCAGTCTGCCTGTCACCTACACGAGGAAAGAAGTGCTTGTGGGCGCTGAAAAGGACGGGTACATTACATCGCTAGACAGAGACATGTGGTAAGTGTTGTGTTGCGGCAGTCGGTAGGATAGTACATGCAGATATCGCACGGTAAGGGTTTTACGATGCTGCGTTTCAATAAAATGATATAAGAGTGGTTCACAATCACGTTCTGATGAGCTCTGACGTGTCGGCTCATATTGTGATGGGCCTCATAGTCATAGCGCATCAGAGTCTCACGTCAGATAAGTGTGAACTCGGCTTGAGCGTTAAGTTTAAGCACAGAATAGTATAATTTATTACCTATAGAATGGCCACGAACCCCCCGCACCGAGGTCAGTTACCTCGTCCCTGAGAGACCCGCCTGGTGCCGTCGCGCCTCGCGATTCGTCCGCGCCACGCGCTACGCACCCGCGCAAACAATTGACGCGTGTACCGACAGCGCACGCACACATGCTTACCCACAGCGCTTACGTTCCTTCGCGTGTCACAGGTGTGGTTTAAGTTTACAGTTACAGTTTTAAATGAACTCTGTTTTCAGGTGAACAAGGATGAGAATATGACCCCGAAAGTACTTTTCAAGCTGGAGTCTGACGACAAAGTGCTCGGCATGTCGCGACTTGTGTTCGTCATGGTGGCAGGTGAGTAACTGATTTTGAACCTTATTGTACCTAATCGACAAAATTAAACGTAATAAAAACAAAGAATGACGCCGATATTTGATGCCTGAGTCGAAGGCAAGGGCGATAAATATGCGGTCCGAGACTTTCTTTATTACCACTTGCAGTAAGTACAAAATTTTATTTCTCCCCCTGGCTAATGGTAAGCTAAATTTTGCCCACCTCTAGCTGTATCGGAGTCCTCATTAAAAACGTTTAAAATTAAGTTTTGACAATTTGTATTGGATTTGGGTCAACAGATGCTTCTACTGTAAAAATTTGAAGACTGTAGCTGCAGCCGTTTGGCTGTAAAACCTTTGGACCGACGACGGACGGACGGACTTGTTCCGTTTGGACCCTTCGGGTACGGAACCCTAAAAATCCTCCTTATGGCTAGGTGTGAAACAAAAAGGTGTATTTATTTATTTATCGTATGGCATTTATGTCGAACCGCGAGATCTTCGAGAAGACAGTGAAAAAAAAAAGAAAAAAGAAGCGTTGTCCTGTTAAGTAGCTGAGCTAGTGTGTGTTGCACCCTACAGGCGTGGTGGGCGTGGCGCTGGTGACGCTGGGCGCGTGGTGCTTCAGCTGGCGGCGCGCGCGCGACCCGCGCCGCGAGTACATGTTCACGCAGCTCGCCAGCGACGAGAAACGGCCCTTCACCGACTCCAACTACGGTACGTAACCTAAACCTGGACAGGTTTGGAGACCCCTGTTCTAGGATATAATTAGACAATTATATTCTAGAACAGGGGTCCCCAAACTTTTTTGCTAAGGGCATAACAATGTATAAACTTAAATTGGGGGCTGAATCTCGAATAAAAATACATATTAGGTACCTGTCCGCGCACCCCTCAACGATACAACTGTTCTTATTTATACCATATTGTTCAATAAAAACCTTACTAAGAACACAAGGATTTTCTAATTGTTGTTGAATTATTAATAGTATGCAAGTTTATATTTACAATAGAAAATATAAAATTAACTGATATATACATTCCTCAAGGTCACTGCCCTTGGGGATGGTGCCCATATACCTATTAAAGTTTATATTTGAAGCAACACAATTCAATTTAAAAAATCAATACTTTAAAAAATATATAATATTCTTTTCCAATGATTAAAAAAAGTGGATAATTTCGACTCCGCAAGTGCAAATTCTAAAACTTCATGAAAATACAGCGTTTCGCGAAAGAGCCCTACTCAAGGCCTAAACCATTTTTTTTTTCAGAAATAGTGAATAAGCCATACTTCGATGTGGAAGAGATACCGCCTTCAGAAACCGATTCCGAAGACGAGATAGTCCTTCTAAGGAACGACCGAGACTGGAAGCCAGTGGAACAGGACCTCATTAATACCGATTAACGTAAATAATAACCTGTTTCCACTGGATAAGGTTCATTTTTCTTCGGATAATACAGCAACCTATCGAATATCAGGGCTGAATGACCCAAGAGATAAAAGAAATAACACTGTTAATTAGAGTTAAGGTTCATTTTACTTCGGCATATGTATGTAACATCTATAACAGCCTATCTAAAGTTGAGGAAATCCAAGAGTTTAACTGAGTAATCGAAATAAAAACCTGCTAGTAGTAGTTAAGGTTCATTTTACACTACACTCTCCATGTAACATTAGGTATCTTCGATTAGTTGACCGTGTATAGGATATAGCGCCTTGTGTCGGTTGTAATTAAGTTTATTGTGAGATTTTGTGGATTAACAACGTAATGCTCAAGATTTACGGCACTTTTACAGCTTACAGTAAATGAATTACGATTTGAATGGCCGGAAAGTTAAATACTTTTAGATTTAACATTCTATAGTATCATAATATTCATAATGAACTCAAACATTATATGAAAATAATAGATCTCTATAAATTTCCATTTTTGTAGTTTTTACAGTATTACGATTTTCTATTTTAATTTTATTTGATGAATTTTATTCGATATCGGTATTAAAAGAATTGTTTTAGTAAATTATATTTTTTTATGACTTTGCTATTAAAGAGACTGAAGTGCTTAGCAAGTCCTTTTTATTATAATATTTTTCTCCAATTTTTAAAATTCCGACTTATGCATTTTCTTACTGGGCCTTATTTGCCCGATTATTCGTGTTGTAACTCTTCAGTCTTCATACATGACAGCCATTTGTATGAAAATTTAAGAATTTACATTTTGTTTATTTTTACATTCTATTAAGCATTTATTTTTACGTATTTAGCGAGAAATATTGTTCCTAATATAATAATCAGTGATCGTACATTTTGTAGCATTTTTGGTGCAGTGCTAGGGTTGTCAGTAGTGCCCAATGTTAAATTGCTTGAACCAAGAATTAAATAAAATCAAAAATAAAAATAAAATAGCGTGTCAAACAAATCGGAAATACAGAAAATATTCTCGGAACATGTAAAGCCCAACCCAATATGCATAATGAAATGAAGGGTTACTTTACTATAATGAGAAAATGTTTTAGATTATATTTATGATTAGGAATTGATATACTAACTATATAATGCGTAGGTAATGTCAGTGCATAAATATAAAAGTCATTTTGTTTCTTCAATCAATCAATCAAATTCATTTATTTCTGTGAATGTGGTACAATTTAGGGTCTTATAATTATTTTAGTTCAGCACATCCTGCCAGTGTTGGCGTAGAAATAGTTTATACACATGAAATTTATTACATATCATTATCAATCATAAAATATTAGCAGCAAAATATTAACAACAACATTAACATCTTTAAGGTGTCTCTAAAAACTCTTTTATTGAATAGTAACATTTTGCAACCAAAAATGCAACTAAATGTTTTTTAAATTGGTGTGTCTCTAAACTTTTAATAGTGTTCGATATTTTATTAAATATTTTTGTTGCCATTCCAAAAAAGCTGTTCCGCATTAATGCTGTTTTCATAGGCTGAGTATACAGCTGTCGTTTATACTACGAGCGAGTGGGGAGCTTTCGTCTTTCTGATACAAATCTGAACATGTCAATATGGCGTTTAACAAATAGACTTCACGGATGTGCTCAGTTGCGTTGATTAAGTGTGTGAAAATAAGTAATAATTATTAACTGATTAAACACAATGTGATGTTAAGTGAGTCGTCAGCATACCCTCCGAAAAATTAGAGGAATTTTGGGTTACAGTAGGTAATAAATGTTATACACAATTGTGTATAATAACTGAATAAGTAATAAAAATAGTGTTTCATTTTCAACAACAACATAATATTACATAATTTTAAACGTCAATCATATTATATACACGTCGACAACCCTAGGTCGCTGTCGTGTGTCATTTGACGTCATCGCACCAAAAATGCTACAAAATGTACGATCACTGATAATAATATATATGTATCGTTGGTTGTCTCTATAGGTATTATATTGTAGTAATGATATTAATACGGAATTGATATTAAATGTGCCTTATAATAAATTGAATATAATGTAAACCATTTCGATTTACCGTCCAAAATAAATTTGTATTGTAAAATAAAATTGTATGCATTGTATTTACATAAATAACTTAGTAACTATCTTAGTTTAGTATCAGCAGGAGTATTTGGACAGATTCTAACAATAATACATATTATATTTATTTTGTCATATTCATCGAAGTAGTATTATGATAAAATTAATATTTTTCATATTCAACAAATATTCGGAATTCGTGCTGAATCTAAATGTACTCATTTTTGAGGGAATAGTTGTCTAAATCCTTATATATACATATATTATCCTTTAGCATATAAACTTTTGGTTTGTGTTCGTCTGAATGTCGAAAAAGTTACTCGCTGTTGAATATCTTCAACCCCCTCAATATATTAAGGTGTCATTTATACTGGCACTGGTATGAGTCACGGCAAGCCTTTATTTAAAAACGTAAGGTTTAAAATTCATATTCCTACAGTGAACGTGTTAAATGGTTAATTATTCTGCGGTGCTGTCAGTGACATAATGCAAAACCCACATTTTATTTATTTTACAAACGAATCACGAATTTATTGAAGAATCTCTAAGATATTTAATGTATAATTGTATATGCAGATAATGGTTGTAAATCTTAGTAATTTAGCATCTTTACAATTTATTTATTTTTAGAAAATTTGACATAATTATTATTCTACGGTGCTCTTTACGCATATTTTCTGAAATCGTATTAAGTATATTGTGATTATAAAGAAAGGTTATATTTTATAAGTAATTTAATGATTATATTAAAAATGTGATCAAATATTATTGTTTCATTATTCTTCTTAATCCTTGAATAGTAATTTATAGGTTAAAAACTCTTGAATGTAATTGTACATGTATCTACTGTTAGAAAAGGCGTTTGTTTTGTGTCTTACAAAGTCATACTTATATTATAAATGCGAAACTGAGTCTGTTACCTCCTCACGCATAAACCGCTAAACCGATTTAGATGAAATTTGGTATGAATACATTTTGAGTCCCAGGGAAGAACATAGAATTATTTTTATCCCAGCAAACATCCTATAAGGCGAAGGCGGTGTAAGTTTGTATAGAATATAGATAACTAGGTAGGCTCGAATTAAATTCTAACGCGCTGAACGAGTTCTGAGCGGACGAAGTCGCGGGCAAAAAATTATTTTACATAATTATGAGTGTCTATTGGTACCACAACTACATACATTTACATCGAAGCACTTGGGTACTTAGTACTTGCACTATTTTGTTAATGAAAGACATAATAAAAATAAATGGCATTTATTTTAAAATCATTCTTATCACAACTTAATTGTGCATGTATCGCATAAATAATATACAGGAACTTAACGATAACTTGTGGACTTATATTTACAATCCTATTATTCTTCTGAAAGCTTTACATTCTCAATCCTAATTATAATATTAAATTTTCATTCATTTTATAAAATGTGAAATAGTTGAACAAATTGTGGCCTCTCATTTTAAAAGTGTTAAAAACACTTAAAATGAGTGGGATGACAAATGATTACAATACTTTAAACAACTATAAATGTTTCGACGATTTCGGTGGGCAAAGGATTTGTGAATGCTTCCTTCAACCACTTCAACATTATTATTAGAAACATGTAATAGCTTTATAATACCATATGTAGGTATGTCTTTAATCAAATAGTAAGACTTTAAAAATATATCAAAAAAACAAAGAATACAAAATTGATATAAGTATCTTGAGGTAAGATTGGCTATTATTGGCCAACTGATATTCTGAGAATTTATCAAACAGGTCTATAAATGTTTAAAAATACAAGGATGTGTTGTTCAACAAAGCAAATCCAAGGAGACTAGATATAAGTCCGTCATTATCTCCTTTTTTCTCTCGTGCAATAATTTATCTCGTTGGATTAACTATAGTAACAATATTTACATCTTCATGCGTTGCGGGCGTAATTCCCGCTTTACGACCTATATTTCAAGGCACAGCTTAGTATACACAGTAGCATAACATGACATTTATAAAATATATCTACATAAGGCGAGGTTTTTTTATGGGTTCTATTTATAAAGGGGCACAGGATAAAGTCATACTCAAAAACAGATAGACAAAGATAAGATACCAAATAGTATTACAGTAAACAGTAAAAAGGTAGGCACGAATATTTAGCAAAAGTGAATATCAAGTAATTTTGTAACGAAAAACAAACATTTAAAAAGACGATGGTATTAAAATAGCAAATATAATAACTAAAGAATTGAATACTTACTCATATACGTATATTATTATAATACTTTAGTATCACTAACGCAAGAAAATTGGTTCTTTAGCTCTTTATTGAAGTTGGGTTAAAAAATGCCGAAGACATGTTTAACGGAAGCGGGCGCTTCACTATTACTTCGATTGGATTGTGGTTTTGGAAGATTTAACAGTTATATATATACCCTTGACAAAAGGGAAGGGAGAAATTAAAAATGTAGGCACTAAGCAGGATTCGAATATGCGATGTCCAGGCATATAAGCGGATCGCTCTAGCGAACTGAGCTAACAGAACAATCATGCTCGGTCCCCAAATCTAGGGAAGCGCACACAATGTGACTCTTACGTCGACACTTTAACCATTTAATTGTCTCATAAATTATTTCACATATATAGGATTTATCTCAGATAGAGATAGGTTCTTCAAATATTGTAATTAGACCATTTAGAACATAATATTTACTAATCTATATTAGACATACAAGACATTGAGCATATAAGGAACAATATAAACACGTACAACATACAAAATGCATTAGAAAATATAATACATATATTGAAAGACATTAAGGCACTCACAGGTGTCTGCAAAAAATATAACACGCTTTATTTATTTTTTCTAGAAATCTATTTAAAGCTTTGTAAATATAGGATGTAAAGTTTAAATGGGCAAATAAAGGCAGCTATTGTTGATTGACCACAACATCACCCATCACCAACCTTCACGTGATTTGTGGTCAAGCGCAAACCTATCTAGAATAAAAATAAATCGAATCTTAGTCGATTTAAAAATCTTTAGATCATATGTATGACGATCGGTATTCAAATTATTTGTTAAAAGTAACGTTTTTAATGAGTCGTGGTCGACAAATTAATTTCCAAACTGTGATTTTTTGAGTTAGTGATAGTGTTACTTGACTCGCGTGGTAAAGAGTTTCAGCCCTGACTCATTGAAACTTGCCACCCTGTGTAACTAATACAATCGGTTAAATTAACTCTGACCTCTTCGATTCCTTGACGTCTAGACACCATAATAAAAGCTACTTACAAATAGGCCATTTTGAAATGCCTATAAAATCAACGCCACGTTGATTTTCTTATCCCTAGTAAAATACTATTTTATCTTAAACAAAATATACATTTCGAATAATAAGACATCTTGGTCCTTTTAAGGTAATCTTGAACACAATAAGCTCTTATATAATTTTAATTCTCCCAATCGATTATTTTGATAATACTTAGTTAAAAACTAAATGTGCGCTTACTGAAAGAAAACCAATAAGTATTTAGAAAAAAAACCTCTCGTTTTGTTTTCATTGCGATGGTTATAGTAGAAAAGGTAATAAAACATTCATTATAAGGTCAAATTCTGTCAAACGAACGCAAGCAAAACTCGACTTAGAGCTCTGACTGTTAGGTACATTTTCGATTGTGTTAATTTGACAGCACTTGGCCTTACAGTGTTCGAACTATACCTTCGTATAAAAATACACTTTCTACCGCTATGGTCACTCAATAAATATACCGCTATATCGTTCTTTCGCTCTTTTAAACTTTTAACTCTAGCTTTCTTTAATTTCGGCTACCTTGTGTAACTGAAAACGTGAAAACCGACCCAAAGGTCGGTTGCACCCACTTACACTGTTACAGACCAAAGTTAAATATGGCGCTGTTGTGTAGCTGTCATCCCATAGAAACTTGTCAAACAGTATACACCGCTTACGATTACTGATGGTTTGGTGCGATCCGGCCTATACCTTAGGTGCTGGGAAGTGGTTAGTCCAGAAGATGTTGGCCAGTATGCCGGCCAGCATGAGCGAGAAGTAGAGGATGACCGCCGCCCACCAGAGTCGCTTCTCCCACTTTCTCTTCTCGAGGTTGCGGAGAACTCCAATTCCTACTAGGAGACCTGAAAATGGATTTGTAATTTTAATGCGGGTAGTTTTTAAATAAGTTGAAAAAAATCGGTCAAGGCTATCAGTATCAGGGTTTTTAGTGTCAGTGATATCAGTGTCAAGCGTCAGGGTGTTTTGTGTCTAGTGTCAGGGATATAGTGTCTAGTATTAGGGTTATAGTGTCAAGCGTCAGGGTGTCTAGTGTCAGGGTTATCAATGTCAAGCGAGGGTTGTGTCAGGACTATCAGTGTGAAGGGTCGAGGTGTCTAGTGTTAGGGTTATCTGTGTCAAGTGTCAGTGTTTTTAGTGTCTAGTGTCAGGGATATATTGTCTAGTATCAGGGTTATAGTGTCAAGCGTCAGGGTGTCTAGTGTCAGGGTTATCAATGTCAAGCGAGGGTTTTTAGTGTTTTGTGTCAGGGTTGTCCGTGTCTGGCAATGCAAGTGTCACAGTTGTTGGTGTCTAACATGAAGGTTGTCAGTGTCTAGTGTCAGGGTTGTCAGTGTCAGTGTATAATGTGTTGGTACGCACCAGCGATGGCGCCCGCTAAGTGCGCCACGTAGCCGATGTTGGTTTCGTGCGCTCCCCAGTATCGGTCGTACACCGCCGTGCCGACGTCCACCGAAGCAAGCAGCAGGAACACTAGCAGCTGGATTATTGCGAACTCCATCTCCGCCCAGTTCTGAAATTTAGTAAAATAATTCGCTTATACCACAGAACACCAGCGCCGGCCCTAGCCTTAGATCCGGGTAATGCGAGATGGTCTTTGGGCTTTGGAATTTTTTCGATGTTGCCAGATTGGCGCCCCTTGACATGCCGCGCTTGGTGCCCATTGACATCCGGCACCTGGCGCGGCCGCCCCGTTCGCCCCCCACCCTTGGGCCGCCCCTGGCTGTATGCAGCACATCAGCGGAACCATTGGCGAGCCATCTGCACTCCCCGCCAGAGACAGCGGCGGTAATAAATCAGAAGGTTAAACGCAGTCGCTTTCGAAAAACAAGTGCCAAATCTTGGGGTTAAGTATGAGATTCGCTGTGGATGGGGCGCGTCGTCGTGGATGGCGCGCACTATTAGTGACACTTACCATTATAATAGTGGCTATATGGGCGGCTATAAGGGCGTAGACGCCACCCGACGCGCCAGCTAAATGCACGCGCGGGTCTGTGAGGCTGGTTGCCAATGATCCCGCCGCCACTCCGGCCAAGTACACTAGCGTCACTCGCCACCATCTGTGCACCATCTCTAGTGGAACGCCGAGGAACAGTTGCACTAGTAGGTTGACTAGGAGATGGACCACACTAGAAACAAATTAAATATTAGTCAAACAGAGAAGCCTTTGGTGTTGGACGTCAAAATTCACTACTGGTCATTACGCCACAGCAGTAAGAAGTAAGGCTGCTGGTGGTGGTACTATTTAACCCTGATTGGCGAGGAGTAAGGTTGTAACGTGTATTGCGAAGAAATCAAAAGTTGTATGTGAAGTCCCCAAAGTGCACTGGACTTACGTGGGGACTATTTACTGCCCATTCCTCTCATACATGAGAAGAGACAATGTGTCCAGGTGGACATTGTCTCTTCTCATGTATGACATGAGACATCTCATGGGGCGTCTATGTGTTGATAGTAATATCACAATAAGTGAGATTAATTGCAAAGTCCATTATTCAACGTTCCAGCTCATTACTGGTGCAAAGTTTGTCCATTGCGATTTGAGCGAGTTGGATGACTAACTGTATAGAATAGAATGACACGGCCCCGGTTATTTGACTACGCATTTTTGTGTCTGTGTTAGGCAATCTAAGCTTCAATTCTTTTCCGTCTAATTCAATAATAAAAGGTTTGTAATTCCCTGCCGGCTTCTATATTTCCGAGTTCATATAACCTGGCACGAGTGAATAGGCATTTTCTGGGTGAGTTCGCTTCACCTTCGGTCTCATCTTTGCCCCCTGGCTAGATGCTGGCCAAGACCAATCCCATTTTTAATTTAAAAAAATAACACTTCAAAAATACTCACCCAACATGCACAAACATGTACGTGATAAACCGCCACGCCTCATTTCTCTTGTGTGGGTTGTATATGAAGATTTTCGCCAGCGGTCCGACAGCCGTGGTACTCCCGTGGGCAGCGTCGTAGCAGAACATGACGATCTCCACCAGGGATATCAGGATCATGCAGACCGCTGGTGGCCAGCAGGAGTACTCCTCCTCGTAGGTACCGTCTGAGTAAGTGAAGATGGTTTTGCTACGAGACGCCACTACAGTAGGAATGTGGAGAGCGTGGGGATTTTGGGGATAGGGATTTTGAGGGTTGAAAACACGTGATTTTTTTTTATATTTTGTGGAAAAGAATGTGTGGTAAATAGATTGATTCAAATAGAAAATAATCAGATTTTCAAGTTTAGATGCAAAGTTAAGCCGCGAATAATATTAAACAGTTATTTCAGTAAGTATCAGAATTAGGTAAAGCATACGAAAACGTTGTTTATTATGAAATTGAAACGGTTAGGAGTTAACAATATGAATGGCGGTAACCGTGTTGTAACAGTATAAAAATAACCATCGACAATGGAAATAGAGCACGCATCGGGCGAGTGATGGGTAATTGTCAATTAACTCCGCGCAAGCGCCGGCGGCAAATTGCAGTGGAATCAAATAAGATTTAAATTTGGAACGAGAATTTTCCACGGAGACGTTTACGAATTTCATATCGAAGATTTAAATTTAGAACAAAAATTACGCGAAGTGAAAAGTTTGAAAATAGAATTCGGTTATTTCGATATCAATTTGATTGATTCACGATTTAGGCGCGATTAGGAAGATATTTACAAATAGTAAAAAGTTTGTTCAAATACGAAACACAATACAATGTGTAGGTAGAGATTATAGAACAATTTTATACAATTGTTAGATTATTAGAAATGTTGAAAATACACGTGATTCAATGTTTAGGTAGGTATTGATAAAGGATGTGACACGACACACACACAAGTTTTGGAGGGAAAAGGGAGGAAAACACAGAAAATATTTTTTGTTAGTTCCATGCAGTATAAGTAATTAAACATTAGTAGCAATGATGCGCTATGTTAGTAAGTCTATTTACAAAAGAGATAATCTCAAACTTTTTAATCCAGACTGAGAATATTTGATGCATGCTTATGCTTAAACAATACCTATACATATAACTTTCATGATAGAACGAGGAACATGAACGCACAATGCATTTGGCGGTTAATGAACGGTTAATTTTCGTTTTGTCTCAACCTACAACTGTTGCAGTTGTCTCCAGTAAACTAAGTTTATAATATTTGACTAGATGAGTAGGTACATTACTACTGTAGTGTACACTACTGTGTACTGGAAGAGATCCTTTAAGGCGCAGGGTAGGGCAAGGCCTTCCCCATACAAACTTTGTGCACGTTTTATTCGTCGGTTTTGGCACTAACAAATATAATTTTTTTTTGGTTGTAAATATTAGATATGCGGAGATCGTGACGTGAAAATTTTCAAATATTTCCAAAAAAATCAAAAAAAAAAAAAAAAATATATATAATTTACATCACGAAATAGCTATCAGAAAAATAAGCATACTGACCAAAAATCATAACTTTAATGCAAACACAAACGAAGTAAATCCTGCACAAAGTTTGTATGGAGAGAGCTTGCCCTACCCCTCCTCTTAAAGGGATAAATCATATCTGTTACGTTTTTAATACAATAAAAAGTTTTACTACGTCATCACAAAGCACTCAAAAGCAAATTATTTACCTATCATATAATTTCCTTATCTCTAGTATACTGAACCACAAATACAATTGTAGAATCGATTACCGATTGGTTCAGTTCATTTTGTTTATACATCGCTAACATTACAGACAAAATAGAAAGTGTCCAAAACCAAGCAAGTTCCTAGTACCATCATAAAAGATAACACCAAAACCTCAGTTGCAAACATGCTCTATATGGTCACTTCCGTGCTATTAGTGTTATAATATAAATGTCGGTAATATGCAAAAAAAGTCTAGTAATCGTCTGCTTCGAAGTAAATCTATAAAATACCTACGTAATTGGTAGTGCCATATGACTAATGGGTTTTCCCCATTCATATTGTCTCGTTCGAACTGGTTTTAAAATTCATCGACAAGTCATTGTGTTACCCACAACCTTATTAAAATGGGCTAGACTATTGCAAGGAAAATCCCAAGAAAACATGTCAGTTGAGAAATAAGAATTCAACATTAATAATTAGTCCAAAATGAATAGATGTTCCTTTTAAAACTGAAGTCTATGCTTCGTATAATAGGGGTAGCATAAACAAATGAAAATTATAAAAAAGACCTTCAGAATGAATACATTCTTCAGAATGATACTTATTTTTACAAAAGCTAAGATTTGTCACTCTTTTGTATTACGTTTGGTATTACGCGTACCTAATAAAGATTTGGTAAATCACGTATTTGGTATGTTGCGTCCTTGGAACTATTCGAATAAGGATAAGTCTTTCGCGTATATTGGCCTTTTGCATTTTTGGTCGTACCATGCGTCGTAAGGTGCATTGTAATAGCATTTAAAAGTGACTAATCTTAGTTTTTCTTGACTATATGTTGGAAGTTAACAATGTTTGTCCAAACCTCAATTTATAACTAACGAACAAACGTAACCTTGGCACTTGACATTGCACATGCTATGAACATAGGCGATATGATATGAAGCTGTTTCGACATGTCTATGGATAATGATGATATGATTACGATCTTTGCTTGTTTAGTTCTAAAATGTGACAGATGATTTGCCTACAAAGTATCTGTTTAAATCTTTCAAAATATATTTACTTAGTTACTTTATACTTCTGCAAAGTTTGTACAAATGTTAAACCAAAAAGAAGCTTTTGTAAACGTTGGTTCGGTAGGTAGTTAAAGTTGGGAGCTCATGAGGACGTTTCAAGGTAAAACTCAGGTTACTTGGACTTAACTTTAATGATTAAAATATAAGATGAGTGAACAGCTTGAAGCTTAAACTGTAACTAACTTATTCTATGTAAGAACTATCTCATACACAGCGGTGGGCTTGATTCCCGGTACTCGCCACCTGTGCGCGGGCGCTCTGGGCATAACATCCTTACCGCAATGTCAGCGGTTATGCATTCACTGTAACTGGCCGGGAGGCCCGGGAGTCAACATACATAACTCTTCCCTCCGCAAGTTCAAAATCCTCAGTCGGACGATTTTGCGACTGATGATTTTGAAAACATAAAAGTTTCTTATATTTAGCAAAAATGGTTATACATGTGCCTAAAACTAGGATTATATATAGCCCCAATGTCCAGACACTGATACCTTTCACTTTCACTATGCTTTCATTACTACTTTCCACTATTTCACTATCACTTTTCTGTAACGCATATTGTATGAACTGCAAATCCGCCAGGTTAACTCCGTTCAAATTCAGAGGCTTCCTCTCTGGTAGCGGTGTCGGCATATCGATCTCTGGTAGGTTTATAATTGGTAATTTTGTTACTGGTACATCCTTCCCTTTTATTAAATGTTGGCTCAAAAAGATGTCTGTGATCCTTACTTCACAATTGTCTTCCAAGGTAAGTATGTAAGTGCCTCGGATCACGTGCTGAGTGACTCCTGTTTCGCAGAACCTCTTCAGTGTGAGGGGCTCTTTTGTAAAAATTAGCCATTGATTTAGTTGCAGGGTTTCTATTTTTAGCCCTTGTATGTTAGCAACCACAGGATGGCAAGAGCTGGTATTTGTGTTAAATTTCATCAAATCTGCTACGCAGCGGTCAGGGGTTAACGGGAGTATTTCATTTTCTTGGCAGAGGAAATAGCCTTCTTCAATCTCCATACACGGTGTAGCAACCGGCTCGGTTTTCGACCCTTTTACGAGGATATAAGGATGTACAGGTATGATAACGGTTATTTGGTTATGGATATTTACGGTTGGTAAGGGTAAGATTTTATAGTAGGAATAAGTTTCCTTTCGAATAACTGGAATGTCTAGCAAAAATGTTATTGTACTTCCTTTAGTGTAAGCTTTTAATTCTATACATTGTTCAAGTTTTAATAAGTTCTCTAAGTTAACAGGGTACACTAAAATGTTCTTTGATTCAATAGTTCTTAGCATAGTTAACAATTCATCGCTATCCACAATGGTTTGGTGTAGGGTTCTTAACTTACTAAATGTTATGGCTGTTTCTATTTCATCCAGGCGGACATACAGCGTCATAAAATTATGCAAAAACAAATTAAATGTAAGAATGATTTTGTTGACGGTCTGATTACTTGCAGTTTGGTTAAACATTTTTCTTAATTCCCATATTTCCTTGTCCAGCTGAATGAAGTTAGATCGAGAGGAATTGGTGGCATTTATGAATGAATCCGCCATTTTTCTAACCAAGGTGAACCTTTTGTTAGTTGCATCCTGGCTCGACTTTAATTCGTTTATCAATCTATCATACCTAAGGGCGTCTTGGTGATCTAGATTACCAGTTATAGCCTTAACTAAAGAGCCAAGGGGGTTTAGAATTCCACGTTTAACTCTACGCGATGGGAGTATTTGGGCAATTTTTTGTATCGTTATATTCTTTATGTGATCTGTCTGGAGTTTAATGTTTTTTAACTCTGAGTTAATACCCCTTTGTGTATAAAAGATCGAAATATGTTTGCATAGATTCGCGTACCTGTTAATGTTGAATTCTAAATCTTCACAAAGCAAGTCTAAATCTAAAACTTTAACTATAGTCCATTTGTCGTGACTAATAACCGCTTGACCCTGTCTAATCGGAAAAATGCCCCTGTCATTTTCCATTTGTTGAAGAAGGAGGGTCTGGCTCTGTATTCCCTGGATCAGCAGGAGGGCGGCAACCCTGCGAAAGACGTTTAATATCCTTAATTGGAGTTTTAGTCTTTCTGCCGCGAATTTCTATTGGTACAATATTTCTAGCAACTTCTCCCGTAACCTTTGCTTTTTGATAGCGAGGTGCATCTTTACTACGTCTTACATTGACCCCTTTTACGAATACTGTATCTCCTTCTGTAACATCGAATTCGGTTTCGCCACCCCGTTTTTCCCTAACTTTATCTTTTTGTTTCAAAATTTTATCAGTCAAATATTTATAGAGATATTGCGTTTTCTTAACATGATCTCGAACTAGTTTTTGAGTATACTGTTTGTTAAAATCCACATCAAAGACATCGTTAGAATCAGTGTGACCGAATACTATTTCGAACGGGGTCAAGCCCGTTGTGGAGTGTATTGTTGAATTATATGACATGATCGCATAGTTCATGGTGGATATTACATCGGTAAGTTTGTATTCACGCTTAGCTAAACGGTATATTTCCAAAATGGTAGAATGAAATCGTTCTATAATACCCATAGAGTTGGGATTATGCGGAGTGCCAATGTGCATGTCTACTTTGTAAAATTCTAGCATCTCTTTTAGTAGTGTGTTGTTGAACTCCGACCCTGGGTCTGAGCTCCACCTTTTAGGAATGCCATATAACGAGAAATATTTTAGGAGGGCCTTGATAACTTCGGGGGTAGAGCGATTTGGGATTTCAAAGGCTTGCCCTAATTTGCTAAAGGCGTCTATTATGGTAAGGAAGTATTGCCCTTCAATAGAGAAGAGATCAACAAAAATTTCTTGAAAAGGTTTTGTCTGTGTTTGTGTGAGTTGCAGCTTAGGTTTCAGTGGTTTTCTGTCATATTTCATAGTTTGGCAAGTCTCACAGGAATTAATAATACTTGCTACAGTGGTGAGCATATTATTCCAGTAGTAAGTTCGTTTTAGATGCATTAGAGTTTCCCTAATGCCACGATGGCACGTTTTGCCTTGATGATACTGTTTTACGATATCGCGTTGTTCATTTTCATCATCAACATATATTACTCTTTCAGTGCATTCAAAGAACCATACGGAGTCTTTTCTATAAAGGGCCATCACTGCTTGGGTGAATTGGGCTCTATGAGCAGCATTTTCGAAATACATAAAGTATTTAATCTTGGGCCTTATATATTCTTTCAGGAACTGTTTTACTAGATCAGGTCTATCTCGGGGAAGGTGGACTTCTAACACCTTTTGTTTATCTCTTGCAAGGTCTTTTACGCTTATATGATTTCTATTCCAATCATATATCAGTATTTGATTAGGTTTTGTATCGATGGCTTCGTGAAGAATTGGTATACCAATGGTATCTACGAGCTCTGCGGAGTGTGCAGTATCTGTACTAGAGTCACTATGTTTCTCTGAAGCCGTTAAAGTACTTGACGTAGATGAATGTGCCGTTTCCGTATCAGAATCATTGCCTTCCCGATCGTATTGTTCATTTGGATCGACGTTTGCACGCATTGAATTTTGGTCATCAGTGTCATCATTTTCTAATACATTAATTACAACACGGGATAAGGCATCCGCGTTCGTGTTTTGTTTCCCGCTTTTGTACATAATTTCGTAATCAAACTCCTCCAGTCTCAACTTCCATCTCGTTAACTTACTGTTAGGTTCTTTGATAGATTTTAACCATGCGAGAGGTCTGTGGTCTGTATATATAGTAAACTTTTTGCCATAAAGGTAAGGCCGGAAATACTTGGTAGCCCAAACTATCGCTAGCAGTTCCTTTTCAATCGTGCTGTAGCGCGCTTCAGCATCGTTCAGAGTACGACTCGCATAGGCGATAGGTTTGTCGCTGCCAATAGGGCCTTGGGAAAGGACGGCGCCAATTGCTACATTTGACGCATCCGTGGTGAGAACGAATGGTTTAGAAAAGTCAGGGAATTGAAGCAACGGTGCATTCACTAATAATTCTTTACATTTTTCAAACGCCGTCTTATATTCGTCCGTTATTAGAATTTTCTTTCCTTTGTTTTTCTTCTTCAGACAAGCGGTAAGTGGTTGGGTTATTTTGGAGAAATCTTTTATGAATTTGCGGTAGTATCCTACAAAGCCCAAAAAGCTTTTAATTTCTGTCGGTGTTCGAGGAAGGGGAAAGTTGAGAACGGCCTTTATCTTGTCATCATTGGGTTTGAGGCCGTCTTTTGTGACTTGGTGACCCAGGTAGAGTACCTCTTTTCTTAAGAATTCACTTTTGTCTAATGTGACCTTTAAATTTGTTTCTCTTAACCTGTTAAAGACCTTGCGTAATTTTTCTATGTGTTCTTGTAGACTTGTTGAGAATATAATTATGTCATCCAAATATACGAGGCAATGTGAGCCTTGTAAGCCTCTGAGAACATTGTCCATAGTACGCTGAAATGTAGCGGGTGCTGTTTTCAACCCGAATGGTAGGCGGGTGAATTCATAGTGTCCTGATTGTGTCGTGAATGCAGTTTTAGGTCTGTCTTGTTCGTCAACCTCTACTTGGTGGTAACCGCTCGCCAGATCTAGAGTGCTGAAATAGTTGGCTCTTCCTATTTTATCAAAGAGGTCAGTTATATTAGGAAGCGGATATTTGTCGTCGATGGTTATATCATTTAGGCGTCGATAATCAATTACCATTCTATATTTCTTTTCGCCGCTTGCATCTTGTTTTTTTGGTACCAGGTGGACCGGAGCGCTCCACGGGGAATAAGATTCCTGCACCACGTTGTTCTTAAGGAGCTTATTGACTTGTCGCTGAATTTCTTCATTTTGCGAAGGTGGGTGACGGAATGGCCGGATGTAAATTGGATCTTCGTTCTTAGTCCTGATTTTATGCTTTACGTTATTAGTAAAGGTAAGTGGCAATTCTTCGCAGTAGAAAATGTCGCGGTATTCGTGGCAAAGTTTTTGTATGCATGCTCGTTCTTCGGCATTGGTGTGATCTAATCGTAACTTCGACAAATTTTGTTTTAGCAGATCGTCCACATCGCAATTTGCTCGAGAAGTAAAATTAACTAAGACATCATCTTCATTGAATTCAATCTTTTCAACGTGTACGGCTTTTTTAAATTTGATTGTCACATTATGTTCGGTCGCGTTCTGTATAACTGTAGTTGCAAAATAGTTTTCACATTTGACTAATGCAGATGGCATTCTTACAGCGTCCTTGAACTCTTGAAAGCATACAATGGCTGTTCCGTCGCGGAGATCCGTTGGAATCTTGACTCGTGTCTCTGTTCTTGGCTCTAAGTTGATTTCGCAGGGGGGTTGTATATAATTGGTATGCTTGTATTCCGTGTGTGTAACATAAGATCTTTCATGTTCACTGTTGCGTCTAATTGTTTGAGTAAGTCAGATCCGATGAGTCCGTCATAACCTTGGGCGACATCATATACATAAAATTTGTGATATTCCGTACTTTTAAATGTTTCTAGAAGTGGTATATATATAATTTCGTTATGCATACTTCTTGCGTGGGTGCTGATCACCTCAAAGGGCTCTGTGTATTTAAATTCCGAAAAATAGCGATTGGCCAGTGTAGTATTTATGAAAGATCGGGTGCTTCCCGTGTCGATCATAAAGCGTGCACCGATTTCCGGTAACTCTATACACGGTAATTTCGAAATTTTGTCGCAATTTAATTCGATCACTAACGCTTTGGGGTTTTCGAGGCCGTTAACTGAAAATTTTCAGTTTCGATTACGTTTTGTTCATCATTCACGTTTTCTTCAGGTATTTCTTCGATTTGAGTCGGTTCAACAGGCTCTTGTTCATAGTAATATTCGTTGTCTAAATACTGCGGGGTGTCACTGTAAAACAGGTTATCATTTTCGCATGGCACGACCAAGTTGTTCTGTCTAACTGTGCGCATGGTGACGTCAGAATTGTCAAGGGCTCTTAGGTTTGGCTGAACCCGTGGACCACCAAACCGAAAGCCTGGAGATGCTGTTTGTTGGTTGAAACCGTGATTGGGCAAAGGCCTGTAGCCTTGTTGAGCAGGAGTGCCAAATCTAAATCCATTATATTGTTGGGGTGCACCATACCCAAATACTTGATTAGAAGTAGGCCTAAAACCTAGCTGTGGCTGATTTGGGATACCAAATCTGAAACCCCGATTCGGCGTTGAATTGGGTTGGAAACCATTTGGTCTCGGTGTCGAATTTTGAGGAATGCCAAATCTAAAATTGTTTTGTTGAGGAACGCTAAAATAACGATTTTGTGGTGGTTGTTGGAAGGTCAGACGTGGCTGTGAGTTTTGCTGCTGTTGCACTGGACGCGTGCCGTTTTTAGAATTGTACTGGAGTTGAAAATTCACTTCCTCAGTTACCACACTTAACGCACTCTCCAAAGTGGAGCAACCCTTCAGACGCACTATCCTAAGCATGTGCTCGGGAAGGTTATACAAAAACGAGTTTAATGCGGTATTATTATATATTGTCGTCTTAGCATTTCGTAATTGTTCGTCGTCAGTTTCATTGACCTTAGCAAATAAAGTACTTCTTACGTGCTGAATTCTATTGCAAAAATCGGTGTAAGATTCTCCTTGTTTAATTTTTAAATTTTCTAATTCAATAGCAATACATTGCTCTGAACGAGGATCACCGAAATGTTGGCGTAATACACTTTTTAATTGATCCCATGACACCAAATCTCCTCGTTCACTCAGGAGGGTCGCAGCCCTACCAATAAGTCTGCTCGTTACAGCATGAAATACATATTCATCTTGAATAACATTTTCATCTACACCTCTAAATCTCTGAATTACATATTCAGCTTTACGGATGAATAAATCTAATTGTTTATTGTCACCCTCAAATCTAGGGATGATATCAATCATCTCTTTGGGAATTACTTGTAATTGTACTTGAGCCATTTTATTTTAATAAAATTTATGATCAATGTGAAATCACGAATTTCTATTTACTGGCTCAAAAAAAAACACAAATTTATTTATTATATTTTTTTTTTTTTTTTTTTCGAAAAATTAGCACAAAACACTTTTAGCACTTATTCCTATATCAGTTTCTTATAATTTACGCCACTCTATCGATGGAGAGCAGAGCACGATAACTTAAACACTATTTGCTAGAGTTTCCAGTGAAGTTTATCCGAAAATCTACTATTAACAACTACTACTAAACCTACTAGTAACACGAGTTTTCACCAGCTTTCAGGAAAAATCAGGAATAAGCAAGGAATGCAAAAAGGTCTACTCACAAACCGCCGATTGCCATGACTTCCGCCGCTGATGACACCTTTTATCACGTACCTCACGTTGTAATTCAATTAATGTCCACAATTTAACTTATTTATTTGGTTCGAAGATATTCGAGTTACGCGTGAGAACCAATAGTAGTGTCCTTTATCACGCGACGCGACTATACGCACTATTTTCACGAATATCCTTCAAGGCTGCGCCAGTTAAAGTTGGGAGCTCATGAGGACGTTTCAAGGTAAAACTCAGGTTACTTGGACTTAACTTTAATGATTAAAATATAAGATGAGTGAACAGCTTGAAGCTTAAACTGTAACTAACTTATTCTATGTAAGAACTATCTCATACACAGCGGTGGGCTTGATTCCCGGTACTCGCCACCTGTGCGCGGGCGCTCTGGGCATAACATCCTTACCGCAATGTCAGCGGTTATGCATTCACTGTAACTGGCCGGGAGGCCCGGGAGTCAACATACATAACTAGGTACTGTTTGTTTAAACTCAGTCAGTAGGATGTTTGACAACAAACCAAAGTTAGAGATAACGCGGTCATGCGCAGTGTGTTTACATTAGCATAAAATGCTGGATGAGTGTGGACTTTTTAGTGGTCCGTGTCAAATGCTGGTCACGGAACATTGATGTGATAACTGATATCTGTCTGTTTGTCTTAGGTAGTTTCACTACAAAATGGCAAGGGTCTTTGAAGGGTACTTGAGTACCTGCCATGGCCGTGTGTAGAGACTGTAGAGCTATAAAGTATACGTGCTCATTGTCTATGTGTGCATCAGTGTGTGTAGGAGCTATGAGTTCCTATGTGTTCGTATGTGTCACAACTACAACTATGGCAAACCCGCGCTCGTGAGATAAAAGTACCTATAATATAATATATGTAAATTGACTCACTGAGGGAATAGTTAAGAGGCCTTACAAGTTAGAAATTTTTTTGATTTCAAATTTTGACAAAAGTATTGATAATACCAATAAAGTGATGATAGGATATTATGATTGTATTAAAGTTTTAGATAGTAACACTGCCCTTTTTTATTTTATTGTGTGTAGTAGAATTTAAGCGCAAAATAGTCGTTTTTAGCTCGAAAATGGTCGATTTGGAGTGATGTTTGAAACAAAATATCTTAATGAAAAATGCAAGAAATACATTTAAAATTTATGTCATTAGGTTGCAATAGTCCTGTTCTAGATAGTAACATTTATAAAATTTCAAGAAACTTGTCAATTCAACAGAAAATGGGCTAAATAGATGAGCATTTTTTACCTTATAAGGACCCTTAATACGTTTAATACGTTGATAAAACTCGGCCAAGTCAAATGATAAGTATAAAGTAACGTACCAAGATACTCTTTCACTTTTCTGTAATACTTGAACACTTTACACACCAGAGCGCTTTTTTCCCACAAGGCTTCCTTCCTATCGTCACCATTTTTACACTTAACCCACATCTATCCGTACACATATCACCTTTAAATGTCACTGCACATTAACAGTCAATTACACTTGCGTCATAATGCATAGTTAAACTTAATGATAATTGTTTTACTGGTAAATTGCGCGACGTTATCCGTTATTTTGGTGGGTTTGGACAAAAATAGTAAGTTTAGGTTGCAGCAATTTCAGATTTCAGACCGATCAACTGTAAATATGCCGCCGGTAGCTGACATGACATAGAAACCTGTGAATCTTCACTGCAATTCGATTTTAGCTTGATTTACCACCACTAACGATTACCGACGGTTTGGTGCAACCCGCGCTAAATGTAGGTCTTTAGCCCTGTGATTGCGATGGCTAACTGATAGTTGCTAAGAACCGTGGAACAGTGGACCGCTTTATGCGTCAGCGAGCATACAATTCAATGTTTTGTACAGGGTTACTTTATTGTGAAGTCGATTGGTATTGACAACGCTCACGATAACATAGTCAGGGTCACTGGGTCAACCACTTGTCTACAAGAGCATCTTTATTTTTAAGAGGAAGTCATGCTCAATTGCTCATTTCCCGAAATTTGTTTAACCAATTTGGGACAGAACAGAACATTGCCTCGAATATTTGACAATCGACACTAAAACCCGAATTTTAGTTTTTTCCCCAAAATTTTCAGAATCAGAATATATATATTTATTGCCTCAATTTAATATAATATACAAACTCTTTACAGACTAAACATAAGTAGTACTTAATATATAAAGTTAAAATTTAAAAACAAAACATTGGTTGGGCAAAGGGCTCCAGTCTCAGCTTGTGTCAAGCACAGGGCCTGACGCTGGTTTTCAGAAAGGACCCTAGAGAGATTTTGACGCTACTGTCCAGAAAATTAGGTAATCGTATATGTAACTAATTTCCGCTACCTTGGTTGTCTGAAAGAGAACACCCTTACCCTTAAGCTATAATTTAAGACCTGTTCTTTGCATCTGTTTATTTTGATTATGTAATGTACTGTGTCTTTTAATTAGAGGTGTGCAATAATAGTACATTACTTACCAAGGGCGATAAAACAAAGAATGTCTCAGATCGCAGGTATTTTACGCCCGAGCCGAAGGCAAGGGCGATAAATATGCGATCTGAGGCTTTCTTTATTATCGCCCGTGGTAAGTACAAAATTTTATGTCACCCCCTGGCCAGGAAGTGGGTTTTTTCGCGCGCGGAGCGTGCGATAATGGCCACTTTATGGCCAGGTGTGACATAATAGTACATTACTTACCAAGGGCGATAAAACAAATAATGTCTCAGATCGCAGGTATTTTACGCCCGAGCCGAAGCCAAGGGCGATAAATATGCGATCTGAGGCTTTGTTTATTATCGCCCGTGGTAAGTACAAAATGTTATGTCACCCCCTGGCCAGGAAGTGGGTTTTTTCGCGCGCGGAGCGTGCGATAATGGCCACTTTATGGCCAGGTGTGACATAAAAAGTATTGTTTGTATTGTATAACTGTGATATTTTCATTTTATATTGACTTTAAGATAATGGAACAGTAATGGATACACTCATCCGTATTAATGAAGTATTTATCCTTGTCCTCGAAGGTAATACACAATTAGCCTCTCGCCATGACTTCATGTCAACCAATTTAGACCCCTATCTAAAGTGTCACAAGGTCTATTGTGCCTTAGGAAATTCTTTTGTTGGGTTTATCGCGCATGTGACGACCTCAAATTGTCGGTTTAACAGTTTAATGAATGACAAATTGTACCTATGCTCTTTGACAATACCTTTTATTAGTCATTCCGAAAGTCAAGACACGGCGGAAAGATTTCTGAAATGTTTGTTTTTATTTCCTTCCTTCCTTAAAAATATGTTATAGTTACATAATATGTAATATTAATTTGTTGTTTCGTAGGTCTCTTTCTTTTACGTATGTTATAAGTTATATCCAAATTTGTCGTATATTTATAGCCTAAATTCAGAAAAAAATCCTGAGAATAACCTTTATCTAGTTACCTAGTAAGTATAGCACTTTTATCTCACGAGCGCGGGCAAGCCATTGTTGTGTATTGAGCTATACATGCACATTGTATTGTCTATGTGTGCGTCAACGTAGCAGGTTCAGGTTGTCTGTGTTCGTATGCCTCACAACTACAACCATGACAACCCGCGCTACTGAGATAAAAGTAGGTTGTACTGTACTGTACTGTGTTGCCTGTAGCAGGCTGAACGCAAGCAGGTAAAAATTGGATCGATTTTCTCTTTTTATTTTACACTACACCGCCATCTGTGTTATTCATCGTGAACTAATAAAGGCAACAGCAGACCAGATCCTGTGCATCGATCAAAATCTAATGGTTAGATATTGCAGTCGCTAGGGCAGCGCTTATGTAGCTAGTTGTAACATGTAATTTACCGAACGATTACTGGTAGTCTGGTATCTAATACTAAAAGGATGTAAAATAGGTAAATCTTTTATACATTTACTACGTTTCGTTTCAATGATGAGAAAATACCGTTAGTTTACGTCCAGTAAGAGTATGATAATGATAAAAACATAAATAATATACGTTGAGAAGGGATCGGAAACCTTTTAGCAGCTAAGGCTGGGTTGCACCAAACCGTCTGTAATAGGGAATGCAGAACCGGTACCATTTATCAGTCCCGGGATTTTCGGTACTGGCCGGTAGAGGAACCGGGATTTCCCGGTATTTTCGGTACTTTCGGGAAATTACTTGTGGTGGTTTTGAGACGTGAGTAGTTTTAGCCTAATACCTTTTTTGGGCAATATGATAATAATATCAGGGATGCAAAAAGAAAATACACGTGTTTTGTTATCAAAATACACATTAATTATATAAATCACAATGAATTTGCTTATTTTATCTTAGCGTTTTATAAAACGGACTCAAAATTATATCAAAGAGTTTACTAAATGTTTACAGTTTGTTCATTATTATTTTAACTTTAATTGAATCAAGAGTCTGTCATAATCATTGCTGCCGTGGAGTGTCTTGTACAAATTAAGGTTGTAGTACAGAGTTTGTCCAGAATATAGTAAGTGTAATTATTACACCGTTATGTTACATTGTTATGAATGAAGACAAATCCTGTACAATATTCTTGACTAAAAGTATTTGCATCTCAAAAAGCGTATAAAATAACCGTAAAATTACGAAGGCAGATTGTTTACACTTCACAAACAAAAGTCATTTCAATAATTAGTTATTGCTTATCTCCTTCTGTCAAATATTCCTTTGTCATTTGGTAAGCTGTTTGTCACATAATTTTATTGTAACCGTGTAGGATAATATTAATAAGAAAGAAGTAAGATTCTCACTTGAAATATTTTAATAGGTGTAATAAAGTCTAAAGTGGTAAATCGTTCTCAGCCGAAGCGCTTCTATAACCCATAGCGGTAACCAACCCTCTACAACCACAGTAATACCGGTGGAAGGGTTAGCTGAGGGTGAATTAACACTCTTGCTGTACCTGTAATAGTACCTGCACAAGAGTGTTAATTCACTCTCAGCTAACACTTCATCGGTATATTGCTGTTGTCGAGGGTTGGTTAACACTACGGGTATAAAGATCACTGCTCTACAGGCCTTCTGTAATCTTTTCCTGCTGTATCGCGTGGGCCTGTTTCGGGGTTATAACGATGTTATAGCATGCTCTAACATCTTTATACAGGCATGTGTTAACACTTTAATAATCATATGGAACCGATATAAGAATGATATATACAGGTATTCTTAACGCTAGCGTGCTGGTTGGGTGCTAGTTGGGCGACTACCTACTAATAGTGTAGCTGTAGAACAATGAACACGCACGTTGGGGTAAGTATGCGGGTGGAGGACTGGTTAGGTGACGGACGGCGCTGATGAATTTGTATAAGCGGGATGGAGTAATGGCCAGCCGTGGTCGTGAATTGGCTGCTTAGAGCGATGTTTCCGTTTATAAACATCGCTTGCGTTATTTTATCGATATATCTCTTATCATTTATAGATTAGCGTATTAAATTTAAGCTGCAAATTACATTTCCCGAAAATCCCGAAAATACCGGGAATTCGATTTCGTAGTACCGGTTCCTACCTTGGTTCAAAAAACCGGGAAATCCCGGTATTTTCGGTACCGGTATTTCCCGGGAGCAAACCCTAGTCTGTAATCGTAAACGGTGTTCGTCAAATCTGATTGTATGGAAAGTTTGACAAGTTTCTATGGGATGACAGCTGCCGGCGCCATATTTGACGATGACCGGTCTGTGTTCGTTCGTACGATGGTGCAACTGGCACTAAGGGCGACATAGTAGCTATCTAAATTGTCGCGGGCTGCACGGCAGTTGTCTACCGGTGACGGGGATCCCCGTCATGTAAACAAAAGATTGTTTTGTTTTTTATGTAGGTACAGCAGGACAGGTCATTTTGTGATCCTACCAGGCAAAAGATACCCGCATTGTGGGTTGTCAAGAAGGAGGCTCGCTAAACGCATGTAAGAAGCTCAGCACGGGCCGCATGCGGCCCACGGCCAGGGGGCTTTCACTCCGTCAATTCGCCGCGCCGCTGCAAGTACATCCCCGCCCGGGTGGTACTCATTCAGTGGCGGCCGCGAATTGCTACCGGACGGTCGGGTCGTCTCGTCATTCGCTTGGTGTTGTCAACATTTGTTATTTACCTATTATAATTTGGGGTTGTAAGTTGGCTATTTGTTAACAGTGCAACTTCTGTACGTAGTACTATTACTTATTCTGTGCCACGGCATGCAGCGTGGCGCATGTAACCGGTGATTTAAGAGCAACTTCAATCCATAAAAAGTACATAAACCATTATGAAATAATCACGACTAGGGTTGCCAACCGTCCCGCCTCAGGCGGGACGTCCGCCTTACTTTCGTATAGGCGTCCTGTATCATATTTCAAACTTTTAGAGTGTTAATGCGTGGTCACGTCGGAGGTTTCCCTAAATTTTCCACAGACCACTCTCCATTTAGGCCGATCTATAAAGCTCAAGCCACACAGAGAGCGGGCGGGCGGTGGCGGCGCGGGCGGGCTTAAGCTTAAAGCCACAGACAGGTTAAAAAAAATTACGAAAAGAGTGAGTTTTGTGAGAAACTTTGTTTTTAGGCAACCATAAACGATTACACATTTTCGGCTTTTATTATAATCAACAAGAAACTGCTAATGTTTACAACAAACAGATACCTACATGTATAATACATTCGGGGCACGTTAGACTAGGTCGAACATTTTGTAGGACGAACGAGTAGAAAAAAAGAAAAACCAAAACACCCTAGTATAAATTGACCTCGAGATTCACGACAGTTGTTCGTAACCAGAGGTCAGATTTTTTAATGGTACACCGGCATATTTGCTAGTTTGTTTGGGTCTTAAATGTCCTACGGATCATCATATTAGAGAACGTGTTTAGTTGCCTGACTAATAATAAACTTCCTTTATAAACGGTGTTTTTTTCCTTTTTACCACGTCACATTTTATTGCATCTCAATTTTAATGGTTACATGCACAATTGGTAAAAAATCTGAACTCTTAGAACACTCCATACTAAATATTATAAACGCGAAACTGTGTCTGTCTGTCTGTTACCTCTTCACTATTAAACCGCTGAACCGATTTAGATGAAATTTGGTATGGTATGTGAACAAAAAACTAGTCTACAAAATCTTGGGATTACGTAGATCCCCAGGCATCCTTCAGGATGTAACTGTACTGGGATAACGTTAGGAGGATGATGATGAGATAGTCTAAGTTCCGGGGAAGGACATAGGATACTTTTTATCCCGGAAATCATCCCTCAAGGGGTGAAAGTCTGTATGGAAGAGCGATAACTAGGTAAGCGCCTGAAATAAAAGAATAACAATTAAAGTCTAACGCGATGAACGATTTCTACGCGGACAAAGTCGCGGGCAAAAGCTAGTATATAAATAAGTGCAACAACTTATGCAAATCCTATGATTATCACAAGTATAAGAACTGGTTTTCACACTAGTATCTATAAGCGGGGAATATGTAAGGGTTTACCCTAACGTGTGCGTTGTAAAATACCACAATCAGGATTAGGTTAATAGGTAAAGCGGATATTACACTGTCCTGAATTCAGAATCCTGACTAGTGGAGGGGAGTTGAACCATCTCGCTCTGACGTATAGGTCCGAACCCTTCTAACCGTCCTGAATTCAGCACAGTGTAATAACCGCTTTAGATCGATAGTGAATTGAATTACCGGTGTGTTATGTATGTATGTAATTACTTTATTGTACACAAAAACAGGTAAAAAATACAGACAAATTAGGACATATCGTGTATATTCCTAAAAAATACTTATCTTTATAAAATTCTGGACCCATTGACATTGAACTGGTACCTATTACCTATTTGAAGTACCTGGTAAGTATTTGAAGTGTGGTACCGTCTTGAATTACTGTTTTTTTTTGTGTTATAATGTATATTTTTATTGATGTGTAGTGTTTAGAAGATACACCTAATTAAAGTTTGTGGCAATAAAACCTTTTTTTTATAGTTAAAACCAACATAAAGGTGATTTCCGATAGTATTCGGTACTGCACATTTACCGGCATGTAGTGCATAGAAAAGCCCTATCTCCTAATGCCAACGCAACGAATGCCTAACAACCGTAAATCGCATATATTTACCTACATATGCGCAAACGCCGATGTTCGACTAGGACAATCTAGCACCGTGCCCTGAATGAGCTCTATTCAATCTACAACGTTTTATGGCTTTAATTAACACCTAAGTAGTCTAAATACCTACTCGTGATGAGTTACCAAGCAACTGCATTGAAATGATTGCGCGCTCGCGCATCTGAGCTAACTACGATATCTTATGTTCTGAGGATTCCCGATCTTTACTTCGGATATAATGGGAAATATCTGGGCGACCGAGCTTAGCTCGGCGTTTTATCGAGCATGAGACCTAGCTAGATCGATTGTTCGTCCCCGAAAACCCCCACATACCAAATTTCATCAAAATCGTTAGAGCCGTTTCCGAGATCCCCTAAAGGCCTAAATAAATAAAGATATATACAAGAATTGCTCGTTTAAAGATATAAGATAAGATAAGATATTCTCTGATGATTGAGAGCGAACGCATGGGCACTAATGATGATGACTACAGTGTATGTACTAAACTTTCTAGTCTACAGCTAGCTTGATCGCATATGGCGTATATTTAGGACACACAGGGTGGACAGGGTGGACTGACATCGCCAGTACTGTTTAACCTCTATATGAATGAACTCATAGAGGAGCTCAGCAGGGCAGCAGTCGGATGTCACGTAGCTGGTGCATGTGCCAACAATCTCAGCTACGCGGATGACATGGTCCTGCTGAGCCCCTCTATCATGGGACTGAGGAAGCTGGTCTCCATATGCGAGCGTTATGCTGCATCGCACGGACTTAAATATAATGTGAAAAAATCAGAGGTCATGGTCTTCAAATACGGCAAGGGACCTGATGTAGTTCCACCCGTTAGACTAAACGGGACCGAATTAAAAATTGTAAGCAGTTTTAAATATCTCGGACATATTCTGACAGACAGACTAAAAGACGATGACGATCTCGAACGACAGCGACGGGCCGTTGCTATGCGAAGTAACATGTTGGCGCGCCGGTTCGCTCACTGCTCTGATCAAGTTAAAATAACTCTGTTTGGGGCTTACTGCCAGGCGTTCTATACTAGTCACCTGTGGTACCATTTCACGAAACGATCGTTCAACAGACTAAGAGTACAGTACAACAACGCGTTTCGTGCGATGTTGCGGCTACCGTGGCGGTGTAGTGCGTCTGGTATGTTCGCTACAAACAGAGTGGACGACTTCTACGCTATAATGCGCAAGAGACACTGGTCCTTTGTCGGGAGAGTGAGCGAATCGACGAACAGCATTGTTAATGTAATATACACGGCATGTTATATAACGAGTGGGGCCTCAAATATGGCTTATTTATCGTAATTTTAATTTTAATTTTAGTATCTAGTAACTTAGTAAATTAACGTGTAAACTTATGGGTAAATACCTAAATAAAGAATTGATTTATTTATTATTATTTATATAACATTCGTTCCTCTGAGTGAGTGCATCTTGTGTGAGTGAATCTCCTAACTTTTCTATATTCTACAATTGGACTTGTATTACCCACATCCCGAGTATGGACGAGTTCCGTGGCCCACGTTAGACAGTGAGCGCGCTGTTAGCCCCACGCTGGCCAAGTTCGGACTGGGGACTTCAACGACATCTCCAATCCTAGGTTAGAGTAGAAGATTAAAACTCATAGAATACTTGTACGTAATAATAAAGTTGCGATTTTAACGAGTAACTCTCGACAATACTAACTATTGTTTTTAAAAACAATGCAACGTAGAGTCAAACCGCAGACTAGCCGTCGAGAAAACTAGTTAACTTTAAAATATGTATTAAAAAGTGTAGGACTTCGCACATTTAGGGCTCCAAACCAACCGGAAAATTAAGTTGTTTTTGATAGGAAAATTAGGAAACATAAGGGAAAAAAACAGATTTATCAATATATTAGTATTTGTTGGTAAAATATACGTTATAATAAACATTATCACCAAATTTAAAGTTCATAGGTCAATGGGAAATTAAAAAAAATCATTTGTGACAGACGACGGACGGAGGGACGGACGCGCGAGTGACAGCAATAGGGTTCCGTTTGGACCCTTCGGGTAAGGAACCCTAAAAAACAGTAATTTGTCATATGGACTTTATACAAAGTTTTATGTAACTGATGAGAGTACTGGTATGCGCTGTGTCAAGTCCAGGTTATATGAACTCGGAAGTACAGATGCCGGCAGGGAATTCCAAAACTTAGCAGTGCCCATTATAAAAGATGACGAAAAGCGCTTGGTTCGAGTATGAGGAATCCTGAACTGAAGACCATAAAAGGATCGGTAAGGTTTACGCGCCTGCGATCCCATTGGAATCAGGCGTTAATAGGCTGCGATGTCTGCTTAAGGCTTCGCCACACCGGCTGCGTGCACGATGCGTGTGCGCTGTTGGAGCTGCATGCGTGTACGCAGCCGGTGTGACCCGGGCATTACCATCAGGGCCGTAAGCTTGTTTGCCACTGTCTTTGTATAGTATAGATATTGCGGATGACTGTACAGAAATGTATCTTTTACCTAAGTCTCGATGTGTCTAGGGCATTCTTCACCAATGTTTCATTTTCTTGGGAACGGGGGAGTTTGTTCATTAAATACGAAGGCCGGGGTCCTATGGAATAATGTGATTTAGAAAGAACAGGAATATTTAAAATATCTCCTGTTAACTACTTACATGTTACTACTTTCGTAACAACTTCTAACAACTAGACATAGCATGATAAATGCAAACTAATCCAACAAAATACGATGGGAAAACAGTACTCACTACTCATCATCTACACAAGAGTAAATAAAATGTACCTACACCATGTTTTTTGCTCTAAATAGGGCGTTTTCACTCAAAAGTTTTTCTCAAACTTTGGAATTGTTGGGGTTTTCTAACTACGAATGACACATGAGCACTCTTGATCCCAATAAAGGATATTACAAATTTCAAATAGTTAACATTCCGAGTATGACAAAGTCACATGACTCTTAGGTATCTCCCAAAGTTTAAACCCACAGCGCATCATCTAATAAACCATTCTATAGACCTTAGCCCGATGCGATAAGGTACATTTTATTTTATTTTATAGCCTTTTCTCAGAATACATATTATTTCTGTTACACATTTGCTTAATTTTTTTTTTCCTTTTTGTGTGTGCTCTTTGGTATATACGATTGATTAATTAATAATGTTAGCTATGGTATACATACGAGTAGATGAGACGAAAAGTCCTGCGATGGGGGAACTACCTTCAGCAAAGATCACTATTCCGATTTCGCAACTTGCCCTTGTTCGGTTTTGTGGCGCAATAGGATGACTAATGAACTTTTTAGTCCTGACTAATTGAGGTTAAGCGGGTATTACATTGTCCTGAATTCAGGACACTTAGAAGTAGGGTTGTCAACTTATGTGCTCCCATTTGCGGGACATTTGTTGTAGAATTGCGGGACTTGGCTAAAAAATGCGGGACTCGCGCACTCTATCAATACTGTTAACGTATAATTGTGATGTAGGATACATTATTTATTCCCGCGAGATATATATACGTTCTTAGTGGATGATTTCCGAGCCAAAATTATCCTATTACAAGTACGGTGCGGGATACAAAGTACTTATTTTCATTTATCGAAGTTGTGCAGTCTTTCCTGTAATGAAACAAAATGTTCACTCCAGTTCTTATAATTCTGCCGAGGCCTGAAAACGGGACAATTGGCGTCCTGCACGCATCCTCTGCGGGACGCATCATCTAGGCCCTAGATTCTAGGGTGCTGGAAACAGAACATCCCGCCTGAGGCGGGACGGTTGGCAACCCTACTTAGTAGGGTGCGGACCTATACGTTAGAGCGAGATGCTTCAACTCCCCTCCACTAGTCAGGATTCTGAATTCAGGACAGTGTAATAAGTAATAACCGCTTTAGAGCAATACTGTCGACTATCCAGAGAGTGATCCAGACGTGTTCAGCCATAAGGTTTTTTTTTACCTGATTATGGGTTTATAGGAGGCAGAGATTTTAAGAATTCGGTTCGAGTTTTATATAAGTAATTGGTTATAGTCACTAACGGTCACTTATTCTGATCTGTCGTGAAAATAAGGCTGATTCAATGTGCGTGTGTTTACGACCACTGCATCTTGTTTACCGAATTTTTAATCTTAAAAAAAAAGGTATAGCAAGGGGGCAAAGATGATTCAGACGACTCAGACGACGGTGAAGCGAGCTCGCCCAGAAGATGTCTATTTTTCTAGGCTATATTATGAACTCTGAAATACAGACGCCGGCAGGGAATACCCTTAGCAGTGCTGTAAAGTACCGCCTTCTGTGTCTGACCACTGCACTCTTGAACACGACGCGGCTAGTCAGGCAGGACGTTCCTCTATTTTTATTTATTTTATTTGGGGCATCAACAGCAATACAATACAAAAATACCATAAATAGCTTAAGAACTATAACATAAAATACTATTAACAAAGCCAACTTTAGTGAGCTCGAAATGCACTGACAGCGGTGGCGGAGCGGGGCGCCCGGTTGTAATATTCGTACTAATATGAAAGGGTCCGCACAGAAAACCGGCCAGGAAAAAGCGTTCTGTGCGGACCCTTTCATATTAGTACGAATATTACAACCGGTACCGCCTCCGCACCTCGCCGCCACCGCTGTTAGAGTGTTTCGAGCTTTATCGCCCTAACAACATGTAAAATGTTACATGTTTGCTCACACATCGAATTATTGGTATTGTAAACACGCTTGTCGAAATATATGCGGCAGTGAGGATAAGCTGTAGATAAGATACAATTATTGCATTAAAAACCCGGAAACCCTCAAGGCTGCCATTATAACTCTTCTTGTTTAAAAGGCTTTCAATACAAATTATAAAATGTTTTAAACTCAAATTAGGACAAAAAATTGATAATCCCATTTAACTGATTAACGGATACGATGCTTTTATAAAAGTAAGGGAGCTACATTATTATGTTTTAATTGTGTGTAGTAGACATTAAGCGAATAAAAATAGTTTTTAGCTTGAAAATTATTGACTATTAATGTTTGAAACGATATTTCTTAACGATAATTTTATATTAGGCAATAAAATGCCATAATAGTGCTATAGGCTGTGGTTCAACTCTTCCTAACCCATCACCATTTTTTGTATGAAAACTGTCAAATGTCATTTATCACTTTTTAACAGTTTCCATACAAAATCGGGTGAGGGGTGAGATGACAGGTGAGGACAAGTCGGTTTGTGAATCGCATGGCTGTACTAGATAGTAACGTTGAGCAAATGTCAAGATACGTGTCAATTCATACGGAAAACGTCCTAAATAGATGAGCGGTTTTTAACTAATAAGGGCCCTAAGTTCCATTTACTAATAATAATGTATAAATAAATAATATCTGGGCGGCCGAGCTTTGCTCGGCGTTTTCCCGGGCATGAGACCTAGCTAGATCGATTGCTCGTCCCCGAAAACCCCCACATACCAAATTTCATCAAAATCGTTAGAGCCGTTTCCGAGATCCCCGAAATAAATATATATATAAATAAATAAATATACAAGAATTGCTCGTTTAAAGATATAAAATAAATATTTTAAATTAATAAATATCTGTGGACAATCTTACACAAATCAACCTAGTCCCGGGTACTAAGCGATGATACATACTTATATAGATAAATAAATACATAGAAAACATCCAAGACCCAAGAACAAGTATTCGTGCTCATCACACAAATAGATAAATGCCCCGGCCGGGATTCGAAACCAGGACCTCCACCTTCGTAGGCAGGGTCACTACCAAGTTACCAACTAAGCTAAAGCGGTCGTCAATCAAGTTTTAGTCTGACTATCAGACGCACTTAAAATTTTACGGACAATAAAAAAGGCTGTTATTTCACTTATTTCTACAACACAACAAAACAAGCTGTTTATAAAACAAGATACCCTAATATTCTTTGTCATTTTAATACAACTTATTCAAGTCACAGTGCATTCTTGTGTTTATCTCAGTACGTGACTTTTGTTCGAGACGAAATAATTGGTAATGACCTCCTCTGATAACTGTTTTTTTTACTCATCATACAATAAAAAAAAATTGAAATAGCTAAGTCAAACTATCAAATTAACTTTTAACTGAACAGGACATTCGGTCTATTTAGTTCTAGTTAAAGTAGTATTCTGGTTATTTTCTTATAATCATTCATAATTTACCCAAAAAAACTTAAAATTATTTGAGTAGGCCGAGTTGTGTCAACAGAATCCGTGCGAAAAGCGACTTCATTTCGGAAGTGACATGATTCTAAAACCAACAGTTTTATAAAATTTTCGGCCAGCACAAATTTCATCTATACTTTCGTAGCAATTACATTGGGGAATACCCGGAAAATGAGGTTGAGTCCTGAAAAATTGCAAATCCTTTATTGGGTTCGCATGGAATGTATGGTTAATTTCATAGTGATGTGTCAATATAGAGATTAACCTGTCAAGTGACATATTGTAGAGATCCATCATTTATTATTTATTATAGGTATAGATTTCCCAATGGAGGAGACGCGGTTTAGGAGCTAGTGAACGTAAATCGAAGAGAAAAGACCATTTACGTACATCTTTGGGATATTAATTTCATATACTCTTTGTTAATCAGACTGAGACCTTGTACATCTCTAACTTTACTGATATTGTAATATTTTAACAGATTATTAATATTTTGGCATGAAAAATTTATATTCTTATTCTAGCATTTCTCAAATTGTAAATTAATATGTTGATATGCCAAATGTATTGTAAGATTTGTAAGTCCCTATCTTATTGTCAGACTTTATTAAATTGTAAATCTTAACATTATGTAAAAGTGCCCTTGTGGCCTATTTGCAGAATAATAGTTTGAATTTTGCATTTGAATTTTTGAAATAATGTTGTGCAGGTTTTTACGGAATTTTGATATGCCAAATGATGATATCAAATTTTTACCTGCTTTACTATGGGTATAAAAACAGGTGCTATATGCTTGCATAATGCCGATACGACGCCATGTATACACGTCTTCAATTATTATGTTATTCACCTTCCTACTTAACTAACATTAAAAACAAAAATGACCTGACAAAATTGACTTCTGAGTCATGTCATGACGCGCAAATACAACCAAACGTCATTTATATGTACAATGTACAATTGCGTAAATATTTGGAAAGCGTCTCACAACTCACAACGCTCTGACGTCATGTCCTAAACAGTACTTATAAAAAAAAAGTAAAAGTTACAAACAATGACCTGCAACTTGTTAACACAACAACAAACTTTAGTAATGATCGGATGAAAATGAGAAGAAACGTTAGCATCATTTACAAAACTGATGATAAACAGAAAGATGAAACGACCAAAGCAAATAAGAAAAACAAAACAAGACGGACCACGAAGGGGTTTCGGCACGTACAGGAATCCTGGCCCCATCCCTAGTGGAGAAAATGAATTTTACGATTTGATTGATAAAGCAAAATGATCATTTCGTACATACAGTAGAATCCGCTTATAACGAATCCGCATATAACATTTGACCGCTTTTAACTACTGATAGAAAACCTGACGTTAGGATTCATACCAGTGGCGGAGCGTCCATACAACTCGATTCCCACCGGCTTGCCTAATTTCCAGCCAGTCCAGTTCTTTTACTACGGTTTATGAAGAATAGGAAAAGCCAAGTATTTCCGGCTTCCCTAAGAATATTTTTGACGCGCCGCCACTGATTCATACCATACATTTTCAAAGAAAATCAGTCCGTTTTGTGCAACGTTCTGTTAGTGCGACGTAATATCGCCGATCCCTTGACTGGTCGCTGTATCCGGATTCTACTGTACATACAATCATGCCTCAAAAGAGCACAGACCACATGAAATAAAGTTTCCAGTGTCATTCTTAACATACATGAACGATTGTAGAAATCTAGCAAAAGATGATTTAGGATTTATAAGCTCATTTATAGGTCTGTATAATTCTTTTTGGGTGATTGGGTGCGATGCATAATTTTAATATTGTGATAAAACATACAGTCAGCAGCAATGGTTGCTACGCGGGCGAGGTGTTCAAATTGATCTACACACGCTCTTATTCCCTTATAATAAAGATATGTGAAGATCGTTTTGAGCACCTCGCCCGCGTAGCAACGATTGCTGCTGACTGTACAATTCAGTACTTCAGTGTGTATTACTAGTAGTATACTGGTGGACTGACCACTGACCAGGTCAAAAATCACAACCACTTTTCCTCAATTTAAACGTGCTAAGAGAAGAAACCGCACGGTAGCCGCATTTCGTACAAATATTTAGATCTACTAATACACACACATACTCAATCAGTAGATCGTATTTTTTGGGCTTCCCCAGTCGTTCAACTATGACGACATATTGCATTTATTCGCTAACACAAGGTGTAATTTATTCTGCATGAATCATAGACGCAACACTGGATACTTTTAAGTAATTTGAGCTAAAATAAACCAATGTTTCCCAATGCTTTCTAGTAAAATCGAATGCCTGCACCAGTTTCTGTTTAGTCCAATGGTTGACTGGTAGAGAATGCCCAATTTTATGTAGTCTGCTGAACACAAAAATCCACGAATTTCTTCTCATATTGTTGAAAATGAGATTTTATCACTCACTTTTAAAGACATGAAAAGGAAAAAGTAAATCTTATCTTTAAGCTAGGTCCTTAGGATGACCTAGGAAACTGTTTTGCAAGGGGCTAAGTTTTTGTTGCACCATTGACTTACCATTGTTATCAAAGTAAATTTTATATCATGCCCTCAGTTTGGCGAAATTTGATGTATACCTACCACCTAAGTTTGTTTTTGAATATAAATAAATAAAAATAAAGAAAGAAATAAATGTATAAATATCGGTATCTTCCAAAGCACTCATAATTGTATGATTTTTACTGATTTTTTATAACTCATTGATCTTTCACATTTGATTTTTTCAATTTTGAGAACTACAAAAGGGGTAATTTTGCAATCGCACCAAAAATAACAAGACATATACAACATAAAACAAATTTATGCTGAACAATGATAATAAACCCAAATGATAAAAGCCGATAGACAAAATAAAAAAAAATAAAAGTACCGCCATCACGGGTTGAAGAGTACTGCAGCCCAGGCCACCTTCCTAGCAAACAGAATTAGTTCTTATGTTAAACACGCTAGAGTACACAGTGCATTGTTAATCGCATGCTATATAATTAAAAGCATACAGTGTGAACAAGTGCACAGACAGTAAATTACTTCCCCAGGTATTACTCATGCAAGATTCACTTTTTAATGCCAAAGGTTGTGGTTCATTAATGGATTTTGGATTCACTTTTTAATGCCACTGGTTGTGGTTAATGAATGGATTTCGACTAAGTTACTACTTTCCTGTTTCCTACATAACCTTTGTCCCTGCATTGGGTTATTTAATAATTATACCCATTTTTATTTTGATATTTGTCGAATTCAGACCAGATAAAAGATTGATATTATATATATAAGTGAGTTACATATCATTTACGTTATATAATTATCTTCAACTTTACACTCATCGACATCACTTTATCGGAAGTGATTTTCAATGTTTTTGCTATAAGTAGTTGCTGTAAACAATAACTCATAATATTCTGTTCAGACACTCGCTGTGAAACCAACGACCTTGAGGGCCGATGACTGGTTGTTTGCAAGATATACAAGTAATATAGTCTGGCTAATGAAAGTTGAGTTGAGACTAGAAAATATCGGCAAATTAAAAAAATCTACATGTTGCAATACTGTGCATAATGGCACCAAAATACATTTTCCAAATTTAACCAATATCAAGATTCACGATATTTAAATATTCCGAGTCTGTTATGGAAGTAGCAATTTCAGCGGAATAATGATATAAAATAACGGGTACACTTTGTATGGAAGTTCCATAGAAAGTGTACCCGTTATTTTTGATCGTCAGTATATTTAAGGCAAGTTGCTATACCCTCTTTTTGACCCGTGACTCATCGAGCAATATTTGTAATTTTGTATCCGTTGACACGAGAATTAAGTGAAGTTTGACATATTTGACTTAGATATCATATTTGCCATCTTGGGATTAGGTACCTAGAACCTAGCGGTCCCCGGGCATCCTTCAGGATGCAACGTACCTACTGGCATAACGCTAGTAAGTATGATGATTGATGATCATAAGTTGCCATTTTGCCAACAAAGGTTGAAATAAATCTCTGTCTCAACTCAACCTCCAAAGGTAAAATCTCTATTCATTTTCAGTCTGTTTCACCCAGTTTCAACCTTTTAAAGATAAGACTGACTGAGACATAATACCTAATCCATTGTAACTCGTATCGCGAAGTACACCAGAAAGTAATTAAACAAAATCAATAATTACTTGTATGATACCACGGTTCATAACAAAGTGGTATAAAAATATCAATCATCCCAGCGATAAGCTGCTTTATTATGAGTGCGATAAGGGTGACGTGAGCGCGATAAGACTTAAAATCAATATGTACGTAAACTGGACGCTAAGAATTATAGCTTTAACATGTAACTTTGTGTCGAAGCGAGACAGTAAGGGAATTCCATGTTGCATAATATGTACTCCTTGTTTATAGTAATACCCGTGGTTTATAATTAACTGTCTGCTAATATATATACACTATAAACAATTATACATATGTGTAAGTGAAATAGGTAAACTATTTTGCACTACACAATTAATGTTTCTGTACAAATGACGTTGTAAAGATATTTGAGTTGTATTAAATTGCATTTAGAAAACGTGTTTCCTTGTGCAATGCATAATATTGTCTTTGCAACGTAATATTACGTCGTTCAGTAATAAATCCGTAAATAACTGTCTAAATCACGTAAAATAAATATATGTAAAATATTACTGAACGACACGCAAATGCATATTTTACAATCATAACAAACGAACTATATACAAAACCATGCAATGTCTACTAGCAAAACTACTGATAAATGTACAATACAAACAAACATATTCTATCATGATATTCATGATGCCATACATTTATGTACACAACACACAAGTTGCCCCGAATTTCTCTTTTTTCTAATTTCTTTTCACATGGTTTTAACACACATGTGTTCAAAATGTGTTTAATATCCTTTAGGCTTTAGTAAATTCTTTAACATTGTATTAATATCTCTTTACATATATGCAGAAATTTGTATGTACGGCTCTGAGGAGTTTGTCATTGATTGTTGAGGTATGTTTTTTGTACCATAATGTTGTGATCAAAAGTATGTTAACACGACTTATCTATATATGTATTTCATAAAACCTTAAGGACATTTATACTGGTCAAATTTTTACAAATTTGTTTATTCTGGGGGAGTTGATCGCAAGTAAGAGATGGTCAACTGAAAAGACTAAAAACTAAAAGACATAATTCGCAAATGTACTGCCAGAGTAGAGGTAGTAATAGCACAAAATAAACTTGAGAATTTTGGTTTTGTTTCTCAAATGCCAACCAATTAAAAACCATTGAAGTAATCATATATAAGTTTCTACTGTACAATGATATTATCTTTAGAGGTCACTGAATACAAGCATCATAGTTGTTTTAACTGCCAGACTACTCAAAGGTAGGTTTTAACTGCCAGACTACTCAAAGGTAGAAGTTAACTGCTAGCTACCTAGCATGACAATGATCGGATATGATGAATTCGTTTCTTATAGTCTGTGCGCTGGTCTATGGCCAAACAGTCATAAAGATAAGCTAATTAGTATTACAAAGGAGCTTACTATTACAAAAGAGCATATGTGATTTCTTACACACAGCATAAGCTAACTTAATAGTTCGCACTAAAGTTCAATGTGAAATGACACCAATAAAAATTGTACTGCGACAAAAAATATTTGACGGTAGTTGTTGAGATAATCTCTGTTTACGGAACATACCAGGTATTTTAAGCTTTAAAGAAACTAGGCGTAGGTCCCAATTCAAAAGTTCGTGTTACGACTTCGAAATAAGAAGTGCTATTGTTGCACAATTCGTTTTATTGCTTCAAGTTTTATGACTGTTTGGCCTTACGTGACTGTCCAAGCCTAGCAAGCATGTCGGCGCTACTAGAGTGACGAATACTATGTATGACTTAACGCGATCTTGGTAGCTAGGCTGAACGGCTATAACTGTCTAGACACCGACAAATATAGGTCTACGGTCTCCCCTGCCTGCTTCGTGGTAGGGGCAGCAGCACTTAGCCTATCAGCCACAGGGAGAGCAGCGTGAATCACTCTAAAATGAGCCAAAGGTAGTAAAAGCACGAGGGGGGCACCAGTGCGTTCGTATGAGATCCTGGAGTCCTCCGCAGCAGAGCGCAGAAGGCGGTCACGATGGAATTTTTAGTGGATAGAAATACCACATACATAACCCAGTAATCCGCCGATGACTGGGTACCTGGCTAGCAGGTTTTCTCCACGTAAAAAAGGCTGAACTGCTAGCGCTCAGCGCCTTCGAAGTTTCTCTCAGTTGACCATCGCCTGACTTCCGAACACACTCAAATCACGACAATCTAACCCTAAACTCACCAGTAGTATCAACCGGCCCCCGATGCGGCACAATCGAGTGCACGTATCTCGCGACAAAATGGCCGAAGACCGCTTTCAAATCTGGGTTGTGCATCATTTCGACGAACTCGTTGAAGTCGAGGTGCCCAGAGTTGTCGCGGTCCGCGAGACGCATGATCTTGTCGACCACATTGTCGGGTAGGTCGTGCTCGTACTCTCTGGACTCGATGATCTCTTTTAGCTCTGCGTAGGATATCTGGCCGTCGGCGTCTCTGTCGTACTGGAAAGAAGGGAATGGTGAGTTTCGGCCTCTTAGAAACTTACTTGACTATGGGGACTAGTTTACATCTCTGTATTATAAGTAGAGATGTACCGACTATGGATTTGGCCGACTAGCCGACTAGTCGGCGCCGAGATGGCCGACTAATCGGCCGACTAGTCGGCAAGGCCGATCATGGTTTCGGCTGAGTTTCGGTCCGCTCATCGCACCACTCGCCATGCGTTCGTGTTTAAGTTTTAACGATTTATTTGCTTCACCGGCCGGCGTTTCATATAGCAAAATAAAAAGACAAAACAGTGAAAGTTGTTGTGTTAAATAAACAACTGGTGGTCTTCTTTAGAAAAATGTCGAAAAGGAAATAGCGAGTGTGGACATTTTTTGACGATGTTGAAGGTGATTCCCAGTAACTCATAATATGCAGATTGCTAGAAATGTGGCCGGATAGTCGGCTTTCCCGACTAGTCGGCGACTAGTCGGTACATCTCTAATTATAAGATAAACTCAGCAAATAAGTGCCCAGATATTTGTCTGTTGGTTGATGTTGCTTTGTATACATGTTACTATGATTGTTGTAATTGACAACATTTAAAATTTTCAAGTTGTCCATTATCGATAGAAAATTAAATTTTATGCTCCACGTGTTTTTTTTATTTGTCCCGAAATCCTAATTTTCATGAATTCAAAAGTATCGTTATAATCATCGTAAGATCGTAAGTGAATTATGACGTCATCAAGAGCAGATCAAGAGTCACAGTCACAGTCAAAAAAAGGAAATAAATCAGTTGAAATTAAATAACTACCATACTTGCAGAATTTTATATATTTTATTTAGTTTGACGTTGTATGTACAGGTACAATAGTATAACAAAACAACCCGTATATCTACTGCACATTCCTACTCGTATTTATAATTCCACCGATATATATACGTAGTTATTGTACCATTGTTATCTTCTATGCGATATATTCACACCTCGATTAGGTCACAAGCTAAACAAGGCAGATAAGCAAATATATGTACTTAAAGTTTACCAATGGCATAGGTATTTTATGACTCAAACTCGATTGCCAAAAATATACGGATCATTAAATGTAGCGGTTCGAATATTATCTAGTACGGTCAAGCGAGAAACGACTTGTTAACACTCGTACATTATAGTATATTACTTAACAAGGGCGGTAAAACAAAGAATGTCTCAGATCGCAGGTATTTGACGCCCGAGGCGAAGGCAAGGGCGATAAACATGCGATTTGAGGCTTTCTTTATTACCGCCCGTGTTAAGTACAAAATGTTATGTCACCCCCTGGCCAGGAAGTGGGATTTCCCGCGCGCGGAGCGTGCGGTAATTGCCGCTTTATGGCCAGGTGTAACATAATATGATTTTATGTCACACCTGGCCATAAAGCGGCAATTACCGCACGCTCCGCGCGCGGAAAATCCCACTTCCTGGCCAGGGGGTGACATAAAATTTTGTACTTAACACGGGCGGTACTCAAACACCTGCGATCTGAGACATTCTTTGTTTTACCGCCCTTGTTAAGTAATGTACTATTATGATGCAGGAATGTCCAACTGTACATATACATATAATGGTATATTAATGTTTAACTAATTAGTTTCTATATATTTTTTATAATCACCTCCACCTTAATATAATACATATTTCTCACAATAACGCAGAAACGGCTGAAGGGAGAGGGAGTTGAAAGGGAAGGTGCGATTCACAAACCGACCGTCCTCACCTATCACTTCACAACACCCGTTTTTATATGAAATTGTCAAACGTCATTTGTCACTTTTTGACAGTGTTCATATAAAAACGGGTGAGGGGTGAGGTGACAGGTGAGGACGAGTCGGTTTGTAAATAACAGCCATAGTGTAAACTTTTTATCACCGAAATCGCCTGATAAAGGCATGGGAATGGACGTTGATATGAGAGACAAGCTGGCTATACAAACACGTAGAGTTCCAGCAAGAATTCCAATTTCACGGTACAAAAAGGTTCTTTGGAAAAATTCGCTTTTTGGAAATGCTGGCTTCACCAAAATTCAATACAACGTCGCTTAAAAAAACGTCGCTAATAAATAAATGTAATATTTTCACTAATCTTCTCAATATGGGTCAAGTCGAGGTATATTGAAAATTATGATGATTGTGATGATAATCTCCTCCCAGACGTATCCGTCGACGGCGACATCCTGAATTCCTGACTATTTGATCAGAGAGATGTTATTTAAGTACGTGCATGTGCGCGCGAGTGACTAGCAAATCCAAACTTGGTTTTGAAGCGCAGCAACATGAAAAAAAAGCAATGCAGATCTCTGAGTTATAGGTATAATGGTAGGAGGACTTGGGACGAGTTTTGCGAATCTGGCGTCGATAGAAAACCAAATGAATTTCTAATATATAAATCGTTTCCTCGTTCTTAACCCTTTGACGCACATGAAATGAATCGTTGAGTCATCGTTCAACGCAACATCGCAACAAACAACACTGTATTTTTTGAATGGGCACGTAAAATTGTAAATCACAATACCTTATTATCCCTAAGACATAGTTATGTGACGTCAACTATAAGATAGTGTTATAATGTACGCTATTTAATTAATGTGTTTATAATTTTCATGTGCCCACCATGTGGAATAGCATTATTAATATGACTTTATGAATGGATCCCAGCATTCCGACTGTCGTAATAGCGTATTCAACTGAACGAATAGTGAATACTCTTACTCTGACGTCACAAATATGTTTATTCTACATCGCTGATGTTTTCATGATACATCTGTAATCTCGCATTTAACCTCGTAAATTCCCGCGTATTCGTACAGGTACAAAATAAAATTTGAACTAGAGCTCTAAATTACGAATTCATTGTATTTCTGGGACATATTAATTGTAATTCATTGTATTTCTGGGACATATTAATTGTAATTCATTGTATTTCTGGGACATATTAATTGTAATTTATTGTATTTCTGGGACTTATTGATTGTAAATTACAGCCTATAACTAATACTTTTAGTTAATAATTATTAATTGTAATGATAGATTAAATTTAAATTTGTATGCCTACCGGCGAAACATAGTGCCACTCTGTACCTCTAACACCACCAATCTGTAACCTATGTTTACAAATAAAAAATTACTTACTTACTTACTTACTTACTTACTTAAAGGAATGAACTCAATTTACGGACATCCGTTTTTATATGTAAACTGTCAAATGTCATTTGTCAATTTTTGACACGTTTTTATATGGAAACTGACAAATGTCACTTGACAGTTTCCATATAAAAACGGGTGAGGGGTGAGGTGACAGTTGTCGGGTCGGTTTGTGAATTACAGCCCTGGGCCGCTGGTCGCTCCGTTTGTCCATGAACAAAGCCTAAGAATAAGTGAGCTAAATTCAGACTATATTCCATACCACAAGCTACAAATGTTTGCGTAAATCGTTAATAAACTTCGATTCAGTATTTAGCAGAATTCCTGAGTTTAGAAACCTTGGTGTGACGACTGCGAAAATTGCGAAGCGTTTTTGAGCACGCCTGGAATATGAAATTAATAGTTTAACTTTGTCGCAGTCGTCGACATAATTAATAGTCTCTCAACTCTCAATTCCCACCGGCTAGCCTAATTTTCAGCCAGTCCAATTCTTTTACTACGGCTCATGAAGAATAGGAAAGGCAAATTATTTCCGGCTTCCCTAAGAATATTTTTGACGCGCCGCCACTGATAGTCCTGTTGCAACGTCACATGCTACAATATCTGTTACTCGGGATAACGTAAGACATCGGAGTAACATCTAAATCGGCTTAGAATAAGGCTAGAAATAAGGCTTTGAGAAGTTCTGGGGGAACAAAGAAACATACATACACGAAACCTGAAAACATTACACTCCTGTTTTTGGGCAGTCGAGTAAAAGGGAGTGGTTTAAATTCGTCACATTAGTAGCGCAACTATTTCTGTATAGTGTATTATCAGCAATCACAATAAACTTGACCAATGGAAGACCGTATCTCATTGCAATAAGGCTCACTAATAGTCAGTTTAACTGTTACGAGTACGCTGATAGTACTATGCAATCGCAAGATAGCATATCAGTGGCGTGTCAACGCCTAAATTGGAGATGACTAACACTTATCCCGTATGTTGACTCACGAACGGAATAGCCTCTATTTTCAGGCGTTCCGAGGTACTGATAGGTCATGTATCATTCCTTTTTCGCTGGTACCCGGTATTTGATTATCTAAACACTTCCTGTGTATTAACTGTCATCGTTCTATTACAATAATTATAGACAATACAACAGATCTGTTATTCACAAATCGACTCGCCCTCACCTGTCATCTCACCCTCCACCCGCTTTTATATGGAAACTGTCAAAAAGTGACAAATGACATTTGGGTTTCCATATAAAAACGGGTGAGGGGTGAGAGGTGACAGGTGAGGACGAGTCGGTTTGTGAAATGTGAATCTGGGTGAGGAACAAATTTTTGGCACAGACTGTGAGTTGACAGTTTGTGTCGGGGTTTTCTTTTTAATATTTAATTTATTTAACTTGTGTACAGTAGTTTTAGGGTTCCGTACCCAAAGTAAAACGGGACCCTATTACTAAGACTCTGTTGTCCGTCCGTCTGTCACCAGACTGTATCTCATCTCATGAACCGTGCTAGTTAGACAGTTGAAATTTTTACAAATGATGTATATCTGTTGCCTAAAAAACAGAATAAAATAAACATTTAAGGGGCCTCCCATTATATCTGTTGCCTAAAAAACAGAATAAAATAAACATTTAAGGGGGCTCCCATACAACAAATGTCTTTTTTTTTTTTGCAGTTTTTACAGATAATGGTACGGAACCCTTTGTGCGCGAGTCCGACTCGCACTTAGCCGGTTTTTTGGAGTTTGCAGTACATTGTAAGTTATTTCTTAAGTAGGTACATCTATATCTGTTTGTCCCCAAATAAATAAATAACAATTATACAATTTTACTCTATACAAAAGTAAGTTTAAAATGTCAAAACTTATTTCCTGTTTTGCTCTAATAGTTACTGTAATGAAATAACCGACGTAACAAAGTAACATACTTCGCAAGTTAAGTTTTCCTTCTTTTGTATGTACTACCGAAGACAGTTAACTGACCGCCCATGAGCCTTATTGCAACGAGATAAGGCCTACTTATGGTCAGTTAACCTTGACGTCGATAGTACACACTACAAACACAGTCATGCTAGCGGATTTATTTGACTGGGCAATAAATATACAGTATTAGAAGTATTTTTTTGTTTTCAGTCGCATTCCTATATTTTTTTTAAATTCAAAATAGGCTTTTGGCACTAAGTATCCCCTTTTCTTGCCCGGGCTACAAACAATATCCATACAAAACTCCATCTTAATTTAACTGGTTCAGTCTCAGTGGTTCGTGAAAACGTAACAGACAGACACCTTCCGCATTTATAATATTAGTATGGAATAAAAATTAATAAGCGAATAACAGTGAACCGATTATTTAACGGGTCATTGGGAGTTGAAAAAACTAAAGGCTTGGTCACACCGCTTGCGCGACGCAAGCGGGACGCTGCGCTGCGCGCCAAAATGTATGAAACCGTCCCGCTCGCGTCGCGCAACCTGTGTGACGTCGCTAACCTGTTAGCATACGTTCCGGCGCGCAGCGGTCGCGTCGCGCGGACCTCGCGCAACGCAGTGTGACCAAGCCTTAAAGTCGTCCCTTCGATGGTCAATAGTTAACGGCTTATTTGCATGTAAATTATGTTTTTATTACATGGATATAGTAACTAGACCAATCCAATTAGGCTTTGTAGTCCTTTACTTTTGATATGTCCACCGAAAAGACGTTCGCCTAAATCAGACAATGATCCAAACCAGTGGCGGAGCGTCCATACAACTCGATTCCCACCGGCTTGCCTAATTTCCAGCCAGTCCAGTTCTTTTACTACGGCTCATGAAGAATAGGAAAAGCCAAGTATTTCCGGCTTCCCTAAGAATATTTTTGACGCGCCGCCACTGATCCAAACATAAGTATATAATAGCAATCCATTTCAAAAGTGTTACGGTTATTGTCGGCGCGGGAATTAAATATAGCCAAAGAAATTTGAACTTTCTACATAATTACATTCCATATTTAAACAATACAGCTCAACGCTGTGTGACTAAGCCTTAACTCCTGTCTAACTTGCGTTCGTTACCAATGGTACTCGTACCAAATTCCTTGCCATCAGTATCGTCCGTAGGCCCTGTCCTTAAAGTCAATTATCATGGTCGAATCTTCGTTTCTATCCAGAATAATTGATAGTCATCAAGATGGTCACACACAATACGGTATTTGACACATATTAAAATTTATAACACAGTGTCACTTTTTGGATAGTTAGCCATCAAAATATCACAATAAATCGTAAATTATAAAATTTTACCAAAATCATAAAAAGATATGAATCATCAAAAACTCAGAAAATTATGTCATTTTTTTTACCGTCAAAAATTCAAATGAAAGGTATCAATAGAATGCTTATGTAAAAATAAAAAATAAATTGTAGGGCAACTATGTACCTAAACGCATTATTTTACGACTAAAACAGCAAAATACTAATTTTCCCATACAACGGTTGGTCGAATGCAGTGCAAGTGACGTCATTTGCCAGGGCCAATTTGTAGGAGCCTTTTTGAGACCCGCTAGCGTCGAGCTAGGTTTGTCCCTAATTTTAGCCCTTTATTGTGCTCTAAATGTTGTTGGTCCCATATAGAAATTTGATGGTCTCTAAAAACTGGTTCGATTGGCATTATAAATTTTTTTTTGTCAAATAGCGTATTGGTTGATACTTCGGCGTACCGAATTAAAGGAATGAGTCACCGAAGTAACACATACCTATTACTTTGCAAGTGACTCACATACGCTCATACAGGTCCAGGAAAGTTGTTTTTTTATTGTTTAAACTGTTGCATTGAAAGAGTTTATACTATTAGTCAAAAATCTAACTAATCTAGGTTCTAGGTAGCAGTTAGGATACTCTGCTGCTGTGATAAACAACAATACCTATTTCGTGTCTTGTCACATTCAATCACTGAATAACTAATAGTACTACCTAAGATTAGTATTTTTTTTAGGATCCCGTGCCTCAAAAGGAAATAACGAAGTCCTTATAGGGTCACTCGTGTGTGTCTGTCTGTCTTTCTGCTACAGTCGACTCAATTTGTTCAAAAAATACTGGAGCCACTGTGTTCGGTACACACATTATGTAAGTAGGTGATCCAAAGACGGACATGTAAATGTATATAAATGAGTTTAAAGCTGGAAACGCACAGAGAGCGGTGGCGGCGCGGTGCGGAGGCGGTACCGGTTGTAATGTTCGAACTAATATGAAAGGGTCCGCACAGAACGCTTATTTCCCGGCCGGTTTTCTGTGCGGACCCTTTCATATTCGTTCGAATATTACAACCGGTACCGCCTCCGCACCGCGACGCCCCGCCCCGCTACCGCTGTCAGTGCGTTTCGGGCTTTAAACATGGGGACCACTTTTGGCAGGTAAATTACGAAAAAGTTTAAGAATTTTAAGGTCGAAGAAAATCACTTTATTCTGTGGAAACGCGATTATCGATGCGTCTGTGATCCCCTCTTATTCAAGTTTACGTTCAAAAAGGAAGTTGTCTGTTGTGTCTAAGAGGAAAATTGTTGAATGGACATAAACTGCTTCGTTCACGTAATTGCATAATTCAGCTCTAGGTTATTAAGAAATTATCTGCACCAGAGGGTAATCAGTACAATGATAGTAGCCAATCTCTTCTCGGTAGAGCAATTTACACGAATCTGATTCTTGAGGTGCACATCTTATCGATGGTATCCCGTCGTGTGTGTGTGTGTGTGTGTTTGTATTACACGTTGGACATACGTAGATTTGACCGATTTAGGCGGCCAAAAGTCGATTTTGCGAAAATCAACATATTGATAAAAAAATAACACGTGGGGGTAGCCTATAGACCCAGGTATTGGAACCCTCCCCACTCCTTATCGTCAAACCTGAGCCGCACAACAGGCAGTCGAACTTTGACTATCGCTCAGCGCGCTCGTTTCTGTTCTAGATGCTCCAAAAAGTTGCAAGTTTTCCAAAGTGTATAATTTTTTTTCTGGCATTTTTATAAAGTTTTATTGATGGATTCCAGTTTTATACTATATTTTTGACGTTTATCATATATTTTGAGCCAGTTAAATATGACCTTTCACAAAATGTTGTTTTTTTCATAGACTTTGAGTTTCAATCTTCTTTTTGTTATACTTCAGGGTGCGTCCCTGTATTGTGTTGTATGTATATAAACAGAATACTTACTACTCTTTATGCTGTTTAAAAAAAATTGCCGCAAATAGCCGGACTTACACGCTTTCAAAGATATGTTGTTTTGTCTTTTTTTACTATTGTAAATTTTTTTTCACCATAGTGTTTTTGTTAATTTAATGAATAATAATTTATGTGCATATTGTTAATTTTTTAATTAGTTTGTATTTTTTAAATATTTTTTTTAAATTGACAAAATATAATTGACTTTAATATAAAACCACGTTTTATAGTTTGTGATCCCATTTTGAACTAATATAAACCCTAAAATAATTTTGGCCGCCTAAATCGGTCAAATCTACTTCTGTGGCGTAGCGAGTCGGACTCGTGCACGAAGGGTTCCATCCCATTACCTTTAAAAACAGCAAAAAAATCACGTTTGTTGTATGGGAGCCCCCTTAAATATTTATTTTATTCTGTTTTTTATTATTTGTTGTTATAGCAGCAACAGAAATACATCATCTGTGAAAATTTCAACTGTCAACTATCACGGATTTTGAGATAAGCCTTGTGACAAACGGACAGCAGAGTATTAGTAATAGGGTCCCATTTACCCTTTGAGTATGGAACCCTAAAAACATAACTTACATTTTTTACATGATTATAAGCCATTAACTATTGAGTAATGGACAACTTTTGTTTTTTCGACTGACAATGACCCTAATATGGAATTAACATTTAAACTGAAATTTATAAAAAAAAAGAACATTTTTAATTTTCAAATAAATGAAATATTATTTTAAAATGTTTATGATTTTGATTGAAAATTATGGTTTTGTTAGAGGAGGCTCCTGCTTAGTGCTTATTTACAATTTCGAACTAGCCGAATGTGTGTTAATTTAGCATATCAAATAATTTATGTAACCAGTGCCACTAAATCAAACATTACTCAAGCAAAAGTTGGCTGGTCGCCAATAGTACTGAGATCTAAAATAAAAACAATACATGTACCTTGTAATAAGAGCATGCCACAAATAAAACTGATGACTGGCTTAGTAATAATCAATCAATATTTTTTTTACTTAATTTTGTTTTCCTACCATGCTGGTATGAATACCTCGATTTATTTTTCCATACTTAATATTATAAATCCGAAAGTAACTCGGTCCGTCTGTTATCTCTTCACGCTTAAACCACTGAACCGATTAAGATGAAATTTGGTATGGAGATAGTTTAAGACCCTGGGAAGGATGTAGGATAGTTTACACCGGGCAGGTAAATTTTTTGTATGGAAATACAATATAGACAAGTGCCACATGAACGAAATGTGGGGATTTATAACGGTTTTTAAGGTTTTTTAAATGGAATAAAAATCTAGTGTACTCTGCCTAACCTATTTTTTGCGCAAATAAGCATGCGTAAAGGCAAAAAAAATTGTGCCTAGATATAAAAATTCCAGTGAGATAATATATGCAAATGTATGAATTTTATTTACACTCTATTATCAATGTATCACATTTCATGTCGTGAAACCAGCCATAGTCTACGAGACTATTGAAAAGCATAGGCAGTTGTTTAGAGGAGCAAACTCACCTTATTAAATATTCTACGCCAATACAAATCTGATCTCGTCGGCGTTAGCGGCACCGAAACGGTAGTTTCACCCTGCCCTGGCATTTTCTTTTCACTAAAAATCACGCGTGACTAACAACCAAAACAACTTATACAACAATATTCGCGAAGTAGCACATCACAACACAACCGGTATTTCGGCGCAGCGGATATTATGCATCATCGATTAATCTTTGAGAACGCTTGATAAGATAATGTTAACTGAAAAGTTCGATATTATGATAAGTTTTTATTTAATTCCTATCGTAAAAGGATAAATCCGTCAGCACTTCAACACGACACCGAAGCAACACCGTTAGCGACTGACCACAGACTGAGCTAAAGTGCCTAAAGTAACGGTACCGGAGTGAAGTGATGTGACTGATAGCCATAGCCAGCCTGCGTATGAGAGGGAGGAAAGAATGAATGAACATCAATTGAATTTGTATTGAATTAACTTTTTTATTGTATATATGCGAATTTAAATATTTTTCTTTCTGCGCAATTGACATGTAATGGTTTAATATTAATTAGCGTGATTTTATGTTACGTTTGTTGATAAGAATTGCTTGTATTGTGTTTGTGTATTCGATCGTGGCTGTGGTAACCATGGAAACCACTATTTGTTGTGCTCTATCTGTCAATGTCAAATGACCGACGAAATAATTTTTTATTCATTGTTTTATCGTAGAAGTTGAAATAAAATTATTGATAATAAAATAAGTAATACTTTCAAATAATGGATAACTTTTACCGGTGTAATAAAGTGACTGGAGTGCACTGGTTGAGGTCGCCAATCGAAAATATCAAAATTAAGTAAGGCACCTTTTCTTATTGTTTTTCTGAACAAATTATAAGTAAGGCATAACTGGATACGTAACTATAACTTGCTGTACTACTTTTATTTATTAATGCTCATAATTTACATAATTCGTAGTATCTATAAAAGTAAAAAGCTTAGCAGTTGGTAGTTGAAACTTGTTTAAAGTCATTATCTCTTTTCAGAATTAGACTAAAACCCCATGAAGGTATTAAAACGTTACCTAAGTTTGAAACCTATATAAATGATTCAAATAACAGTATACAGCAAATGGAAAGTAACAAAGTAGAGGAATATGAATTCAGTTGGCAACAGAAAGCATTCAGTTTGCATGAAATACAACGCTACAGTGACATACATAATTGTATTTCAGAAAATGATTTATCCTATCATGATATGTTGGAAGAATCAGACTACCATCCTGGCAAAATATTCACATACATTCATGATGACTGCCATTTGCCTATGCCGAGGAATCAAATGAAATCAACTGGTAAATCTGAGGTTCTAAATTTGAAATCTTGTTGGGAAAGAATGAATTTGAATGAAACTGTTTTTAGAGAAGATACAAGCTCCATGGCTCATTTGTTTAGGAGTGAAGAAAATGTTGCCAGTGAGGAAAAATGGAGTTCTATGCATGTGATGTATGACAACTCCGAGTACAATGAGTGAGTATTTATTTTTTGTTGCATGTATCTGTTACATTTTTCCTCCAATTATAATAGTGATCTGCCACATAAAAAAACTAAATTTTAATATTTTTTCAATTTTAATGTAGGGTAAAGTTCGGAATAAAAGTCTATATTATTATTATAGTTGACGAAATATATTTTGCACCAATTCCTCAAACGACTTGTATGGCGAATCGGGGCAAATTATATTTCGTCAACCATACAACTGTGAGCAACTAGAACTTGGATGAGTGAATGGATTATACACATATTTTCAGGGTTTTTTAAATAAAATCCTATTCAACCAACAATTACCATATAAAATACATTCGACTCACTGTCTCATTACATTAGGGTCGATAAAAAATATTTTTTTCTAATTATTAAAAATGGAATAGCTCTTGGCTTGTTATTTGAAACAACTTGGTTCTTCAAGTGGTGGCAAACTGGTGCTGGTCGAGTAACCCTACTTGACCAGTGGAAGTGGCTTTGACCAGTGGAACGAGAAATCTAATATAACTTTATTTTAAAATTACAGGGACTCACAACTACTCTTAAAACAGGAGTTAACACTCCTCTCCATGTACCACAATGTCAGTCAAGACTACCTCATCATGTCCCCGGATGAGAACAGTCTGGAATTGAACCCGTACCAACTGGAGCCCGGTTATGAGTATGCTGTTGAAGTGATGTTTGAAAGCGGGGGAGGGGACGAGCTTTTAGTACTAGTAAGTTGTTTTAAAATATAAATTGTGACACCACTAGTCCAGTATTTTTGGAATCAGCTCAAGGAGCCCTTTCATTTTATCATCCACTTGATAGGCTTTTAAAGAGAAAAAAATATCCATATAAAAAAGCCGGCCAAGTGCGAGTCGGACTTCGCACATTTAGCGTCCCGAAAACCTTAAAATGTGATTTAAAAATATATTAGTATTTTTTGGTGAAATATACACAATAATACACATTATCACCAAATTTCAAGTTCATAGGTCAAAGGGAAGTTGAAAAATTCTTCGGAACAAATTTTGTGACAGACGACCGACGGACGGACGCCCGGGCGACAACAATATGGTTCTGTTTGGACCTTTCGAGTACGGAACTCTAAAAATGATGACATCATAGTTGGAAAATGTACCAGGTGACGGTTATCCAGATCCACTCGAGTCTAAAATATGTACTACGACGCCTACTCGCCTTTCCCGAAAAAAAATCTCCCTACACGGGACCTTAGTCAGAGACTGGACTATACAGGCTCATGCTGTAGAAATATGGCGGGGGTAGTATATAAATATGGGGCGGCGGTAAATACGTCACAAGGGAGCAGTCAACTTGATGCGAACTGGTTGTAGGTATATAACCTGTCTTTAGTTTTAACCCTTTGAACGCCAAAGTAGACGTGTGTCGTCGTGCCACCACACCAAGCACTGTTGAATTGATGTAACGTTTAAACCAATTAAAACAAACAAAAACAAATCATAATACCTTTGGCGGGCTTAATGCCATTTGGCATTAAGCCCGCCATTTGTACAATTCTGTGTATTTTGTGCAATAAAGTTTAAATAAATAATAAATAATAAATACCTAGATTTTATTCATGATCAAAGTACACTTTCACTCCGACCTTTTTAGTGGTTGTTGGCATGGTGGGCACGACAACACACGACCACTTTATAGGTTCTTGGCGTTCAAAGGGTTAAGGATATAAGGTGTATTCATATACCTAACACCTACATCTGGTATATACTTTTATTATTAGCACGGGGGTAACACGCGAAGGAAAGCAAGCGCTGTGGGTAAGTATGTGTGCGTGCGCTGTCGGTACACGCGTCAATTGTTTGCGCGAGTGCGTAGCGCGTGGCGCGGGCGAATCGCGAGCCGCGACTGTAACCCGTACGTAACCCGGCTTGTCATCCTGGCCTGTCAGGGACGAGGTAGCTGACCTCGGTGCGGGGGGGTTCGTGTCCGTTCTGTATGTAATACTATTCTGTGTTATTAGTTAAAGAAGCTGTCAAAGAAATGGGAGAAGCGGAACAGGCAACTGGTGAAGTTCGTGATGCCCCCGCTCGGGAGGCGATACTATTTCCTCACGCTGGAACTGCTGACGGCTGCTGAGTTCGATATGGACCACTTGTACGTTGAATTCCATATTAAGGTGAGACTTCCAAGGTTTTTCCCGGTTGTTACCCAAGTTAATTCCGCTGGGGTCCACCGTCCACCTTGCCACCCAATCAATAGCCATGATGACTATTTTTTTTTCTCATGCCATTCGAACCAGTTTTTAGAGACGATCAAATGTTTGTATGGGACCACCTACGGTTAGAGCAACACTAGGGTGTCCCTTATTTTACGATTTTCAGAAATTCATATCGCACATCCCCTAAAAATAATGATACTACCCCAAAACACTCCAAAAAAATTTTTAGGACATTCCTGTAATGGGAACCCGTGCCGACTTGCAACTGAAATTCCCATACAAATTACTATGGAGAAATTTGGTCAGACAGTAATTTGATAATTTTTCAGTGGTTTTCTGTATGCATCGAGATTTTTTTGTTAAATAATGTTTATATATGGCAGTGTTATACAAAGTTGATATAAAATAAAAAAAAGGAAAGAAAATTTGGTCATTTTCATACATTGTATGGGGGAATCGCATGAGTGTCGGCAAGGGTTACAGTTACAGGAATGACCTGATATTTATTTTCAGCTTGTTTTGGGATAAAAGAAACCGATTTAAGGGGTATGCAATATTAATTTCTGAAAATCGTAATATAAGGGACACCCTAAGCAACACGAAAGACGAAAATGAGAAGTACAGAACAGAATAGCGAGCGAACACTGAAAACGCTCCATACTGTTGGACAGACAGGCGTGATGTCGCGCCTGCTTCCATATACTAGGTACCGTTATATGGAGAAAAGGGGAATTTGCCCTTTTGTTCGTGAAATATTGTGTTTATGTACATAGTTGCCATACAATTTCTTTTTTGTTGAAACATGAGAATTCTTTTGGTAACTTTCAATTTACAATGTTTGAAATTCCCTGCTGGCATCTGTATTTCCGAGTTCATATAACCTGTACCTCTTTAAGGCACGAGTGAATAGACTTTTTCTGGGTGAGCTCGCTTCATCGTTGGCCTCATCTTTGGCCCCTGATGCAGGCCAAAAGCAATCCCATTTCTAATAAAAAAAAAGATTTCGATCCTACGTTTTAAAAATAGCAATGTCAATAACAGGTGCCTGCTGAATTGCAATGTTCAGACCCGCTACACGGACGGACGCACATCTCCAAGTCTTACACCTGTGACAGCAATGTCAAACACTGGAGCTTTGGACATTTGGTGGAGCTCACATTGGATGCGCCTTTAAATACAGGTACTGCAGAGCCTAGCACATAGACGCAAAGTTGCCTGTCTGTACGTCTTCTACAAGTTGTACTTCGGTGAGTGTGCTCAGGAGCTCCATGAGCTCATACCGCCTTCCCCCTTCCTCCATCGGACATCTAGACGTACTGCTGGCTACCACCCTTACCTGGTGGAAATTCCTCTTTTACGAAACAAGCGATTTTCATCATCTTTTATAATCTCTATTTGGTATATTTTTATATTTTCATTTAAGGCGCTATAACGAGAAATTTAGAAACTTTGAAACGCTGTTCTGCCCAGACGAGGAAACAATAAGGACTGATTTTCAGATATATGATTCTTGACTATAATGATTGTGTTTCTGACAATAGTCGAAACATGATTGCTTAACATTTTCTCGATAGAAAAAAAAATCCAAAGTTGAGTCTATATTTTCCTTTTTTTACTCAGTCTACTAAAACAACGCATTGTTAAAAGACACGATTAAGTTAATATGATGGTATTTTACTTCATCTAAACTCTGTCAAGAGGAAATTTAATAAACCTGCACACAGTCAGATATTTATCGAGACTTGTCTAAAAAAGCCATTCTCGAAGAGTGTTGTATCCCGTTTTGTTGTAAGCGAAAAATATAAGGGCGTCTCTTTATATAAAAAATAAAAAATAAATATTGCTTGATTCATAAATATAGAATAATAGAGTTGTAAAGTGATAAACCACTCTGGCTTATTGTACATATTCTTGGTAAATTGTTACAGACATCACACCCATAAAGATCTTCTTCGAAGTCATCTCAACGGACTGGTGGGGTCGCCAGCGCACCGAAGGCTACTGCTATCTCCCTCTGCCACTACATCCGGGCCGTTTCAATAAGCAGCTGTCCTGCTCCCGCCCTGAGGAGTTGAACCACGTGGAAGCTGAGACCAGGAGGTTTTTTGTTGGGGGATGCCATTTGATTAAGGATTTGGAGGTGTTAGCGAAGCCACAGTTACAGGTGGGTTTAAGGTTTTATTTTGCAGTACCTAGGGCAAATTGCTGGAATAAATTGTCGTAAATGTGCACGCCGGACAAAACCACAATATTTTTCCAGGGTCTACCGAGTTGGGTACAATAGATTTATGTTTTTGATAGGAACCAGCTCCTCAGTTTATAGGGGTGGAAAGTTTGTAGGAGGAAAAAAATATTTTTATGATAGACAGTTGAAAATTAGGTAATAGACTAAGCATTACAATTATTACGCGCGTACGTGCGACGAGCGGACGTAGGGTGGGCCAATTTTCAAAATTTTAGAATTTCGTAATGTAATAGTATACATACGCCGTATGATTTTTTGTAGATTAGGGAAAAAATAATTAAAATAAAATTGGCATATACTTTTAGCCCTCTACCGACGATTAAATGTCAGAAAATTCAAAAATTAAAAAAATATATATCTTATATTTTTAATTTATTTAAACTTTATTATTAATTAAATAACATCTTTTGGTATCAATTATACTTATTTTTGGTTATTATTTATTATCAGAAGATTTTTTTTTGTGACCCACTTAGACGACGTAAATGGGGTTTTTCAAAAAAGGCTTTTTGATCTATTAAATATATCCAAATTGGTGCTTAAAGCATTCGTCAGAGCTGTCGTGGATTAAACACATTACATAAAGCATAAAAAATATAATGATTAAAGCAAAAATATGGCCAAAATTACGTGGAAACGTGCCCGGAAAAGTGCGAAATAGGACATTTGAACGTCTATTTAAACCATTTAAAAGTTATATGTTTTCAATCAAACCTTGCTTTATTTTAATATTAACATTCGTACTTTTGTATGAGATTGTATTTGAAAAATACGTAGTACGATTTTTTTATAATACAGTACATCCGTCGTTTAATGGTATTTTTTTTAATTACAAAAAATTTGGGATATTTTTAATATTGATTATATTAAAAAGAAATGAATACTAGTGATGATTTCTATTATATTAATATTCGTCTTTAATTTACAAAAATAAACGGGCTAAATACTAGTAATATTATATCTTTAAATAATTATCAAATATTAGCCTAACTTCAAATTTTTGGCACCTGGTAGAGGGCTAAAAGTAGTATATATTTTTAAATTTGATATTATCACCATAATCTACTTATTAAACTGCAACTTTTTATTCCTATTACAGTTCAAATTTGGAACTTTTATTTTTTCCCATACAACAACGGCCCACCCCAGCGGACGTGTTTAAAACTGCGCGTGCGAGCCAATTAAATATTAATAATTAGAGTGTGTTTCTAAGTTCAAATGTGATGTCGCCGCCGCGATGTGGTGGGTGTGACGATCTATCATATGATATTTCATATATGGAATGTTCAAAGGAATCATGTAAGAAACTATATCATCTGAAGTGTCTGGCACTGCCAGTGGAGGAGTTTGAAACATTCACGGAGGATTACAAACATCAGTGGTTGTGCCCAGAATGTGCCTGCTTGAAGCAGAAGCAGAAGAGGGATGATACTCCGGCTAGAGGGAGAACTATGAACCAGACATTCACTCCTACAATGAATGTAAATACTGTGCGCGGAAATCGCTGTCAGATGGATGTATCCCTTAACGAGAGCGATCCTAAAATATTAGATTTACTGAATAGCTTCCGGACCGAGATGTCTATCCGCTTAGATAATCAAATGGAAGCATTTAAAGAATTACAAAATCATTTTGTTAAAAATCAATCAGAATTACAAGAGTTACGCAAACAAATGAGTGTGGCGCAAGAAAGAATTAATTACGTTAGCGAACTGGAAGAACAAGTAAAGCAGTTGAAAAAAAAGAATGAACAGCTCGAAACCTACATTAATGGCATGACAACCAAGGAAAAAAAGCCGATGTTATCTCCAAATACACAAACACAATCGTATGCAAAGGTGAGCTCGAAAAATCTACCCGCGGTAGCCCCGAAAGTTAGCTCAAATCCACCCGCAGCGGCCACCACTATGACAACACAGCAGTCGTGTGGGGCCACGAAACAAGGGAGTTCACCTGCGATTAAAGAGATAAGTGGATCTACGGGTGAAGCGGTCTTAGTAAATACATTATGTGCGAAGGAGATAGAAATTACCGGAAATAATGAAATTGATAATAATAACTGGACTGAGGTAAAGAAAAGAAGAACAAGCAGGTTTCCTAATAATAATGTAAGGAGGGGTGGAAAAGTGAACTCAGGACAAATACAGGGTGCGGAACCTAAAAAATATTTGCATGTGTGGCGATTTAAAAAGGATACAACAGTAGAGAATTTGGAAACGTACGTAAGGGATATATGCGGAGCAGATTGCACAGCGAAGGTGGAGCAGATAAAACATAAGACGGAAAGGGATTATTCTTCGTTTATAATAGGTGTCCCAGATATGTATAAATATATATGATAAATTATGTGAGCCGAGCGTTTGGCCGATTTACGTCGAGTTCTGTGAGTGGGTGTGGTTTTGAAAACCCAGAGACCCTAAATATACCTCGAAATAAATCAATTGAGGTGTATTACCAAAATGTTAGAGGACTTCGAACCAAGTTAGATGAATTTAATACAGGGTTGGCCTCTTCAAGTGCAGATTTATTTGCAATTACTGAAACGGGTTGCAATCAGTCCATTAATGATGCGGAAATAATACCCCCGGGCTATAATATTATCCGATGTGACCGGACGGACGGGCGTAAACAAGGCGGCGTGTTTCTCGTGGCCACACCACGTATCGAGCTGAGGAGCGTACGGTTGCCGGATGACGTCACAGTTAGCGATAAGGTGTTCGAACTTGTCTGTGCGAATGTGTATAAGCGGGATAGGTTATTATTCTTGTGTTGCGTTGTTTACATACCACCGAATAGTAACGAAAATGATTATATGATTTTATTTAGAATTATAGAACAGTTATGTGTTTCGCACAGTCGTGTATTAGTAATAGGAGATTTTAATCTATATTCTTGTACGACATATGTTAGCGATTATTTTGAATTTTTTCGGACATATTGTGGATTCATTCAGAGAAACCAAATAGCGAATTGTAATAACCGTCAATTGGACCTAGTATTAACATCATTAGGGGAGGGCGTCACGGTGCGCGCGGCGTCGGAGGCGCTGGTTCCGGTGGACGCGTACCACCCGCCGCTCGAGGTGTCCGTGTCAGTGCGGGGGGGCGCGGCGCGCGGGAGCACGGACCACGCTGATAACGATACCGGTTCTGATAGCCAGCACGCGCATCAGCAATGGAACTTTGCAAGGGCCGACTATCCACGGTTATACGCATCACTGGCTTCGCTTGATTGGACACCGTTGTATAATTTAAACAGTGCAGAAGAAGGATTGTTTTATTTTTACGAAACAATCAACGACGTTATCACCGAATGTGTGCCTAAAAAAACGCGTAAGTGTATCACATTGAGGTACACATATCCCGAATGGTATAACGCTGAAATAATTAATGAAATAAAACTTAAGGCTGCTCTTCATAAAAAATACAAGGCCAACGAATCCCGGGATAACTATGTAGCTTTCGCGAGGTGTAGGGCACGAGTTAAAGTCATGATTGAAAAAGCTCACGCGCAGTATCAGGGTCGTGTTCAAACTCATCTAAAGGAGGACCCAAAAGCTTTTTGGAACTACGTAAGGTCAAAAACAAAACATGGAAACACTCGAAAGTTAGTAAGTAAAGATGGTGAGGTGCTCGTCGGGGAAAAGGGTGCTAGAGAGTTCGCGGATTTTTTTCAAACTGTGTACAGCTCCACTCCGGCCAAACTTAATGTGAGCGCAGCCGTAGCGGAAGCTCAAAGTGCTTTCAGCTCGGCGCGAATAGAAGTTGAGAAGCTGCACCTGGCGGATGTGATGCGGGCTCTCGCGAACCTCAAACCGAAGCGGTCAGCTGGACCTGATGGCATACCGGCTTATATATTTAAAGACTGCCGTTTTGTGTTAGGTGAGCCGCTACAACACTTGTACAACTTGTGCCTGGATAACGAAGTCTTTCCGGACTGGTGGAAAACAACTCGGGTGGTCCCAGTTCCGAAAGGAGGAGGCGGCCAGGGGGTTGACGGGTATAGGCCGGTTGCAGTGTTGTCCACCCCAGCTAAAGTGTTCGAGTCAGCGCTGCAAAATATTATCTATACACAGTTACAGAGCCAGTTGTCGGATGCGCAACATGGCTTTCGACCGGGGTGTAGTACCACCAGCAACTTACTTTGCTATGTGTCCCAGATAATACCTGAAGTGGACAGTGGGGGGCAGGTTGACGCCGCTTATTTCGATTTTCGAAAAGCGTTTGATGTCGTTGACAACGACATCCTGCTACGAAAACTAGCCGGCGTCGGATTTACTCCTCACTTGTTAAAATTTTTTGCGAGCTACATGAGTGACAGACGACAGTATGTTGAGTACGCGGGATACAGGTCGGAGCCTTATTTTGTGAGGTCTGGGGTAAGTCAAGGGAGCAATCTTGGCCCTTTGGAATTTATTATTATGGTCAATGACTTGCCTCAGGTCATCGAAAATTCAGGCTGCTTACTGTTCGCCGACGACTTAAAATTGTTTAGGCCTGTAAAAAACGCTACGGACTGTGCCATATTCCAAGGTGATATTGACCGCGTAATTTCATGGAGCGAATCCAATAGGCTATATTTTAATACGTCCAAGTGCGCGACTATAACTTTTACTCGGGCGCGTACCCCCATCCTTCATGATTACCACATTAATACTCAGAAATTAAATAGAGTTACAGAAGTGAAAGATCTAGGTTTAAAATTTACATCTGATCTAAGGTTTCGCGACCATATTTGTAAGAAAGCCTACAGAATTCTAGGATTTGTACTTCGTCGTTCCAATAGTTTTACAAATATTGCCGCAATAGTCGCCTTATATAATGCACTTGTCCGAAGTAGCCTCGAATGCAATGCAGTCGTCTGGGCGCCTCGTGAGACTAAATACCGTTTAATGGTCGAACGTATCCAGAACAAGTTCGTTCGATTTTTATATTTAAGGAAATATGGAGTCTATCCTTTTTACCCTCTAATGTACCCGACTTTATTTGTCCTGGGTATGGTCGGGTACAACGAGTTACGGGTGCGCAGAGAACTATGCCTTGCATCATATTTATTTAAGTCTTAGAGGATAAATATACTAAAGAGTCGAAATACGTGTGCCACCATGAGGGACGGCAATAAAGCAAGATGGCTGCCGTGGGGTGACCATATCGCTAAAATTACCCCATTGCTTCTGTTTATTTTGTATAATGCGATTCATTATAGTCACTTTTAATATATATTAATTTAAAAATATAATAATAAAATGTCAGAATGATTATGAAGGGCGGAAAAATATGTATTTTTGCTTTATTAAGGAATGCAAAACAAACAGCACCAATCATACATACAGCTATTACAGTTAAGTAGATCATAAACCAGCAAAGTTTTCACTAATAAATCTACACTTAAAAGGAAAATGTGCACGAAGTAAAAAATAAGTAATACCTAATTCACCCCCTACCTAAACATGATGGAACAGAACGAGAAACATTTCTGTAGAATAGAATTTAAACGAACGTCCATTTACTAAGAATACCTACTACCTAGTGAATTTTTTTTCGCAATATTTGCTGCTATATATTAAATAATGAGTATATAGATAATGAATAGAGGAGGCCTATGCCAAGAGGCACTCTGAACTACGGGACTTCCTATAGACCTTGTAGTCCAGAATAAAACGGCTTACGGCTTATTATTATAATATAGATGATACAATTCACCCAAGTCTAGAAGTATAAGTATTTTATTTATATCATCACAAATTAACATTTTCATGTAATCCTAAATTACCCGATAATCAGGTTATTTTTAAATAATATTAGCTGGTATCCCTAAATTGATGAATGGCGGCAAGATGGCGGCTCTGTCTGGCCCAACTAGTGTCAAAACTGAAGTTGGGCCAGACAAAAAAAAGTAGCACGGTGACAAAGACAGCAGATACTCCATATCTCTCTGTCGCACTTACGGAGATTTGTATATGGCCGTCTCGCTTGATCACGAACACGTGGTTTGCGTGTCTCGTCTGGTAAGTCTGTGATTTAAGTTAATTAGAGGCAAGTTATGTAACAGCGAATTGTTAAGCTGTGTGGGTGTGTATGTCCCCGACAGGTACGTGTGGCGCCGTCGCCGGCCGCGGCTGCTGGCCGAGCCGCGCGGGCGCACCAACCTACTCGGAAAGGCGCCGCTGACGCGAGCCGTGCGAACCCTTAACCTAATTGCTGAGAACATTGACTTGTTTGCATGTTCTCTGAATGAATTCACAAATTGTGCATTATATATATTATGTTATAGGCGTAATGAATGATATAGACTAGAGATAATTACAACTGTAAAAGTAGTTACACTATCGTATTAGGCTAAGACCTGTAAAGATAGATGTAAGTGTGGAATAAATAAATAAAATAAATAAATAAAAGTTTTTTTAGTGTTTATAAAAATTCGCCGTCTGAAGGGATCTAAAGGGTGTTATAAGTTTGTTAGGGAGCAAGAATTTTTTTAGATACGTCATCTACCTGTCTGATGAGGAAAAATTAACAACGTTTTATCGACAGTAAGAGACAAAATCTGGTATAGTACCTACTTTTATCTCACGAGCGCGGGTGTGCTATGGTTGTGTTGACCTATGTCTATGTGTGCGTCAGCGTAGAAGCTGAGAGTTAACATTGTCTATGTGTTCGTATGTGTCACAACTACAACTAGGGCAAACCCGCGCTCGTGATATAAAAGTACAGTCAGCCCATGAAAATGTTCAGCATACTTAGAACCTTGTCACATCGACCTTGTCAAATCTAAGAAATATTTAGACTGAAACGTCATAAAATTTGAAACCTCTTTGATTTGACAAAGTACTAAAGTGCTCAACATTTTCTTTGGCCCACTGTACGTACTGATCATCACTCTTATAACAGCGCATCTTCGAGAATAAGATGTTAATGTATGGTAAATTGATAACCAGATTGCCCATTTTCATTCCAGGACGCAAACTTCAAATTCACCACCACTGGAACTCTCACCGTCCGCTGGTCTACCATCAGCCAGTCTCCTCTGCCAGGGTTCAAGCCAGCGCCCAGTCAAGTCAGCCATGCATCAGCTCTTCTGAAAGGCGCCGAGGCAGCTTTAAGGCAGTATAAGAAGGCTAGGGCTAGGTTGGCAGCGGCCACTAAAGACCTGGAGGTTCAGGAGACCAGGTTTGGGTCTGATGATGATTAAATACCTGGCGAGCAATGTTCAGGAGACCAGGTTTGGGTCTGGTGATGACTAATTGGTCTTTGATAGACATTTGAAATAGGTAGCTTTGTTAAAAGGCACCGAGGCAGCTTTAAGGCAGTATAAAAAGGCTAGGGCTATGTTCGCAGCGGCTACTAAAGACCTGGAGACCAGGGTCTGATGATGACTAGCTGGTCTTTGAAATACATTTGAATTAGGTACCTACTTCGGAGAAGTCATCACGTTCGTTGCTTGTCCTTGAAGGGGATCTTAAGTAGGTATAAGAGAACTCCGGAAGGCCAGCGCGGGTAGACCCCCCACAAGGTGGACTGATGACCTGGTACAGGTCGCGGAAGTCCGCTGGATGCGGGTGGTGCAGGACTGGTCATTGTGGCACTCTTTGGGGAGGCCTATGTCCAGCAGTGGACGTCTTTCTGATGATATGATGATGATGATAATAAGAGAACTACCAGCGGCGAATGCTCAGGATACCTTGGACATAAACCGCCAATCGCTTTATTGGGCCAGGCCTATAATTCCAGTCGTATAAAAAAAAACCCCTGGACAGCTAAACGCAGTAATGGGTCGATTCTTTCTCAGTTATGTATCAAGACACGGTTATCCACTGTTTGCTGGCAGCGGCTGCTTTCATACTTTGGACACGTAATGCGATCCGGCGGAGCGGTGCTTATAGTCTGGAGAAACTGGTCGTGGTTGGTGGAGTGGAAGGCACGAAGGCTAGAGGACGCTCACCAACTAGGTGGACAGACCAGATTAAAGAAGCCACATCCCCAAGCAATTTTCACTAAGCAATGAGGGCTACAAACAATGGATCGAGACCGATGGAGACAGGTCATCAAGGCTGCGAAATCCAAAAGTTATCACGATCCTCAGGAATGAGGGATCGACTGAAGAGGGAGAGATAAGAAAACTACTTGCGGACCAGGATCTTAAGGGTATTGGTGACATGGTGACCACTTTTAGGGAAAAAAAGTCGTTCCCTCAGTAGATCGATGAGTAGGTAGATGACTTTAGGAAGATCTCTGGTCACTTTTGGATAATATTAGAATACCCGAAGACAGAGTATGCTCAGCAGTGGACAATTGCAAGCTGAAAATGATGATAAAAAAACTAGTCATTGTCTTTAAGGTTTATTTAGTGTATATTTTCTTAAGTTTGTGATTAAGAAACCTAACAATAAAACATCCTTGCGCTTTATTTAATGTTTTTCTCTTAATTAGGTAGATACCCACACAATTCGGAACAATTTTGATTGACGATTAATTAACACCTAAATATTGCTGGCAATCTATGTAGCTCTACGCATCGCTGGTTATTACTACGCGCTGATCCATTAGGTGAATTCGAAAACCGTTGAACCGCCGAATCTCAAAAAAATTATAAAAGGTGTCAGTTGCATGATCACTTTGATGTATCAGGCGGTGGCGGTTAGAGCCCTCGTACATTAGCCACTAGGGGCGGTCAGTTGTGGGGTCTTAATGTCTTAATCAGGTTTCAAATTAACAAGTGAAAAATAGAACATTGGCTAGGTTGACAGAAGTCAGTAGGTCCACTGCCGGAGGGTGTCCCGCCACAGCTCGCAACGTCTCGCGTCAGCTCGCGCGCTCCCCGCGCGCCGCCGCGCTTCGCCAGGGCCGGGTACTGCGCACGCCGCGCCGCCTCCGATACGGCCAGCTCCTCGCACAGCAGTAGCGTCCCAGTTGTTGCGATTATCGTGCCCTCTCTAATTGTATAGCTTTTGTTTCTTTTATTTTTTCCCCTGTATGTAGTATGTGTTTATTTGTTTGCCGTTTGATGTGTTACCCCTGTGCCCTCACCAAGTGGACTCTGCGGAAGACGAGCGCTGACTATAAGTTAGCACTTAGCATCATGCTGAACTGGGTCCATTTCGTTACAACTTCACAACCTTATCACATTTCTTTGTTTCTTTTGTAATATGTCACGAATAAATGTTTGAAGTGGTTGAAAATTAGTAGGCCCCCTGCCGGAGGGCGTCCCGCCACAGCTCGCAACGTCTCGCGACAGCGCGCGCGCGCCGCTGCTGCAGGTCGCGCGCGCGCGCCACGCGCTCCCCGCGCGCCGCCGCGCGCTCCGCCAGCGCCGAGTACTGCGCGCGCCGCGCCGCCTCCTCCTCGGCCAGCTCCTCGCGCAGTAGCGACGATTCCCAGTTGTTGAAGGCGCTGGATATCGCCAGGCGCTGAAATGATGAAAACATATGAGCTGGCCCTTATTACGGTCGCGTTATAGCGTGACGAACGACAGCCAGGCCCCCTAGTTGCTAGATCAAGGTGCTGTATCAAGGCCATAAGGGCCCCATTATCCCAATGTGCCCAGGGCCTCGAAATGGTTAAAGATGGCCCTGGCTGCGACGCTCCAAACCGGCTCGATGGGTCGATGATATTAGGAAGATCTCGGGTCACTCTTGGATAAGACTGGCTCAAGATCGGGACGACTGGCGTACTCGAAAAGAGGTCTTTGCTCAATAGGGGACGATTACAGGCTGAAAACGACGACCTGGAGCTAACTTCCGGCGGCTTGAGAACTTCCAGTCAAGTTGCACTCACTTGACAAGCTTTATTCCAACAAGGTCTAGTTTCCTCCTTGGGTTGGAAGGTCAGATGGCAGTTGCTTCCGTAAAAACTACTTAGTGCCTACGCCAAATCCCTTCAGGATGCAAATGTACTAGGGTAACGCTAGGAGGAGGAGCTGAAGCTAAGCTAACTTACAGTATACAGTCATTCTCCAGATTTTCGTCTGCGTCTCCTCCCCCCTCCGTAACTCCGTTAAACTTAGAATGTATTCGTATAAATTTGACGTAGTTTATACATACCTAGGTTGACCGCAGACATACATTTTCAGGATTGTTAAGGAATTTTGTCAGCATTATCAGCTCATTGCATCCGTCCTACGCTTGGACGAGCTTTCTCTCACCAGTGTTAGCCTGGCCGCAGACGCACGGAATTCCGAACGTAAACGGAGGGGAGGGGAGTTGAAGCCTCTCGCTCTTAGAGCGAGATGCTTCAACTCCCCTCTCTCTGAAACCGTATCGGAAAACCGTGCGTGTGCGGCCAGGCTTACTCGTCACTTATACCATCATTAGGCCTAGCATGTGTTGCGCTCAAGAGTATGTCGGCGTAGCTCGAGCTATCCGTCACTTTCTAACAGCGCCAATCAGAAAAAAACGCGTAGCTCGAGATAAGTCGAGATACACTCTCGAGCGCAACATGTGCTACGGGCGCAGGTGAGACTAGCACCAATCACTGGTCAGTTTTTTAATAATTCAATAAAATACCCTGGAAGATTCCCGAAGGATCTCGTTCCTGCGTTTGTCGGCATCATCAGCCCGTCGCTTCGTCTGCTCCGCTTCGACGAGCTTCCTCCACTCGGCGGCGGATTCCTGACGCGAACGCCGCTCCGCAGCAAGGAAGGCTCGGGCTTCGTCCTCTAAAACCCTGTTGACTAGTTCCGAAGTCTGTAAAAGGAAAATGCGAAATTATTGGTACAGTCGAGATCATTAATATGTATACACTTTTTTACCTTATCGAATGCGTTTGCTTCCAAATTGTAGGCGACCGCATTCAGGCGCGGATCCAGGATTTTGTTCAGGGGGTTCATTGTAAAGTGCCCTTTAGAAATTTCCGAAAAAAATTGGCATGAAACGAGATATTATTGTATTAAAAGTGTTGATCACATTGTCAAAATTTACTTGCCCATCTCTTTCAATTATGTAGAAGAGCGAGCGAGCGCAGCGATCACGAAATTTTTTCGAACATTAGGATGCAAATGCAGAAAACACTTGAGTCGATCATAACCATAATCACATATACATATAAAAAACGCGAGCGTAGCGAGCGCGAAATTTTTGACCAATAACTATGATGCAGGTGCGGAAAATAGGTATTTTGTGTGACCTGACGCGGGCTTCAGGGGGGGCAAATGCCCCTGTTGCCCCCCCCCCTGGATCCGCGCCTGACCGCATTCGACCAGGTAAAATAGTGTATGCATATTAATGACCTCGACTGTACCTATACCCCGTCTTTTTAAGCTTAGAATTTCAACGGACATTTTCGCCTACAATTTTTCTTTTTTCCCTAAGACATCAAAGGATTATCCTTGTATGATGTTGTCCTTCCTATTGAACTTATGTCACTTTTTCAGTAGCTTATTATTACCTACGTTTCAAAGATAGCACGCCGCATATTTTCCCGTTTCAAGATTGTTTTCCCTGAAATCGCATGACTAGTTTTCTAATCTGAGCAAAAAACGAAGTAGGTAGTGTGATGGTAGCACATAGGCGCCTATTTCACCCACTTGAATTGTCACCTGGCCCCTGTACCACAAAACTTTACAAGTCTACAATTTGACAAAATTTTACAAATTTCCATAGAAAAAGTTGACAAATTTGTCGAATTGTACGCTTGTAAAGTTTGTGGTACAGGCCCCTGGCTGATAATTCGTTGAGTATTGCTGTGCTGGGTTGCCAAGTAAAGGTCGCCGCCACTCACCCACACGCCACAGCCGTTCAACTCACCGATCCAGTAATTTAGGTCGAATTGTCGTTGATAAGTGACAATTGGCAAGTTCAGCGGCTGGTATTATGCATGTGATCTAGATTCTTCGGAACTTTTATTCGCCAGCTTTGGATGGGTGCATCATCCCTTTACCCATGTAGCCATGGCCCATGGCACGGGGGTGACACGCGAAGGAAACTAAGCGCTGTGGGTAAGTATGTGTGCGTGCGCTGTCGGTACACGCGTCAATTGTTTGCGCGAGTGCGTAGCGCGGACGAATCGCGAGCCGCGACGGTAACCCGATCGTAACCAGGCGGGTCTCTCAGGGACGAGGTAATTGACCTCGGTGCGGGGGGTTCGTGTCCGTTCTGTATGTAATACTATTATACTATTCTGTGCCCATGGCTTACATGGCTATATGGGTAAGGTGATGAGGATGAATGTGTGGTTGAGGGGTGGGGTGAGGAACCTTCTTGTCTTCTCTCCAAGCCAGCAACTCCTCAGCCTTCCGCTCCTTGCTCCTGATGGTGTTCAGCAGCTGGTCTTTCTGCATGTGGTGCTCCAGATTCTTCAGCATCCGACGATGTTCGTGCCAGACGCGCTCATCCTCTCGCTTCTGCTTGATGAAACGCTTGTATTCGTAGGAGGTTTTTGCCTCCATCTGGAATAGAAAGTTCAGAAATTTATGTTATTTATATTATTAGTAGTTTTATCTCACGAGCGCGGGTTGGTCATTGTTGTAATTGTGGCACATACTGAACACATAATAGACAACTTGAACTCAAACCTCCAACGTTGAGGCACACGCACACCTAGACAATGTGCATGTTTAGCTCGACATACAGTCAGCAGCAATGGTTGCTACACGGGCAAGGTGTTCAAAATGATCTTCACACGCTCTTATTCCCTTATAATAAAAATGTGTGAAGATCATTTTGAGCACCTCGCCCGTGTAGCAACCATTGCTGCTGACTGTACAACCATGTCAATCAATCAATCAATCATTTTATTCAGAACAATAAATATTGTGTTGAACATTACATTGAGGGGTAGGTAAAAAGTAAAAACATAACACTTAATTATTAAAAACAATAAATCTACAAAACTCATCTAACACTAAAAGTCCATATTATCAAATCAATAATTCCAAAAATTAAAAAAAAATTAAAATTCCATAAAACAATAAAATATAAATGACATTCTAAAAAATAGGTATCAACTTAAAATTTACCATTATCAAATTTTAACAGTCCACAAAAAAAAAGGAAAAAAAAACAAACAGAAAAAAAGTCAGTTAAACAATCCAATAATAATAAAATCCAAATTAATATAAAGTAAAAAAAAATCAAAATACAATAAAATATAAACGTCATTAAAAAATGTATATAAGTAAAATTTTCCAGTTTCAATTGTCGACAAAAATAAAAAACAAATAAAAGAAACATATTTTTTAAAATAAATCATTGTTATTCAGCTACAAACTCATCTAGGGAATAGTATGTCTTTTCCAAAAGATATTCTTTAAGTCTTGTATTAAATTTTTTACTATTAGTAAAGGATTTGAACTCTGTAGGCAGCTTGTTGTACAGGGACACAGCCTGATAGCTCGCGGCATGTTTCACAATGTTTAGCCGTGGGACTACACCCGCGCGCTGCTGAGATAAAAGTCCTCTAAGATGTTTCTTACTTTCTTCTCTCATGATATCCCCTTATTAAAATACATTCTGATTGTGTACAAAGTTTCATTAATAATCATCAGCTAAAAGACGTCCACTGCTGGACGTAGGTCAGCCACAACGATCGGTCATGGGCCACCCGCGTCTACTGAACTCCCGCGACCTTAACCAGGTCATCAGCTAACCTCATGGGATCAAAAGTGTAGTTTGTGGCATTGCAGATTAATCTAGGAACCTCTTGCCCCCTGTCTAGATGCTGGCCAAGAGCAATCCAATTTTTAGGGTTCCGTAGTAAACAAGGAACCATTACAGTTTCGCGTTTCGCCATGTCCGTCCGTTCGTCCGGCCATCCGTCCGTCCGTCCGTCCGTCCGTCTGTCCCCAGCTTTTTGCTCAGTAACCGTTAGTACTAGAAAGATGTAATTTTGCATGAGTATACATATAACACATATATCGCCGACAAAACAGTAGAATAAAATCTTGGAATAGTAGATTGTGTCACAAGGGAGCAAAATGACATATTTACGGCGTGGGCGTAAATTGAATCCTGAACGAAGCGAAGGATTATATAATAGAATCCCGAGCGTAGCGAGGGATTCTAAAATAGAATCCTGAGCGTAGTGAGGGATTCAAGAATTAACGCCCAAGGTGGAAATAATTTTGCTTCCATGTGACACATACTGCTTTTCACATCACCTACTGAGGATAATGAAAGATCTGAAATAACAATGGTTGTGCATTTATTTTATCAAAATCGATACAATACTTAACTATCAAAATCGATACAATACAATTACTCGTTACTGAAAAGTGCCACTTTGATCCCTCGTAGCAGGGAAGAAAAGTGCCATTTTGATCCTTCCTAGCAGGGAAGAAAAAGCCCTTATCCGAATAGGTGATGTGAAAAAATATTTTTATTTAGGGTACACGTAAAGTGGTGGGTGTATTTTTTTTTCTTTCAAACCCCATCGTTAGATAGCACTTTCAAAAGTATTTTAAGTATACCATTTTTAGGGTTCCGTAGTAAACAAGGAACCCTTATAGTTTCGCCATGTCCGTCCGTCCGTCCGTCCGACCCCCGTTTTTCTCAGTAACCGTTAGTACTAGAAAGCTGTAATTTGGCATGAGTATACATATCAATGACGCCGACAAAACGGTAGAATAAAATATTTAAAAAAAATTTTTTTTAGGGTACCTCCCCTACATGTAAAGTGGTGGTGCAAATTTTTTTTCTGCCAAACCCCATCGTGTGGGGAATCGTTGGATAGCTCTTTTAAAAATATTATAAGGTTTCTAAAAGCATTTTTTGATTAAAGAATTGGTTAGCGTGATATTAAGCTTTGAAGTGATAATTTTTGCTATGGTCAAGTGTCCCCCCCCCCCTGCCAGCTAAACGGTGGCTACTAGGCATGTGAAAAAAATCATGGTAGTAGTATATACGATGAATTTAAAAGGAAAACTATCACAGCTAAGTAGACATTACTAGTTAACGAGTAATAGTCGAACTTCAGAAATGTACTTTGCAAAAGCAAACGTTCGTACAATTTCCATTGATACCTTAGATAATGTTGTTAATTCTTTCAAAAACATAGTAAATATAAGTTTTCGAACTTTTTAGTCCACATAATGTAAAGGGTAGACGACTACGGAACCCTACCTTGCGCGTGGCCCGACACGCACTTGGCCGGTTTTTTTGATTCAAGAATACATTGGCGTAATATTAAGCTTTAAAATGATATTTTTAGTAATGGTCAAGTGTCCCCCCCCCCCCCCCCTCTTCCAGCTAAACGGCTACAAGGCATGTGAAAAAAATCATGACAGTAGTCCATATAATGAATTTAAAAAGAAAACTTTCACAACTAAGTAGACATTACTAGTTATCGAGTAATAGTCGAACATAAGAAATGTACTTTGCAAAGCAAACTTTCGTACAATTTTCATTGATACCTTAGATAATGTTGTTAATTCTGTCAAGACATAGTAAATATAAGTTTGCAAACTTTTTAGTCCACATAATGTAACAGGTGGACAACTACAGAACCCTACACTGTGCATATCCCGACACGCACTTGGCCGCTTTTTTGTTTGATAGGTGCTGCTGTTAGCTCGGATAGCTCGAGATAAGCCGACAAATTGACGTTGCCATCATGTGCTAGCCATACATAGTATATATTATATCTATGGTTTTACATTAATTGACGCCATCTAGTGTATACTGTATATAATTTACCAACTATATGTATCATCATCATCATCATCATCTTCAGCCTGTAGTCGTCCACTGCTGGACATAGGCCTTCCCTACTATATGTATAGTATGATCTATCACTATATGCTATACTTATATAGTATGGCTTTTCAACGCTAGATGTCAGAACACAATTTAATATTAGCGCCATCTAGTGAATAAGGAACAAACTATATAGTTTGGCTTTTCACCGCTAGATGTCTGGTCTTATATATTAATTTTAGCGCCATCTCACTAGATGGCGCTATCATTCGCGCTTTTGATCACTACCAAGTAACACACTAAATAGTTTGGCTTTTCACTGCTAGATGTCAGGACACATTCATTAATTTTAGTGCCATCCAGTGACCTAAAGACAAACTATATAGTTCAGTTTTTATTGCTAGATGTCAGGTCTTGTACATTTATTTTAGCGCCATCTAGTGAACAAGAAACAAACTACATAGTTTGGCTTTTCACCGCTAGATGTCAGGCCTTAGACATTAATTTTAGAGCCACCTAGTGATCAAGTAACACACTAAATAGTTCGGCTTTTCACCGCTAGATGTCAGGACACATTCATTAATTTTAGCGCCATCCAGTGACCTAAAGACAAACTATATAGTTCAGCTTTTTATCGCTAGATGTCAGGTCTTGTACATTTATTTTAACGCTACTAGTGAACTAGAAACAAACTACATAGTTTGGCTTTTCACCGCTAGATGTCAGGCCTAAGACATTAATTTTAGCGCCACCTAGTGATCAAGTAACACACTAAATAGTTTGGGTTTTCACCGCTAGATGTCAGGACACATTCATTAATTTTAGCGCCATCCAGTGACGTAAAGACAAATTATATAGTTCAGCTTTTTATCGCTAGATGTCAGGTCTTGTACATTTATTTTAGCGCTATCTAGTGAACAAGAAACAAACTACATAGTTAGGCTTTTCACCGCTAGATGTCAGGTTTTATACATTAATTTTAGCGCCATCTAGTGATCAAGTAACACTAAATAGTTTGGCTTTTCCCCACTAGATGTCGCATAATTAGAGTAGCTCGTTCTCACACCACTAGATGTTGTAAATGGGGGAGGCTAGTATATCCTTGTAATCTTTGCATTCTACTCAAATTATGCACATTTTCTTTTGCGCTCCTGACCGATTTCGGCCTCAGCGATTGTGTATTCTAGATTTTGGTTATTACGCATTACTGGAGTGCTGTTGTTCCACTCTTTGTTGCGCTCTTAGGTGACTTATGTGTGCTTATGTATACCCGATCTTTTTTGTAAACTTTATCAAACATCTACACTTAGTGTAAGGCCCGAGTGGACGCTCGGAGCGCCGTTCGGCGTCGCGTCCAGCGTTGCGGCCGAGCGTCCATACTATTTGTGCGGCGGCGACTCAGGACACCAGTACGAGTTTCAATTGTTTGACATGCACGCTCCGCTGGACGCAACGCTCGAGCGTCCACTCAGGTTTTCTCTTTCTTCGCCACTTACCATCTCTCTCCCCTCCTTCTCTTGCCTCCACATCTTATGGAACTGCTCAGCCAGCCTCTCCCTCTCATCTTCGTCTTTCCTCTTCCTCGCGAGCGCTGCCAGCAGCCGCCACTCTCTCTCAGGGATGGTTCCCAGGTCTGTGCTGGTGTCATAGTTCAGGCCGAGGATTTCTGATACTTTCGTGTGACCTGGAAAGAATTTGCATTGAATTGTATTCAATCATTTTAATGTAATTCATCTACACTAACTACAGTAGATATTAATATAGCTACCGACTGCATTAACCAACTTACGCGCCTGAAATAATTGGTATACCAATATGGTCGGAAAATGTTATTACAAACACTTTTTTATGACAACGTAATAGAACGTTGCCTATTTGAAAGAAGTTGGGGATGCGAAGAGTGCGCGATCGGTCTTTGTGTTGTGAAGATCCTTGAATCGAAGAACATCTAGGATAACTGATGGGCAGCAAATCGGCAAGTTTAAATGAACGCCAAAACACTGTTAGGTCAGCGTGAACCATGCGTGAACTTATTTTTTATAGCACGCCGGGGGCAAAGAGGTGTAATTATACTGCCCGCCTGTTTGTAAGCGGCTGGTGTAAATTTAAGTATAATACACTACTTTCTTTAAAACCCTATTATATACTGTAGTCTCTCGGGAAAATCTCGGCATTCCTCAACCGTAGCATCTGAGGGAAGAAATTCCTCTGTAACCGTACCGTACCTACGTAGGTATTAGGACGTACAGAAAAGTGACGTCACGATTTTTGACGGTCAAGCAGCGTCCATTTTTTCATCCTCACGTATTCAACAAAAAGCATTAAAATAGCAAAAATAGGTTGAAGTGAAGCGTCATTTATTAGTCTACCTATTGTCGCAAGTTTTGTTAAATTGGTAGAACACGAATAATTTATTTTATCCACTGGCACAGAGGATACCGGTGTCATCTACCTTATTGTCAATTTCGTCTTTCGTCATAAGGTCACTTGGTTAGAGTGTGGTTAGAGTTAATGATGTAAACTCTGCCAAGATGTGGCTAATCACTAATCAGTAATCACATCGGTCGATCTCAACTGGTTTATTAACGATGTAACAGCCACGTTATGACGATAAGAACCTATTATAATAACTGTTAAATTAAAGCTCTCAAAGATCTCCAAAGTCCAAACATAAATTGTGCAAGTATGCTAAATCAGTGCGTTATATGATTCCGGAAACAAAAAAGGACGTTATCCTTACCGGTGCAATGTGATTACCTAAGCTTCTTAATAACTGTATTATGACTACAGTCCATTAGTCGACATCAAAAATATCTATACACTTTTACCCTAATGACAAATGAATAAGGTGCAAGATTGTATAGATATTATTGACGTAGACTACACGCGGTTGCCGGCTGTAAAATGCATTTTAAGTGTTACGCATTTCGAGACATATCTGTAAATTACCTAACGCGGTGACATGGTCGTGCGGGGAAATTAATGCATATAGTGAATTCCGGATTCCGTTAGTGGTTATAAATACATAATATTAAAATATGCTAAAGCACTGTTGCGTTGATAAAATAAAATCTGATTTGTATTTATTTTTTCAGTGCGAGCGGTAAACTAGCGACTTTCACGGGTCATGGGTTCGAATCCCGGCATTCCGGGCTTGTAGGTAGGTTAGTATGTAAGTAGGAAGGCATAAATATGTATTCATTTTTAGACCTTATTTCAATGGAGTAAAGTAAGGTGAAAAAATGTATACATACCTATTGGTGCCCTTGACTGTACATTACTTATTTAATATTTATTAGTAGCTTGGCAGGTTGTCTGGATCTGGAAGAGATCGCTCTTTAGCGATAAGACCATCTGTTGTTTGCTTCTACTCATTGGCAGTCCATAAATTACGTGAGGAGGTGAGGCCCCCCCCCCCCCCCCCCCCCTGGTGAGATGTCTTAAGATTTGGTTCATTCCTCTCCCCCATCCCAAAGTCTCTCAGTATGGAGAGTTTTCAGTGCTCGTCCGCTAATTCTGTAGTTCTGTACTTTGCCTCCCATTTTTGTCTGTTGTGTTGCCCCAATTGTAGGTGGTCCTATACAAAATTTAATCGTCTCTCAAAAATGAATGGCCTTAGAGAAAAAATAGTCACCATGCCTATTGTATATTGTAAGTACGTTCGTTTCGTATCGTATGAACTAGTAACTCACCAGCAGTTTTTTTCTTCCTTGGAGACCGCCGCGGGGACTCTGTTATTGATTTGTAACAGAACACCATTACGTACCACGTAAAACTACTTAAATGTACTACTAATTACACTTTTTAAGTAGCAATTTCGCCGACACTTAACTTTAATACAACCGATTTCTACAGAGTAAAGCATGTGATGTGATCATAGCTGCATGGGGCACGGGCAAAGTAAAAATGTATATGTCAATAATGATCTGACAATTAACTAAGAAGGTACTTAGTTGTAATCAATATCTACACAAATGTACTTATTAATGGAGTTTGAAAGGGGTAGGAAAAAACTTAAACTTGAACAAGTTTCACCGTCGAAATTTTTGACTTATCTAACTTCAAAGTTCACGAAAGTTACACTGAAGGTTCTAGGGGTTAAACTAATCCAATCTTAATACTGTTAAATAAAGTGTAACATATTGATCCAACGTACCAAGGTTACGGGTAAGGTTAGGGCTACGCTGGCAATGCTTGCCATTGATTGGATTGGATATATTTACTGTGCTGACGTAGTCCCGGTCTTACGCAAATACGCTTTACGTCACACCGGGTCGTAAATGTGTAACACCCACACGTAATATCATACTTCCTGCACAGGATCAGATCATCAGATGTAAGAGTTTGTAGTACAAACTTTGTACCCGTGCGTGCGGCAACAAAAACGCACACCTGGGATCTGAGACATTCCTTGTTTTAATGGAAGCTTAGTTTAAAAAGAACGTCCGTTACGCTAATTTAGTCTCCTGAAAGTATTATCAAATAAACGGGATATGGGCAAATCAAATGGGTGTTCAAATATATATATCTAATATAAGTCCTGTACTTCTTGTTGAAATAATCTATAGTTCCGTAGTTCTAAGAAATAAAGGCCTAAGCAATAGATACATAGTACACAGTCATGTAGCACGCATATTGCAATTAATGGACCGTATGTGATGTGAACACTTATAGATATATATTTACTATCGTGACATACAAAATACCAAATAAATAAAAAGTCATAAAGTCATCTTATAGAGTAACATACTACTTACACACCATGCAAATATAAATGTAGAAAATTAATATTCACCATTTTGGCTTCACTTATAGCAGTCATGTAATGGAGATACCTATTACTATAAGAGTCCAGCGCACTCAATCTCATAAAATGACGTTTTTCCTCTCTCAGATAATATACTCTATTTCGCAATAAATAATTTCATTTCATTACGTCCCAACTTATCTCTACCGCTGTGCATCTTGCTCATACACACTCGGATATGTGCTAACGCAAGAGGGACGGCAGATACAAAGACAATTTACATATGATTTTGTTGCTTTAAAAACGCTTTAGACAATTATTGAAGATGTTGCGTGTATATAACATTCCGGATGAAGATTGTTGAACAAACTGCTTGTATCTTAGCATCCAAAGATAGATCTATAAATGGCAGATAAAATGCTGTGGTTCTAATGATCATGTAATACAACACGTAAGTATCATTATTAGTTCCCTTGCTACTTATAAATTCATGATTTATACCTCTCTTTATAATTGTATCGTGCGGAAATGCCAAAGTGGTTCCATTTGCTTGAGAATGAAATTTACTTAAGTATAAAATAATAAATAGGACAATTTCGTAAAACTAGCTGTTCTTTCAAAACGAGCAGAGTTGAATTGTTCTCCTGCCATCATCATTATAGAAAATAAGATACAACTGCATTTAAAGGTACACCATAAAAATAATTTTGCGGTGTACCAGTAAGGTCGAGTTAAAACTAGGTTTGAAGGAAAAATCGCCTCCAAATATCAATAGAAAACATCGGAAGACATTAAGTATATTCGTAATATATAGGTACATTGCTATCATTTTGCACACGCAAACACAGTAAATGTCAATCTTCATCATGCATTTTCTCATTCATAACTTAATAACTTCAACGCAATTGTTCACCTACACGAGTATTTGAGAGTTATTATCGCTGTTTATCAGTTAAGAGATATCGCGCGATAACGCAGTCGAAAACGCGCCGCGGGGCGGTCACGACGCCATCATGAATAACGATAAGCCTAGGATCTACAAAAGGCCTGATGTGCTTAAGAAAATCAACGCAGAAAGCATCCTAGCTATAGAAAGAGGCCTACTAGGCGATCTACCTGAAAGACTTAAACCGAGACCGCCCGAACCTGTGCGAGGACGACCGAATACCCTCCAGCTTGTCACCAAGCCCCCAGGATTACTATCGTCATGTCTTCCCGTAGTGATCGAAACACCCAGCTCAGAACCGCTCACACCAACAGATCCTCTGGACGAAGAAGTCTCATCTTTAAAGAAATCCTTTAGCTTCCGCGATAAACTATCAAAAATCAACTTCTTTGGAAACAAGGATAAATTAGAAAAGAATAAATGTAAAACTATTGAAGAGGACGAGCGCAAATCTGATTCTTCCAGAGACAAAGATAAGCCAAGAATTGAAAAATCGAAGCAACAAACCGAGCATGAGTATAAGTCAAGCAAGCGCTTCTGGTTCTTTAGAAACAAAGAACTGTTGGAAAACAAGGCGCATACTCCTGTGTACAAAAGGAGTAAGAGTTTTGAGTTCCTGCCAAGAGCATTAGAACAGGAAAATGAATGCTTTAAGGATAAATCATCCTTGGCAAGGGTTCAGTCCTACGTGTTTGGCAGCAACGATACAATGGGCGATGCGTGGACTTCAAACGAGAGCTTAGAATACATATCAAACGTATATTACGACAACGATGAGACAGTATTCCTAAAAAGCATCAAGGAGTTCCCACCAGAGCTCTCTTCGGCAAACAATTCCAGTCTGTCTACTGCAACATCGGCGTCGAGCGGTCTAGTCGCGAACATATTCAAACGTGAATCGGTGCAGGACCTATTAAACGAGTTCGACAAAACAGTGCATATGTTCAGTGAGAACTACTTGAGTGATAGTGAAGCGTACACAAAACCTAAGAAGGAACTTACTGTGCAGGAGAAGCGTCGTAGTTCAAGTTTTGATACGCTTCGCCTGCACCTGCAGTCTCCGAAAATTGTTCCAGTGTCAAAAGTGGATGCGCTTAGTGAGGATTTTAAGAGAGAGTTGTCTAAAGCGTTGGAACTGAAGCGGGCGGCGCGTTCGCCGAGCGCCAGACGAGGTTCGGTCACGGATTGGTTTGTATTGGAAGACCAGCACGCGGCTGACCAGCGGAGGAGCCACGGCGATATGAATAAGTATAAGAGAGCTCAGAAGAAACCTGTCAACAGGGTGAGGAGAATCAGCTCGACGAAATATGTGAGTTTGTTTCCTAATTAAGCTTTGTTAAAGGACACTGGTTGTGGGGATGAAATTAAATTGTAGATCACAATACCGATCACAGCTATAATCGTATAGGTAATACAGTATTGTTTTGACAATGAAACAGCAACTTTGTTTATGTGCGCAAACATACCGTATTTATCTACATGATGTTTTCCCACATACATAAGTAACTCATTTAATACGATTGTGGTGTTTCTGACATTGTATTTTAGTTCTTCTTTTTGTAGTTAGGTATATCTATTTGGCTTTCCGTCGCTAAATTTGAGACAGCGTTGTTTTCATACCAACTTTTTTTTGTTAATTCGGTTGTTCATGTCCAATAAGACCAGTGTAGACTACTCCACTTCGTTATCGTTCATATCATGCCAGATAAGGAAGCGTCCTTCTAAATACTTTATCAATCAATGCTGCTGACTAACTGATAGCAAATTAGCGAGTCGCTCCTCTTTTTGACGTCACTATGAATCTCGGCTTTCTAAAACACGAGTATACTAATTAGTACTTACTCAATGACTTAACGAAGCCTTCTTCATTTCGTGTTGGCAAACGAACTCGCAGTTTTCAGAAGAAAACACATTCATTAAGAAACCTAAGCCTATAGATCCAATCCAGATCGAACACTAGACTAGACACGTTTAATGCTGACTACTAAACAAGAACGAAAGGCTGTCCCTGATTATAAAGACACTGACTGATTTTGTTCTTGTCATAACTTAGATTTGGCATGCTATTTGATGATTATATTGATGCGGTGAAAATACGAATTAGAATTTAAGTCTGTGGAAAAGTACAGTAACAATAACAACGGTAATAAAATTTAAAAATAAAACCGACCAAGTGCGAATCGGACTCGCGCACGAAGGGTTCCGTACCATTATCTATAAAAACGGCAAAAAAAATGTAATTCTGTTTTTTAGTATTTTTGTTATAGCGGCAACAGAAATACATCACCTGTGAAAATTTCAACTGTCTCTAACTATTACTGTTCACGAGATACAGCCTGGTGACAGACGGACAGCGGAGTCTTAGTAATAGGGTCATGTTTTACCATTTGGGTACGGCACCCTAAAAACTACCAACATCATAGGCGAGATTTGTTTCACTCGTCTGATCTCCAGGCGCTGCCGATATCCAATCTGTGTGTCAGATAAAGAGAGGTTATTATCGGAACATTTGAATATCGATGGAAGTTATGTTTTGCATTCTGTGCATTTTTTTATTATAAATTTATTATTTATTAATTAATATTCTAACATTTATAGTTTCATGAATTCAGTTAAGTATAAAGTAAAACTGAACTTCCTGATGATGCAGCTAAATAATAACCTACTATTTTATGTCAAAACCATGACACTGTGATGGTTGAGACCACTTCATAATGAACCAATGGTTTTGATTCATATAATGAGATTAAAAGTAAGATTATGAAATTACAGACTTAAAAGAGAAGTGAGTAAAATATAGTTATTACTTAGATCTCGGTTATTTATTTACAATTAACGTAGTGGCACCAATTATGGACGGCTTAAGAACTCCGTCAACATCTTTTGGCTATAACTCTCTTATTTTATAAGTTTGATGTTAGTTATTTCAAAGAAAATGTAGCTTAATAATCACTAATTATAATTAACATACAAAAGTTTTGGATAAACTTGTAAGTTCCGAGAAAATTGCTCCAAATCTGAAAAAGTCGAAAATCTTCGAAAATCCTATGATGGACAGACAAATTCCAATTATGGACACCCAATCATGGACACCTTATGTTCTAAAAACATTGTAGGCCGCCTGCAATTTCACATATAAATTCCTTTATTTGTTGAATTCCAAACTTTAAAAAAAAGTAGAAACTGTCATATAAAAGGAGGCACAGGTCGTATTCAGCCAATTCAGCTCGTATTTTTCTGTTGGAAACGCGACGTCTTTTTAAGTCTTGAATAATTTGCGTTTTTCGGTAAAACAATACACTTGCGATTCTGTTAAAAAAAATAAACATCCCGCTGTTTATTTTTTGTTGAGCATGATGTTTTTGACGTTTTAAGGTTATGTTTATCATTATCAAATATTTATCCAAATTTTGTCGTATTTCCTCCATTTTTTAAGAAAAAGTACTATATTAGCCTCGGCCGGAATTAGGGCATGCAACCGGAATCCCGGGATCCCGAAATCCCGGTAATACCGACATGATTTTCTCGGTATTTCAATACCGGTATTCCAAGGACTAATACCGAAATACCGAAATACCGGAATTCAGTAATTTTTGTTCTTTTAAAATTCATAAAATTGAAACACGTAGTTTATTTTCGATAAAATGAACATTCGCAGTTAATATCGAGTGAAATTACTTGTTTAATACTATTATAAAACTATTTGTAGTGCTAGTTCGCATCAGGCGGCTGCAGTGTGTCGGGCGGGCTATCCACCCGTACGTACCAAATACCTCCCGCGGACCTGCCCTTCCTTCTTTTCGAAGTTGATGAAAGCTCGTGCCGCAGAGCACCCTGCGGGTCTACCCGTGACCCGCTGCAGTTACGACTCGCTCGTCGAACCTGCTGCTTGATTTGCCTTGAGCTCCGAAACTGTCGATGTTTACAGTTACGGGTCCACTTTTGTTTCTACATTTTTACTTGATAGCGTCCGCTGTTTACGTCAGTTCACCTGCCCTTCTTCCGTTCAAAACAGAAGATATGGCTGCTGCTACCGGGCGCCCCTACGGAACCGCTCGCGGATCCGTTTGCAGACCAGCTCCGTTAGCTGGTCTGGCAAGATGATAATTGTCCCGAGCAGCGAGACCATAAGTTTGATTTCAGGTGAATTTCTGCCAGTTTCTTAATGGTTTCTTTTGCTGGAATCCCGTTCGAAGGACCATGTTCGGCCTCTGTTGACTCTCCTTAGGCCTTTAAGTATTGAGTTTCCGTTATAATGAATGAAATCACATTTTTCCTAGCAAATCGAGTGTATTAATCAAGACGTATTTTTTCCAGTGACATCCGTCATTACAATTTTCTGTTCTATTTCGTTTGACAATAGCTATTCAAATCTTGACTGTAGAAAAGTTTAAATAATATAAAAAGGTTAGACTAAAGCACGTCGTACAATGGTTCGGCGGATGTTTTTGAAATTATGGTGATGTGTGAGTGTAAATTAAGCGATTCCCTACTTTATTTCGCTTTAATTAGTAGCTACTTAAAATATTTTAGGTTTATTTTTGCTGTGATTAATTCTATTATGTGAGCAATGCAGCCAAATAACTATTTTAATTTAATTGGAAGTATTATTGTTGGTCATTAAACGAATTATCAAAAAAACAAGGATTTTTAATGAAAAACACCAAAATACCGAAACATCGGTATTAATACCGAAATCCCGGGATTGAGATTTGAATACCGAAACTCAATCCCGGTATTGAGTATGGTCCGGTATTGTATGCTCTAGCCGGAATGGCAATTGCAGGGTTCATATTATAATTAAACGGACTCGCAAGCTCGTCCGTTTAAACAAATAATCAGCCTGCAATTGCTTTTTTCCCCGGCCACGGCAATAATGTATTTTTTTTTCGGGATAAGGATTTATGGATGAGGAATTCAAATTTTACATTTATTTAGAATTTTAAGTAAAAATTTTTTTTACAAAAATCGTCATTATACTCGATTTCAAATTTTATATATTTGAAGGTATATTTATTTTTTAAAACTTTATTGCACAATACAAAAAGTACAAATGGCGGACTTCATGCCTTAAGGCATTCACTACCAGTCAACCGAATGTATTTATAGTTATTTTTAATTTTATATTAATTTTGAATTTCAAGTGAAAAAAATATATTTTTTTTCGAAATATCGTCATTATACTCGATTCCGACTAATTCGGGGATAAGGATTTCAAATTTAACATTTATTTTGAATTTTAAGTAAAAAAATTTTTTTTTGCGGAAAATCGTCATAATACTTGATTTCGACTATAATTCGGGGATAAGGATTTCAACTTAATATAAAATTCAACATTAATATAAAATTTGAAAGTAAGGTAACATTACTTTATCTACACACATATTATAAGTACTCTAAGATGGATTCAGAAGCCGAAGGCAAACTGCATTGCTACCAGTGCTACCGGTTACATATTTATAGTAGCCGGTATTATATAACATTTGAAATCCTTATCCCCGAATTAGTCGAAATCAAGTAGGTATAATGACGATTTTTCGAAAAAAAAATTTTTTCGCTGTAAATTCAAAATTAATATAAAATTTGAAATCCTTATCCCCGAATTAGTCGAAAACGAGTATGATGACGATTTTTCGCAAAATAATTTTTTTTCGCTGTAAATTCAAAATTAATATAAAATTTGAAATCCTTATCCCCGAATTAGTCGAAAACGAGTATGATGACGATTTTTCGCAAAATAATTTTTTTTCGCTGTAAATTCAAAATTAATATAAAATTTGAAATCCTTATCCCCGAATTAGTCAAAAACGAGTATGATGACGATTTTTCACAAAATAATTTTTTTCGCTGTAAATTCAAAATTAATATAAAATTTGAAATCCTCATCCCCGAATTAGTCGAAATCGAGTATAATGACGATTTTCCGAAAAAAATATTTTTTTCTTAAAATTTAAAATAAATGTAAAATTTGAAATCCTTCTCCCTGCATCCTTATCCAAAAAAAAACCTATATCGAGCTGACCTTTCGTATCGACTGAATTTTAATTTTCCTGTTCCAAATTAAAAAAGAATCATTATAGTACTAAATAGGAAATTATAATGAATATTATATTACTGCTGGTAACCTTCATCCCAGGTAAGAAAATTTTCATAAGTACATTGATGTTAAAATGAAGGCCATTTGCCTACTGTATCTGAACGCATTTTAGAGGATTATGATATTTGTGTAGATAAACTACTATTATAATAAAACTGGGTGGCATTTTTCAAACATTTACCTCGCCAATAAATCCGTCCAACATTGGGTGTCCATAATTGGGTAACCAGAATTCAGTATGAAAAACCAATCATGGAGAATTGTCCATAATTGGAGATTAACAAAAAATAGGAACCAGTAATGTACATCCTCTCTAAATAATTCAAATTGGATTCTAATGCAATAAACACTTTAAAAAAGTGTTGTTAAATATCTAACTCTTCTCACGAAATCATATCAAAATAATATAGTTTAGAGAAAATAAAGTTTACAATCAAAAACGTAAACCTACTTCCTTAGTTATTTCTGTAAGAAAATAAGGTTTTTCGTGAAAAATGCCGGAGCACACTTTTTGACGCCGCGCCATTTTTAAACAAAATGACCGAGGTGTATGTCATTTGTCAATGTGATACGTAGAAGCCCATTCTTTATGATTAAAGTGTTGCCATGACTAAAATACTTTTCCGTTGCTTAATTTCGACCGTGAAAGATTTTTGCGTCCATTACTGGAGCCAGGTCCATTACTGGTGCCACTACGTTAAGTACATTCATTTTCACATAAATCCAATTAGACTACCGTCACGAACAACAGAAAATCTGACGTCAAGTAGACATACACAGATTAAGCTTATCTACTCGTGGATGGGTAAACAGATTTAGGTTCAAGTCTTTCCTGTGGACATCTCAAAAGTTAATGGCTACAAAGTTTAATTTTGGATTGGCCCCGTAACCCGTATAAACGGTGTCTCCGGTTCTATAAATCCATGTAATAAAAGCTTAAATTACATGCTCATACATAAGACGTTTAGTATTGACCACAGTATTATTAATATTATGTAACTAGTATTGGGCAGGATACCTTGCTAGGCAGAGTGATGGCAGGTGGACCAAAAAAGTGTCAGACTGGTGGCCAATTCATGGCAAAAGGAGCGTCGGCCGTCCATCGGCTAGATGGGTCGATGATATTAGGAAGATCGCAAGTCACTCTTGGATAAGACTGGCTCAAGACCGAGACGAGTGGCGTTCTCGTAGAGAGGCCTATGCTCAGCAGTGGGCGATTACAGGCTGAAAATGATGATTGACCACAGGACGGACGACTTTTGTTTATCCAAGTGTTTATGACACAGATTCATTCAGTGTTCTATTGTCTAACGTAGCCGGGACCAAACTTATATTCAAAATTTTAATTTATACCAATGTTCAGTAAGTTATACTAAGAAAATCTTATGATTAACAAGATGACCCGGTTATCGTCCACGCAAACAGATATACAATCATCTGATATCGTGCCATCAATAAAAATCAAAGTACCTAATACTCTCATTTATCCTAAACTTTAATCTTATGACAAACCACATAGAGAACAAATTCCTTCTGAAAGCTAACTGCAATTGCGACCTTATTCATTACCATGACATGAAATACCTAAATGCAGTGGGGTCAATCGTCAGGTCGTGCATACTTACAACTTAGATCAAAATGAGCGTATATCACAGCAATAAGAAGGCATAAAGGGCTTTTGAATTATAGTTTGGAGACAAGTCGTGCAGTGGCTGGCATTTCCACGCCTTCGGTTGAGACACTTTTGACCACGCCTAGGGCTGCAAAACTAATTTAACATTGGGAACCTCGCCTAGTTTAGACTTTACACTTGTAATCTAGGTTTCTGTCCTGCATGTATGCACATGCAGTAAATTCTAGTTTCGTTTCGGTTGGAAAGTCGGCTGGCAGTATTAGCTACCCGAAAACTAGTACCTACAACCTACAATCGCCAATTCTTGGGATTTTGTTTTTGTACCGGGACGAATAGGGACTATATGTACAGCTTGTCTGTCAAATCGGTGCAATATGCAGTGTGAAATAAATCTTGATAGGCATCCGCATGGCACATGCCGTATGGCGTAGTGAAAGGCGTTCCGCCCTAAATGTGGCGGTTTCGCTTTTTACTATTATTCCACTAAATACTGCACCATTATGAATTTGTACTGACTTGGAGAAAACTCGAAGTACTGAGCGATTGATTCGCTCGAACACTTAAGGCGCCAAACCCTTTGGCCTTCTCCATACAAACTCTGTGCAAGTTTTATTCGTCGGTTTTGGCACTCCCGCATATAATTTTTTTTTGCTTGTTAATATTGGATATACAAAGAATGTCAAGCAAAAAAATCAAAAATTTCAAAAAAAATTGAAATAAGATCCCAGGGACTGGTAGACAACGGGTTAAAACATGCTCAAAGATACAGGACTTTTGGGTCATAAACACTTGCAAAAACAAATGTCGTCCCTCCTGTGGTCAATAGTTAACGGTTTATATGTGCATATAAGTTAATGTTTTTATCACTTAGATTAATAGAATTGGAGACACTGGTTTATATGGGTTACTAAGTCCAATCCAAAATTACGCTTTGTAGCCCTTAACTTTTGATGTGTCCAAAGGAAAGACGCGATACTAAATCTGTTTAATGACCTTACCACTAGTAGCCGAGCGATAAGACTCGTACCACTGGGATCTTCAGCAAAAATATGTCCGAAATATCATTTAGGATTGAACACTGGCTTTTCTGTGAAAGAAAACATTGTGAGGAATCCGGTAGCAAACAATGAATATATTTGTTGAGATGGGAATCTATTGAAATGGCATAATTTGCGACGTATATGCTCAATTGCTTACCCTGACTACCCCGAGACAGTTCTAATGACACTTAATAACAATGAAGATTATCCTAAACACTGACAATCATACGCCACCTGCATACAGGCCAGTTTTTCCAGTTACGCGACCCACAACGCAACAATTAGTAGAAATGTGACAATTAAGGCAGCCACCGCCTGTCATGACAGTTAGCTGCTAATCAGTGACGTTAACTCGATTAACGTGCGGTATCTAGACTAGAAAGCTGATAACAGACAAACCGTATTACGACAAAGTTAACTGAGCGGACAATAATGTAGAAAGGGTATGTTTTTAATTGTCTTTAAATCAAAAATGGATGACGAACACGTTATTTATCGACATAAAAGGCTTGTGTCCAGTTAGTGGGCCGAGTCGAATATAAGGTTAATTTAGATGAAACGGTTAAGACTATTCTTTCAACAGTGAAGTTATCTTGAAATCATTTCAGTTGAACGAAATGCACCAAAGCGATTCCTTCCAAAAGCTAGTACTTTACCGTTCGAACAATAAGGTTCAAATTCCAATAACATTTTAATAGAAATACGTTCAACAAAAAGAATTTCAACCATACCTTCTCACTCAATTAAAATTCAGATGGCATTCCCTCCTGCAAAGAAGTCGGACTATGAACTCCTTTTGGAAGTGAACGAGGTTATACCTAATACGCAAATAATTCAAATTTATAGTTATTATCATGATTATCACTCTTACGGCTCATGAAAACCATCAATAAATTAGACTAATTGTTCTCTAAACGCCAAGAAACAATAGATCGCTACGCTCAATAACGGCATAATGACTACGCGCCTTCGCCTTTTGAAAAACAAATTACACGTCAATTTGACAGTTAGCCATCTTAAAAAGATTTACACATTTACCATGCTGCCAAAAACAGTCATGTACCAAAGAATGCGCACAGTTTTGATACTTAGTTTGTAGAAAATAAAGTTTAGTATAGATTTTGGGGATGTATTGTTAATTTTGCAGTGATTGTTGAGCATGAAGGTGAAAGTTTGATACGGTGGTGGCGCCAGAGGCAGAACGGCCTAAGTTGTGTTTGGGCACTTTCGTGCGGCCTTGTGGATTAAAATACCAGAACAGACGACCTTATTATGGAAACGTCCGTTTTGCTGTAATTCTGTACGTGCTGTATCAGGGGTAATCTCGAACAGAGGAACAATGTAGGTACTGAGTCTGAAAGAAGTATTGACAAAAATATACCGCGCTTACGCCGCGCCTGATTGGAGTAAGGCACTGTGTTGTGGGGGAAAATACCACCACATTTCAGTTTGTTTCGCATGATTGTTATGACACGTGTTGTCCACATTTTTGCGGAAAATTTTTTTTTTAACGAATGCCTTACGTGATTGGCCTTAGTCTCATCTGATGGAAAGCGATGCCAAGGCCTGTCTTAGGTAGTTCGCTGGTTCAGTAAAAGTAAAATTTGTTTAGACATATGAAATGCCGGTCCCTCATTTTTAACACAGCTCATCTTTGGGACTCTAAAATTGGGAGCTATGGCGACCTTACCTTGCATAACACCATACCTAAAGAGGAATAGTGGTGTTATTATGGCTGCGGTATTCTGTAAGTCAGTCGGGGTTCAATTGTGATCGGAAGCGTATAACAAAAATATACTTCTTATTATAATCCGTTTTATATTCATAGACTATCGTATACAACCATGTATAGAGTAAATAATAACCTGTAAAAAGTGGAAGTGCAATTAGTTTTCCAGCGATGCGCAACGCGAACGGAAAAAGTTAATCACTGCGATGCGTCCGCGCAGCGTGTTCGATGCATTTGCAATTTAGCGGCCGTACTTAGTATCCATGAAAATTATAATCCAACTTTTCAGTTTTTTATCCTTCTGTATCAAAAGAGAGTAATATTTTTGAAATGGATATTTTTGCATAATTATCATTTATTTATAAAGTGTCATTCAATGGAACTTGCTATGTAAACAAAAGACGTAACTTTGATTTGTCACTGTTTCTCCTTGAATTTTCACACCACCATTAAAACCATACACTATTGAAACGGTCGTTACCGTAAAATACAAAAGCCATCGTAAAATTTGTAACTGTGTCTAGGATATTTCATTAAAAGTTTGAAATGGTTTCATAAGTTAGGTTATTTTTTCAATATTGCGGTTTGTTTACATTGTTAGCAAGTTTTTAGTACTGTCGGTTAGAGCTCGAACGAGCCTTGAAAACTCGAACCGTTGAAGCTAAGTAGTCTATTGTCATATTCATAGACTCGCTTTATAGCCATCTCAAGCAAAAATCTCCTTTAATTCCACCAAGTCACCCTTATTTTTCACCCTAGTTGGGCTGTTTCTTGTAAGATGCTCTTGAAAGTCTTGAAACTCTGTATCTTGTACACTACAGATTTGGGAGCAACTCAACTCAACTGTGTTGAGAGCGAGGGACCTAAATTGGTCCCTTCTGCTGTCATCACAGTGAATCTTCAAATTTTATAAAGGGTCGGCAATGCCCACGTGACTCATCCGGAGTTGCGAGCGTCTATAGGCTGCGGTTTCCGCTTGCCATCAGGTGAACCGTACGCTTGTTTCCCACCGTCGTTTTACGAAAAAAGTAAAATTATAACTAAATGAATTGGCTGTGTCTATCTAAATGAGCATAACCGAATGCATATTCTCACTTTCCACTCAATTTTCTCACTTTCCACTCAATCCCTCAAAGGTTAGCTGGAAGAGATCCCTCATAGGGATAAGTTAGCCTTTGTACTTTAATCTTATGTGACATGTATATTGTTTTAACCTGTTTTGTGTACAATAAAGTGCTTACATACATACATACATATTACAATGCTAGTCACATCTTTTATAATAGCATAACACGTCTGTACGTGATAATCGTGGGTGTTTATTAATCACACATATTAGTGCGTCGTGACCCTTCAACTCAAAAGGGCTTAACATCACGTCTATTTAAACAAACTTAGTATATTTTGATTGATAAATTATGTTGCAAGTAGTGAGACAATTGGTTGCAACATGTGACATCTGTGCGGGCAAAGTTATGAGCGATTGAACTGCTATCAATTTTGTCGCATCGACACCAAATCTATTTATGTACCTACACTGTTCTGTGTAACATTTATGTACATACTGAAAATGACTGAATAACTGAATAACACAGAACAAGCGAAATTGCATGCGATTTTCATTACATTGCAGCGTTTGAACGATCTCCTCCCATTTCAGTAGCGATCAGTCCCGCAATGTAATGAAAATTGCAGGTAAGTTCTTACACCGTGTAAAGTTTTGTGTAAACTGAGTTACAATACAATAGCTTTGGAGCGAACCTCCACTGGCAAATAAAATGACTCCGGGGCGCTAGTTTTACGAAAACAACTAGATACCATCTGACCTTCCAACCCAGAGGGGAAACTAAGACCTTATTGGGCCACCCGGAGGAGTACAGATGAGGTTAGAGGGGTTACAAGATGTGTGTGTGTGTAAAAGCCACCTGCTGGGCTAGGACAACTTGAATCTTGAATAGGAAAGAAGAAGCTAGCTAGGTAGTTTGTTTTAAAAAAAATTGCTTCGGAGAGTTTTTTTACGTCTGTACTAGATTTATTTTCCGACCCGGTGCCAGTTTATTGACATTGAGGTTCATGAGATATGCCTAAATTGAAGAATAATTCGACGCTTTCGCTATTCCCGCGAACCTCTCCTAATCTACCCTCTGCGTCCTGCCGTGCGCATGAGTTGTCTTCGTGACGGCCGCCGGCGTCACGACTGCACTTTTACTTTCGCACTATTTCCATCATTTTATATTAACCGAATCGGTTAGACAATAATAGAAATAAAGAAAGTGTTTGTGTGCGAAATGCTTTTTTAATATTTTGAATAGCTATCAACTTTCCCATAACTAGTTCGATTTGGATAGAGTTTCAACAAAAAGCCCAAATTGAAAATCGATTTTCGATAAATTGATCAGAATATATATAATGTAATCTAAACTTTATTGATAAACGTTAAACGTGCCGCTTCCGGGACAAAATGCTCATGTCATGATCAACGCCCGGCTAAGGGATCGTCCTAATAGAACGCGATTACGCGATGATCGCGCAATCACGCGAGTGAAATTCGCGAATATATTGAACTCGATTAGGTGTCCTAAAGGGATCGTCCTAAAATAAACGCGACTACGCGATTATCGCGCGCACTCGCGACTTTTACTAGTAAATATTCTAAGTAAAAGTCGCGCGTTCGAGCGATCATCGCGTAGTCGCGCACCAATTAGGACGATCCCTAAAGGTTGGAAACATGACGAGCGATATTAGACTTTAAAGACGTAGACACGTCGTCGTCTAGTTAGGGTCTCATTTAGGTGCCGTCAGCCGTCACCTAGTGCGTGTTTATATAACCTAGTTCAACGATTCTGTCACTGTCCGGCGGTGTCAGCCGCAAGGCTTAGCCGAAGTGGCAAGAGGAAGAGAAACATGCCTCGGCTGCTCCAAATATGAGTGAAACACGTTTTTTTAAATACTTCGACGGTGGCCAACAAGCGTACGGCCCACCTGATGGTAAGCGGACCCCGCAGCCTGTAGACGCTCGCAACTCCAAACAAAACGTTGCCGTCCCTTTATAAAAACCGGCATTTTCTGCAATCTCTGCATTCTGTAATCCGGCAATCTCTGCCTTTCTGTCTTATTAAACTTAAGTTTTTACACTAAACTTAATATCTTCTTTGAAAGACAATACACAGACAGTGTTCTAATATTTTGATTGTTCTAAAACTGTTTTTGTTTGGGTGTTATGTTTAACATACGGTGTTACCATCTGTGGGGTGCGTGACGTAAATCCTTCGACAAGTTTGACGTTGATGATCAATTCGACTAAACTAAAATATAACAACTTATTCTTCCATAATAGGTACACACTCTAAGAAACCTCATAGTTAACTGAACTGAACTTAGGTAGACCCTATCTCGTTGCAATAAAGTTCACAAATGACCAGTTAACTTTGATTCTAATAGTACGTGTCCCACAGACACGTGTCCTTTACATTACACGGCTTCCGATTCTTCCGCGCCGAACACGTGTGTCCGGTGCATTGTGCCTTGTGCCCACGCCTCCGGTAACTTGGGGTGCGGGCGCGGGAGCCAGTCGAGTAGATTTGATTAACGCTGGGTATTACCACTTTTAAGTTTTTTAAAACCATCTGAGATGAGAGTAGAATATATAGTGTCACAAATTTAAAAAAAAAAGTGTTACATAAGGATTTCGTCTAGTCAAAATCATAGTCAGTTACAAGACCTGCAAACAATCGCAAAGTTACCCCTTTTTGGAATGTTTTTTTCAATACTACGGCATATATTACTTACTGATATTTTACATTTCATTTTTTTAGTCAATTAAAGACCCTAAATAGTTATAGACAAATTGGTAGGGTTTGCTTTGATAAAATGATTGGTTTAATGACCATGTTTAAATGTTTTCGAAAACTACGCGCAGAGCTCTCGTAGAGATCGGGATGGTAATATGTAATTGCAAACTCACGCGTGTTAGAGCGGGACATTTGCAATGGGGATACTCCCCTTAATTGAGCGTGAATACCAGCTTGTAGAATAGTATGCTAGTACCACCTTCCTAGCGTTTTGCGTGTGTTCTGCTGTCCAATTTGACACTTAATTCCAAGATTTGGCGTAGGGGTAGGAACTAGGTTTACAAAAGTGAGTGAAGTCTGACCTTTAAAATCAGAGAGAAAACTAGCGCTTGTTGGTAATTGCGGTTTACTCAGGATGTTAATAAAGATACCTATAGATCTATCTTCTTCGTCCTTCCCTCCTTCCCTTTTCCACCCTCGTGGGGTCGGGTCTTATTGTCAGTTTGCGCTAGAGTGATCGTTTCTGGGTTATTGTCTGCTGATCAATGTCCAGGTTCTTCAGGTCTTTTCCAATATTGGACCACCATGAGTATTTTTGGAACAAATATAAAATCTTCATTGTCCTTGGCCGAAAACCCGGTGTTAAATATGAAATAATATTTGGTAGGTACATAAGACAATACCCAAAACAGTATCTTAGTAGGTATCGTTATAAAAAATATTGTATCTCAAATCAACACCATTTGAATCTGTCTTGGGAAATTTACGTTAACTACTTTTTTCCTTGCTCTCCTTTGGCCTCTTCGTCCCCAAGAAGCCCAACTTTGCACCACAAAAAATACGGTTGCTAAAAAGTCGATTAAACCATTTTCAAGTATCGTAACACTGTCATAATATCAATACATTTATAGTGTAAAAAATAATACTTGCATAGTACGAAAGACGAATCCACAGATTAGATTACGGTTACTACGGGCGAAACAAGATACTTGGATAGTATTCAGGACTTAGAGACAACTCTCTTAAACCAGTAAAATATTGGTACATACATAATAATTTGAGACATGGCTCCCAGGAAGACCAGCGCTGGCTTGTGAGAGTTGTGAGTCACCATTATGATGAGGCGGGACTGCGGGACTATGTTATCAGGATACAGTGTATAAACCTAGTTTTAAGATTTTATATTTTAATACTCGTAGATTGTATACTATCTTGTTTTGTATAATACCTTGTTTTAATGTGTATAGTGTCACGAATAAATTATTTTATTCTTCTAATCGGATTAAAATAAGAGTGACAAAGAGATACCGGTTATGTTAGTAAGTAACCATCTCGGGATCAAGTTATATTAGGTACGAGGTTAGAGATAAGTCGAGATGACTTGTGAGTCGCATGGCAGACCGAATTACAATCGATGCCTATTGCATGAGGTTCTGCTGTATAATGTTGCGATATTGTGAAATTTCTTGAATATTGTATCAAATAATTAAATATTGTGTTAGAATACATATATCAAATCCAGTTTCATATAATTTCTGACTAAAAAAATTTTCACCGTCATCAACTACTCGTTGAGAAGACGGTTCCAATGAGGCCAAACACAACCTGCTTGTTTTGTGTATGTAGTTTAAGAATTGCTATGGCTACCTTCTGTCTCCATCATCAGATCAGATCGGTGGTAACAAAATTGGCACCGAACTTACATAAGTATGCCAAATTTCAGTTCAATCGGATACCATCAAACGGCTGAAAGAAGGATTGCAAAGTTTTGAGAACAATTAACTTACCGACTTATTTGGGTCATGAACACTTGAAAAAATAAAAGTAGTCCCTCCTGTGCTCAATATTTAATGGCCTGTGTGAATGTAAGTGCTTTTATCACATGGATTTATAGTAACGGAGACGACACTGTTTGTGTTTATGCGGGTTACTAGACCAATCCAAAATAAAGCTTTGTAGTCCTTAACTTTTGATATGCCCACGGGAAAGACGCGAACCTAAATCTGTTAAGTATGACCCATTATGAACAGTGCATGTTCAAATTCAAATTCAAAATTATTTATTTACCGAAAATAGCAAAGACCATACAAGTAGATACAATGACACCCACACTAGGCAAGCCTGTGTCGTGGGTTTCAGGCTCAATGATAATAAATTTCAGTATGATGCGGCTTAAAATTATAACTTATCTTACAGCTTCAAAAACTTAGGTAAAACAAGGTTTAAATCAAAGCTTGTTTAAATTAACTCTTCTATTTCTAGTACACATATATTATTTAACGTGTGCGTTTATACGTATGGCTACAGTTTGCTCTTGCCAAAAGTGCCACAATGACGTCATTTCGCGAGGTGCACAGATATTGTGATTGTGACCGGGTCAAACTGTCGATGATTACGACTGGTCAACGGAGCGTGGGAGCGAATATTAGGCGACACATGTATGTGAACAATGACATCGTAGAAAGCTGAATCTGCGCCATATTTGTCGCCCTACCTAACGCGTCTGTGCGACATAACGGATCATTCGGGCACTACTAAACAAATTATAAAAAAAACTTCATCAGGAAGTGCAGCGTTTTAACTATAAACTAACACTAGCTATAAGATAATTTATTATTAATTAATTGATTACTAACAACTATTGTATTGTCATATGATATGAGTCTGTGATACTCGAAATAAATGAATAATAATAATAATAATAATATGCACCTAGGACTGCCGGGGGTGTTCCTGCCTGGCAAGTACGTATTGAGCGGCGTATCAATTCGTTTAGGACTCTCATTGCAAAGCTGATCTGCTTCAGGGGGGGCAATAACCGCCCTCGAGTCATGCGTTTTGTGAACCAGGCCTTCGCGGGGACTGGTGTCAGGCCCCATGACTACATGACCTGTGTCACGGAACGCATTGACTTTCTGAAGCAGAAAGTCTATGCATGGGCAAGCCGTATTCGCCGCTATAGGGAGCGTGTGGACCGATACCAACAGAATCGCCTTTTCCAGAGTGACCAAAGGAAGGTATACCGGAAGTGGGAGGAAACCGACCAGCGTGTGTGCGACGGACAGCGACCGGATGCTACTGCCATGGCTAACTTTTGGCGTAGTATCTGGTCGGTTCCTGTCGAACACACCGAGGGCGACTGGATCGATGTTGTCGAGCGTGAGTGTGAATCCATCGAACCCATGGGGCCAGTGACCATCAGCCCCGAAGACGTAAGTTGCGCCATCCGTACGGCCCCGAACTGGAAAAGTCCGGGTCCGGACGGATTGCACAACTTTTGGCTGAAGTGGGTTCGGTGCTCACACGAACGCTTGGCAGCGCAGTTCCAGCAAGCCCTCGAGCTCGGTTCCCTGCCACCTTCCTTAACAACAGGTGTAACCTCCCTGCTCTACAAGTCCGGTAGTACCACTGAAGCGAAGAACTACAGACCCATCACGTGCTTGCCTACGCTGTACAAGCTCCTTACATCCATTTTGAGAGCAAAAATTAACGCGCACATTGTTGCGAACAATATTTTGGCCCCAGCTCAAAATGGATGTAGGGTTGGGTCGCGTGGTACTAAAGAGCTCCTCCTCATAGACATGACCATTTGCCAACGAGTCCGGCGGAATAGAGGGACCCTCTCGGCCGCTTGGATTGACTATAAGAAGGCCTATGATTCGGTGCCCCATTCTTGGCTGAGGAGGATCTTAGAGCTGTATAAAGTTGATGAGTAGATAGCTGTAAGATCCTTCTTAAGTGCTTGCATGGGGCAGTGGATCACTGTCCTTCGTCAACCGGGTGGACGAGATGACTCTTCTGGGCCGCAGGGCTCTATCAGGATTGAGCGAGGTATCTTCCAGGGCGACAGTCTGAGTCCCCTATGGTTCTGCCTAGCTCTGAATCCGCTCAGCACTTTGCTGAAGGATTCAGGGCTAGGTTGTCAGCTCCGGAGAGAGGGTGAGGTCATTTCTCACCTGCTCTACATGGACGACCTTAAGCTTTTTGCTCCAAATACACGGGATCTGTTGACGCTACTGAAAACGACAGAAGCTTTCAGTAGCGCCATCAAAATGGAATTTGGAGTCGATAAGTGTGCGGTCATGCATGTACAGCGGGGGAAAGTTGTAAATTCTACAAATTTACAGCTCTCTGAGACAATGTCACTCAAATCTCTCTCCGAAGCAGAAACCTATAAATATCTTGGTATGTCACAGTCTTTTGGTATTGAGGGTGAGGACGTAAAGCGGGCGGTGAAGGAGCGTTTCTTCTGTCGCCTGACAAAAGTATATAATAGCTTTTTGTCGGGCGGCAACAAGGTGCGCGCCTTCAACGCCTGGGTGATGCCCTTACTCATATATTCCTTTGGCATACTAAGATGGACTCAGACCGAGCTGGACGCCCTGGACCGTAGGGTGCGTGTTCTGCTTACTGCGCACCGCATGCTACACCCGCGCTCGTCTGTTATGAGACTGTACATCCCGCGGAAGTGCGGAGGACGCGGCTTTTTAAACGCGAAAGACCTCCACAACCGCGAGGTGTGCAGTCTCAGGGATTATTTCCTAAACAGCGAGTGCGGGATGCACCGGGACGTAGTTGCAGTAGACGCATCTTACACCCCGCTCTTCATGGCAAAAGAGAACTGGCGCAGACTTAAAGTAATGAGTACCGAGGACCGCAAGGCCGTATGGAAGAGTAAGGAGCTACACGGGAGGTTCTGCAGGGCCCTTACGGGACCCGATGTAGACCTGCTCGCGTCGGTGAACTGGCTACGTTTCGGGGATCTCTTCGGGGAAACCGAAGGTTTTGTCTGTGCAATTGCGGACGAAGTTATCATGACGAACAACTACCGGAAGTATATCCTGAAGGACGGTACGGTCGACATTTGTCGGGCATGCCGCCGTCCCGGAGAGTCACTCAGGCATATCATTTCCGGTTGTGGTCATCTTGCGAACGGCGAGTACTTGCACAGACATAACCTTGTAGCCAGGATCATTCACCAGCAACTTGCTCTTCTATATGGTCTTGTGGACGTCGAAGTGCCGTACTATAAGTACACACCTGCGCCAGTTCTCGAAAATGGTCGTGCCACGCTCTATTGGGATCGATCTGTCATCACGGACAGGACTATTGTAGCCAATAAGCCTGATATCGTGCTGATAGATCGATCGAAACGCCAGGCAGTGCTCGTTGACATCACCATTCCCCATGACGAGAACCTCGTGAAGGCCGAGAAGGACAAACTCAGCAAGTACCTAGACTTGGCCCACGAGGTAACCGCCATGTGGGATGTTGATTCAACGACCATTGTCCCGATAGTCGTTTCTGCGAACGGTCTAATAGCGAAGAGTCTCGACCAACACCTCAAGAGACTCTCGCTAGATGGCTGGGTCAAGGGTCAGATTCAGAAGGCGGTACTCCTGGACACGGCGCGGATAGTCAGGAGGTTCCTCTCTCTGTCGCCCTGACCACCGGTAGCTTAGGCCCTGCCTCGCTGCCGGCGGCACTCTAGGCTAGGTTTTTATAACGTTTTTATGTTTTGTAAGTGTATTTTTATATTTTACTTTTTATAGAAATGTTATACAAACCTAGGCTAAGAAAAGAAATAAATAAAGAGAAATAATAATATAAAATGACCATAACCCCTATGACTGTATTGGTCCTATTTGCGTGTTAGTCTACTTACGAATTGGACAATGCATATTGACGATCTTCGTAATACGTATTGTGTTTTGCGGTAATGATATTGGTCCTTATGCGTTTGAAGGTTTTTTTTTAGGTACTTTATCTGAAAACGAAGTACCTCTTTCTCTCTCTCTCTCTGTGGTTCGAATTAGTCTCCCGCTTGGTTCGCGGTAGGTAGAGGGCATATATAGAGTGCCTACCGTAGGCTCTCTACATGTTTGGCATGATACCTACCCGAAGAGAGGCAGTTAGCCATTTATTTAATCGTAAGTATATAGTGCAAATTATTAAGTGAATGATAAATGATGAATATTTCAAGTGTCACTATATAATAGTGTCTATCGCTTAGGTACTTACTTATTATTTGATTGTCAAAGTCAAATGTATTGTATTCAGTCTTACGTAGACGTTCAATCGTGGGTGGTTAGTTAGTGTAATTCCATAAATCCGGAAAGTAGAAACCATACCGGTCACATCCCGCACTTGTAAGGAGTCTTTGATTGCTTTAAAATCCAAAAAGTGCTATCAACCAAGGATAAATATAAAGTTATGCTACTCTTGAAATTAGGCCAGTAAAGTAGGTACGTATACTATAAAATTAAATTCAGATTGACATTGCCAATATGAGTGCTACATCTTGAAACAAATTGACGTAGTCCCAAACAAAACAAAACTATTTAGTAAGAGTACTATGGGTAGGTACTAGGTGACGATTTATATACCAAATCAAAACTTATAGACAAGACTAAGAAACAAACATTATTTAAATGATGTTAGTGTACCGTCTTAGCGAGTTGTGACGTCATCGCAAGTTTGCAGCAATCCAATCGATATCGCTTGTCTGACCTTGCTGCTCAAGTCTTGACCCCAGTCAAGACATGCATATTATGTGACGTCGGGGTCTAAGTGAGGCACGTGACACGCGCTTCGTATATACCGTCATGTCATCAGTCGCGTGGTAAAACACATGACTGTGGACAAACCGGGCAATTGGTACTTCATCTGCACCTGAGCCCAGGCTCAGCTCGTTGCTCGTAGGTTTATTTAGGGCCACTTTAGCCAAGCTGGTGGTCAGGTTCGAATCCCGGTCAGGGCTTTTATTACAAGCCGTCCGCTACCGGTGACTGGGATCCCCGACCGGATAACTAAAGAATGTTTTGTTGCATTTTTTTCACTGGGAACTTTCATGTTTCACTTGTTCATGTGGAACTTTCACTTTTTTCATGTCTGAACCGATTTTGAACCCGTCCTCGGTTCAAAATCGGTTCAGATCAGATATGACGGAGTTATGGAGTAACAAACATTTAAAAAAAACCGAATTGGGAACCTCCACTTTTGAAATCATGAAGTCGGTTAAAAAATTGCATTCGTGCCTTACTGTCGTCAAGTACGATTTATACTATCGACGTCAAGGTTAACTGACCATAAGTAGGCCTTATATCGATCGCAATAAGGCTCACGGACGGTCAGTTAACTGTGTCTTCGATAGTATAACTGCGAGAGGGACGAAATGCTACGAGTATATGACCGACATACGAGTAGGAATAGCGATCAACTTAGCCTCTGGGGCCGATTTTTAAGTCTCGAACGTTCGACTTTTCACTCGAGATCTGTCAAAAAACTATGACGTTTTGACAGATGTCGAGTGAAAAGTCGAGCGTTCGCCACTCAAAAATCGGCCCACAGGTCTTCATTACACGGACACCTAGGAATTTACTATCGTGAGAACGGAACAAAGTTGGACAGCTATAATCGATTTATGAGTCAAATTGGCATTTTAACGCACATTGATGAGTGTGTTGTGCAAAGACTGACATTGTTTTCTTTTTTAATGCACATATTGCACATGTGCAACAATTAATGCTTTGCCATTGGGTAACTCGCCTGAATATAGGTATATGATATTTTCTCTATAATATTGTAGCTCATTACTCAATTGAAATATGGTTAGTACAATCGTCTATAAAAGTGCTACGTTTACGTGTAGCCACGAAGATGTTTGGAGAAACATCTGAGGGTTCGGAAAATCTTAAATTTGTCATTTTTAATACGCACTTTTTTGACTTATCTGTTTTATTAGTGTGATTTTGAGTTATCATTGTTTTCCCTACAACTTTGAGATTTTTTCAGAAAACTACTATATATATAGGTACCTAACCATAAACTTGATAAATGTAGGTACTTAATTTAAACTCTAAATAACTTAATGGGTGTACTGCATTTTGTATTGATTTCCCGTACAAAAAGTACCTATCCACTTTTGTAGACAATGTGTGGTGACCGAGTCTACCTAACCTATCATATAATGATCATAGCCATGCGGGTGCAAAAATATAGACCAGCTGCACACGACTTACTCAAAAACATGGCTCACCGAGAGAATTAGTTCGATACATATTTTTGCACATGGCTGTACCAAACGTATCATAATAAAATAACTCACAATGCGCACGCGTTTCGCAAACGCCTTCAATATGATATTGGTACATTAGAACAATTGTAAACAATAAGTAACGTCTCTATTACACAGAAGCTGGAACATCTTACCCAATTTATTATAAGTTATTGCAAACTTAATATGCTTTTGAAAACTTAATAATCTTGCATTTATTAGCTTTACAGGTTTTCTTTTGTTACTGGCCGAAAAGTAAGCAGTAGCTCTAGTATAAGTTTTTTCGAAACATTAACTAATTCGAACGCGTTTGCTTTTTGTCTCAAAATGTATGAAAGTGGTATGAAAACGTGAACAGCGCCTCTGGTGGTCACTAGTGGAAACTAAAACAGCGAGTATAACATTTGTTGCTAACCGATGAACGCGCGTATTTCAAACTCGGTGATAACGTTTTCATACATTTTGAGACAAAACGCAAACGCGTTCGAATTAGTTAATGTTTCGAAAAAACTTATACTAGAGCTACAGTGCGAATGTTGTGTTCGGTGATTCTAGTAATTAAGTGTAAAGTCACAAACTGAGTCGCCCTGAAGTGACAAATGGCATTTGACAGTTTCCATTAAAAAACGGGTGTGGAGTGAGGTGACAGCTGAGGAGTCGTTTTGTGAATAACAGGCCTGCATGTCTCTAGCTGTCAACACAAATTCGCGGGTAAATGAAGGGACGGCAACGCGCGATTCTTCTGCAGTCGCAAACGTCCATAGCCTACGGTGTTCTGTAGGTTCTGTAGGCAGTCCGTAAGCTTCTTGTAAAACAGTAATTTAACCCTTTGACCGCCAAAGCGAAAAGTGTCGTCGTGCCCAGTACGCCAAGCTCTGTTTTTTGGTGTAATATATGTCTAAACCAATAAAAACAAATTAAAACAGCTCATAAATGATTTTATTCATGATAAAAGTACACCTTCACTCCGACCTTTTAAGTGGTTGTTGGCGTGGTGGGCACGACGACACACAACCACTTTATAGGCACTTGGCGGTCAAAGGGTTAACAAATGTTCATATAACATTACATCTCCATTAGTTAGAGCAATGGCTTACTCAATTTCGCCATTACCGCGATTGTACGGCGAGACTAGCGTGGCCTGGTTACATTCACATAGTTCACAGTAATAGGGAAATGTTACTTTATAGTTAGGGCTTTATAGGACAACACCAATATTTTTTTCATTAAAGCATGAGCCTTGGCACACTTGATACTTAGGTGGACTAGAGTTGAAAACGCCCGGGAGACAAGGTCGGACGCGATGCTGGTGGGGAGGGGGAGGGGGGGAACTTTCGCTCCGGCCCTCGTTCTTTCAGTCCTCATATTATCTAATTTATAGAGACTAGGGCATGTTTGGTATCATTTTCGGATAAATTGAGGATGGCCGATCGTTTTCTGGGACATAAATAACATATTTTCATAGAAAAAAAAAGAAATACAGGCAAAAGTTTTAAAAAGTCAAGTAAAAAAAAAAACTTTCTGCACCGATTACGTGAAAATAAGTAAGAACTCGGGCATGAAAAAAATACATTTAAATAGCCACATTAATGTAGATTCTAAAAACATATCATTTGTTAGACCAATATAAAAAACAACTTAGTAAAAAAAAAGAAAACAGGTGACCCGTCAAAATTTTACTTCATATTCCTACCGACCCGCGTTCTTTCAGTCCTCATATTATCTTTTTTATAGAGAATAGGGCATGTTTGGTATCGTTTTCGGATAAATTGAGGATGACCAATCATTTTCTGGGACATAAATAACATATTTTAATAGAAAAAATATGAAATACAGGTAGAAGTTCTAAAAAGTAAAGTTAAAAAAAATCTGTCTGCAGCGATTACGTGAAAACAGGCAACAATTCGGGCATGAAAAAAATATGTTTAAATAGCCACATTTATGTAGATTCCAAAAATATGCCACTTGTAAGACCAATATAAAACACAACTTAGTAAAAAAAAAACTGACCCGTCAAAATTTTACTTCATAACAAAAACGTACGTAAAATGTAATGTGACTACTAGCCTAATTGTATATTTAGTAGTTTGTAGCTGTGTTTACGTTTGTTAGCATTTGAGTTACATTTTAAATTGCGAATAATCTAATCATTTGATCATTTCAATAGACTGGTTCAAAATAAAACTAACAAGTTTCAGATCTAATCCTACTCTTATTAATGTTACTCGTGATTAATAATCTTACTCGTGAAATACGTATATAATATTTATGTATAACATTTGTCGTCACAAGCACACAATTCTGTACACTTCCATTTTTGTTGGAGTCACCTGCATCTAGCAGCGCATTTCTTTTTGCATCTGCTCCTAATCATTTCCAGGCAGGCTTCGGCAGCTACTGGCAAGCTAGTCCATTATAGGTTCCCATCTGTGACTTACTTTCGTCCATCCCCAATCAGATGGACTGGGGATATTTTGGATCGGTAATATTTGACCCCATATATGAACTGCTTTCAAAACCGCCCGCAGGAAATGTTGGTGCAGTGCAGCATTAGTTGTTAGAATATGTTCTAACTGGCGATCTTTTTTTGTGAACAGCTGCTTACGGCAATCGTTTACTGTCGAAACGGAGCTGGATCTGAAACAAAAATCTTAAACATGCACAACCACCCTCTAAATGACTCATGGTTTTATGAAAAAAGTAAATATTACTTATCATACATGACGACAACAAACTTTTCAACAATCACCATTGCATCTTTAATTCTGCCATCGTAAGCTGCCAGGAAACCTCTGTGACATTAAGGAACGTATTCCAGGCTTCGAAAGCACTCTTTTTTCCTTTTCCGTTGAAAAAAGAAACAGTGTTACAACCTGTGAAGGAACAGGGGAGCACTTTTAGCTGTCGCAAGCAAACACCTGAGCTAGAGGTACTGTGTGGTACACATTGGTACTGGGAAAAACCAGCAGTACCTTTTCTGTCAAGAAATAGCTAACGCGCTCGGTAAAAAACAGTCATAATTGTGTACGTTATGACTGGTTACAATTATTCAAACATATTTTCTTTCACAGGGCCTCAAAAAACAAAAGTGCTCCCAGGCCTTCCATGCCTTCACAGGTTGTGACACAGTTTCTTTTTTCAACGGAAAAGGAAAAAGAGTGCTTGTAAGCCTGGATGCGTGGGAAACCTTCTGTGACATTAGGGATAATGTCACAGAAGGTTTCCTGGCAGCATACGGTGGCAGAATTAAAGATGCAATGGCGACTGTGGGAAAGTTTTTTGTTGTCATTTATGATAAGTAATATTTACTTTTTTTATAAAACCATCAGTCATTTAGAGGGTGGTTGTGCATATTTAAGATTTTTGTTTCAGATCCAGCTCAGTTTCAACGCAGCTGTTCACAAAAAAAGATCGCCAGTTAGAACATATTCCACTATCCAATGCTGCACTGCACCAACATTTCCTGCGGGCGGTTCTGCAAGCAGTTCATATATGGGGTCAAATGTTACCGATCCAAAATATCCCCAGTCCATCTGATTGGGGATGGACGAAAGTAAATCACAGATGGGAACCTATATGGACAAGATTGCCAGTAGCTGCCGAAGCCTGCTTGGAAATGATTCGGCGCAAATGCAAAAAAAAAATTGCGCTGCTAGATGCAGGTGTCTCCAACAAAAATTTAAGTACAGAAATGTGTGCTTGTGACGACAAATGTTATACATAAATATTATATACGTATTTCACGAGTACCATGAATAATAACGAGTAACATTAAGGATTAGATCTGTAACTTGTTAGTTTTATTTTGAACCAGTGACCAGTCTAATGAAATGATCAAACGGTTAGATTATTCACAATTTAAAGTGTAACTCACATGCTAATCAACGTAAACACTACTTAGTATACAATTATGCTATAGTTGTGTTACATTTTCAAAGAATTATAAAATTTGCTTTAGAGGTCCGTTTTTGTTATGAAGTAAAATTTTGACGGGTCACCTGTTTTCTTTTTTTTTACTAAGTTGTGTTTTATATTGGTCTAACAAGTGGCATATTTTTGGAATCTACATAAATGTGGCTATTTAAACATATTTTTTTTATGCCCGAATTGTTGCCTGTTTTCACGTAATCGCTGCAGACAGATTTTTTTTAACTTTACTTTTTAGAACTTCTAACTGTATTTCATATTTTTTCTATGAAAATATGTTATTTATGTCCCAGAAAATGATTGGTCATCCTCAATTTATCCGAAAACGATACCAAACATGCCCTAGTCTCTATAAAGAAGATAATATGAGTACTGAAAGAACGGGGGTCGGAACGAACATGAAGTAAAATTTTGACGGGTCACCTGTTTTCTTTTTTTTTACTAAGTTGTATTTTATATTGGTCTAACAAATGATATGTTTTTAGAATCTACATAAATGTGGCTATTTAAACGTATTTTTTTCATGCCAGAGTTGTTGCTTGTTTTCACGTAATCGGTACAGAAAGATTTTTTTTATTTTGACTTTTTAAAACTTTTGCCTGTATTTAATTTTTTTTCTATAAAAATACGTTATTTGTGTCCCAGAAAACGATCGGCCATCCTCAATTTATCCGAAAATGATACCAAGCATGCCCTAGTCTCTATAAATTAGATAATATGAGGACTGAAAGAACGCGGGCCGGAGCGAAAGTTCCCCCCCTCCCCCTCCCCACCAGCATCGCGTCCGACCTTGTCTCCCGGGCGTTTTCAACTCTAGTCCACCTAAGTATCAAGTGTGCCAAGGCTCATGCTTTAATGAAAAAAATATTGGTTCCCATACATTGATGTCCTATAAAGCCCTAACTATTACTGTTATTTTATTCAAATTGTGCATTTGCAATCGTTTGAAAATTACAATTGCCCGCGGGACAGTTTCAATCTTCCAACTTTCCCATTTCACTTCGGAGTTATAGCGTCATCACGGTTTCAGTTGATATATATGATGATGATGATGACGTCATCAAGACTAGCAAAAACTTCCGTGCCATTTTCGGTGATTTTTCATTACATTGCAGGATTTGATCGTATCACCTTACCTCGGTAGCCTGCGGCCCCGCAATGTAAAGACACTTGCATAGTCTCAAAATTCCAGATTACCAAATCATACAATGAGAAGGAAAGGAAAAATAAAATTCAATTCCTCTTTAAAATTTTAAATCCGGCGTAATGAATTAATGATGTATGCTCAGGAAATGCGTTCATGCGAGTTTCTCGGTAACATTTACTCTGTAGACAATCGATTACGCCATTATCATCTCCTATCGTATCGACAATCGATTATAAATATAATACTTAATAGAATCGTGTCCAAGTTACGTAAACGAGTTTCTGAAACGGAGCTGTCCGCGCGCAACTGTGTGCAATACTTATGGATCGTAATCTATCGATCGGGTTATTATTAAGTTTGATATTGTTATGAGATCTTTGTATTTCAAGAGCGTTTCAAACGTTGTCAGCAAGTAATTTTGTTACTTAGTAAGGCCGGGGACACACTGGGAGAATACAGATATTATTATCATTTCGAGTGAACGACATAAAGGTGTTGCCATAATATTGATGAGAAGGGCTTCAAAAAAATGTTTTTTAATTTTTTATTTATGGACTCGTAATATAGAGTTGTTCAAGCATTTTTTAATCTTCTGACAGCTCGCGTCACGTGCCGCCTAAAGCTCGAAACGCACTGACAGCGCTAGCGGGGCGGGGCGTCGCGGTGCGGAGGCGGTACCGGTTGTAATATTCGAACTAATATGAAAGGGTCCGCACAGAAAACCGGTCTGGAAAAAAGCGGTCTGTGCGGACCCTTTCATATTTGTTCGAACATTACAACCGGTACCGCCTCCGCACCGCGCCGCCACCGCTGTCTGTGCGTTTCCAGCTTAAGGCTGCGTTTCCACCAGAGATGTGCGAGGATGCATTTTCATACATTTGACACCTTGCAACGCGCCGAGCGAGGTGTCAAATATGAAAACACATCCTCGCACATCTCTGGTGGAAACGCATCCTTACGCTCCGCTTGTCCCTATCCCTGATGGCCTAAATTTCATCATTAACGAATCCGCAAAAAAAGAGGGTGTGGAAGAGATCGCAAGTATTTGACGATAATATATCCCTGTACAGTAGGTACTTCTATATAATCTCACAAACGCGGGTTGTATTGGTTATGTTGCCATAGTTTAAGTTGTGAACTCATGGCTCCTACGCTGAAGCACACATAGACAATGTTCATGTAGCTTAACACACAACCATGGGTCACCCGGGCTCGTGAGATAACATTACTCTACTAATATAACCAGTATTTGTTTGTCACAGTTATGTACCAGTATGACAAGTAATTTTCTCTCCCTATACACATTTTCACATATCCATTCGGCCTCTCAACCCGCATCCTCCGCTGACGAGGGTCGACTAAACTACTCGTCATCGCAATCTGCCTCGACTAACCTCACTTCCCTAGTGTGACTTGAGCCCTGGATTCGTAATTGTTTTCATTTACATACTAGAGCGAACGATTGCTCGCTCAGAACTGTTCAGAATAATAAGTGAAAACGCAGCTTAAGTTGGTATAACCTGGAGAGTAAGTAGAGACACTGGTTTATCTATCTTGAGATTTGAGATGTCGAGCGTTGTAATGTGACGGTGTGTCCAGTAAGATGGCCGTAGATAATAACGTTAGCTACTATACTATTTAATAACGTATAATAATATAACATTATGTATTTATCCGTTACTAACCGACTTCGATAGAAGCAAAGGGATACACAGTGCGTCTGTCATGTCATGTTGTCTGATTTTGTAATTCTCCAATCGAATTGGTCCCATAAATTTGGTGAATATCTGATGATAGGATATAGGATCTATGAGGAGTTGAACAACAATTGAACTCAAATGTGATTATTATAACTTCAAAAATATTAATCCGTCAGATCGGAGATCTTCAGGAAAATACATATAATTATTTTTTATTATTAGTTTGTTGTGGACCTTCTACGACCAGACATTGATCAATGATCTATTGTAGAAACCCTTAAAGTTCTTTGCTTATCCGTTGCCTCCAGAAATTTTCAGACTCCATGGGGCGCAATCTGTTGTATAGTATATCCTCTACTCTAGATGCATGATGTGCTTCTCTAGGTGGATCCTTTTGCACATACTTAAGTGTTCCACAGAAGCAGAGGACACATAGTAATAAGAATGTTATCGTTTTTTCGTTTTTTCGCCGAGAGACAACAGGTTTTCACTATAGAATCTCATCACAATTACCTCTACACATCACATGGTGTTACGTACCGTGACGCAACGATCATAAGATCATAACACGCATATTAATTGCGCGCGCGCGGTGAAAGTGCAGGAAACAATTGCTACCGGATTTGGAACGTGCCCTTTTGTAGCACTAGTTGAAAGGTTCTTGAGTTTTTGGGTGTATGTTACGTAATCTGGACAAGTTGGTAGTGGTTGGAAAGGGTGGTAAGCTTGTACTATTCGCTTTAGCTTAGTTGGTAGCAAGTTGGTAGTGATCCTGCCTACGAAGCTCGAGGTCCCGGGTTTAAATCCCGGTCAGGGTATTTATTTGTGTGATGAGCACGAATATTTGTTCTTGAGTCTTGGATGATTTCTATGTATTTAATTATATATCTATTTATATATCGTCTGCAGTCGGCGTCGTCGTGCAGGGTAGTGGGTATTCTCTCCCCGTATTACGGAAGGGCAAGTCAAATGTATTTCCTCTGCGTCGAATTAAAAAGTTTTTTTACATCGTCGGCGGCAAAGCATTGCCTGATGATATGCAGATACCTTAGAGTATGAGCGCTTGCGAGACTGCAGTAAAACCTGAAGTGTAGGCAAAATAGGTGTGCCTCGGATAGGATCTTAGTTCCAGAGAGGTTTTTTGAAAAATGCATTTAGGAATGGAATCATTACTAGTTATAAATATGATCCATGGGATTTTCACACACACTATCAATGACACACTTTGATCTTCACAGTTTAAAGGGCATTTCTCAGACCGTTTCAACCGCCGTGACTTCGGTGGTCGTATTATTTACGATGTCCTTAGGTGTCAGTTGTCCATTATGAAAAGGATAATAGCCCTCCCGCCTGCCCTGCCATACTACAGCCTGATTTGATCTCCCGCTCTGCATGATGTCTTCAATAATACGACCACCGAAATCGCAGCGGTTGAAACGCTCTAATTGAGAAATGCCCTTAAATGTATAAATGTATGTATGTATGTATGTAATAACTTTATTGTACACAAAAAAAAACACAAAAAATACAAACAAATAAGGACATTTTGGTACAAAGGCGAACTTATCCCTAAAAGGGATCTCTTCCAGTTAACCTTTGAGCAATTGAGTGGAGACAGGAACCAGAAGATAGACAAACACGTGTACAAAGTCTATATATATATATATCTACAAACTACCTAATATACTACAAACTACCAAATACAATACATATAATAATCATATATATTTAATACATAATAATATATATACATATATATATCCATATAAATATAATGTAATAAATAATGTATCCAATTAAATCACGTGTCATTGGAGAGCCACAACTTTTTCAACTTCTCCCTGAATGATGCCACAGACTGGGACTGCCTAAGCGACAACGGTATACCGTTCCACAACTTGACGGCTCGCACCGTGAAAGACCTCGAATAGGTGCGCGTCTTATTAGAGGGTATAGCCAGTGTGAGGTTAGCACTCGACCTCAAGCGGTGACCGCTGCCAACAGCCATAAACGTAAATCTTTCAGTCAGGTAAGGGGGGGAAGTAGGACTGAAGAGAGCGTTAAAAAGTAGCGACAGGATGTGCACATCTCTGCGCCGACGGATCGGTAGCCAGCCGAGCTGTGTGCGGAAATCAGAGATGTGGTCGTATTTACGCAGGCCAAATATGTACCTTATACAGACATTTTGTAATCTCTCAAGCCTACCCAGCAGTTCCTCATTGACATCTAGAAAAGCAATGTCACCATAGTCCAAAAGGGGAATTAAGAGGGATTGAGCGAGGGTCACCTTAGTTTGCAAGGGAAGGAAATTTTGAAGTCGCCTTAGGGAGTGGAGGGAGGCAAACATTTTTCGACCAACTTCGGCGACGTGGGGAGCCCAGGAGAGCGTCTGGTCCATAGTGATACCCAGATTCCGGACAGTGGAGGTGAGAGGGATACTAATCCCATCAAAAGTGACGTCAGGGTACACCATATCCGAGAGCTTGCTTACAAAGTAAGGGCTACCAATGGCAATCGCTTGCGATTTTTTAGCATTTACTTTAAGACCGTAGTTAGACGCCCAACACCGAATAGATTCCAAATCGCTATTAATCTTATTAACTAGAGACGGAAACTCATCAATACCAGCCGCTGCATAGATCTGCAGGTCATCTGCATAAAGATGATAAGATGAGCTCAGTGATTCAGTGATACCATTTATAAATATCGAAAACAGGAGCGGAGAAAGCACCCCTCCCTGAGGGACACCAGCGGAGAGTTCGCACCACTCGGACATCTTGTCATCGACCCTAACACGCTGGCGTCTGCCAAAGAGGTAGTTACGAAACCATGAGAGACAATTTTGAGAGACATTGAGTGATTGAAGCAAGCCCAGAAGTATATCAAAGTCCACTGTATTAAAGGCGCTACTGAAGTCGAGGAGAACCAAGACTGTGAGCTCCTGACGTTCGATATTAAGGCGAATGTCATCGGTGACCTTCACCAAAGCGGTGACGGTACTATGCCCGGGGCGGAATCCAGATTGGAAAGGGTTGAGCAAAGAATGCCTATTGAGATGGGAAAGGAGGCGGCGATTGACATAATGCTCAATAACTTTCGATAGTATTGGTAGGATGGATATGGGACGATATTCAGAAAACAGTAAAGGACTTGAGGTTTTGGGGAGAGGTATTACCTGGGCATTTTTCCACAAGGACGGAAAAGTGCCTGAGGATAGGGAAAAGTTAAGGATATCAGAAAGGATGGGAGCAATGAAATCCGCCACGAGCATAAGCATATCCACGCCAAGGTTATCTTCACCAACGGCCTTCGTCCTAATAGACTTAAGGATAGCAAGTGTCTCTTGCGGTGAAATGTCACAAAAGTCAAACGGGGGAACGTTGGGATGTGAGGTGTTGGCAAGAGAACATAAGGTTAATTGTTTGATAGAAGGATTAAGAGTAACCGGCGAGGAACTGAAATGGATATTGATAGCGTCTAAGTCAAGAACACTAGAAGGATTTTGCTGAGATTTGCCCACCCCAAGCGATTTCAAGAATTTCCACAGCTTGGCAGGAGGACATTCCTCGATAGAGTTGTGGATATAGCGACGTCTAGCGTTCCTGCAGGTCTTATTGCAGCGACTACGTAATGAAATGTATTTCCGGTGGTTTATATCCGATGGGTCACGACGCAAGCTAACACGGGCCCTATCACGTCTTGCCATGAGCGCCTTAATTTCAGGTGTGAGCCACGGAGCAGGATAGTGCTTAACACGCATCGGTCTTAACGGCGCATGCTTATCAAAGATCGCAAGCAATATGTCATTGAAAGCCCCTACCTTCCGATCTATATCCACAAGGTTGTCAATACAACGCCAATCGACACAAGAGATGTCTGCGTGAAGCGCCTGCAGATCTATGTCCCTCAGATTCCTACGCATGATAATTTTGTGCTTTTTTTTTGGAGGACGAATATTAAAAGATGCATAGATTAGGTCATGGTTTGAAAATCCAGCAGCGTTAAACTGACCATGGGATGAGACTAAGTCTGGGGAAGAGGTTAAAATAATATCTAAAAGCGAAGGGGGACCGTTATGCGGAAAATGGGTAGCATTAAGAGGTAGAATACTTAGATTCAGAGAAGAAGCAAGAGATTGGAGTTTAGAAGTTCGATGGTCGTTTTTGAGCAAGCAGGTGTTAAAGTCGCCCATTATAACGCTATGGTCAAACTGTGGAGTCAAGTCAGCTAGAGTACTATGAAGGCTATCAAAATAATTAATATGAGACGACGGGCTATAAAAAACGCCAAGAAGTATTTTGGTATGGTGCAGAGTGACATTAAGAAAAAGATACTCAGGAGAGTTCGAGTAGACTGTTGGTGACTGAGAGACTACCTGGCAAGCAAGGTTACTTTTGACATAGATTGCAACACCGCCTCCACGGATGGTTCCCGATCCGCCATTGTTAGTGCCGGTCCTGTCGTTACGAAACAAACAGTAGCCTGGTAAAGGATAATGTGTCGATGGAAGAGAAGGTTTAAGCCATGACTCGGAAACAAGAATCGCGTGTATGTTATTAGCGGAGCCGAAAGTGTTAAGAAGTTCATGATAGTGCCCCGGGATACTCTGCGCGTTAATATGAACGATATTAAATTTCTTTACGGCTGGATTAAAAGTGGCATGCAACCTGTCACCCAGGTCAGGCATATCTGAAGCATCACTCAAGGAATCGTAAAAAGTTGATGAAGATAGAGAGAAGAATTCGCTGTCTATACTGGCATTAAATACGTCTGACATGTGAGTATAATTGGATAATATTTAAGTATATAATATATATAAAATATAAAAATATTTGTAAATTAATTTAAAAAAAAAAATACCTACAAATTTAAAACTATAAACGAAGCACCTCAGTTGCTCGCCAGCAGCTGGTATACAACCACAAAACAATGAAAATGTTAAGTACAATAGAAACAAACAAAAACAGAACTAGAAAAAAAAAAAAAAAAAAAAGATAAAGTAAGTTAAGCGGAAAAATACTCCACATAAATGCAATAACAAAACGCAACGTCAAAAACATGAAGTGACAGTGACAAGTTGACAACTGTTATGTTAGTTTTCCGAATACCGCTAATTAGATTTAGGAAACACAATACTAAATAGGTAATGAGACGATTCACTAACATAAACATAGCTTGTTAACACAAAACACTCAGCCACAGTTACTTCTTCGCGAACCGGCCGTTGTCTGAGCGAAGAGGCTTGGGTCGACTCGTCTGCGCGGGCGGCGGCGCAACCTTAGGTCTTGTTGCAGGCGCCGCTGACCCTGCATTCGCTCCCACGTTCTCCGCATCAGCCTTCGACGCAGGCAAAGCATGCAGCTCGGCAAGCGTCGTCACTTTCCGGCGCACTCCGTCGTGACACTGGACCACAATGCGGCCGTCGCTGGTCCAGCTACCCTTAACACCGTACTCCTTGCGGGCCTCCAGGAAAACGGCATGTCTAGTGCTAGTGAGAAACTCGGAAATAGTTCTTCCTGAGCCTTTGAGCAGCTTCTTCGCGGCCCAAACTGCATCCCGGGTCCTCTGGCAGGCGAACTTCAGAAGAATCGGCCGAGGCTTCGAATCCGCACGTGCCCTACCAAGACGGTGACAGGCCAGGAAGGACTGTGACGACACATCTTCAATCCTCAGGCTCTGTTGGAGGATATCTGTGGCTATGGTTGAAGTATCTTCATTAACGGCCTCCGGAAGGCCATGCAGTAGCAGGATGTTGCATCGGGATCGGGTCTCCATCTCCTCAAGGGACCTTTGCACCAAACCCATCTGCAACTGAAGGCTCTCCACTGCGCTCCAGATTAAGTTTTTGAAATCTGTGTACTCACTTGTGATAGAGCCAGCGCCGGCCTCTTGGGTGGCCATAGAGCTCTCAAATGTAGCCATTCTTGAGGAGAATATGTCCTTCATTTCATCAATGCTCTTCTGCAGCTGTGCTAAGTGGTCCATTTCTATAGTGACTTGCAATCTTGCGACCTTTGGACTCTATGTGGTTGTGCCAAAGTATTTCAGAAAAAAGTGGTGATAACAGCTGGTGGTGGCAGTGAGGTGTTAAATATCACATGTAAGTGAAAATATTTGTTTAAATTGTAAAAAAAACTAATAATTAACATTAAAATAATAGCTCTACCAAAATATGTCGTGTGATTTGTTTGCCTACCCACCGCAGAAAAAGCTATAAATGTAGAACAAAGAACACAGTTTACAATTAAATGGAGAAACAACTTGTACTTACATCTTATGTGCTAAATTTGATAGGACACCCACTCAGCATGTTGTCACGGAAACCGTGACGCTGATTTTCAGTGAGAGATATACAGCCTTGGCCAAAAGTGTTGAGCACTCACACGTTTTCCATATAAAAGTAAAACTTTCAATCAAGCATTTCATATCCTTTCTAGCTACTTTCGTTGACGTTAAAGATAATTGCACGGATAAAAATGCAATTTGTCCCTTTATTGCAAACCCGTCTATTTTTAGTCTTCAGTTAGCAATAGCTACTTCGAAAGGATATTATCTAAAGTTCTCTAGATGTTCTTTAGTATATACCTTTTCATATTTTACGTCAATGTGCATTTTTGTAATTAAAAAATAATAGTTTTTTTATAAGTTACAAAGGAAAATAAGGGGTGCTCAACACTTTTGGCCAAGGCTGTATGTGTTACGCGTGTTTGTCAAGCTAGCGATCAGAAGGACCGAAGGCACATATCAACTTGGAATGAGAAGTGTCATGTCATGAGATACGGATTACATTGCCCGCGTCCCGGCGCCGATCGCATTGTTTACGTAACGCTGGGAAACGGGCCCACTGCGCTGCAGTCGGTACGGCGGAACAGACGCGGACGTAGGCAGAATATTCTCATTTCAATTTGATATGTGCTGTGCATAGTAGTGAGCAAAGCAACCAACATAGCTTGGCATGCGTGGAAACATGCTAAACACATAATACACCTACTTAAAATTGGTGGTGTCTCATAGAATCCCATAGATAATATCTGTTCATGAAACTGGAGTGCACTGAGAGAAAAGACAACAAAAATAGAGTAATTATTACTAAAATAAAACTTAATCCGAGCACGAGAAATGTCTTCTAATAGCAACAAATTGACTTTTGTAAATTCTGTTTTTGATATTACTAAAATCTGACTGTTACTAAAATCATAACTTGGAATCACAAATGACTTTTCTAAAAATAGGCAATACAATTTGTTAAATATAGGGAACCTTAATAATAATTACAGTGATTTGTAATAATAACAAGTAATGAATTTTGTTTTATGCTACATTTACTAAAGCCCATTTGTTAAAATTAGATTTAGGATTACTTATGGCTGTTTGTAGAAATAGATGACTGTTATGAAAACCGTAATACTTCTGTAATTAATAGTAAAACTTCATTTTTTCCCCAATTACAAAACGGTTTTTTTATTCCTGGTAGTGATTTTTTTCTCAGTGTGTGTAGTTTAGTTGACTATAAATCGACCGTCTTAATGAGTCCTCTACCGTGAAGGGACAGGGGTATGAGGGGAGACGTCAAAAGATATCGGCCAGGTAGGGGGCGGCTGCCTCCCGCTACAATTCCGCCCTCTCAGGGATCGTCCTAATACAACGCGATTACGCGACGATCGCGCGATCGCGCGAGTTAAATTCGCGAATATATTGAACTCGAATAGGTGTCCTTAAGGGATCGTCCTAAAACAAACGCGACTACGCGATTATCGCGCAAACTCGCGACTTTTACTAGTAAATATTCTAAGTAAAAGTCGATCGCGCGATCATCGCATAGTCGCGCACCTATTAAGGACGATACCTCATCCCTCAGAGGTTGAGGTCACCAAGAAGAAGAACAAGTACTTAGAAGTCTGCTTTGCATCTATCGTGTGTGTAAGGTGTAAGTAATGAACATACCTGCCATAACTCAGGTACTGCTATATTTGCAGATCATCAAACTCGCAGCGGATGATGAGAGGCGAGTGGCGACGCGCGGTGAGAGCCTCTGATGTGTAGTTTTCCAAGGCAGCTGAAACAAAAATGTGATCTTGAAAGATATCTGAAAGGACGCACTTTGACCATTAGAAATCTTATTTCCCCACAAACTTCATACTAACTAACTGAGCGTTTTAAACGTTTTATAAAAAGTTGCTCAATTCACTATCACTATCAGAAAAATACCGTATCGTATAAAAATCATTAGTGTGTCATTTTTTTTTGTTATTTACTTTAAATTCCTTTAATCAATTAATTAATGCAAAAATGCATTCTCTGTGCGTGAAAGCATTTCTGAAAAGGAAGACGGCTAAGAAGAAACGTGAAAACCGAATACTATAATTTTAAAACTGTTCTAGTAAACAATGCAAAAACGTCGATGGTTCAAACAAATCACATCCTAATCTGTCGTAGGTAATTTTTAAATAACATACGAAAATAGTAAAACCCAGATTTAGTAAATCCCAATGGCAAATCTCTAGCGTCAAAGTAACCAACAATACTGTAGTCAAAATGATTTTTTAAAAATTAAAAATGGGTTTGCTCCTAGCCAGGGGGCAAAGATGAGGCCGACGCCGAAGCGAGCTCAGAAAATGCCTATTCACTCGTAATAAACTGTTGTCTGTCGCGTAGGCAGAATACCCAACCGTTCTACATCAACTATCTCTGCCCGCTACGCAGCTCAGTTGCCCCCCAACAATGGAAGCGATAACACGCGCGCTCACCTGAAGTGTTGTGTACGTACGTGAACAGTGTTGTGTACGCGTACGTGAACGTGTTGTGTTGTGTTGTGAACATGGCAAATCTTACGCTGCAGTACTTGGATGAATTGTCGTATGTGTTGAACAGTAGGAGGCATTTGTCGCAGCAGACAAAGGCGTCTTCTGTTGGCGATCTTCTCAATGCTGACGAGGAGAGATATGCACCGGTATGGCAGCAGAATTAACTAAATGCTTAGGCTGGAAACAGTGCTCGACCGACGGTCAGCGCGTACCGTCGGTCGGGCGTAGCTATCGCTTAACGAAAGCATAGCGTTCAGAGCGATGCTCACCGTCAGCCGACCGACCATACGCGCTGACCGTCGGTAGTTTTTTTTTTTTTATACGACGACGGTGGCAAACAAGCGTACGGTCAACCTGATGGTAAGCGGACGCCGCAGCCTATAGACGCTCGCAACTCCAAAAGTGTCACGTGCGCGTTGCCGACCCTTTATAAAATTTGAGGATTCACTGTGTGCGGAGGTCGTGCTCTGTTTCCAGCCATAGACTTGCATAGATACCTATATCTACGCCGACCGACGGTCAGCGCTGACCGTCGGAGAGCACTGTTTCCAGCCTTAAGGCTGGATTTTGCCACTTTTGAGTTTCTTAAAACCACCTTTGGCATAGAATCCTGTCCTGTCCTGTTCGGTTAACACGTGTAGCTAGACTGTAAGTGTTAATTTAAGGAATCAATAAATAAAATAAAATAAATAAAAGAATATACTGTCTTAAATTAAAAAAAAAAGTGTTACATAAGGAACTTGTCTAGTCAAAATCGTAGTCAGTTACATGACTCGATAGAAAAAAATCGCAGTTACCCCTTTTTTGAAATGTTTTTTCAATATTACGGTTATATTATTCACTGATATTTTACATTTAATTTTTTTTCTCAATTTAAGACCCTAAATAGTTATATAGATAAATTCGTAGGGTTTGCTTTGATAAAATGATTGGTTTGGTTTAATGACCATGTTTAAATGTTTACGAAAACTACGCGCAGAGCTTCCGTAGAGAGCGGGATGGTTAATTGCAAACTCACGCGTGTTAGAGCGGGACATTTGCTATGGGGATACCTCCCCTTAAGCGTTTTATCAAGTTATCACTTATCAGTTCAATACGGCCTAGGATAAATTGCCTATTGTTGGCCACCCCCCAATAACTGGCCACTTCGCATTTTTTTTTAATTCAACGACGTTGGCAAATAAGCGTACAGTCCACCTGATGGTAAGCGGACACCGCAGCCTATAGACGCCCGCAACTCCAGAGGAGTCACGTGCGCGTTGCCGACCCTTTATAAAATTTGAGGAGTCATTGTGTTGACAGAAGAATGGACAAATTTAACTCTAGAGGACTACCTGCGCGTTGCCGACCCATTCAATTCTTTGGACTCCGTATTGACAGGAATCTGGAGACAACATCAGGCCTTATTAAAAATCGTAAGATAACAAAAAACTTAAACACCTTCCGAAAGAGCATTAAAATAAAATTGGAACGTGTCTCGCTTCTCGATCAATGGCATTGAACCGCTGCACTACCTATATCCGTTATTGGCGTCCAATAAGTTAAAGTAAAAAATAATATAGTGCGCGCCATCCACGAAGGCGCGCCCCTCCACAGCTCGCGCCGTACAACTGCGCACAGATTAGTATGAGATTCGCTGTGGCGGGCGCGTCGTCGTGGATGGCGCGCACTATAGCAAGTAACATTTTTTTTAACCTGACTGGCGTTATAGGCCATGTCCCTGTACCACAAAACTTTACAAGTCTACAATTAGACAAAATTGTACAAATTCCCATAGAAAAAGTTGACAAATTTGTCGAATTGTACGCTTGTAAAGTTGTGTGGTACTGGCCCCAGGCCCCTATTTCACCAACTCGACAATTGTCATCTGACAATGACAATTACAAGTACACTTTTGAGTAGTCACTTAAAGATGGACGTTGGATAGCATATCGACTTACCGGCCCGGCAATGTAAACCGAATTGTCATTGTCAGGTCACAATTGTCAAGTTGGTGAAATAGGGGCCTGGCCCAGCAACGCGACAGGACTATAGGAGTGCGCGGTTAGAGAGTAGACTGGGGAAAATCCAGGGGAAACCTCCGACACGACCACGCGGGCGGTTTAATTTAAATTAAACACTGGAATAATCATCGTGCTTTGGAAGGCACGTTAAGCCGTTGATCCCGGTTGCTGTCTATGGCAGCAGTCGTTAAGCCAAGTTGGAGGCCTTCGGGCGGTTTGAGAACTTCTAACAGTCAAGTTGCCCACTCACTTGACAAAGCCTAATCCCAATAAGGTCTAGTTTCCCCTCGGGGTTGGAAGGTCAGATGGCAGTCGCTTCCGTAAAAACTAGTGCCTACGCCAAATCTTAGGATTAGGTAGCGGACCCCAGGCATCCTTCAGGATGCAACTGTACTGGGATAACGCTAGGAGGATGATGATGATGATGACTGGAATAATCATCTCCTATAGAATCTAGATTATCAGCCTTTTTTTTTAAATACCACGTCGGTCGCAAACAAGCGTACGGCCACTACGGCCCGCCTGATGGTAAGCGGTCACCGCAGCCTATGGACGCTTGCAACTCCAGGGGTGTCACATGGGCACTGCCGACCCTAGATAGATGTTATATAACACATAATAATAAGTATAATAAGCTAACACATAATTTATAATTAAATACCTAACAAATAATTGTACCTATAACTAAAAGTGACGCAGAGGGCTCCTCCCTCCGCACTCCTTAGTTAAAATAAAATCTTAAAAATTAAAGATTATCATTAACTAAGTAATTGTAAAAATGTAATATGATTTGCTTCAGGGAAAATAAACAGTTTAAATTTTAAATATTTTTTTTTTGTTCTCCTAGATTGTCAGTAGCTTTTCGGTAAAGGAGAACATCTTAGGAAACCGGCTCAATCCCAACAAGATCTAGTTTTCCGGGAAAACTTTTTCCTCTTGGTTGTAAGATCACATAGCGGTCGCTTTAGTAAAACTAGTTCCTGTGCCAAAGCGGAACCTGGGCGCCGGTCACAACCGGGAGCCTGTGTAGAATAATACATTAATTAGGTACTGAATTTACCGATTTAACTCTTCCAGCCAGCTTGGGTTAGGCTCTTTTGCTTGCATTTCATACCAACAAATTTAGTTACTATGTCTATAACATTGTTTTCGTATTTACATATTTTGAAACACAATGGGTGATTAACTCATTAATTTAATTTGCATAAATATTGCTAAATTTTATAATGTTGATGAACTGCCAAAACAATAGGACAAGTGACATGTCAAGGTGAAGTCAGTTCAAAAAGATTAGAAACTTTTTTAATTGTTAGACTGACTCGAGAATTTGCAGCGTCAGCCAGTAAATTAGTTCTATCCATTTCGCTGAAGAATAGCTGGTCGTCCCATTGCTTTCTTGCCTCAAGTATAGTGCGCGCTATCCACGACGACGCGCCCCTCCACCGCCCGTTCCGTACAATACGGTATTAAACCCCTAGTCAAATCAGCAACTTTTTATTAAATGTCAAAAACGATTTGTTAATATGAAGTTTGTAGGGAAATACTGTCTTAGTGACGTCACTAAGACAGTGTGAGTAGGTTTGTTCAAATTAGCGTCCTTTTTAGGGTTCCGTAGTAAACAAGGAACCCTTATAGTTTCGCCATGTCCGTCCGTCCGTCCGTCCGACCCCCGTTTTTCTCAGTAACCGTTAGTACTAGAAAGCTGTAATTTGGCATGAGTATACATATCAATGACGCCGACAAAACGGTAGAATAAAACCTTAAAAAAAAATTTTTTTTTTTCTGCCAAACCCCATCGTGTGGGGTATTGTTGGATAGCTCTTTTAAAAATATTATTAGGTTTCTATAAGCATTTTTTGATTAAAGAATTGGTTAGCGTGATATTAAGCTTTGAAGTGATAATTTTAGCTATGGTCAAGTGTCCCCACCCCCTGCCAGCTAAACGGTGGCTACTAGGCATGTGAAAAAAATCATGGTAGTAGTAAATACGATGAATTTAAAAGGAAAACTATCACAGCTAAGTAGACATTACTAGTTAACGAGTAATAGTCGAACTTCAGAAATGTACTTTGCAAAAGCAAACTTTCGTACAATTTCCATTGATACCTTAGATAATGTTGTTAATTCTGTCAAAAACATAGTAAATATAAGTTTGCGAACTTTTTAGTCCATATAATGTAACGGGTAGACGACTACGGAACCCTACCTTGCGCGTGGCCCGACACGCACTTGGCCGGTTTTTAAATCTTTATGCTTATAAAATCTTTCAATTAGCTAAAATAAATTAATAATTGATGTTTTTCGAGTATTTTCGTTAGATCTTTTATTAGTCAAGTAAAAAATAATTTATTTTTACCTTAGTTTAATACCCTATTGCGCACAGATTAGTATGAGATGCGCTGTGGAGGGGCGCGTCGTCGTGGATGGCGCGCACTATATGCGAGCGTGTGTACGTACCGTACCTACATTTTATTTTGCATTTGTATTCACCACTTTTTTCAGGTACAATTGTCATGTTTTTATCGACTCCCGCAAGATTCTCGCAAAGAGAATATAATCACTGACGTTTTAGATTCCCGCTTTAAACCAGAGAGATCTAATAATATTAATTAAATAAAACGTGCTTCAAACAAGTGACGTGTGACAATTTGATGTCAACCTCGTTTTGTTATAAATGTTGCTATAAATGGTTTAATCACAGGTTTAGTTATTTAATTCGTAAAGGCCCTAGATAAGAGTGGTAAAGGCCCTCGAGGCTGCCATTTCTCTTTTATGTTAAGTCCGGTAGTTTCGTGAATGATTTGTCCATTCCCATTCCATTGATACTTTTGTTCTAATATTTTCCTTAAAACTGATCATTACACAATAAGATACAATATAATACAAATATTCTTCATTGCACACCTCAATAAATAAAATTATTATAGAAGAAGAAGAAACGTTTATTTAGAATACAAAATAAAAGTGCATACAATGGAAAAACATATACATACATACAAGTAATAATATATATGCTAAAATGGTCACCACTCAGCTTAGTGCCATGAAATAAGCCTTTAGGCGTTAAGTCGTGGCGCTGATTTTCAGTGGCGCCTGGCTACATAGACATATATATATATATTAGAGAAGATATTCAGTGAAGCTTATCTATTTTTTTCTGGATTGATGGAACCAACTCCACATGAAGTAAGGATTTCTAAAAATCTTCTCGGCGTCTATAGAGGTACCTATGTCAAGTCAATATGGGGTAAGGTTTACATCCAAAAGGTATATTAAGTGCTAGAAATGTGTCCTGTTTACATTTAAAGTTCTGTGAAGTTCATGAGGTGGCACACAGTAATGGAACACATAATGCTGAGTGTTTAGTCTCTTAAGGCGAGGGGTAGGCCAAGCTCTCTCCATACCAATGCTATGCTATACAAACTTTGTGCAAGTTTTTCTTAGTTTGTGTTTGCACTAGTTATGATTTTTGGTCAGTATGTTTATCTTTTATTACTAGTATCTTTTCATTTTTCAGTTTTTTTTTAATTTTTGAAAATTTCTTTAGGTTCTTCATATACCTATCCAATATCTACAACCAAAAAAAAAATTTGGGGAGTGCCAAAACCGACGAATAAAACATGCACAATGTTTGTATTGAGAATGCCTTGCCCTACCCTACCCTACCCCTCGCCTTAAATCATTCAAACTGGTAAAATAACGAGAAGTTCTTTACCCGGAGACTTTTTTATAGAGAGATTTAAAAGCATTTACTGCATTTTTATTAACTTCCCAGAAAGTCTAGACGAGCTTAACTGAACGTAACGCATTTTTTATCTACTGGTTACATACTGGATTGGTAATCACGACGCCTACTAGTACTAACTATATACCTGAGATGAACCAGTGTAGATAAAACTAGTGTCTGGCCAACACTACTGTACCCTTACAATGAGTTTGCAATGTTTGCATTACCGTACTCGCTAGCGACTGCGTATGGACGATTTAGTATGGACTAAAGTACAACGCCTCTGACGTGGCGGTTACGCATTAGAACTAAGAATCGTCATACTAAATCGTTTACGCAGTCGCTAGCGAGTACGGTAATGCAAACATTCCAAACTCATGTCCAGGTAAGGGTACTGTTACTGTCACGCATGCACTAAAGTATTCAAGAGCAAGTTTGGCCTAGCTAGCCATATCAGAGGTATACCACAATTTCTTAAAGATTGAAATTGTAACGGTCATTTTCGCCTAAAATTATTCGTTTTCCTAACCGAAGACATCAGAGGATAATACTTACTTACTTACTTACTACGCTGGCTCAGCGACCCGAAGTGGATCTTTGGCCTCCGACACTAAGACACGCCACTGTGCTCTGTCCTGTGCAGCTTGTCGCCAATCAACGTCGGCCGTTTGAAGCTGGCACACGTCTTTTTGGACTTCGTCGATCCAGCGATACCTTGGTCGGCCGATCGGTCGTCGACCAGCGGGACGCCCAAGGTACGCTCTTTTGGCAGTCCGATCCTCTCCCATCCTTTCGACGTGGCCGAGCCAGCGCAGCCGAGCAGCTTTGCTCTCCCCGATGATGTTGGGCTCGGCAACCAAAGTCCATATTTCCACGCCGAGAGTCGTCTTTCAGATCGGTCCGTTTTTTCTCTTGTGTCGGTCTCGTAACAATGAGTTTTTACACGGGTGGGCAGTTAACTCACCGCACAACCCCCAAAATGCTGGAGGGCCGCACCCGTCGTTGGTCAGCGATTCCCTTGGAATGAGCCGAGTAGCGTAGCTAGGCTGTACTACCGACCGTTCCCCCATCCGCCACCCGGGGGACGCTCCTCTACGCCGCGAGTGCCAGCGCGAGGATCAGAGGATAATATTGTACTAATTTCACTTATTTCAGTAGCTTAGCTTATCACGTCTCGAAGATAACACGACGCATATTCTCCCGTTATAAGATTGATTTCCCTGAAATCGTATGACGAAAATCTCACGATTTTTCTAATCTGAAACAAAAACGAATTTTTGTTGCTACGGTTCTCCGGTTCAGGATATACTGGTGTCCTGAGATGAGTAGGAACTTGGGACTATGATGAGACCAGGCGTACTCATGCTTGTGTTAGCCGAGTTGTGTCATTGTAATCCGTACATACTAGTGACTTAACTCGCATGTTAAAAGGTTCAAATTCTAATAACAGTTTTATAAAAACATCGGCCAGCACAAAAAAGTCTCGACTACACGCGATTTTTTTACTGGATGCTGAGCCCAGCGTTGGGCGAAGCGGAACTGTGCCGGTCCAGCGGTTGTCAGTTCAAGCTCGTTCAGTACCGTATGATAATATAGGACTGTATATGCTTTATTCAGTCGACCATGGTAATTATGAATCGATTTATTGATCACTGTAAGGATGGGACTTCCGTATTGAAAAATCGATTATTTTGCTTCAAATTAAAATCGAATAGTTTTTTTCATTATTCTATTTTTATTTGTTTTCCGTCGGGGATCGGTTACTCGGCGATTATTAACATGATCAGTATCACGTGAATGTTGACGTGTATTACAGTATCGTGATAATATCTGGACTAATCCGGATATTTTGAAATCAACGGCGTGGCTTCAATATAAATGTTATATTAGCTAATTTGCTTCATGGGTAATTTTTTTTGGTGTTGTACTCTTTTTTTTTCATCAGAATTGCATGAAAATTGGTCGGTTGGAAGAGCTCCTGATTCTGTACAAAGTACATATTATAAAATTAAAATATGTACCCTAATTCTTTTTTTCCTCATACATTTTATCCACTGAGTTACGAAAATCCCATATGATTTGTCACTCAACGGAAAAAAATGTGGGATTCTCATGTCCAAGGTGCATGCTCACTCAAAATAATATTACGATTAATCGACTATGAAAATCATAATCGATTGTTTATTAAACGATTTATTGCAAAATCTAAATTAATTTAATAGTAATTAAAAGTTTTATTAATAATCGATTGTTATTTCTCATCCTTAGATCACTGACGAGCAATAGCAGCAATAGAGCACTAGCTTAGGCAAAGTACGCGTAAACATTTCAACCATTTAGTGAGAAAAGATCTGTTTTTTTGGGGTAGCCAAAGTTATAGACATGATGTTTTATCACGGTATTTATTACATTTACGCCGTTTTTATACCAATGAAAATATAGGGCTTATTTAATAACATTTACTATTTAACATTAATATCTATATATAAGTTAAGTACCTACTTTATGTAATACAATACAAGTTAGGTAGCCACAGGCGCGGTTAATCATGGACTTTGTTTTCAGATTAAGTAGGTTAATACCTAATGATGCATTGTTTAATATCTCATTGTGTACGAGTATATTTAAAACAATATGGTTTTCTGTCACAAAATATCACTCACAATCAATGCGACTAATATATGTAATTTATTGTATTTACCTACATTTTAAGTCGCGGGTGCTAACCACTGTGTTTTTCAAAAAACTTATAAACATTTGGAGCCGGGTGGCAATCAATCGCACCCTATAGCTCAGTCAGGGTCCGGACATGTCCACGGTACGGCACCGGGCACCGTCCACGGTGCCGTGTATCGTGTATGGTGCGACGTCACGGCGTCGTGTACGGTGCACGTTGCCGTGTATGGTGCACCGGCGGACGGCTTGCTACCAGAAGCACCCAAATTTTTTCCAGGGTCTATAGTAAGGTCCGTAGCTGGTGCTTTTGTCCAGCGTGTCCACATTTACGACCATTTGTTCTAGCAATCCGTCGTAGCAAGCCGTCCACCGGTGCACCGTACACGGCACCGTACATGGCGCCGTACGCCGTACACGGCGTCGTACGCGGCACCGTGCCACGGCACGACGCCGTGCCGTCGCACCGTACGGCACCGTACACGACGCCGTGACGTCGCACCGTACACGGCACCGTACCGGTGCCGTACCATGTGTCCGGGCCCTTAGCTAGAGCGACTGGCCGCAAGTGCCGGGAGGTCGCAGGTTCGAATCCTGCTCGGTGCCTAAATTTTTCCTTTATTTCTAAATTTGTAGCTCAACTCTTGATCTACGGAACGCCTCGAAGTTGTTAAAAACAATATGTATTACCAAAATCCTTGAAGAAGAGAGTTCAAGGATTCCAATACCATTACGGAACCCTGAAAACTATATTTAAATCAAATCCACATTGAACACTGTAACATCCGTACTAAAGATTTATTACCCCTCCATATCGACTGCTATAGCAATTTCGACCTTATACAATGCGCAGTAAGGTCTATAGTTTGTAAATTGGACCGTACCCTCTGCTACAGCAATTTGAATTTTATCACGTTACTATAAAGTGTATAGTTGGTGTGCTGGCTTATGAATGACAGGAAGTGGGGACAGATACAGGATGATGTCAATTGTATCAATGTACTTGGTGTCGCCCTTGCCGGGATAATCTTGCGATGCAATATGTGGGGGCATTAGAGATTTTCAGTGTCAAAAGACTAAGCGCCAGTTGCACGTCGTACGAACACAGCACAGACCGGTCATCGTCAAATATGGCGCCGGCAGCTGTCATCCCATAGAAACTTGTCAAACTTTCCATACAATCAGATTTGACGAACACCGCTTACGATTACAGGTTTGGTTTGGTGCAACCCAGCCTAATTCTGCTTTTCAGGTTTAATTTTAGAAATTGGACGAATTTATGTGCTAGTCAAGGAATACAGCTGGTATTGATGATGCTGTGCTACACGCCACGCGACCGTTCAGGTGGCTATGGTGTTTTCCGCCCCAGCCGCCCGCCCCGCTCGGAATGTAGTAAATAATATTCATTACTCATTTCATTAGACCAGCGGTATGGAAGTTACTTAGCCATCACGAATTTACCTCTAGTGCAATATGGTCCTCGGGCTAATAAAAATTACCTCGAGACCACATTTAGATGTTGCGTATTCGCCTCCCTTTATTATGCGATATTAAAGAAAGAGAGGCCACACGAATATTTACACAAAAAAGACGAAGTGTGATGTTATAATTCATATTATTCTTCATATTAATTAGGTAGGTACATTAGTTCAATCGTTAAGTTTGGCTCATATCATTAAATATTAAAGAAAGAGAGGCCACACGAATATTTACACAAATAAGACGAAGTGTGATGTTATAATTCATATTATTCTTCATATTAATTAGGTAGGTACATTAGTTCAATCGTTAAGTTTGGCTCATATCATATCATTAAATATTACAGGCTCGGGTAGACATCAAAATCCTCAAGTAAAGATTTATGGAATTGGATTTATATATCTATGAATATGGATATAGTTTCAAGCCTTGTACATAATTTAATTTAATTTAATTCTATTCTTAAGTTTTTGTACCAACACTAATGCTCGACGCTGCACTAGTATTCGACATGGCACTTTATGTCAAAGTGACAAGGCTTAAATTGGAATAAAGAAAAATCTTCGTGGTTCGAATTTAACCTAACTATATGACTTTGACATAAAGTGCCCATGTCGAATATTAGGCAGCGTCGAGCACAAGTACTTTTACCTTATTTGTCACGAATAAATTATTTTCATTTCATTTCGAAAATATGATGACGCAAGCAGGTATACACGTGACAATCTGACAATTCGCGTGAAATCAGAAAAGTGATGGAAACAATGACCTTCGGTATTGTGTGCTGACATTGAACAGTAATGGCTGCCATCAACGACACAACCAGCATTCTGTAAAATTACAATAACCACGCCGAATTCATCGTTGAATTTCATATCTCTCTAAATTTTATATATGAATAGGCTCGCCTGCTGGAAGTACAGTTTAAAATCCGGATAGGTAGGTACAAGGACAGTCAAGGGACCCGTGATATTACGTCGCACTAACAGAACGTCGTACAAAACGGACTGATTAACTTTGAAAACGATTGGTATGAAACCTATCGTGAGGTGATTTCGAAGTCGTTAAAAGCGGTAAAATGTTATATGCGGAGTCGTTGTAAGTGGTTTCTACTGTAATAAAGAAATAAATTAATATATGTTTGTGGGCAATCATACACAAATCAAATCGGCCTAGTCCCAAACTAAGAAAGAATACGGGATCGTCCTAATTGGCGCGCGACTACGCGATGATCGCGCGACTACTAGTAAAAGTCGCAAATTCGCGCGATAATCACGTAGTCGCGTTTGTTTTAGGACGATCCCTTTAGGACACCTATTCGAGTTCAATATATTCGCGAATTTCACTTGCGCGATCGGGCGATCATCGCGTTGTATTAAAACGATCCCTACCAGGGGTAGCTCGATAGGTAGGGTCGATAGGTGGGTTTGCGGCTAGCTAATTTGTACCCTCCGAAAACAATTTCATGTAAAATGAGACCATATGGCTCGCACTGAGACGAGACCAAGACGAGACTTTGGCAACATTTGGCATGAAAATGTTTTTGGAGGCATTGACTTGTCAAATAGTTAAGTATAAGTATATCTCAATACAGAGTTCGAGTAAAGCCATAAATACCCAGCAAGCGTATCTGCGGTTACGAACGAAGCCACATGCGGTCGTAACCGCGGTGTTTGTTTGTATATGCTTAGAAACAATGTACTATATTTAAATATTATATCTTTGGCATATTATCGTACCAACTGAATCGTGACCCACCGTGGAACCTTGTCACAGAAAGCGTCATAATGATTTTCCTTGTCAGGCAGTACGATGTCACTATGTCATTTTCTGTGACAAGGTTCCACGGTGGTTCGCGATTCAGTTGGTTCGATAGTACATGCATAGGGTAAATTTCCTGATTGTTGTCCACCCCCCAATAACGGCCACCTTCGCAAGAATAATGCACAGAGCAATCCAAATGTTGGTATTTCTGCAATTAAATAAATAAAATTAAAATAACTGGGTTCAGAACTGAATTTATGTATTCTGTTACGGCGGTCTTCACTGCACATGATATTAAAGTTCAAACTCCAACGAATCTCGATATTTTATATGAAGCTGCAAGCTATTTAGGGAGATTTTGCGCATGAGTGGAATTAAGTAGGGTTCATGGGAACAGTTAAGTGTACAGTATTGGTCTTGAAATAGTAAATTGAACAATGCATGAGGCCGGACGTGAGCTGACTGCTCATATTGTTCTTTTGAGACCCGTAAGGGATCGTCCTAATACTCCTAATACAACGCGACTACGCGATGATCGCGCAATCGCGCGAGTGAAATTCGCGAATATATTGATCTCGAATAGATGTCCTAAAGGGATTGTCCTAAAACAACGCGACTACGCGATTATCGCGCGAACTCGCGACTTTTGCTAGTAAATATTCTAAGTAATACAAACGCGATCATCGCGTAGTCGTGTTTGTATTAGGACGATCCCTGCTTCCAAAATTCCAAACTTTTAGTAGCGAATAATTTCCATTAAGTTTTATCCGAGCTTCACTCGAGCTTCGCGCTCGCTCGGTCGATTAGCTAATTTAAATATCCCTCGTTTTTGCCCATATAAAAACGATTGCATATTGTAAAGTCGCGTACGGTACACAGTAACGTATAATGTAGCATATTAACTAAGTTTTTGCAAGCGTAACTTACCTATTGGAGTAAGGTTTTATACTAACTGTACATTTATCATTTCCTTATGATTTTTTTCCGAAGTAACAAGTAAACTTACTCGTATTACTCATAAACAATTTGACCTGATTACCGGTTGGTGGTATTTTCTTATTGGTTTAGTTGGTTACTTTATTGTCCTCTCTTTTAGAAAAGTTGAGCAGCATTACAGTGAACTGAATAATTCAGCCGAATATTCGATTTGGCAATTGCTATACCGAATATTCGGCTGATTGTTCGTATTCGGCGCAGTCGGCGCATCCCTATTTAAGCAATTTTATTGTTATTTATTCCTGACTTAAAATAAATAAATAAATAATAAATAAATATTTGTGGACAATCTTACACAAATCAACCTAGTCCCAAACTAAGCAACGCTTGTACTATGGGTACTAAGCGACGATATACATACTTATATAGATAAATAAATACTTAAATACATAGAAAACATCCAAGACCCAAGAACAAATATTCGAGCTCATCACACAAATAAATGCCCCGGCCGGGATTCGAACCCGGGACCTCCAGCTTCGTAGGCAGGATCACTACCAACTAAGCTAAAGCGGTCGTCAACTTTGTTTGATATTCGATTAATACAATAATAATTTAATAATTTTTAGTATTAATTATTGCAATGAATGTACTCAATTATGTACAAACCTAAGTGCAACAAGTTTATAATGCGCTGTTACTATTGCATGTCCGATGGTGCGAGTATCACACAATGACTCCATTAACCTATTGTTCCTTCTAATATACAATACTGCCTTCTAAACTGCCGTATATATATCGCCTTAGTCAATCGAACTGCGACCTAATTAATGCGGAATACATTTCTAATTTCAATACTGCATCAGACAGCTATACGACATTCAGTAGCGCATTGGCGTTTTTACGCACTTTGACTCTAGTGAACTTTATGCAGTGTTAATAGGGATGATTATCGTTTGACTCATTGTTAGCGTGTGCCATACATCATAACGCGCAGTATGATTTCTATTTCGACTGGGCAACACTTTCTCGATTCAGTTTGACGCTTACTCTGACCGTCGTATTGTCACGGTCTGTGAGCTAGATTCGAAAATTGTTATAATTATATGTTAATTAAGTAACTAGTTGCCTCACAGTAAATGCAGCCATACCCTTCTTCTCTCAATCTTTTTAGGTTTAGTCTTTCTTATTCTTACCTTATAATTGAATAGATATTGTGTGATTAACCTAGTGGTACGAGCCGGTAGCAAACAAGCGAGCGGTCCACATGATGGTAAGCGGATTCCGCAGCCCAAAGGAATCACGTGCTCGTTGCCGACCCTTTATAATATATGAGGATTCACTATGTTGAGAGCGAAAGAGATAAATTTCCCTCGCTCTCAACACAGTGCATCCTCGGGAGCTATGGCAACCTTGCTCACCTCCAGGAACAGTAAATAATGTTATAATGGCTGTCATCTTCTGCAAGGCGGAGGTACTTCCCCGGTCGGGTCCTCCAAATTCGAGCAAGATCACATTTTGCTGTGCCCTACCTCTTTTTAATGCCTGAAAGTAGGGCAATCAAACTTAGTTCTAAATCTATGTCCGGTTAGATCATAGTATGAAAAAAAAACAAGAGAGAAGTTAAGACTTAACCCTTATTAAAATCACTAACTTTTCGAGACCTATTCCATTAAGCCAGCTCAGATCTAAAAAGAACTCCGGAGCTTTAAAATTTGGGCTAAAAGGCTCGAGTCCTTTGGAACACTACTACTGTACTGAATGAATGAATGGGGTTCAATGCTTCGATTCCCAGTAAAATCATTTTAATCGCATGGTCGCTGGAATGTCAACTGTTTCATGTTACTGCTCGCTCGACTGTGAAACGGAAGAATGACACAGGTATTGATTGGATTGAAATATTGCTGTAGTTGCTTCTACGAAGCATGTAAAGCGCCTTTAGATCGTAAAAACAGCACACTAATGACGTAAAATGAAGTTATAATTTAATGGACATGTTCTGGAATAAATTATTTCATTCACTCATTCATTCAATGGTCCCAAAGGAAGACCAGGGCTAGCTAATGGCTAGCACTTTGCTGATTTGGGGCCATTTCGTGGCTATGTTCTGTATTGTGGTGTTTTGTTTATTTGTACTGTATTTGTGCCACGAATAAATGTTTTTTATTTCTTTCTTTGTTCTAATTAGTTTTTTTATTCATTAAACTTTGGCCTCTGTCAAAGCCAAGCCTAGCTGAGAAGAAACAAGAAACTCAGCTAGGCCTAGACATTTTTTTTTAAACAACGGCGGTGGCAAACAGTCTTTCGGTCCACCTGATGGTAAGTGGACACCGAAGCCTATAGACGTCCGCAACTCCACAGGAGCTATGTGCGCGTTGCCGACACTTTATAAAATTTGAGGATTCACTGTGTTGACAGCAGAAGGCCGAAGGGCCAATCCTCGGGAATTATCAAGTACCTACCTAATCAAGTTTGTACTGAAATAGGGGTCTGACCTTCCTCCCTATTGCATATAAGTGCATTGATGATCAATGTTTATTTATAAAGTTTACTCAACTGCTATCAAATCGAGCACATGGTCGCGGGAATGGTAGCACTTATCGCGAATTACTCATAATTGACAGTAAATAATGGTCTTAATATCGGTGCCCAATTTAGGTAGATTGTTGAGTTTCGATCAGAGTTCAAACTTATCATAACAACTGAATGGGCTAATTAGGATAAGTGTCTTTAGTGAATGACGGAAGCAATTCAGCAGTGGGACACTGTTATAGGCTAAAAAAATAGACAATCGATCGGGCCGTTAAGATAGTTCTTGGTAGTACAGTTAAGATGAGGTATTTTTTGCTGCATGCCTATTTTCACACAAGGCAAAATTAAGCGCATTTTTGTACTTTTATTACTTACTTTGACTTTGTATCGAAATTCAATACCAGGTTTTCGGTAACAGTGTACAGAACTACAGACTAGTGTATCTGTGAGCTGTAGACATCCCGAGATGTTTTTAGAAAATTTCCAATAGTTAATTCGACAAAAAATCGACATTATTGTTCAGTATGATCTTTATATGAGCATAGAAAAACTCGTCAATTGCCCCGACGCGCAGCACAAAGTGATGTTATGTTATAATTTTAATATGTCAATCTGTATGTCCGGCTGTAGCACCGAAACTGGATGGACTTATATCTCTAGTGCGTATTACTACAGCATATTATAATACCTAGTCATCATCCTCCTAGCGTTATCCCAGTACAGTTGCATCCTGATGGATGCCTGGGGTCCGCTACCTAATCCCAAGATTTGGCGTAGGCACTAGTTTTTAGGGAAGCGACTGCCATCTGACCTTCCAACCCCGAGGGGAAACTAGACCTTATTGGGATTAGGCTTAGTCAAGTGAGTGGGCAACTTGACTGTTAGAAGTTCTCAAACCGCCCGAAGGCCTCCAACTTGGCTTAACGACTGCTGCCATAGGCAGCAACCGGGATCAACGGCTTAACGTGCCTTCCAAAGCACGGGAGCGCTCAGTTAGTAACCACTCAAAGCGGTCACCCATCCAAGTCCTGACCGCTGCCCACGTTGCTTAACCTTAGATACCGCAAGCGGTACCAGGCGCCGGTACAGCATATTATAATAGTATTATATAATATTACACCCGATTTTATCAGTTCCACTGCAACGCTATACGTGTTGGAATTCCTATGTCATTTCTCTCAGAGATATCGGATAGTTGTCATTCCTAATGGTAATTAATTTCCTCGTGTAGAGAGAATGATAAGCGATGATCAATTGAGTGAGACAGATCGATCGATAAGTTACTTATGGCTACAGATGTGCAAGTTGCGGAAAGTTTCCAAAAAGTTGAAAAAGTTCTCGGAAATTTCTTTAGAATTTCATAGAAATATAAGAAATTTCCATTTTAGATTTCGGAAAGTTTCAAACCCCATGCAAAAATGTGAGAAATTTCAGAAACTTAACCCATGTGGGAAAATTCGCAATTTTGGAAAGTTTTCAGCGGCACATCAATACTTATGGCACACACTAGCTTTTGGTCCTCGACTTCGTGTGCACATCTAGAACTATGGTCATGTTTCATGCATTCCCCCGACCCCTAAAAATGTACACGACTTATGAATGTAAGTACTTTATTGTACACAATAACAGGTTAAACAAAATACATGCCACATTACAATCCTGAGGAATCTCTTCCAGTTAACCTTTGAGCTTTTTATAATTTTACAGCTCGATACGGGAGACAAGCAGATGGACATTATACAACTATAAAGTGTTTCGTTATTACCATTTCGGGTACCGAACGCTAAAATACTTGGAATTCTGTGAAAAGTATAATAAATAATATATTGCATTTCTGTCAGAAGGTTGGTTTAACGAAACAAGTTAATTTTCATTACATAACAGCCTCTCATAGGCCATAACGAGCGATTTAAAGCGATTGTAATGAAAATAACGGTGGAACCACACAATATGAATATTTGGGACGAGTATATTGACTTGTCGACCCATTCTATAGCCCCATAGTGGCGTCCACCCACAGCTAAAGACTGCTCCGACTTGCAGCTCTAAGGCTGCCGGCCAGCAATTTGACCAAAAAAAAGTCACAAAAAAATCGACCCGTTTTACGTAGCTATACATGTAAAAATTTACAATAGCTGTGAGCATTGACTAATGTAATAAAGACTAGTCAAATGCAGTATTTTACTGATAGCCCAATCAGCAATTCTGTATGAAACGTTAAAAACGCTCGGTTAATAAGAAGTTTGTAGGGAAATATGACGTCGTCACAATTTTTATATGGTTAAAGTGCGTAATTATATAAAAAAAAAATTATTAGCTCTGGAATTGGTCTTGGCCAGCGTCTAGTCAGGGGGCAAAGATGAGGCCGACGGTGAAGCGATCTTACCCAGAAGATGCCTATTCATTCGTGCCTAATAAGAGCGTTCGAGTAAGAGGAATTTCGATGATGGTAGCCAGCCGTACGTCTGGATGTCCGATGGAAGAAGGGGTTGTGTACCTATTTAAAAATCTTTAAAAGTGGTTTGCAACTTCAGAGGAGACACTCTAGTCCCGTTCCAATGGAACGTTCGTTCTTGCATTTGCAGCATCTGTTAACAAGTTAACATAGTATGGAGTTAAAGTACTGGTTGTTATCAGTATCACCGTTGATTTGTCTTGTTTTTGCCACATTGTGCCGGTTTCCCACGCCGTGATAGCATTGTGCGGATCATTTCAAAAGTACCACCCGGTCTCAATGTTTGTGCACCTCGCCGCGTGACGTCATTACGGAGCAGGCGTCACCTAAACGGAGAACTACTGAGTCCCTATAAGCATGTGCCCGAGAATGTACAGCTCTGCTCTTAGATAGCTACCTAAATTGAGAACTTCACCGTTATTACTTGTACTATTACTTATTCTGTGCCGTTATTCACAAAAATCACAAACCGGCTCGTCGTCACCTGTCCCCACCCTTGACACCCTTCACCCGTTTTTATATGGAAACAGTCAAAAAGTGACCCTGTGACAAAACTTTACAAGCGTACCTACACTATAATTTGACAAATTTGACAACTTTTTCTTTAGGAAAAATTTGTAAAATTGTAGACTAGTGAAGTTTTGTAGCCAGGTAAACCGATTTAGGGATCGTCCTAATACAAACGCGACTACGCGATGATCGCGCGATCGCGCGACTTTTACTTCTAGAATATTTACTAGTAAAAGTCGCGAGTTCGCGTAGTCGCGTTTGTTTTAGAACGATCCCTTTAGGACACCTATTCAAGTTTAATTCATTCGCGAATTTCAATCGCGCGATTGCGCGATCATTGCGTAATCGCGTTGTGTTGGGACGATCCCTTACAGTCGGGTTTTAAAGTTTCCAATTTGATAACAATAGGTACCCTTTTTTTGGTGGCACACAAGCGTACGGTCCGCCTGATTAATTAATTTATTTGTTTATTTAATCTTTATTGTACAAAATAAATCGTAGAGTACAAAACGAGGACTTAATGCCATGAGGCATTCTCTACCAGACAGCAAAGAGCTGAGACGCGATGGACTGACTACTGAGTGATTCAAGAGGCAGGATGGACTAAATGGTTAAATACCAATACAGTTCGTAGTTGAGTGAATGATTGGTCCGGGAAACACGGTAATTATTGGTTAAATACCTAGTTTATTTAAAAAAAACTTTCGTGAGTTAATGTGGAAAACTATATTACTAAAACAAAACGGTTAAATTAAAACTCTCGTTGGGTATCCATCATATCTCAAGGCATTTTTTTGTCATTCTCGAAAGATATCAACTTCCGAGGTTATTTGTTTAAGTACACGAATAAAATGAACACTTTCACTTTTTGACAAAAAAAAAATATTTTCTCGCACTGAGGCAATAACCGCCCGCTTTGTGCGGAAAATCCCATTTCCTGGCCAGAGGGAGACGTAAAATTTTGTGCTCACCAAGGGCGGTAATAATGAAAGCTTCAGATAGCATATTTATCAAATACTTGCAATTTTAGACATTCTTTTTTTACCGCCCAGATGTACCCTAATACTGTAATAAATTATTACTTACATCACATATGTACACCTATTACAATATTTGTCTGCACTTAGTATTCATAAATAATTAAATATTGTTATGAGACTTATATTTAAGTGGCAGGGTCAGTAAGTTCAGGTAGTTCCAATTAACTTGCAGAACCTCTAAAATATTGAAGATTTTCTTTCAATTCAGCCGTGTTTAACAATTGAAGCATTCAGAAAACCGGTAATATATCACGTCTTTGCCAACGTCGCCTTTTGTTTCACAAGCAGCCACTTGCCATTTTCTTTTGCACGTTCACAAACTCAAATAGAACTTTGTCGCTACAAACCACTAGTAGAAATCACTTTAGTACCTACGTATTTATTACTGCGACAGGGTACTAAAGTAAATAGTCAATTGGACGTCATGGAATAAATTATAAAGTAATTACTGTCTTTGTTCGTGACGTCATTAAACAGAAACCGCAGTCCATAATTACAAGAAAATATTGTTTACTTTCACACCGCTTTATTACCTCTAATGTTTATTTGAACAGATGCGCGGGCGCACCTTCCGTCTCTGTCTTACGGGGCACGATGGAAAAGGATGCAGAATACGTCTAAATTTGAAAAGTATTCGAGTAGTGTAATACTATCCTTTTCCCGCTCTTTTGTATGTGGTCGCTAGCTGACCAAACAGGGGCCTTTTGCACAATGAATTGTAAGGAACTGATATATTATTAGCGGAAGTCTCTTTTCATCCCCTTTCATTCGAAAGTGACTTTCCACTTTTAATATTAGTTACAGAGTCATTACGCAATAGCCCCCGGATAAAAAAAAAAAAAACATATGATAAACTTTGCTTTGCGCGTCAGTGGTTAAAACGGATTTAGAACCTTCATAGCTATATAAGTAGGGCCTGCTGATGCTGTCATTTCTGTTAAGAGGCTGTCAACACCTAGAAAATGTCCCGCTCTAACACGCTTGAGTTTCCAATTAACCATCCCTAACACGCTCTTTACGGAAGCTCTGCGCGTAGAATAGTAATAGTAGATTATACACCAAGGGGATAAAGCACTGTTTTATGTCACGGGTGCGATTTTGAATCCCGAACGTAACGAAGGACTCCAAATTTTACTCCCGAGCGGAGCGAGGGAGTAATGACTTAATTCCTGAGCGAAGCGAGGGAATTAAGACTGAGTCCTGAGTGTAGTGAGGGATTTAAGCGCGCCCAAGACAAAAACAGTTTTATCCCCGTGGAGTATACTCTACTTTTCTCACCACCTTTGGCCAATTTTATACTTTATGTTATTGAATATGGAATTGAGTATGATGACTATTTTAACAAAAAAGGTTCTTTTTTTTAAAATTCTAAATAAATATTAAAAATCTAGTAATCCTTAATTCTAAATCTTGAAATCCTTATCCCTGAATTAGTCGAAATCGAGTTAGGTAGTGACGATTTTTCGCAAAAAAGGTTTTTTTTTAGTTTAAACCTCAAAATAAATATAAAATTTGAAATCCTTATCCCTGAATTAGTTGAAATCGAGTATAATGCCGATTTTTCGCAAAAAATGTTTTATTACGTTAAAACTCAAAATAAATATAAAATTTAAAATCCTTATCCGTGAGTTAGTCGAAATCGAGTATAATGACGATTTTTCGCAAAAAATTTTTTTTTTTACCTTAAAAAACAAAATCAATATAAAATTTGAAATCCTTATCCCTGAATTAGTCGAAAACGAGTATAATGACGATTTTTCGCAAAAAATTTTTGAAGTGAAAACTTCTTTAGCGGCGCTGAGCACTTTTGTACTGGGGAAAAATGTATAAACTCGCGATAAATTCCAAGACCAGGTTAGTTGACCCCTCCTAGTATCGTGATTGCTATGTAACGAGGGGTCCCCAGCTGGTCTTCTTAGAAAGCCAAGGTTCTAACTGTTTTAAGACAATCCTAAGATTTTCCATAAAGATCATATTTCAAATAAATTCTCATGGAAAGTAGCTCTTATTGTCCCTAAAAAAGCGTTTCCAAAGTCCAATATCGGATAGCCAGACTGACCGATTTCCGTAAAGATCATATTTCAAATAAATTCTCATGGAAAGTAGTTCTTATTGTCCCTAAATACGGTGACAGTTCCCTTCAAAATACCTAGTGGCCAAGAGTGATGGATAAAATACCAAGGGCCTGACACGCTTTGTAAGAGAAAGATAGCCTTATGGCCTGGCCACGACATTGGTCTAAGGCGACTGGCTAAGGCGACCAGCGGCGAGCGAATTAAACAAAATCAAGACCGCTAAAGAAGCATGCCACGAGAATTCGCTGTGGGCTAAATCGCGCGCGAATTTACTCGCGCGACCGGCTGCAGCGGCGAGCGGCGCGGCGGGCGGCGAGAACAAAGGCACTGGCGGAAAGAGCCATGCCACGAGTCAGAGCGGCGCGAACGGTCTTAGCAGCGGCGCGGATCGGGCGGAGTTTTAAAAAACAAAATATTTTGTTTTATTCGCTCCGCGATGTTGGACACAGAGGCGTTTATCAGTGAAATTATAAGCAAATATAAGCAAAAACATATGGTTGATTGTTAACTGACTGTAATGATTAGTAAATAAGTATTACCTACCTAACTGTGATGATTAAATAAGCAAAGACATATGGTTGATTGTTAACTGACTGTAATGATTAGTAAATAAGTTAATACTACCTAGAAGTGTGATGATTAAATAAGCAAAAACATATGGTTTATTGTGAAGGGCCACTTTTGATAATGACATTTTGCGTCCTTTGAGTACGTCCCATTCGCTCAATGCCGCTAAGACAACTGCGTTGTCGTGGCATGCTCACAGCTTAGACCGTTTTCGCCGCCCCGCTCGCCGCGCCCGCGGTCGCCTTAGACCAATGTCGTGGCCAGGCCATTATTGCGATTCCTATGAGAGGAAGTAGAAAATAGTGCGATGTTTTGTCCTTATCACCGACCGAAAAAAATTTCACGGTCGGGTAAAGGAAATCTTTCATGAAGTGTCAAGAAGATTGCAAAACAAATTGGCAATATTTGGTAGTGCATTTTATAAATGGAGAATTAATGATATTTTTGGTTTAAATGAATAATAATTTACCAATTATCAGATCCGTAGTGTTTGGGTGTTCAGTGCAAACATGGTGGGGTGTTCAGTGTTGGGCTGTAAAAGCAAACTCGACCGAAAAAAGGCGGATGTTACATTCCATGCGTAATTTGCGTAAGTACATTTTCTTTGCATTTTGGACCCGTGTTTATTTCTAAAATCTCACCGGAACCACAAAATAAAAAATATACAGAAGGTCCGTTCCCGCCGTTCTTGAAAATACATACCTAAACTTGCCCGACTCACAGGGTTGCTTCTGTATTGATTCTGAATTTTAAAAAGGAGTAGGTATATTAAAAATTCTTCAACATGACATTTAAATATGAACCAGCGTATCTTGCTAAAAACCGGCCAAGTGCGAGTCGGACTTCGCACATTTAGGGTTCCGAATCAACCTCAAAATTATGATTTATCAATATATTAGTATTTGTTGTTAAAATATACGTAATATTGAACATTGTCACCAAATTTCAAGTTCATAGGTCAAAGAGAAGTCTAAAAATTCTTCGGAACAAATTTTGTGACAGACGACGGACGGACGTCTGGGCGACACCAATAGGGTTCCGTTTTGACCCTTCGGGTACGGAACCCTAATAAACTGATGCGTGACCCGCTGCGAGTTGTGACCGGCGGCGGTCGAGAGCGCCAACAAAGAATATACCTAATTAATTATAATTAGGTACCTACTTATTGTCCCCCGCGGATATGAAGTCAATCCTGACACATTGCGCAACTATGAAGTTTCTGAATAATGACAATGTCAACCATAGGAAAAAATTACATATTTACTTATTGCGTGTGACAGAATAGTGAGTGACAATAATATCACAGACAATATATCGATACACGTTAAGAAGGTCGTATATCCAAAAATATTGTTTATGATTTATGTTCATTAATGTAAATTAAACGTATTACTTAATTGTAAAATTAGTTATAGGTATTAGTAATATTCTCCTTCAATTAATTATAAATATTAATAAATAAATGCGTTTGTTTCTTTATTACTAAACTAACCTCTAGGAATGGAACTCTTTTTACCTAGAGAAAACTTTTTGAATTTGAATGCAAAGTTATTTTTTATTTACCATATTTCCTGTCAATAAATTCAATGAAACGTCAATAGGTATGATAAAAGAATTTTAAGTAAGTATATTGCCTTGATCGCTTCCAAAGGTTATTGTGCTAAACTTGTGCATGTTTTTGGCTATATTAATACCTAGTGCCATACCCCATCTCACCCATTGACCAAGGGGCAGATTGAAGTAAGGGCTTGTTAACTTGGAATTTGAAATGCTTACTATTTGGACTTGTTAAAATGCCGAAACGATTGAAGAAATTCTTTCTTAACAGTCAGTCTCGTGAGCTTATCATACGTGTTCGTGACTATTTTAAACGAGAAGCTCAAAACGGCGGACCGATATTGCCCGTGACATCGGTGTTGGATCGAGTTGCAGATGCTCTCGATATCAGCAAAAAAAATATAAAAATCACGATTTTTTATTTTATTTCAGTTAGTAGAGAACTGCATTCGACTTAACTCACACTTGACTCGAATTTTATCGATACAATGATCGAACGTGTAACAACCCTAGAGTCATGTCTCAGGATTGACTTCATAGCCGCGGGGGACTGTAACTAAACCATAGTACTTAAATACTGGCGTTTTACCAGCAAACGATAAGATGAATGTGTAATGGTTGATCGTCGTTATCAAAGCGGTTAGTTTCAAAAAATTACCTACCTACCTAGGTATTGTAACTACCAAAATGAGAAAACCGTTTTATTTACCTTTCAATATCGTTTGAAAATTTGAAGAAAGTGTAGGCACAGTTTTTTGTTGTATTTAAACAATAAAATACATTCCAACTGTAATAATACCGGTTATTCATTTTGACGTACGTGACACAAAGTACCTACGTAGCGGCGGGGACGTCAAGTGATCAACGCGCGCACAACTAGCACTCGCGACAGTCGCGATTAAGCTTTGCCGAGATCAACCGAGAATGCCTGTAAATGTTACGTCTGTGTGCGTGCGGCGAAAATGGCACTTTGTACTGAGCGGACTCTCTGCTCCGGCGCGCCGCCGCTATTTACTTTGTGCCGGAACCAAGTTACTGAGCTAAATCATTAGTTATATCATGAGACACTTGATGAAATAGGAAAAATATGTATATTAATTAAAAAATAACCTCCAAACATTTCACATATAAACCGGTCAAATCGCGTAGTATAAATCTACCATAGAAGCCAGCTTAGAATTGATGTCCCATCATTCAGTCGGTTTATAATTCGATTTCGGGATACCAACAAATAATAAAAAAATCCCCTGAAGATTACCCCACGTTTCGGGAAATTCAAGTAATTTGATTTTTTAAGTTTTTAGGGTTCCGTAGTACCTAAACAAGGAACCCTTATAGTTTCGCCATGTCCGTCCGTCCGTCCGTCCGACCCCCGTTTTTCTCAGTAACCGTTAGTACTAGAAAGCTGTAATTTGGCATGAGTATACATATCGATGACGCGGAGAAAACGGTAGAATAAAATCTTTAAAAAAAAATTTTTTTAGGGTACCTCCCCATACATGTAAAGTGGTGGTGCATTTTTTTTGTGCCAAACCCCATCGTGTGGGATATCGTTGGATAGCTCTTTTAAAAATATTATAAGGTTTCTAGAAAGCAACGGAAACGCACAGGGCCATCTTTAACCAATTTGAGGCCCTGGGCACATTAGGGTAATGGGGCCCCTATGACCTTGATAGAGCACGATTCTGTTAGAATAGACAAGAAAGTAAACGAGTCACATTAAATGAATAGATATTAATAATATAATATTTCCTAAAAAATAAAAATAATTTTCAAAATACACCAAATTTGGGTTCATCCTTAGAGCAAACAGCTAAATTAAATTTTCTTAAATAAACGCCTAATTCTAACCAGTCATATATATTTTTTTAAATTGAAAATGAGGCCGACGGTTATGCGAGCTCACCCAGAAGATTCACTCGTACTTAAAAAGGTCCAGGTTATTTGAACTCGGAAGTACCTACATACGCCATTCGAATACCAAACCAGTAAACATTATAAAAAAAAAAAGATGATTTTGACCAGGTAATGAAAGTAGCCAGTCGTACGTCGTCTGGATATCTGATGGAAGAAGGGGGAAGGCGGTATGAGCTCATGGAGTTCCTGAGCACACTCAACGAATCTAAAGAAATAAAAATGGGAAATAGGTAGTATTGCTTACAATTTTTGAAGTGAAAACTTCTTTAGCGGCGCTGAGCACTTTTGTACTAGGGAAAATTTGTTGAACTCGCGACAGATTCTAAGACCAGCTAGTTGACCGCTCCTAGTAATCGTGATTGCGATGTTAGGAGGTGTCAACTCAGCTAAACTCAGCTGGCCCCTATACCACAAAACTTTACAAGTCTACAATTTGACAAAATTGGGTCATTGTCAGTCGGAAAAACAAAAGTTGTCCATTATTCGGTGGACAATAGTTAACGGCTTGTGTGCATGTAATTTACGTTTTTATTACATGGATTTATAGACACGGAATTACAGATTATGCGGGTTATCAGATCAATCGAAAATTAAGCTTTGTAGCCCTTAATTTTGGCATGTCCTGTCCACCGAAAAGACGCGCACCTAAATCTGACAATGACCCATTTACTATCTTTATTGAGTTTTCGCTTCTGCCGGCACTCCCGGAGTGCAACCCGTTGTTTTTTTTTTCTCTTAAAACTCGAAATAAATATAAAATTTGAAATCCTTATCCCTGAATTAGTCGAAATCGAGTATAATGAAGATTTTTCGCAAAAAAATAATTTTTAACTTTAAACTCAAAATAACTATAAAATTTGAAATCCTTGTCCCTGAATTAGTCGAAATCGAGTATAATGACGATTTTTCGCAAAAAAATTTTTTTTACTTAAAACTCAAAATAAATATAAAATTTGAAATCCTTATCCCTGAATTAGTCGAAAACGAGTATAATGGCGATTTTTGGCAAAAAAAAATTTTTTTTCTTAAATCTCGAAATAAATATAAAATTTGAAATCCTTATCCCTGAATTAGTCGAAATCGAGTATAATGACGATTTTTCGCAAAAAAAATATTTTTTAACTTTAAACTCAAAATAAATATAAAATTTGAAATCCTTGTCCCTGAATTAGTCGAAATCGAGTATAATGACGATTTTTCGCGAAAAAAAATTTTTTTTACTTAAAACTCAAAATAAATATAAAATTTGAAATCCTTATCCCTGAATTAGTCGAAAATGAGTATAATGACGATTTTTGGCAAAAAAAATATTTTTTTCTCTTAAAACTCAAAATAAATATAAAATTTGAAATCCTTATCCCTGAATTAGTCGAAAAAAAGTATAATGACGATTTTTGGCAAAAAAAAAAAAAATCTCTTAAAACTCAAAATAAATATAAAATTTGAAATCCTTACCCCTGAATTAGTCGAAATCGAGTATAATGACAATTTTTTTGCAAATTTTTTTTTTATTTTTACTTAAAATTCAAAATAAAGATCACGCGCTTGACCCGCTACAGGCGGCGGCCGTCGACGCAGTCTTTTGTTTCGAACGCGACGTTCCAAACAAAACACGGAGCTGGTGTGCCACCTCCTCGCCGCCGTGTGGACTTCACGAAATTAGACTTTAAAGACATATCAATAAGAACTATCAGAACTCAAATGAAATTATTACCCGGCGGGTAATAATTTGAAATTATAACCCGCTAAAACCAAGGGGCACGTGTAATGATTTGCTTTCCGAAAGGTTTGTATGATATATAATTGAGCAAAATCGAGCAGGTGGTGTGAAAATAAATATTATAATAATCATCAGCGTTATCCCAGTACAGTTGTATCCTGAAGGATGCCTGGGATCCGCAAAACATTATAATAATATTGAAATAAAAAAAAGTGTGGATTATTTGTGAAATATGACTCGTTAGCGGTTTAGGTATGAATATGTTGACTTCATGTTTTTAATTGCAGACCCATACGTAATAAAAATAAAGACAGAACCGTTTATTATATTCATAGCTGTACTGGATAGATATAAGTTGTATTGTCACCTTTATTTACCTATGTTGACGAATAAATGAATTGAATTGAATTGAATTTAATGATGATTTTAAGACCAATCTTTGCAATTATTTTCTATCGAGCCGATTTCGTCCAATTATGTCTATCGTCTAATTAAGTGTATCGAGTCAGTCCACGGTCTTAACAAATAGTTTTTCTTAAAAATCTGCTTAAATAACATCAATTTCAACAAAATTTGGTCTAAGAATATTTCATTAAAAATGTACCTAATCTTAATTTTCTTAATCTTTATCGCAATATAGTCCTGAACAATGCCCTTCCTCGTGCTGTGCGCCGAGGCCACCACTCACCTGCAGCACTTCGTGCTCGCGATTTCACCACACACACACACTGTAATATAATATTAGGCAAATCTAACTGAACCAACGAGTATAGGATAGAGTAAAATTCTAAACTGAACGCAACGCCTCGCCTCCACAACGTGTTGCCTCTAACATCTAACGTAGGCGTATGTGGTAATTAATCCACATCGAAACAGTGACCAAGAAGAAAAGAAAAAGGGGCTTTTATTGGCGACTGTACCTACTTTTTTTCAGTCTTCAACTACTCGTGGATATAGTTCCAATGAGCCCAAACACGACGAATATCTTGTGTAGTTTAGGAGTTGCTATATGGCCACTTACTGTCTCCAATCATCAGATAAGCTCGGTGGTACCATAATATTACATTTTCCCTGAACTTACTTACTTATAAGTATATTTACAAATTTCAGCTCAACCGGATGCCGGCAAGTGGTTGAATGAAAGAAGTGTTGCAAATTTTGAAGAAATGTTACATATTTACGAACAGTGCAAGTTGTAAGAACGGTACATATAGGTACTCTGTTCGCATAATAAGAGAAAGCACAAGTTTGTTTGGACCACAGCAGTTGCCTGAGTTTTTACGGTAAATACCTATTATTGCAATGCAGACTTACAAACAAAGCAACCGCTTGTAACTTTTTACATGCCTGTAATTGTAAAGTAAACATTACAGTAGGTACCTAAATAGTTGAAAGTATTCGATTTAAAAAAGATACGTTATCATTTCAAACAATATTCATAATGCAATAATAGAAATTACCAACAAAAAGATTCTAATCTTAATACTTTATTCCCAGATCGCAGAAAGAAACTTTATTTATCAGTAAACAAGGGCCAAGTCCTTGAATTATCACCATTAACAATTGTAACATTTAACGCCGCCAGCGCCATATTTATTTACTCTCCTATTGTTAAACTTCGTTTCATTTCGAAATACTTTGACGCTGCTCTCTCGGATCCTATTGTTAATCTTGTACCTACTTCAAATTTAGCATTGTTGCTATTGTCTTTGACTTTAACAAGATACCGTATTATTTATTTCGTCAACTTACACAATTGTCGTATCAGAAACTCAAAGTGGGAGACAACTGAACAGAATGGCGGTTAATCCACCGGAAAGTGTGATGACGACACAACTGTACGGTTTAATAAAAATCTTAAAACCGTAAACTATAAATTATTGATGAAATCAGACGTTACTTTGCGGAATTCCATCATGATAATTTTTTTCTGTAAGTAATACCTGGGAGACCGAACATTGCGAGGTGTTTTCGTGTTTTTCTGGAGTATGCGATCCAGCTAGATGGAATTTTCGCCATCGTAAATTTTATGAAAATCGTTCGGGCCCTTTTCGATCTCTCAATTAAGTACAAATGATAATACAATTATTGTTTTTTTTTTATATTACGAGTATAGTATGCCAATTATAAACCAATATAAAACTATGGTCCTTGTGTTTTCGGTGGGTAATATTATGATTACGTATGTTGTTAGTGTTATTTTAGAAATCTAATAGGAAACTACATGATTTAAAGCTGTTATAACTATACCTAATTATACAAACCTATTAGATATATTTGAAATTCTTAATTATGATCGTAATGCCTACCGTACGTATCATAGCATAATGATGCGTAGGTATAGGTCGATTCACAGGAGCTGGCGCGGTGTCGAATTGTCATTAATTTGACATTTATGGTACAAATTTGATTGTATTTTGCCTGTACCGTGTGTGTACACTTATTAAGTATTTACACACATACGAGTTAATAATATACAATATGAAATATCTAGTATTATTGTAGTAAATGTCTACTTAATTGAATTTATGACTGGTCTAAGAAATGAATCTAAATCTAATTGCGTTGCCATTTGTATTGAAGGTAACAGAAATAAAAGTAACAAGTGCTACCTGCTTCTGTTAAGCCTGCGTATGTAAAGGTAATGACATTGAATTGTACGTACGCCTTTCCAGTCTCGTATCTGAACATGAACAATGTTGTATAAAATAACAATAATATTTGAATGTAAACAACGTTCGTTTTTAAAACACCTACAGTATTATAGAATTATGTAGTGGGTATGCGGCAGTCACAATTGAGTTTTAATATTATAGGGGGCTGTAAACGTGTGTTGTATATAACAATACCTAGTACATTATATTGTCAAGGCCGGGAAGGCGATAATATAAACGGACGGACTCGCGAAGTGTGAAATGAACCAAAGTTTTGTTTTTACCGTTAAAAATCTAACCACAATATAAACAGAACATTATGTTAAGTATAAATGATTTAAAACTCAAAACTGTTCTTTTGCCAGAATTAGGCACGTGTAAGTGTGATATGTTTTTTGTAAACGAATGGTTGCCAAAAGTTTGAACTTGGCTCACTTTTTTACAGCTATGAGAATAGAGGGGGCGAGTAACCCATCTTAAAGGTGCCACTCAACTATATCCCACAACCGGTACACTACACTGACTACTTATAAATAGACACAGAGAGACATCCGCCCTATTACTGGGTTTCGTATTACCCATACCGTGGGAATGTTTTTTCTGTCTCGGGTATGTTTAAGTTGTGGTCTGGTGTCGATATCTTAAACATCAAGTTACTTAAATAGGTTAACAATGATATTTTAGTGTTTGAACCAGTATTCAATACACAGTGGTTACACTAGGCTATCATACTTAAGTCATACTTATCATTAGTATATTTTTGATCAATTGCGTCATCAAAATTGATTTTTAGTTTTATAAAATATAAAAGGTATTGTCCAAACTGCATAGTTCATTACCTTATTACAGCAATGTAAAACTATTGTGTCAAATTCATATTAGGTACATTTTATGTCAAAACCATGTGAGAGAGAGAAAATCACGAGAAAATTAATCGAAGCAAATTATATTCCTAAAGTATTTTATTAATTCAAATAAGCACTAATTAAACAGGTATGCAGTATAAATAAACTAGGTAGGTATTTAACAAGAACCTAATTTATTTCATTTAAAATCAATTTAAAACATGAGAAAATAGACTCGAAATCTTTGGCAACCACTTTAATGGAAATATTTTAAAATGATAGCTCACGTATTTGTTTATTCCTTTACATACAATATATTATTTAAGATTTACACACGTACTGGCGCAGATATGCATAGTGAAATCAAAGCATAAACAAATAAGTACCTACCTCACTTACTCAGTGTCATATTTTGTGAATTTTTGGACCATTTGGCTAAAAGTGCTTGTGAAGATAAATCAAATGTAGGTACACTGTCTATTGCTTTTGGGAATATAGTCTTGGTTGTATAAATAAGGTGTATCGTTGTATTATTATTACTAGCGTCGACTGAACAATGACGTTAAATACAATAGAATGTATCTAAACAAAGTTATACAGACAAATTTGAATGTTGAACTTATGCATTCAGGTTAAAGCCTCATATTAAAATGCGAGTCTAAACCGCGTTGACCTAGTGCCTTGTTTAGCTTCTTACTATGGCGCATTGACTTTTAGACTGCCAGAACAGACTTGTGTTTCTATAGATTCATTTAGGTCAATTTTTTTGTGGACTAAGCAAAATCTAATGTCTTATAAGTACCAATTTTTGATGGGCACCTTTTACACAAAATAGGCCTGCTTCAGAGCTTGGCGATTGCCGCTCGCATTTGGGCCAAGCTCATAAAGTCCAATCAAAGTCAATCAATCAGTTCCAAAATAAAACAGGCATCATCAAGCAGAAGCGCTTCTACTCCGACCCAGGTCGAGCCCATCTGAGTTTCTAGCTGGACTCTTCTCAGCTAGGACAGGTTTAGTGAACCAGCGACAAAACTCCCAGTAGCTCGATTCCACTGACACACCTCAGATTCGGGAAAAACCTCTCAACCAATCTCACTGGATACAGAAGTGTAAATGTATCTATGGCATTGACCCTACCCTACTGGATCACACAGACAAACTGTTCCGACAGTTTTGTGAGACCCCGTTAATTTTATGTTTTTATACCCTGATTATTAAATAAATAATAAATAAAATAAATAACTGGAGCGAAAACTCTGAGTATGCCAGTGTTTAAACCGCCTGCGTGGTCGTGTCGGAGGTTTCCCCTGGATTTTCCCCAGGCCACTCTCCATCTCCAACCGCGCACTCCTGTTTGCTTTATCGCTGTTAAAAAAAGCCGCTTCTACTATCCTTTCCTTGAGAAGTTCACGTTTTTTTAATCGGCAATAAAAGAGTATTTCCAATGATTCACTTCTAATCGGAAGACACTTCTAATTATTCAAAGTGTTAGAAGATACTGGTAATTATTCGGTCAAATCGGCGCCGGAGACGATTTGACACAGATAACCCATTGACCGGTGCCATTGACCCGGCGGTCTACTTATGACTTGATTTGAGAAGTTATGGACTTGGCGGTGGCACTGCCGGGCTTGTTTGCGTTGAAAAGATTAATTTGTTTTTTTTTCTTTATAGTTTGAGCGCTAAGAGAAATTTAAACAGCTTTTTATCGTGACAATTAATTTGATTAGGTAGTTCTTAGTTAAACGATTATAGTATGTAGTAGGTAAGTACATTCAGCGCCAATTACTTACCTCTAGGTATGTAGAAATAGGTGGTAATTGAAAGAGGTGAAAGATTATATTCTGAACGAATAATCAATTTTTAAGCTGTTTAATTACTGATCTTACACTTACTCATTTCAATTTATCAATCATTCAAAGAGTATAAAGCCATGGTAGAAAACCGGACAGGCAGGAAGATTCGTATCTTCAGGACGGATAACGGTATGGAATTTTGTGGAAAGGAGTTTCAGAAGTTTTTAAGAGAAGCTGGAATCGTCCATCAAAATACGAATCCATACAGTCCAGAGCAGAATGGCCTATGCGAGAGGATGAACCGTACAATTGTCGAAAAAGCCAAATGTATGCTGTACGACGCGATGACGGGCAACGACAGACATTTATTTCTTTTTAGGGAACCTAAGTCATAGACAATGACAAATCTAAATATAAACCGTTTTGTTACATCGACTTACAACAATTATGATTTCATAGTTTCAATACATTATGCATTATTTACTTATCTAAGTTAATAAAGTGCACAACACCTTCTAAAAACATTTTCTAGACATGCAACCTTGATTTGAAATTAAATATGGCCGATTACGCAACCGGATTCGATACAGTCGATAACCTATTCGATTATTTCATCGATTTTAAAACCGGCTATCATTATTCATTGGCCCTTTGGGATCAATGAACGATGGATAGAGAAAGTTTTTTAAAAGTGTACAGGGGTATAGGGATCGGATTGAATATAAAAAAAACCGGCCAAGTGCGAGTCGGACTCGCGCACGAAGGGTTCCGTATCATTATCTATAAAAACGTCAAAAAAAATCAAGTCTGTTGTATGGGAGCCCATTTAAATATTTATTTTATTCGGTTTTTTTGTACTTGTTGTTACAGCGGCAACAGAAATACATCATCTGTGAAAATTTCAACCGTCTAACTATCACGGTTCATGAGATACAGCCAGGTGACAGACGGATAGACGGACAGACGGACAGCGGAGTCTTAGTAATAGGGTCCCGTTTTACCCTTAGGGTACGGAACCCTAAAAAGTTACTTTTTAGGGTTCCGTAGTAAACAAGGAACCCTTATAGTTTCGCCATGTCCGTCCGTCCGTCCGTCCGTCCGTCCGTCCGTCCGTCCGTCCGTCCGTCCGACCCCCGTTTTTCTCAGTAACCGTTAGTGCTAGAAAGCTGTAATTTGGCATGAGTATACATATCAATAACGCCGACAAAACGGTAGAATAAAATCTTTAAAAAAAAATTTTTTTAGGGTACCTCCCCTACATGTAAAGTGGTGGTGCAATTTTTTTTTCTGCCAAACCTCATCGTGTGGGGTATCGTTGGATAGCTCTTTCAAAAATATTAGAAGGTTTCTAAAAGCGTTTTTTGATTAAAGAATTGGTTAGCGTGATATTAAGCTTTGAAGTGATAATTTTTGCTATGGTCAAGTGTCCCCCCCCCCCCTGCCAGCTAAACGGTGGCTACTAACCATGTGAAAAAAATCATGGTAGTAGTATATACGATGAATTTAAAAGGAAAACTATCACAGCTAAGTAGACATTACTAGTTAACGAGTAATAGTCGAACTTCAGAAATGTACTTTGCAAAAGCAAACTTTCGTACAATTTCCATAGATACCTTAAATAATGTTGTTAATTCTTTCAAAAACATAGTAAATATAAGTTTGCGAACTTTTTAGTCCATATAATGTAACGGGTGGACGACTACGGAACCCTACCTTGCGCGTGGCCCGACACGCACTTGGCCGGTTTTTTTATATATACAAGGACGATGGCAAACAAACGTCCACCTGATGGTAAGCCGACACCGCAGCCTATAGACGCTCACTACTCCAATGGAGTCACGTGCGCGCAGCTGACCCTTTATAAAATTTGAGGATTCACTTATTATTATTTATCGTATGGCATTTATTTCGAACCGTGAGATCTTCTAGAAGACAGTACGGTTGCCAGTTTTTGTTGCACTTTTAGAACCACCCAGGGGTCACGTGTAGGGTAGCGGTGGGTACTTTCCCTACGGACGTGGTGCAACTTCGACCCCCCTTTGTCAAGTGAGTGGGCAACTTGACTGTTAGAAGTTCTCAAGCCGCCCGAAGGCCTCCAACTTGGCTTAACGACTGCTGTCATAGACAGCAGCCGGGATCAACGGTTTAACGTGCCTTTCAAAGCACGGGAGCGCTCAGTTAGTAACCACTCAAAGCGGTCACCCATCCATGTACTGACCGCGCCCGACATTGCTTAACCTTGCGCGCCGCTGGGCCACGAGCGCTCCCCAAAAAATAGAAAAAAAAAATAGTGGCCTTGACCAGATTACAGTGACCTGACTTAAAATGAAGCCACGAAAGCCCAAGAGCTTACCATAAGCGTGTAGCCCAATTACTTCCACATAGCTAACCTTCCTGAACTCTGACCTTTACAGCGACATTCAAACACCGACCTTATCGTGGTGCATTAACGTACTTTATGTCACACCTGGCCATAAAGTGGCCATTATCGCACGCTCCGCGCGCGAAAAAACCCACTTCCTGGCCAGGGGGTGACTTAAAATTTTGTACTTACCACGGGCGATAATAAAGAAAGCCTCAGATCGCATATTTATCGCCCTTGCCTTCGGCTCGGGCGTAAAATACCTGCGATCTGAGACATTCTTTGTTTTATCGCCCTTGGTAAGTAATGTACTATTATAGGTTAATGCAATGAGGATGTAGGTACTCGGGTTTTTAAAAACTCATGCAGGGAAATCAATAGGAGTAGGTATGGGAAAATAGACCTTATTGTGAATGCAATAATGCATTTTGTTGGTGGTCTGGTAGGGCGACACTAGATTGGTAGCACTATCAGGCCAGAATATAATAGATGCGTGTTTCAATGACAATGCGTGGAAATGTCAACATCTGATGTGAACTATCACCGATTGAGGGTAGGAGTTAGTTGCATTGCATGGGAGTGCGTGCAGTTCTAAAAACACTATAATAATAAGAATTTATTGAAATATAAAGTTGAGACATGATAGTTTAAAACAGAACGTTAGGGACTGTGCATTAATCACGTGAGGCTCGACATTGACTGAGGGTTTTTCTAAAAAATCATTGTTTTTTTGTGATTTTTTTTATAATTCTGTGTGATTTCCGGAATAAAAACTATCCTAATTCCCTATCTTCATACCAAATTTCATCTAAATCCGTAAAGCATGAAGTTGAAGAGGTAACAGACAGAGTTTGTTTCGCATTTATAATATTAGTACGGATACGGTATTACTAGACATAGACTAGCTTTTGCCCGCAATTTTGTCCGCGTAGAACTCGTTTATCGCATTAAAATTGAATTGCTATTATTTTATTTCAGGCGCTAACCTAGTTATCGCGCTTCCATACAAACGTTAGCCCTCTTAAGGGTGATTTTTAATTTATTGGTAAAAATGTTATTTTAAATCAATCTATTTATGCTACTTATTTATACACTCAGGTCTAGATGATCTAAATTGCCATTTTAATTTACGAAACCGGTATTTCAGAGACAAACTTGACTTTTTAAATTAATTCGCGGCACTAGATCCTCATTAAAAGTTCACAAGTCCCGTTACCGGCTGCCAGTGACATTTATTTAACATTTTTATTTTAAGTAGTCGAGACCGAATACATTAATTACTGAATAACTTAACAAGTTGGAGCTTCCATTTTTTTAGGGTTCCGTACCCAAATGGTAAAATGGGACTAAGACTCCGCTGTCCGTTCGTTCGTCCGTCTGTCTGTCTGTCCATCTGTCACCAGGCTGTATCTCATGAACCGTGATAGTTACAGTTGAAATTTTCACAAATGATGTATTTCTGTTGCCGCTATAACAACAAATACTAAAAAACAGAATAAAATAAATATTTAAGGGGGCTCCCATACAACAGACATGATTTTTTTGCAGTTTTTATAGGTTATGGTACGGAACACTTCGTGCGCGAGTCCAACTCGCACTTGGCCGGTTTTATTTGGTACGTTTGATAAAAGAGGCCTTTTTCTCCGAAATAACTTTTTATACCACGTCGGTGGCAAACAAACTGACAGTTCACCTAATGGTGGTTGATCGTCGCCTATATAGACGCTTGCAAGAGTCGTCAATGTCGCGTTGTCGACCCGTAAGAAACCTTTTCACGCGTTTTTTGAAGAGTCCCATGGTGTAGCCTATTGGGAATACCTCTGCAGGAAGCTAGTTCTCATTTCAACTTTCATAACATCCTTCTTCTTTTTGGTCGTATCCTGATGTCAGAGGAACGTGATGACTCCGGGTAACTCTCCAGGCCGTTCGGTCTTCGGGGGGGCATTGTGGTAGAATGACAGCGACCCCACGATGCCCCCCACTAAACGGCAGCGAGGGTCAACGCCGCAGAGGTTTTAGTGGGTATTCCCTTCCCCTGTGGAAGGGCGAGTCCCACGTACCCCCCACTATGGGCCTTCCCGGGCCCGGGGGATGCGTAAATGCATTTCCTCTGCGTCAAAAAAAGGCCGTTCGCTCTTGTGCCATTTTATAGTTGTGCCTGTCTGTAGTGTGGACCCGGTAACTTCTTGGATCACGTCTGTCCATCTCCTGGGTGCACGTCCTCTGCACCTCCTTGCATCGACGATAAGTAATTATGCTCCTTTCTAACAACATGACCATTACGTAAACTTAATTTCACAAATATTTTTGGTCCACTGCAATTGCGAAACGTCAAATATTACTTTTCAACTCAATAATGGGTAGGATTTTTTCCAAAGCTCCTAAACACTAGGTCACGGACGTGTATGCTAGAGCTATACCTATTTGGGAGCGCGCCAGAGCGAGTCAAGGTCACGGCCTTGGGGCGCAGCCTCCCTCGAGGGGTGGCAAGACTGGTTAGGGTTGGTTAGGGAACGGAAGTTCCGATATATTAGATGAAGTATTTGAGAAAGTTATTCTAGACAGACTATTACACACCTCGTGTGTACGTCTATAGGTTTTTTTTATACAAAGCGGTGGCAAACAAGTGTACGGTCCACCTGTTGGTAAACGGACACCGCTGCTTAAAGATGCTTGCAACACTAAAGGAGTCACGTGCGCGTTACCGACCCTTTATAAGATTTGAGAATTCACTGTGTTGACAGCAGAAGGGACAAATTTAGCACTCAACACAGTAGCGATCTATTCCAGACAACCTATGAGTAGTGGAAAAAGTTGACAAATTTACGAGCATTGAAGTGGCTGGCAAGTAAAATAATTATATTAATCATATTATTATATTTTTAACTTTCATGTGCATGATTTTAATTTGATTTTCTTAAGTATCTTTGCCTAAGATACAGGAATATAATCCTAGTTTAGGCGCATGTAACTTTTGATGTATGTAAGGCTACAAGCACAATGTAACATTATTAGCTATAAGGATTTTTGAATAAATGATTATGATTATGATATTAAAAAACAAGTCTCTGTTGGCATTATAAAAGAGTTGTACAATATGTAATTTCTCTGATAATAATCATTTTACTTATTAATCTAATAAAATATTGACAACCCTGATTACGCACAAGGGTACTCCACTCCACACTCCGCAGCCGTACACAAAATGAGATTTAAAAAAGGTTGTATTATGTTCTGGAAAAGCTGACTCGAATGATTTGTACAGCTCCTAATGGGCTGTCGAATTTCAAATACGAAACAGGATATTTTACTGGAAATTTTATATGGAAATATACAAAAATCATCCTACATTTGCTGAACGCTACGCCTGGAAATCTCGCAGCGAGAACTTTGAATTCATTCTGTTCATTTGAAGAAACATCGTTTGAAGCTATTTAATAGTACATTACTTACCAAGGGCGATAAAACAAATAATGTCTCAGATCGCAGGTATGTTACGCCCGAGCCGAAGGCAAGGGCGATAAATATGCGATCTGAGGCTTTCTTTATCATCGCCCGTGGTAAGTACAAAATTTTATGTCACACCCTGGCCAGGAAGTGGGTTTTTTCGCGCGCGGAGCGTGCGATAATGGTCACTTTATGGCTAGGTGTGACATAAAATATTTTATGTCACACCTGGCCATAAAATTTTGTACTTACCACGGGCGATAATAAAGAAAGCTTCAGATCGCATATTTATCGCCCTTGCCTTCGGCTCGGGTGTAAAATACCTGCGATCTGAGACATTCTTTGTTTTATCGCCCTTGTTAAGTAATGTACTATTATTCTGTAATCAGCCGTAAAATAGTGTTAAACAGTGCCTAAGGGCTCAGTTTTATAAAAATCTGTCGACCTCATGACCCGATTTACCAAAATTTGATCCGACTTTACGTCTAACGGATCTGTATAACAGCCGAGCTTAAGGTTATGTAGGTAGTTGTGAAGTGAGAATGGTCAGGCCCTTCGCGCTCGAGCTATTACCGGCGCCGGCTAATTGTCACCGTTACTGCAGAACAGGTTGCGCAGACGCAGCGCAGGTACCGTTGCGGCCGAAAGCGATAGATGTCACTTGTTGGCTTTTTATGGGAGAAAGAGCACGGCTTCGACTCAATTCAGTGCCCTTTTACTGTGGATTGCGATTTTTCCTTCAATAAAACCACTTAAATATTACTTATGAAAGAGAACACATTTATTCGCAGCACACAGTGTTGAGCGAATTACAATATACACAGTATAGTACCTAATAATAAAACGAAGACATAAATATAAAACAAAAAATAAACATTTAAACGGAAGTGCCACGAAATGGTCACGACTCCGCATAGTGATTGCCTACCAGTTAACAGCGATAGGGGCAGCGATCATTGCAGAAGAACAGAGACTGTAAGTCATGCAGAGCTGGCTCCATTTCGTGACTACACTGTTTTTCTTTGGTATTTTTAAATAGATTGTTTTGTTTCGTCACGAATAAATGTTTAACTTGTTTTTTGTTTCTTTTCAGGTAAGTTGACGTGGCCAAGAAAACAGCGAAGTTTATAATTCACCAGCTCGGTATGTTACGGAAGAAATATAACCCCGGATTCTGTAGGCCATTAATTGTGTTCGGGGAATAATAATCCCGTTTCTGAAAGTTACGAAAAGGCGTAGAACGTGGGAGTACTAGGCAAATAAATTTTCGCCACAGGCTTAAGGCGATGTATCGATTGAAAGAGACACCCTTTGTTTTTCGCTCACGACAAAACGGGATGCAATCCTCTCAGAGAATGGCTTTTTAGACAAATCTCGTTAAATATCTGACTGTGTGCAGGTTTATTAAATTTCCTCTTGTCAGTACCTAGATGAGGTAAAATAGCATCATATTAACTTAATCGTGTCTTTTTATAATGCGTTTAGTAGGCTGAGGAAAAAACGGAAAATATAGACTCATTTTTGGATATATTTTCTATCGAGAAAATTTTAAGCAATCATGTTTCGCTATTGTCAGTACCACAATCATATAGTCAAGAATCATATATCTGAAAATCAGCCCCTTCTGTTTGCTAGTCTGGGCAGGACAGCGTTTCAAAGTCTCCAAATTTCTCAGTGTAGCGCCTTAATAAGTCCTACCGGGACAAAGGCGTCGATGGGTGGAAATAGTCTTTTAAAGATTCTATTAGAACTACTTTATAGCCCGTTTTCACGCGGGGTTGGAAGGTAACGGCAGGCCCTGTCGTAAAACTAGTGCCTACGTAAAATCTTAGGATTAGATGTCAAGCGGATCCCGGAATATTAGTGTATGATAAAATCGCGAGGTAAAGATAGGTTGTAAAGAGATCCAGTACAAAATTTAAATGATTTGAACTTAAATTAACTACCTCGAGGAATCGGTGCAGCTTATATTTCTTCAACTATACCAAGCTGAAATAGTCCTGTCTTGTTGTAATTAGTACGAACAGAAAATATCAAGATACCTACATGCCCTGCCTACGAAGCTGGAGGTCCCGGGTTCAAATCCCGGCCGGGGCATTTATTTATGTGAATGAGCACGAATATTTGTTCTTGGGTCGTGGTTTTCTATGTATTTAAGTATTTATTTATCTATATAAGTATGTATATCGTCGCTTAGTACCCATAGTAACAAGCTTTGCTTAGTTTGGGACTAGGTGATTTAGTGTAAGATTATCCACAAATATTTATTTATTTATGTCAATTAACACGGATAATAGCCTAAATAGTTACAAAACGCTCATGTTTTCTAACTGATAAACTGTATCCTTAATGGCCTATTTATTGCTAACTCCTCTCAAGACCTCTTCACAAGTGAAATTAAATCCCAATCGGCAATACAATACAAGCATTAATTACCTTTACAGCAGTGAAATTGTACATTAAAATCGCAAAGCGAGATGTAATGCTGCATTTTTGGTATGTTATTCGCAGCCCTTAGGAGTATGTGTGACTACATTTTGCAAGCAAAAAAAAGTTGTGCTACCTGTATGATACGTGAAAAACTGCAAAATTTTCGGACTTTTTTCAGGTATTGTAGTTCAATTCAAAAACTATGGGTTTTTGACATTACTTGTCTATAGCATTTTTAAAGTACATTAAATTTGCAACAATTTGAACCTACCCACAGCTCCGTATGTCTTATAGTTTTTGAGACATGATGTTTCAAAAATTCTGCTTTATTGAGTCTTGCCTATAGTGCGTGTTGTTACGGGTTTCCGTCGAACAAACACTTCACCACCGGCCACCAGCGCCGGCTTTTAGTATGTTATCAGGCATATCTCCTGGACCCCAAAACTGCCGGGAGACAATCTCTCCAAGGTCGCTCTCCCGAGTAATGACGTCATGAAAATTGCCGCCGACACGTTTGGAAAAGTGGCAATCACACCCAACCTATGCAACATACATACACGTGTATGGTATCAAATGAAAGCTGAATAAATATGCCATAACGTATACCTAAATTAAGTTTCAATACGTATACCTAAATACATTGAGACAATTCAAAACTATAAGCAAAATAATAAAAAAGTAAGGAAAACATTTCCGGGTTTCCAGATTTAACAGAATAACTAGAACAGGTACCCGAGAATTATGTTGCACATAAATAGTAACTAGTATGTCAGCTTTACATAACTATTTATTGTTTCTGGATATGACCAAAACTGTGAGAGAAATGCTGAAAAACCCAACAGCGCGGAGCCATTTTTCCATATAAGATAAAAAAATGATGAAACGCCTATTTTCCATGAACCAGCTCAAGCGTTTTAGTATATTGTTAGACATGATATGGCATATTTATTCAGCTTTCATTTGATACCATACACGTGTATGTATGTTGCATAGGTTGGGTGTGATTGCCACTTTTCCAAACGTTTCGGCGGCAATTTTCATTACGTCATTACTCGGGAGAGCGACCTTGGAGAGATTGTCTCCCGGCAGTTTCGGGGTCCAGGAGATATGCCTGATAACATACTAAAAGCCGGCGCTGGTGGCCGGTGGTGAAGTGTTTGTTCGACGGAAACCCATAACAACACGCACTATAGGCAAAACTCAATAAAGCAGTATTTTTGAAACATCATGTCTCAAAAACTATAAGACATACGGAGCTGTAGGTAGGCTCAAATTGTTGCAAATTTATTGTACTTTAAAAATGCCATAGACAAGTAATGTCAAAAACCCATAGTTTTTGAATTGAACTACAATACCTGAAAAACGTCCGAAAATTTTGCAGTTTTTCACGTATCATACAGGTAGCACAACTTTTTTTTGCTTGCAAAATGTAGTCACTCATACTCCAAAGGGGTGCGAATAACATACCAAAAATGCAGCTTTACATCTCGCTTTGCGATTTTAGCTTTTTTATTTGTAAGATTTCACTGGCCTACTTTGGAAATAGCAATAGGTATTCCACCCACTCACGCCTACGTCGTGTCTGGTTTAGGCTGTAGACACACTGGTGGGAACTGGGCCACGGAATGTCAGTTTTCGCTCCCATTATTAAAGGTTATATTTGGATCTGGATTATTATAAACTAGTCTAGTTTTAACTACTTTTCTTGTTATAGTCGTGCAATCAAAAATTTAGCTCACGTGTATTTTTTTACTGCACCTACAATACCGAGAAATGATATCTACTCGTGTAGCATTTTCTTAAAAAATAGAAGAAATTACACAATCACGTTTTTATAACGCATATACCTACCAAAATAAGCACAAGATCAACTAATATACTTAATTTTCTTAAAAAAAATCATAGGTGTTGATAAATTCAAAAAATACACGTGAGGTTTCGTGGGTGGAGGGGGGGGTCGTCCAAAACCTCACCAAAGATCACCAAGGGGGGAGGGGGGGTCTAAAAGCGGCCCAAAAAACCTCGCGTGATTTCTGGATAAGCCCTTATGAAGTCAGCTAAGGTTTCGCTTAAAATTGGAACGTAAACTCAAAAATCTCAAAATACACCGACGAGTGCGGAATTTCGAAAGTTGGTTCCTACAGTTTCGATTTGACAGGGCGCCAAACCGTCTGCCCCACATACCAGTTTATTTATGTCGGTTCTATTGCCCGCCTATTCCAAATTATATCTTATTTTTAAGATTCTTTGGTAGTTTTTTCGTTAGTTTATCCCTTCATACATATATTCATTAGTTGTGATTGCAAAAGTTGCAATATTTACTCACATTTGTATGTGAATGTATGTGAATATGGCTTGTTGGCGGTTTAGGTATGAATATGTTGCCTTTATGTTTTTAATTGCAGACCCATACGTAATAAAAATAAAGACACACAACCGTTTAATGATGAATTTAAGACCAATCTTTGCAATTATTTTCTATCGAGCCGATTTCGTCCAATTATGTATCGAGTCCGTGTATAAGGTCTTTGAAATATGATGAATATTAACATAGGTATATTTTTTGATGTGCTAGAACAAATAGGTTTTCTTAAAAAAACTGCTTAAAAAACATCAATTTCAACAAAATTAGGTCTTGACAGCCTCTTAATAGAGATAAGTTCTCCTTTGTACCGATAGTATTTATTTACATACTTTTTTTATGCAACAAAGTGGCAAATAAGCGTACGGACCACCTGGTGGTACGGTAACAACCGCAGCTTATCGACACCCGCAACTTTGTAAATTCACTGTTAAATGTGTTGACAGAAGGTACAAATTTGGGTCCCTCGCTCTCAACAGTCTGAACATAGTGTACTCGTATCCTTGGTAGCTCTGGCAACCTTGCTCGCCATTCAATGGAACTTGCTATGTAAACAAACTGCCATATTGAAAAAACAACCTAACTTAGGCTGCGTACATTTGACACCTCGCAACGCGCCGAGCGAGGTGTCAAATATATGAAAACGCATCCTCGCACATCTCTGGTGTAAACGCAACCTTATAGAAATAGAAATATTTATTACAACCAAAAAAAAAACCATTAACCATATTATCCTCTTTGCCACTATGAAACCATTTTAATGAAATATCCAAGATACGGTTAATTTTTTATGATTTTGTATTTTACAGTAACGACCGTTTCAATGGTGTTTGATGAGGTGGTGTGAAAATTCAAGGAGAAGCAGTGATAAAACTAAGTTACGTCTTTTGTTTACATAGTTAGCAAGTTCCATTGGATGACACTTTATAGCAAATTATGTTATTATGACTGTGGTGCCTGTGTTCTGCCTGGCGGAGGTATTTCCCCCGTCGAGCTGCTCCAAATTAGATCAAGACGACATTTTGCTGTGACCAACCTCTCAACATATGTTGAGTGTGGAGTTAAAATTTAGTTTGCTAATGGTCTTTTGTAATGATGTATCTTTAATTTCAGTTGTTTATGTTAGACTTTAGTAACCTGTATTTCCGATGAGATCTTTTTAAGGCACGACGAGTACCTAATCTTCTGGGTGAGCTCGCTTCACCGTCGGCCGCATTCATCAGAAATATCTAAACTGTCGTATTTATAATATTAGTAGAATTCTCCATTTTATGCTCATTAAGGGTTAATACCTAGTTGTATGTAGGCAGCTTTCCTAGCTGATGTATCTTTGTATACCTAATGAAATGTGGGCTGTAGCCTCGCTCGGAGGCCGCTGCGTCATCCATGATCGGGGAAGCCTTCTAAATGATCAATCAATCACCCGACTTTAATTAATTTTGCTACGAGCTCTTATCGATTTCGATTCAATAAAACGGTTCTAATGTATTGTAGGCTTTTAAAACGCTTGTGTACTTGGCCTTTAACCTTCGATAACGTGGCTCTCTGGCTACCCGTTGGGTTTTGAAAAATAATTAGATTTTAACAGAGCCATTGGCTTTTATAGTGTGATGTAAAAAAGCGTTTTTTTTCTACTATTGGACTAGCTGGTCCTGTTCTCAAATCTCAGCTTACCAAACAAACAACAATGGCTGGAACAGACCGGGCGACGCGGTGCTAAAACCGTCACTTCCGTTCGGCCCAGCGCGCCCTAGCCCTAAAATAAACGAAAGTCGCCGGTCATTGCAGTGTCAGCTGCAGCTATAGAAGACCTCTAAATACCTATAGGAAGATAGGCTGTAGAGCTGAGCGTTTTTTTCAAAAAGCGTTTCGTAAAACGCTTTCGCTTACAGTAAGTGTAATACTATTATTACCAATAAACGAGTTTTGAGTTTTTTTTGAGTTTTGAGTAACGGAATAACAGTTTCTTATGCTAACAAAAAACAGTTTTTATAAAAACGATCACCAAAGCTGCAATGCAAGGCAACAATGAAACTACACTACATGAAAATAGAAACGAAACTCAAAACTGACATAACTCAAACTATAACCTATAACTCTCATTGATGTAGCGATCGAAACGACGAAACGAAACAAAACTTAGCTTTGTTCGGGTGGGCGCGCTTTGTGCCAAAAACGTTTTGTATCGATGATTAACAAAAATGCGCTCTATTCGCAAGATTAATTAATTAATAAATAAAATAAATAATAATGAAATGAATGGCTTAATTTTGAAAATTCATTCATAAATATTTCGTTCGTTTCGTTTTGTCGGGTGTTGCAGTGAGAAAAACTAGTTACTTTTGAAACTGTTTCGTGAAACTGTTTCCAGATAATGAAAAGCTGTTACGTTTCGTTACACTTAAAAGTCGCAACGACCCAGCTCTAATAGGCTGTCTTTACTTTTTAAAGAGGCTTTAGTCAGTTTAGTTAGGCCGAAAGAAAAAAGTCCGAGAGTTGGTAATTGTTTATTACACGACTACTGCCCAAAAAAAGGAGTGTAATGTTTTCATATTATACTTAAGTACTTGACAGTCAAAATTGCTCGTCTATTTAGGCATTTTAGGGCTGATTTTTTAATCCCCAGATAAAAGTATCTGTCGGATAAATGTTAGCTCTGTCTTTTTCTTCCATTTAACTCCAGGAAAATGACAGTGATAATTTTAACTGACAGATAATTTTATCTGGGGATTGCAAAATCGGCACTTAGCATAGATATAGTATATACTCTGTAGTGCACTTAGACTATTTTCGGTGTGAATTGACACGTATCTTGACATTTTCTTCGTTAGGATCTAGAGGACTATTGCAGCCATATGTCAGAATATGAATTTTGATTTTTTCATTAAGAAATACCGTTTCGAATATCAGTTTTTTTACCTAGCTGCCTAGGGCCTAGCTAAGTTTCTTGCTGGACGCTTTTCACCTAGGCTAAGTTAAGGCTGGGTATTAGGTACCACTTTTGAGTTTTTAAAAACCATCTGAGACATAGAATATAGTGTCTTAAAATCTAAAAAAAAATGTGTTACATAAGGATCTTGTCTAGTCAAAATCGCAGTCAGTTGTTTACATGACCTGATGAATTTCACTCGATAGAAAAAAATCGCGAAGTTACCCCCTTTTTGGAATGTTTTTTCAATATTATGGCTATATTATATTATTCATATTCTACATTTAATTTTTGGACTTAATTTAAGAAACTAAATAGTTATAGACAAATTCGTATGGTTTGCTTTGATAAAAAAAATTGGCTCAATGGCTATGTTTAAATGTTTACGAAAAATACGCGCAGCGCTTCCGTAGAGAGCGGGATGGTTCATTGCAAACTCACGCGTGTTAGAGAGGGACGTTTGCAATGGTTATATCTCCCCTTAATGGCTAATCCCCTCGCGCAATGTACTATAGTGCCATTCATTGCTTATAGCCACTTCTGACACCATTCAACTGTGTTCGAATTAACAAACGAATTTCACACTTGCATTGAAACGGGAGCTTAAAGCCACAAGGTTGTAACCGCCCACGCAGCCCGTACACTGTTGGGACTTTGTGGCAACTCGCGCGCAGTCCCGTTACGCGGACGGCAGAGGAAAGTTCAATCGTTCGCCGTTAGATCAATTACTTTAGGCATTCATAATAGGATATTTTACAGTGATGACAAAATGGAGTTTTGTATTTAAGGTATTCAACCCAAAAGACAACTAACATAGACTAGAGATAACATATGACTCTTATGAGGCCCTTTTTTCGCTGTGTATTCAGTAAAGTGCTTGTTGAGAATAAATGCTATAGATTATACGAAAAATAACCTATATTGAAGCTAATTAGGAACGTTATAACAAAACCGATATGACAGTGTAATGACCGTCGCTTAGGGCGGGCCACACATATCCTTCTGCCTTAAGGGCGTCGTGAAGGTTTCCTAGCTAGCTCAGGGTTAGAAGGGTTGGACACAGGGTTTAGATAACAAACACAGATTGACGTACTGACGAAATGGGTTCTTACGACCCTTTTATTGATAATACCAAACCTTATCTAAATATTCCGATGGGCACTACGGATAGCCAACCGGAGTCCGGGTCCCGTGGGACGTTGCGCTGACGAGGTAAGCTAAGTGGAAGGGGTATTGGATTGTCCTCCGGAGAACAAGGGGACCCTGCAGTGCGTACGCGAGGGATGACACGCCGCAGCTGACCAGGGGTGATCGGGAAAGGGTAGGAAGGATTGAACCTCAGGACTAACTACGCGATGTCCGCCCGTAGGCCGACCGACACGCGGCCCTGAAGTTCCCCTAGGGTACCTAGGCACGTACGCGAGAGATGACACGCCGCGCGCTAGGCTTGGTCAGCCCTTGTTCCTCCCACGGAGTCGGAACAAGAACTGACGCTCCGCGGCCGCGCGCGCTTCCTTTTATAGGCGGCCGGCCCGATGTGTCGATGTGTGCGTGTAGCTGGCCAGAGATCCTTTCCTTTCGCGCGCCATCCTGCGCCGCCGCTGGCGCACGCCGCAAACACGCGTCGCGTGGTGCGGGCTGTGTGCTGTGTGTGAGATGGGGATCCTCACATTGCCTCCCCTCCCGAAGAGATTTTTACCTATGGAAAAATCACCGTTAGAAGAGAAAGTTGGTTATATTTATTGAAACTACTATCTCCCTAGGTTTCGAAATTTTGTGGCGTGCGAGTTTTATTTACCTAGGTACTACCAGCAGTCTAGTTTTACTCGCATACCTTATCTACATGTTTGCTCGGCTATGTTTCGTACCATACCTGTTTATGTTATGCCCTTGCATTGTTACTTACTCTGTGGTTATACCTACATTCGGTTATCTGTACGATATTTGCTAGGGGGACGGCTATCCGTATGTTTACGTAATGAAACTCGTTAAAACTCAAGTCATCTTATTGTTCTCAACGGAAAAAAAATACCTAAATCTATTTACCATGAAAAGAAACAAAGAAAGAATTAAATAGAACAACTTAAAAAAAAAATGTTAAATTAAAAAAATAAAAACATAACAAAAAAAAGTTACTATCACCGTAGTTTTCATGAAGAAGAGAAAAAAAAACTAAAATAAAACTAAATCGTCAAGTTTTATGACCCGCTATTTATATTGGGTCGAATTCTTGGTGTGGCTCGTGGTTCCCGCCTGTGTTGGCGGATTTAGATTTCGTGCGTGCTAAGCGGACTGTTCCCCGCTTATGGCCGCCGTTCCTTTTACGGCCGGACCTCCGCTTCCTGCGGTGTGCTGGACCCGGTTGCGGTTTCTCTGCGGGCTCTGGTGCGGGCTGGTTGTCTACCTCCATTTCCTGGTCCCCGAGCTCCTGCGTGATGAACGCCAGGTATTCGTCGCTGGCTTGTATGAGCTCCAGCGCCTCCTCCACTGTTTCCTGGTTGAGTTCTGGGGCTAGATCCAGGTCAGCCCACTGGATCGACTCTGCTGTTTGTCCCGGTGGCGGCGCTGGCCCTGGTGTGGGTCTTGGATCCGTCCGTCGCGCCGGTTCTGGCGTGGGCGCTGGCTCCGGTGGGGGGGTGATTAGCTCCGCTTCATGCCAAAGCGTGTTGTGGACTTTGGAGATATGGAGCCTTGCCCCTGTCCCGTGTATGATGGCCCTCCCCTGGTGCCATCTTCTAATTGGAAGGTCTTGGGGTGGCGTGGTTCGGTGGCTGGTTACTAGGGGCCGTGGCCTCGTCGGTCTCCTTTCGCCTGGATTCATTGTTGATGTTTGCCCTACTGAGCCTGTGTAATTGCCTTATATAGGGGTGCTGCTCATAGCTTTTTATCCTGTGGGTATCTCTTATTTCTTCCATACCTAGATACCCTCTTTAATTTTTTCCCGTGTAATGGCGTAGTTTTGCTGTTTGGTAGTGGTTACCTTAGTGATCTTGTTAATTTGGCCCTGAATACCTAACCTTTTATACTATTTGTATTCTCCGTGTTTGGATTGTGCACTTGTCCCGGTCGGGTTGGTAATATGGGTATGACTTTGGTTGGTTATTTTTGTATCATTCCTGCTATTGGGATTTGGACCTTGTTATTGTGGCGGTAGGGTGGATGTTGTGGATGTGCTTGGATTCCTATCTTCTAAAATGCGATGCCAACTGTAATGACTGCCTGTAAGGGTGTCCCATGTGCGTTGCTGTGCGTAATAGTATGCTGGTTGGTGGTAAACAAGTATTCAGCTCGGGTTTTTTTTTTTTTTAAGCGGTTCTCTGTTTTCCGGAATGTTGCTCCGTTGCAAGGGTGTCCCATGTGCGTTGTCGCTTCCTTTCTGGTATATTGCTCCCGGCTCGGAAGGTGCTACATGTCCGTTGCTGATTCCTTGTAGTACTCGGTTTAGTTGTTTACTATATGTGTTCTTGCTACGGTGTCATCCGAATATCGACCTTGTTGTCTTTGTGTTAAAGATGTCTTTTGTTTGGGCCGCTATTGGATGTTTTCCTGACGGGGCCGGTTCCGTGTTCCGGTTATGTACCGTTTTGGAGGTGCGTTCATTTTAGCGGGTACGTCATCTTGCCGGGTTGTGTTTGTTGTTATTGTTTATATGCCTTTAGGTCCTTTATGTGTGCTGTGATCATTTTACCGCGCCCGTCTGGATTTTTTAATGTATATATAACTGGTGACGTTTGTTCTTGTATTCTATATGGGCCTATGTATTTAGGGGCTAATTTCGCGCAGAAGTTTTTATCAGCGTTTGAAAGCACTTGGTTTTTTTTCATTACTAACTCGCCTATGTCTGGCTTCCAATGTCTTCTTTTTTTATCATAGTATGTTTTTTGTAGTGCGGACGCTTTGTTTTGATTCTGCCTCACTTGTTCATAAACTTCTTGTAGTGTATTATGATCCCGGACACGGGGGGTCGGTAAAATGTTTTGATCCTTGGGGTTCCTTAGTTCTCTCCCATATAGTAGGAAGGCCGGTGTATGTTTTGTTGATTCTTGTACTGAAGTATTAAGGGCGAAGTTGAACTCGGGTAGGTATTTGTCCCATTGTTTATGGTTTTCGTCGATAAATGTGGCGATCATTACTTCTAGGGTTCTGTTCTGTCTTTCAGTGGGGTTGCAGTTTGGACTGTAAGGCGGTGTTAGCCTATGTTCTGTACCGTATTTCTGTAGTATGTCCTTGAACTGTTTTGAGGTATACTGTGGTCCGCGGTCGGATAACAGCGCGTGCGGCGAGCCATGGTGCAAAGCTATGCGCTCCTCGAATGCCCTTGCTATCGTGCTGGCGGTAGCGTTCCGTAGCGGTATTATTTCGGACCATTTAGTGAACTTATCGTGGAACACTAGTATCCATTTGTATCCCTTGGATGACCTTGGTAAAGGCCCGATTAGGTCACTGGTCACTATTTCCCATGGATTACTTGCGTTGTTTATGTACATAAGTCCGTTTTTCCCTTGTTGTGATACTTTATGTTGTTGACAGGTGTGGCATTTTCTTACGTATTTTATTATTTCTGTTTTCATTCTGGGCCAGTAATACCTTTGCGATATCCGTTTAATTGTTTTCGCTATTCCTAGGTGACCGGCGCTTGGTACATCATGATTTTGAGATATTATTTGTTGTGTCTCGTGACTCGGTACGCATATTTTCCATTCGGAATCGGGATCCGTGTACCTATTGTGTATGAGGTGTGGTGCCCTCCAATATAACTTGTTTTCTTGTATCCGGTACTCGTGTGTCGGTTCCGTCCCGTCCTCTACTCGTGCTCGTATTGTCTCGTACCAGTCTCGTTCGGTTACGGCGCACACGGGATTCCGGGATAGTTCGTCAGCTATTTTGTTTTGTTTTAATTTGATTTTGTGTTCGGTCCAGGTGTTGCCTTTGGGGCTGTTCTCGCATAGCTCAAATTGCTGCTGTAACATGTGTGCGAGTTGTTTACTCTGTTCTTCCGTTAGGGTTCGACTGGGTTGAGCTTGCGGTGTGTTATTTGCCTGTGTCGCTACACTGTTGTCTGTGTTTTCCGGGTGCTCTGTGATTGGCGGTTCTGTGTCGCCTGTTTGGGATGATGTCGTGGTTGTCCTAGTCGTTTCCGGTGTCTCGCCTGCCCATGTTATCGCCATTCCAACACGCCGTAGTACGTCCATCCCGATGATTGTGTGCGTGGCCGACGGTAGCAGCCGTACCCAGTGTTTTATGCTTGCGCCCTTCGTGTGTATGTCCACCAGTAGACTTTTATTGATTTGTGTCTTTCTCCCGTCGGCTAGTGTTATTCCTCTCTCGGTTTGTTTTTCTAGAGCGCCCTGTCTCTGGCATTCGTTGAAAACCTGTTCGTTTATGTACGTATTTGTGGAGCCGGTGTCCACTAAACACTTGTATGTGTTGCCCATTATGGTTGCCTCTGCGTATATTCTGTTGTCTTCACGGTTGAGGTCCTTTGCCTCCCCTAGTGACTCTTTCTTTTGGCGTGTTCCTGCTTTGCAACAGTTCTTGCTCAATATGCCCATTTTCCCGCAGCCGCTACAGAAGATTCGCTGCCTGGACCTGCACTCTTTCGCGTCATGTCCTGGTTTTCCACACGACCAGCAGCATGTCTTTGAGTCGTACCTGGGGTGTATCTTTGTACTACTGTTCTGTACCCCCATGTCTTCTCGGCGGTGTATATTTGCTTGGTTACTACCCCTGCTTGTTTCTGGTTGGTTTGGCGTCTGGTATGGGGTCCATTGTCGTTGCGGAAATGGTCTACTCGGGTTGGTGGTTGTATCTCGGAAATTTGCGTACCGGTTTCTGTATGGGCTCGCCGATATGCTCTCGTATTCTGCTGCTAGCTTCAGGAGTTCTGGTAGGTCGCTGTAGTCTTGTTTCTTTATATACAGCTTGTATTCTTTTTGCATATTTTCGTGTATGCGGTGTAGCTGTTCGGCTGGTGAAAGTCTATTATACCTCCTCATTAACGTTTGCAGATCAGTGAGGTAGTCGGTGAAGCGTTCTCCGTACCTTTGTTTTCTTGCCACGATGGTCACGATGAGGTCCTCTTCGTAATTGCTCGGGAAGTAATATAGTTTGAATAACGTCAGGAATTCGTCCCATGTCTTCCAAGACTTTGCGTTGTTCCGGTACCATAGCAAGGCTTTTCCTTGCAAGATTTGTGGCAGGGTTGGCAGTACCTCGTCCTTGTCGATGCCGCTTGCTGCCACTAGCTCTTCGAGTCTTTCCATGAATTCCACTGCATTGTCCGTGGTTGTGAATGATAAATTCCATTCCTTTATAAGTTTACTTAGGTTTTTTACCTTGTGGCTGTCTTCGTTGTTTGCCATTTCGGGCGGCTGTTCTTCTTCCGGGGTTTTAAAGTCGTCGGCTCTGGTTTCTTCCGTTTCCCTTACAGCTTCCGCGAGGATCTTCCTAATTTCCTCTACGGTCAGTCCTTCTGTTAGCAAACCTCTTTCCTCGGCCTCTTTAACTAACTCTGGCTTCTTCAGGTGGTATATCCAACTTGTAGACATTCGTAAGACGGTGCGCTCTGTGTTCCGGTATGGAAGCGACGCGCTGGGCTTACGGCTGGACTGAGAGCAATTGTGTTGTACTTACTGATCGCTGACGTGACGGCGGTCGGTGGGTGACAGAACTGACAGACGTGGCAAACCTGGTCTTGGCGGCTTCGCTTCTGCTGCGGGCGGTGGACGGCGGGCTGAGTGTCCCTTCTCTTAAGGGCGGGTGGGGCGCGTCGTGGGCGCCTGTACCTACTTTGGACGGTTATATTTATTCGGTAACCCCTTTTGTGTCCCTTCTGAGCCAGCAAAACGTGAGTTTTTGAGTTGGGCGCCAAATGTAATGACCGTCGCTTAGGGCGGGCCACACATATCCTTCTGCCTTAAGGGCGTCGTGAAGGTTTCCTAGCTAGCTCAGGGTTAGAAGGGTTGGACACAGGGTTTAGATAACAAACACAGATTGACGTACTGACGAAATGGGTTCTTACGACCCTTTTATTGATAATACCAAACCTTATCTAAATATTCCGATGGGCACTACGGATAGCCAACCGGAGTCCGGGTCCCGTGGGACGTTGCGCTGACGAGGTAAGCTAAGTGGAAGGGGTATTGGATTGTCCTCCGGAGAACAAGGGGACCCTGCAGTGCGTACGCGAGGGATGACACGCCGCAGCTGACCAGGGGTGATCGGGAAAGGGTAGGAAGGATTGAACCTCAGGACTAACTACGCGATGTCCGCCCGTAGGCCGACCGACACGCGGCCCTGAAGTTCCCCTAGGGTACCTAGGCACGTACGCGAGAGATGACACGCCGCGCGCTAGGCTTGGTCAGCCCTTGTTCCTCCCACGGAGTCGGAACAAGAACTGACGCTCCGCGGCCGCGCGCGCTTCCTTTTATAGGCGGCCGGCCCGATGTGTCGATGTGTGCGTGTAGCTGGCCAGAGATCCTTTCCTTTCGCGCGCCATCCTGCGCCGCCGCTGGCGCACGCCGCAAACACGCGTCGCGTGGTGCGGGCTGTGTGCTGTGTGTGAGATGGGGATCCTCACAACAGTAAGTACAAAAAACCGGCCAAGTGCGAGTCGGACTCGCGCACGAAGGGTTCCGTACCAGTATCTATAAAAACGGCAAAAAAATTATGTTTGTTGTATGGGAGCCCCCTTAAATATTTACTCTATTCTGTTTTTTAGTATTTGCTGTTATAGCGGCAACAGAAATACATCATCTGTGTAAATTTCAACTGTCGAACTATCACGGTTCTCGAGATATAGCTTGGTGACAGACGGACAGCGGAGCCTTAGTAATAGGGTCCCGTACCCTTTACCCTTTGGCTACGGAACCCTAAAAAGTAACGGAAATCCCATAGACAAGCTTAATCTAATTTTTAAACATAAAGTGTTGCATGGGGAGAGGCCTTTGCCCGGCAGTGGGACACCCAAATAGGCTAAGGAAAAAAAAAGTGTTGCAAGCAAAAAGCTACGATTGGACTTGTCTGGAACAGTGCTAAATAAATAAAGTAAAACATTTGAACAATAACTTATTGCATGACATCGTTTGATAACTTAGAACGTAACATTTTATCCATTTACCAACTGATGGGATGACTTGCATCTGCCCTAATGACCCGTTCATATCGTTACTCATGGCCGTGTATCCGATACGTTGTTAGGCTATAATTAGAACGAACCTGACTTTGATTGGCGATTTTGTTAATTTATTACTTACTATACGCTGGCTCGATGAGCCAAAGAGGATCAAGAGAACGCCACTCTTAGTTCTGGGTTCTGGGGGGCGATTTTTGAGTGTCGAACGCTCGACTTTTTACTCGAGATCTGTCAAAAACTATGATGTTTTGACAGATGTCGAGTGAAAAGTCTAATGTTCGACACTCAAAAATCGACCCCCTGCGCCATCTCACGCCAGTTTAGTACTCCGGGGTTATCTAGTCTTTGAGGGCTTCGTCATTCCAGCGGTATCGCGGACGAACAATCAGTTATAATAATAATAACAATAACTTTATTTCAAATTTTTTAATCTCAGGGTAAATCTTCGGATCTGTGCGCGGATACTGTGAGTGCTGTGTGCCGTGCCTTAGACAATTAGAAACAAAGTGGACGGGTAGTGAACATTTTTCGAGTCTACCCTCACATTTTTGTTAACTTTTGTAGGGTAGTCAAATGTTGTGTACCCATATCTCCGTTGACAACTTGCTGAGACGACAGTCATATCCGCGACCACGGCCGGTGAAATCCGTGTCGAAACGTCGGTAAAAAAGGTAAATACATAAATATCGCGTTAGACCCGTTAAAACAAACCTTTTAAGTAACTTTATTTCATTTCAACAACAACAGAAGTCACTTAGTAGGTAGAATACACACATGTATTGACACTTTATCCTAGTTATTTTAGGTGAAATATAATTGATAGTGCAGTATGATTTCCGTTACTTCCCGTACTAGTATAAACTGTATTACGGTGAAGTAAGTTAGTCATTCGTCATCAATAACTATAAATGATAAATTTCACGATGTCCTGAGTTACATTTCGTTGTTAGTTTTAATGGTTATAAAACAAAACAATCATTTTCTTATATCCAATTGACAACATTTCATATTTTTAACGACTTTATTTTATGAACTAGTTAGAAAATAGGTAAAAATTTAAGTCACCCGTATTTTTTCTTTTTCAATTTAACTCATTATTTCATACAAAAAAAACACGTTGAAAAGTAGGTCATTCCAAAAGGGCGTAAGTAAAATATGACGTCATCTTCCCAACAAGAATCCAGAGCCACTCCAGAGCTGCGATTGTCTGTACTCTGTACTAAGGGGAAGCGAGGAAGATGACGTCAACTTTCGGTTTACAGTAATTTGCGATTTTTTCCAAAATTAACGGAGAAAAAAATCTAAAAAAATGTTTTTTGTGTACTTCACACGTTTTTACCGAAAGCTATTTCGTGATGTAATTTTATTTTCATATAATGATCGTCAAGTAATATTAAGAAACAAAAATACAATAACAAATACCTACATGCTAATACTTACATATATCTATTAACTATAAAATAAAAAAATTATAACTAAACTAAATCTAAAAACCGAAATGGTTTTCGAATTAAGACTTTTGGAAATTATGAAATATTGTCAATTTTAATCGAACAACAATGTGCTGGTAACTAAGTAAACTTAAACTTTATTATTTGTAGTTTTTTTTATTTTTTTATTTAATACTTTGTAAATATGTAGTCTTTTAAGTTTGTTATTGTAGCATATTTACCTTCTTTATATTAATAATAAAATACTCTTTAAAAAAAAAAACAAAAAAAAAATAGTTAATTAGGTATAAATGTGTTACTTTGTACGTGTGTGTGTGTAATGTATGTGTGCGTGTGTATGTGTGTGTATGTATGCGTGTGTGTTTGTGTATGCGAGGGCGTGTTTGTTAGTGTGTGTAGGTTTTTGTGTGGGTTTGTAGGTGTTTTACGCCATTTACTTTATGAGTTTTTCTGTTAATTTTTTATTAGGCACTAGACTCGAGACTTCGTCTGCGTGAACTTCCACTCCCTATGTCATCACTTCGGAAGATGATTTTCGGGATAAAAAGTATCCTATATGTTAAACCAGGCTATAAATTTGTTGTATACCCAATTTTATTATAACCCGTTCAACCGCTTTTTTGAGATTCTCAGTATGTTTGTTTGTCCGCGATTATTTTGCGTTTGGCTGACCCGAAAGGAGCGTCGGCCGTCCACCGGCTACATATGGGTCGATGATATTAGGAAGATCGCGGGTCACTCTTGGATAAGACTGGCTCAACACCGAGGCGAGTGGCGTACTCGAAGAGAGGCCTATGATCAGCAGTGGGCGATTACAGGCTGAAAATGATGATGATGATGATGACCCGATTTTGATGTGGTTTTCAGAAAAGCATTAGTTAAATAGTTACATTTGCCGCTATAACAACAAATAAGTACTAAAAAACAGAATAAAATAAATATTCAAGGGGGCTCCCATACAACAGACATGATTTTTGCGGCTTTTATAGATAATGGCACGGAACCCTTCGGGCGCGACTCCGGGCCGGGCCGGGCCTTTTTCAAAGTTGGTATAATGTGTTAAGCAGCTTCACTGCTTCAGTCTAGTCTATTTTCAAGCAGCTGACCCCGCGAGATCGATGATTAAATTTATTTATTTGGAAAGGATATTTTCGGATCTAGGCTAAAGAAAGTTGACAAATGTACCGTATTAGCATTTAGATCTAAACATAAACGTGTTAAGACGGCCGGCTGTCATTTGTTATTGTTAGCTCAGCGATTATTAGGATTGACGGAAGTCTTTTATCTCTGAGAACTAAACTGTTTTTAAAAGTTACAGAGTGTTTCCACTTTCCGTGAATTACGCCTGCGCCTATTAGGGCATTTTCACTTTAAAGTGTACCCCCTACTCTTACAATTCTATTACACATGTCCCGCAAATCGGAGCACATAAGTTGGCAACCCTAATCATGCCTCAGAAGGTCAGAAGTAGGTACCTATGCTAAATGGTAAAACAGGTAACACCGATCTAGAACTGAACTGATCGCCCCACTGCACCAGGCGTTTCCGCTCACATCTGACGTGTACGTGAAGCATTGGGCATTTTCACTTTAAAGTGTACCCCCAACTTTTTTTTCGGATCCCGGTGATTTTGGGTATTCTAACTCAGAATCACGAGTACTATTGATTCAGGCGAAGAAAAAAAAATCCTTGATTTTCCATACAAATTTTCTGTGTCAGTTTTGTGACGAGCCATATACTTAAACTGTATGAAAAAAGCATCACAAAACTGGCTTTTTTTGGCGGGACACTTTTTTTCTTCGCGGAAATGGATAGCACTCGTGATTCTGAGTCCTAATACACAAAATCACCGAGATCCGAAAAAAAAGTAGGGGTACACGCGGTACGTCAGATGTGAGCGGAAACGCCTGGTGCGGTGGGGCGTTCAGTTCAGTTCTAGATCGGTGTTACCTGTTTTACCATTTAGCATACCTACTTCTGACCTTCTGAGGCATGATCCTGCACGTTGTGTGAGACTGAGACTAGAGCGCGTCCGAGCTTACGCATACGTACTAAACATATTAAACGTCTTTCACGGGGAAATGAACGATACTTACATTTAATTTCGGTATTTAATTTTCATTAATTCAAAACAGCTTGAACACAAAGAAAAAAATTATGTTATATTAAATAGGTGCTACCTACTTTAAATACCTATTGCTTTTTTCCCCATTTAGTGGTTTGGAGCAGGCATTTTAATTAATTATTGGTCTTGGCGATGCGTTGGCAAACGAGAAAAACTATTTACCTGTTATAAACATTTTCTCCATAAACAGTTGTATTATTCAATAGCAAAGATTGATCTCAAAACACCGCGGTAGTTATTCAAACCGATTATTTGTAACCACTGACCGTGCCATGCGGTAATAAAAAAAAATACCATAACATTACCGTTACAAAGTTACCGCTTCAGTTAACAATGTCGCTGTCATCTAACAAGTTATATGAAGTTTATATACAGCGCTATTAGTTCCACAATTCGCCACCCGCAAATATTAACTTTGTAATCTAAAACAATTTCACATACATCGTAACTACTCAACATGTTGGCCACAACTCATAAATCGGAATATTACAAGATTATTTAATTATTGAACCAATAAAAACTCATTTCGTTCCGATTTTAAGGCATTCCAGTCAGTTTTATATTTGTATTGGACTCATAGCGCCACCTAGCGATGCCTTGAAAAAATATGTGCCGATGTGTCTGAGCGCTTCTCCGACCATTCATTCATTCGTAAACGTTGTCTTAGTTTGTCTACTCGCTACTAGATGGCGCCACATATGTATTCTAATGTAAGCTAGTATTTTGTTGTTAGATTTTCAGCGTCTATTATACTTTATCTACACACATATCATAAATCCTCTAATATGCGTTCGGAAACCGTAGAAAATGACTCTCATTTCAACATTCAATGAATTTATGGCAATTTTCTTATCTGTGGCTAAGGCTACAGCAGTAATAAAATATTTCATTTTAATCTCATATATGATGTTAAAATATTACGTCAAACAAAACTGTCAAAATTTAAATGTCAAAGTTGACATGTCCCTATTCTAGTATCACTGAAAATTCAAATTCAGTCGATGCGAAATGTCAGCTCGATGTTTTTTTAGTATATATCGCACGAAATTTGAGCTAGAACGACATGATCACATCAGAATAAGGACTCTTTACTTTTTAAAATAACATTCAGGTATCGGTTGCCAGTTCTGATTTCGATATTTCCGCAACTGTGCAAAAAAGGTTGTATTAACACAATTATTGTATTTATTTACTACGGTTTCCGAACCCATCTTAGAGTAATTATAATATGTGTGTAGATAAAGTAATGTATGCAACTGTACATAATTAGGCATTAAAACACTCGTGTGACCTTATTATGAAACTCGCCTTCGGCTCGTTTCATAAAACACACTCGTGTTTTAATGCCCCTCATTATGTACCAGTTGCATAAACTACTATTACATAGCCAGACTTATTTAAATTTTTAAGGAATACTTATTTTGTCATTTATTCCAACACACGCCCATGGCTCACCCGCGCTCGTGAGATATAATATAAATACTGAACCTAAAGCTTACAGAGCTAATTTCCTTCAAAAATATGGTTAGACTAGCCGAAAGGAAAGCTAACAGGATTCCCAGCTAATGATATGACCACCCACTAATTCCCAGCCATTACCTCCACAGCTTAACAGTTCAAATCGTTTCGGTAAGCGCCTCAAAGCAGCCAGTATAGTTTGACCTGCGACTGTAAGCAGACGGTGGTGACATGTACTAGGTATCCTTGCGATCTTTACTCACAGAGTACATCTGAATGTTTCTCAGATTAGACCACAAAACATAGTTATTGTTAAGAATCTCGGGGTCAAATTATGCTGGAAATTAGTGGTGAGAATCGAAATAGATTGTTAATTACATATGTGGAATGGAAACCACATTGCCTCATAAAACTGCCCATCTTATTATAACCTAATTTGTTTAAAGCAATCAATAATAATTAGGCAATAACTTGAAATACGAATGTTTTGGAATGGTTTCCTGGTGGTATTTGGTATCTGTATTTTTTATTCCATTGCATATTCTACTTTAACCACACTTTAAAGCTTAAGCCACACAGAGAGCGGGCGGGCGGTGGCGGCGCGGGCGCGGGCGGCGGCGGCGCGGGCGCGGGCGCGGGCGGCGGCGGCGCGGGCGCGGGCGGCAGCCGCCACCGCCAAAAGCAGCTCCCGCGCCCGCGCCGCCACCGCCCGCCCGCTCTCTGTGTGGCTTAAGCTTAACACAGTAAATGTAATAGAGTTTCTAAAAATCGTATTTTTGTAATAGTTATTCTACTACCTACATTAGTTAGTAGAAAAATATCCAATGGAATAAAAGCATAAGTGTCAATACAGTCAATCCCAAAATACTTAATCATACTTTTTTTTAATAAAACGATGGGGTCCAAGAAGCGTACGGTCCACCTGATGGTATCTAAGTGGACACCGCTGCCTAAAGACGCCCGCAACTCCATATCTGCGGAATTGTAAATTTTAAGCTTTTAATGTATATTTAACCAGTGTGTAACCGCCATACGATAAATAAATAAACTCCAGAGGAGTTGCGTGCGGGTTGCCGACCCTTTATAAGATTTGAGGATTCACTGTGTTGACACTGACAGCATAAGGAACAAATTTAGGTACTTCGCTCTCAACACAGTGCATCCTCGGGAGCGCAGGCAACCTTGCTCACCTCCAGGAACACAACATTACATTTTTTTATTTTATTTTTTTATTTTTAATAAAGTTTGCATTTGCACTTGCTGTACCCTACCTCTCACACCGTATGTGTATACACTAGTGGCTCTGTGAGTTGTAGACCTTGTAGTAATGAATTATAACTATTAGTTTTTTTCTATTACAGGTAAGTCCATAATTCTATCCAAATCGTGTGCTGTGGAGACCCGTGTCGTGTAAGTCATCCGCACCCGCCCTTAAAATAATCGTGTTAAGGCCGGATACTACCGCTTTTGAGTTTTTAAAAACCATCTGTGACATAGAATATAGTATCTTAAAATCTAAAAAAATATGTGTGTTCCATAAGGATCTTGTTTAGGGGAAGGGGAAGAGGTAGACACAGATTGACGTACTTCAACCAAGTGAAGGAGAAAATTGGTGCCGAGGCCGTGTCGTATCAGGACACTAAGACTGGCAGAGAACCGAGAAGAATGGTGATCTCTCCACCGACAAGAGCGTAGCTCTTAAGTTCAATGATGAGGGTGAGCACTTTTGAAAACTTCCCCAAAAAACTTTCTTCAAAAAAGTTCAAAGTTCATAATATCTTTTATCTACACACATATCATAAATCCTCTAATATGCGTTCGGAAACCGTAGAAAATGACTCTCATTTCAACATTCAATGAATTTATGGCAATTTTCTTATCTGTGGCTAAGGCTACAGCAGTAATAAAATATTTCATTTTAATCTCATATATGATGTTAAAATATTACGTCAAACAAAACTGTCAAAATTTAAATGTCAAAGTTGACATGTCCCTATTCTAGTATCACTGAAAATTCAAATTCAGTCGATGCGAAATGTCAGCTCGATGTTTTTTTAGTATATATCGCACGAAATTTGAGCTAGAACGACATGATCACATCAGAATAAGGATTCTTTACTTTTTAAAATAACATTCAGGTATCTGTTGCCAGTTCTGATTTCGATATTTCCGCAAGCGTGCAAAAAAGGTTGTATTAACACAATTATTGTATTTATTTATTACGGTTTCTGAACCCATCTTAGAGTAATTATAATATGTGTGTAGATAAAGTAATATATGCAACTGTACATAATTAGGCATTAAAACACTCGTGTGACCTTATTATGAAACTCGCCTTCGGCTCGTTTCATAAAACACACTCGTGTTTTAATGCCCCTCATTATGTACCAGTTGCATAAACTACTATTTAATGCACGAATTCGGGTTTGGTTAGATGCTGGCCAAGAGAAATTCCATTTATAATAAACTAGCTTTTGCCAGCGACTTCGTCCGCGTAAAAGGGATGATTTTCGGGATAAAAAATATCCTATATGTTAATCCAGGCTATAATCTCGTTATATGCCAATCCGTTCATCATAATCCGTTCAGCAGTTTTTCTGTGATTGAGTCACAAACATCCAAACACACTAACTTTCGCATTTATATTATTAGTAGGAAGTAGGATTAGTAGGATAAATTATCCCGTTCTTTTCAACTCTGCCATAAATTAAGATGCCATTTGCATTCTCACTTTGTCTAACGTATCAGACAATGGCAGTTTAAATAAAATAAATATTGGACCTCCAACTTCGTAGGCTTACTTACTTCAGTTTACCTAATGGTAAAAATACCGTTGGCTACACCTCGTCACAATACGCCTCCACGCATCTACAAACATACGGACATACGTGCATCTAATAATAGCCACGGATGCGTTCGGTTCCCGGTCAATAAATATGGATGTTCCTCGGACCGGCGCCGGCGCAGCGCACGTAGACAGTATCTTGACTCGGTCTCGGTGCCTAAAGCCGCAATACCTGCACTAAGGTTGTGGAATGAACTTCCTGCCGAGGTATTCCCAATGGGCTACAGGACGGGACTCTTCAGAAAAGGCGTGAAAAGTTGTAAAGCGTGTCAGAACCGCTTCCAGAAAATGCTACTTACAAAAACACGTCAGTCCAGTTTCCGACAAAATGGTCCATTCAATACCTAATGATTTTCAAATGCATTTGATGGGATTTGGCTGATTCATAATATGCTGCAGGCATATGGCATATCCTCTGTGCTGCAGGGATGCAGAAATTAGCGCCCTCTACAAGTAGACATTTCATTTCAATGTGTGAGTTTGTGTGTATTGCGCCTTGCGCCTATATGCTTACGTCAGATGTGAGCGGGCGTTTAATTTAAGATTGGTACTCGTATATGACTCTTAAATAGGATCTTATCTTATCTTATCTAAATGAGGGATTGAGTGCCCTTGCGGATGCACTTCGACCCAATGGGATCTTTTGTGCAATTGCCCCCTCCTTTATACCTACTCCAAGCTGTTCTCCAATCTCTCCACGAACCGGATGATGGAGTTCAGCGGGAGTACTCTGAATTCCTTTGGTTCTGGGTAGCCATTGCCAAAGTCGTTCATTCTTTGTCTGGCGAGGGCGTGACATTCACACAACAAGTTTTCAATTGTCTCGTCATCCTCGCCACACATCCTACAATCCATGTTGTCGCATAGATAGTCCCATCTTTGCCAATAGTCCTTTGACCCCGAAGTGACCTGTAAACCCCCAGATATGATTCTGAGTTGCTTTCTGCTGCATTTCCAAAGTTTCTTGGTCCAGCTAGAGTTCACTTAAATACGATGATGCGGCAGCTAATTTGTAGTTAAAATACTGATCATAGTTGAACTGTGAGACTATACATAATTCATGTGTGTTCGTACTGTTTGTTTGTATGTACATTCCTGTGATACGGGTACAGTAATAATAGGGGTGGTATCTACCGACTCTTAGGTGAAAATTGTTCGTTGTTTATGAAGTTAACGAGTTGATTAACTGATCCTTAAGATAAGGACTTAGGATCGAAAATAGGCTTTTTTGAATGTAGATATCATCATCATCATCAGCCTATATTCGTCCCACTGCTGGGCACAGGATTCTACTCATAGATGAGAGGGATTGGGCAGTAGTCCCCACGCTGGCCCTAGAGCGGTTTGGGGACTTCACATACAACTTTGAATTTCTTCGCGGATGTATGCAGGTTTCCTCACGATGTTTTCCTTCACCGAAAAGCTAACGGTAAATATCAAATGATATTCCGTACATAAGTTCCGAAAAACTCATTGGTACGAGCTTGAACCACTGGGCTACCGTAGCTACATACATACATGTAGATATAGACACATAAAATCACGACTTTATTAGTTTATTTCAATTGAATAGGCTATACGAGTAGGTAGGTACCTAATTAATTTTCACGATACTAACCGAACCAGTTTTTAGAGAGGATCAATTATTTGTTTAGGGCAACAATTAAGTAGAGCATTTTTTTTTTTTTTTTATTCTTATTGATATATTTCTTAAATACAATTTATTTTTGTTTATTTATTAATCAATAGACAAAACTACTAACAAACTTATGTAATAAACTTAAAAATAAACTTAAATATAAACTTAAAAATAGACTTATAAATAAAATATTTATAGCATTTTTTAAATAAACAAAGTCATAGTAAAAACGGCCCACACTGATTGACAGGTAGCTGCATGGTAAGTGACGTAGATAGTCGTTGGTCGTGAAATTATGCGTTTAGGTTATTAGAAACATATGGGTACATAGTTGTTACAATTTTTGTTTTCATTAAAACAAGAATTCTTTATATTTCTCTTGGACGATGTTTTTTTTATGATTTTAATTAACTTTAGTGTCTCAGACCTACCCATAACACCCTATGTAATGAGATTGTCTTGTATAGATTGTTATTTAAAAATTCTACACAATATTTATTTCCGCGTGTAGCCCAATTTGACTTGCCTTCTAAACATGTAATAATGCATGTGTGTGCGTGCTAGTGTACACTGATGGCAATAAAACACTAACGGCGCATCGAATTGACGTGTTAATAGGTCAATAAGGACTAGTCAAAGGGTGACTCTAGCATGATCATAGTAACAAAAGTAACTAGTATTTTATTTCTTAAACAATTCAAGATTGTGTTAGTGAATGCATTTTTAATATATTTTTGTTATTTGAAATTTGAAGTTTGACATAACTATTATAGTAATACTATTCTTGACTGACAGAGTTAAAAAAAATCATTTCTTATTGGGTACAGGCAGCAGCACACACACGTTCGAAGAGGTCAAAATGATTTACACACTTCTTTATTATAAGGGAATAAGTGCGTGTGTAGATAATTTTGAACACTTCGCCCGTGTAGCTATTTTTGCTGCTGACTTTAAGTCTCTAAATGCTCAACCACGCTCAACTGTTTTTTTTTGTTGACCATATTGTATACTCAAATCAAATGTACAAGTTTTATATGAAACGAGCTTTTAGCACCATGCTAGAGCGCTAGAGGGGTCCCACCTCGATTATGCCATCTGAATCACTCGATTTAAATATGCGGGCGCGTGTGCAGCGGCCTTTATTTATACTTTTTAATTTTAATTGTCTATGGTACCAGCCAATTTGCTTTTAAAGTCTTATAGCGTTGGTAATAGGTATATTTTGGCTTGATACAAACTGTGAAAATTGATGGATGCGTTAAAGGGTGATGGAATTGATGAGTGATGGGGTTTATATAACCTAAAATTATTTTAATCGAGCGCAATATGAGCAGCACGCGTAGCTATTGTACAAAATTAAAGTAAGTAGTTTTTACAAGTTGCGCTTGGTATTTATTTGTGTGGAATTGTTAAAGAGTCTTCGAATAAAAGTCACTCTAAACACAATATAGGTATATTTTTATTCACGCACTGTAACTTTTTTCCGCACACACCGTTCACATTCGCCGCCATTTCTAATCTCTCCTCTCTCCCTCACATTCATCCATCCCTTTCACTCCAACCCTGCTACGTTCCCTTCCACGCTACATTATACAATACTAGTATTCAGTTGAACATAAAATCCTACATTTATTTAAGGTAGATAAGATATAGTACATTACTTACCAAGGGCGATAAAACAAAGAATGTCTCAGATCGCAGGTATTTTACGCCCGAGCCGAAGGCAAGGGCGATAAATATGCGATCTGAGGCTTTCTTTATTATCGCCCGTGGTAAGTACAAAATTTTATGTCACCCCCTGGCCAGGAAGTGGGTTTTTCGCGCGCGGAGCGTGCGATAATGGCCACTTTATGGCCAGGTGTGACATAAAACAATTTATTCAGTACCTTTATTTACATTATATGATATAGGTAAAAATATTATAAATTTAAAGCCCCTCTTGTATGTACAGTTAACCAATTTGATTACTCGGCCATTTCGTACTTTGTCACAGTGACTTGTAAAGTTATTAAAAAAAATCAATACATTTAGGGTTATTTAAAAGCTGATTCTTTTAAAATAGTACACTACTTAACAAGGGCGGTAAAACAAAGAATGTCTCAGATCGCAGGTATTTGACGCCCGAGCCGAAGGCAAGGGCGATAAATATGCGATCTGAGGCTTTCTTTATTACCGCCCGTGTTAAGTACAAAATTTTATGTCACCCCCTGGCCAGGAAGTGGGATTTCCCGCGCGCGAAGCGTGCGGTAATTGCCGCTTTATGGCCAGGTGTGACATAAAGGAATATTTTTTTATTTCCGCTACCCTTAGGTTGTCTGGAAGAAATGGCTCTTTGTCAATAAGACCGCCTGTTGTTTGCCTCTACTTATTGTGATTTTGTACTGTGTCCTTTAATTGAAGTGTGCAATAAAGACTAATACTTGTATGGTATTTTATTATTAGCTCTTAACATGGCCATTGCTGGACTGAACAAGGCCCGAAGCATGGCATTTCTGGCCTGATTATCTCTCTAATTATCACTAAAGCTGTTCGCCAGGTCATGGCATTATCTGGCAAGGCACGTTTTCATATCCACGATGTCATATCCCGTGGCGGTCCGAGTCCGGCAGAGGTAGGAGCAAGGCTACCCCGGTCGTCATCAGGCGAAATCCTTGTCACATCGGTACTTGGAACGTGAGAACAATGTTAGTGCCAGGAAAATTAGAAGAACTTAAATTAGAGATGGAGAGATTGAAGATAGATATTTTGGGGCTATGTGAAGTGAGGTGGGAGGGTAGTGGGGATTACTGGAGTGATAAGTACAGAGTAATTTATACCGGAGAAAAGAAAGGAAGGAATGGAACGGCAATAATCTTAAATAAAACTTTTGGGAATCTAGTCGACAATACTATTAGATATGCTATAGATTTGCAGGCGCTTCAGGCTGATTTTTCTAGCGTAGATTGGCAACACATTGAGAGTCTTGATAATGTTGACTTGAAGGTAGAGGCTTTCAATGACATCATGCTTGCGATTTTTGATAAACATGCCCCGCTTAAGCCCACACGTGTAAAGCATTTTCCTGCGCCGTGGCTCACGCCGGACATTAAGTTGATAATGGCGAAACGGGATAAGGCTCGCATTTTGCTCCGACGTGATCCTTCGGATACTAATCATCGAAGGTACATTTCTTTGCGTAACCGCTGCAACAAGATTTGTAGGAATGCGAGACGTCGCTACATCCATAATTCCATCGAGGAATGTCCTCCCGCAAAATTGTGGAAATTTTTGAAGTCGCTTGGGGTGGGCAAAGCTCATATAAACTCTTCCAGTGTCCTTGATCTGGACGCTGTCAATAACCATTTTAGTGCCTCTCCGGTCACTCTCAACCCTTTCATTAAGCAATCGACCCTTTCTCATCTTTCGAATGCCCCACACCCTGACGTATCTCCTTTTGACTTTGGTATGATTTCGCCGCAAGAAACACTTGCCATTCTTAAGTCTATTAAGACGAAGGCCGTCGGTGAAGATAACCTCAGCGTGGACATGCTTATGCTCGTGGCGGACTTCGTTGCTCCCATCCTTTCTAACATTATTAATTTTTCTTTCTCCTCCGGCACCTTTCCTTCATCCTGGAAGTATGCTCATGTAATACCACTCCCTAAAATCCCTAATCCTGGTGCTTTCTCTCAGTATCGCCCCATATCTATTCTCCCAGTCTTGTCAAAAGTTATCGAACACTATGTAAACCGCCGCCTCGTCTCCCATCTTAATAAACACTCTTTATTCAATCCTTTCCAATCCGGTTTCCGCCCCGGGCATAGCACGGTTACAGCTTTAGTTAAGGTCACCGAAGACATTCGACTTAATATTGAGTGCAAAAAACTCACTGTCCTAGTCCTTCTTGACTTCAGTAGTGCCTTTAACACGGTGGACTTTGACATACTTCTTGGTATACTCCGCACTCTTAATATCTCTCAAACCCCTCTATCATGGTTCCGCAGCTATCTCTTTGGCAGACGCCAGCGAGTCACAGTTGATGACAAGTTGTCCGATTGGTGCGAACTCTCTGCTGGTGTCCCTCAGGGAGGGGTGCTTTCTCCGCTCCTCTTTCCTATCTTTATAAATGGTATAACGAAGGCTATTACTTCGTCTTACCATCTTTATGCGGATGACCTACAGATCTATGCGGCGGGGACTATTGAACAACTTCCTTCTTTGATTGCACAAATTAATAGTGACTTGGAATGCATTCACAGTTGGGCATACAAATTCGGTTTGCAAGTTAATGCAGGGAAATCGCAGGCGATTGTCATTGGTAGTCCTTATTTCGTGAGCAAGTTGTCGGAAATGGTGGTACCGGATGTTCTCTTTGATGGGACTTCTATCCCGCTCTCCTCTACTGTGAAGAATCTGGGTATCACCATTGATCAGACACTTTCCTGGTCTCCCCATATTGCCGAAGTGAGTAGGAAAATGTTTGCGTCGCTTCACTCCCTGAGGCGTCTGCAGAATTTTCTTCCCTTCCATACTAAATTGACCCTTGCCCAATCTCTTCTGCTCCCTCTGTTGGACTATGGGGATATTGCCTTCATAGACCTCAAGGAGGAGCTGCTGGATAAGCTTGAGCGATTGCAAAATGTTTGTATCCGTTACATATTTGGTCTGCGCAAGTTCGACCACATCTCAGATTTTCGCTCTCAGCTCGGTTGGCTACCGATCCGACGTCGCAGAGATGTGCATGTCCTGTCGCTGCTTTTTAACGTCCTTTTTAATCCAGCTTCCCCTCCTTACCTATCAGAAAGGTTTATTTACATGGCAGATGGTAGTGGTCACCGTTTGCGGTCGAGTGCGAACCTCACTCTGGCTATACCGTCGCATACTCACCGTGCATATTCAAAGTGTTTCTCAGTGTACGCTGTAAAATTGTGGAATAAGTTACCGTTGTCCTTAAGACAGTCCCAGTCTGTAGCATCGCTCAAGACCAAGTTGAAAGAATTTTGGCTATCCAATAACTTGTGAATTATATGGATACAATATTTATAGGTATATTTATGTATTTAATTTTGGGTAGGTATATTTATATTTATATATATATATATATATTTATTTGTTTATTTATGTGTAGTATAAATATATATTTGTACACGTGTTGGTTTGTCTATCGTTTGGTTCCTATTCTCCACTCAATTGCTCAAAGGTTAACTGGAAGAGATCCCTTACAGGGATAAGTTCGCCTTTGTACATGTATAATCTATTTTGTCTGTATTGTTTCTTTCTCTTGTCTTGTGTACAATAAAGTATTTACATACATACATACATACTATTCACCATAGTGACAGAATTACAGTAGTCAAGATAAAGATCTCGCCGTCATCCAATTTAGTGATAATCCAAGTATACATGCCAACAGGAAATTACACAGATGAAGAAATAGAAGAAATATATGAACAAATAGATACAATAACAGATTCGGTAAAAGAAAAGGATATGCTAATTGTAATGGGGGATTTCAATGCCGTTGTCGGGGAGGGTAGAGTAGAAGGTGTATTAGGAGATTTTGGTCTCGGGAACAGAAATGCTAGAGGAGAGAGACTAATACAATTTTGTAAAGAGAACGACATGACAGTGTTGAATACTTTATTTAAACAACCAAAGAGAAGGCTTTATACTTGGAAAATGCCCGGAGATATAGCACGATATCAACTAGACTACATTATAGTAAAGAATAGATACAAGAAATACGCTACAGCATGTAAAACATACCCGGGCGCTGATATCAACACCGACCACAATCTACTTGTAAGTAAAATTAATATAAATTTAAGTAAAACCAGAAGAAATAACAAACCCAAAATGATAGATCTCAGCAAATTAAAAGAGAGCAATATTCACGTGCAATATAGTAATAGTATAGGAGATAAGTTAGTAGAATATAAGAATAGTAGTAATACACAAGAGAGTAAATGCATAGAGAATAGATGGAGTACCGTACGAGATATTATAAATAATAGCGCTACAGAGTGCCTAGAGAAAGGTAAAGTTAAGCCTAGAAAGAAATGGTTGAATAGTGTTATAATAGATTTAATGGTAAAAAGAAGAAAATTCAGAAACAAAAATGACGAATGCAGTGTTACGGAGTACAAAAAGCTCACAAATAAGATAACAGCAGAATGTAGAAAGAGCGAGCAACAATACATAGAAAATGAATGTGAAAGCATTGAGAAATATATGAAAGAAGGGAAAATTGACAAAGCGTACAACAGCATAAGAAATTTAAACACAACAAACAAAACTAGAAGCACTGCAATAATCAATGAAAACAGCGAATTACTATTAGATAACAAGCTCATAATGGAAAGATGGAAAAGATACATAGAAAGATTATATGATGGTGAAGGATTACACATAGATGACATAGGACAGGAGTTAGATGAGGACGATGATGAAAAAGGACCATTGATTATGAGAGAAGAATTTGACAAAGCAATAAATAGTATAGGTAATAGAAAAGCTGCTGGAAATGATAATATTTATATTGAATTAATTAAATACTCGAATGACATGTTATTGAATGAATTGTATGAAATTATTAAGGATATGCACAAGACGGGAACTATACCAAAGGATTTTCAAATAAGTAAACTCATACCCCTTCCAAAGAAACCCAATACTTCAAAATGTGAGGAGCATCGAACACTCAGCCTTATTTCGCAAGCATCTAAAATTTTATTAAAGATCATACAAAATAGAATTAGACCTAAAATAGAAACACTCCTAGGAGAAGACCAGTATGGATTTAGACAGAATAAAGGTACTAGAGAAGCCATTTTAGCACTTAGGATGATTATAGACAGACGATTAGATATTGGACTAAATACACACATAGCTTTTGTAGACTTAGAAAAAGCGTTTGACACAGTTAACTGGAAAAAAATGATGAAAGCCTTAAAGGACGCTGGACTTGATTATAGAGATAGGAGAATAATATACGAACTTTATCATAATCAAGAAACAATCATTCAAATAGGGGACGAGAAAGGAAAGGCTAAGATCCGACAAGGAGTAAGACAGGGGTGCTCACTCTCGCCACTCATATTCAACTTATTCATAGAAAGTGCAATAAACCATATTCTAGAAAGCACAACGGAGGGAATTACATTTAACGGAAATAGAATTACCTTTATTAGATTTGCTGATGATATAGCAGTTTTAGCAGAAGACAGCAAACAGTTAGAAACACTTTTAAGCTTAATGGACACTATTTTTCAAGACTTCGACTTAAAGATAAATTTAAATAAAACTAAGACACTAATAGCATCTAAACATAGAGAAATTCATGAAATTAAAATAAATAACACAGTATTACAGCAAGTTCAACAATTTAAATACTTAGGCAGCATAATAACAGAAGACTCGAGATGCACTACAGATATTAAAACTAGAATAGCAATAGCTAAAAACGCCTTTCACAATAAAAAACATATTTTTAAATCAAAAATGGCCAAATCTGTAAGAAAACGTTTCATTAAAACATATATTTGGAGTATTGCACTTTATGCCTGCGAGACGTGGACCATGACGCAACGGGATAGAGAAAGGCTTGAGGCGTTCGAGATGTGGTGCTGGAGAAGGATGGAGGGAATAAGCTGGACGGAAAAGATCACCAATGAAGAAGTATTGGAAAGAGTAAAGGAAAAGAGACATTTGCTACGTACAATCAGTACAATAGAAACTCGAAGAGGGAAAATGATAGGTCATCTGATACGACACGACGATCTAATACGAAAGATAATGGAGGGTAAAATTGAGGGAAGAAGAGGAAGAGGAAGGCCGAGGATTAATTACATGGACCAAATAAAGAAAAAGATAGACGTCGTGTCGTATAGAGAGGTCAAAGAACTGGCGTTAAGTAGAACGGACTGGAGAGAACTGCACCGACAAGAGTGAAACTCTTAAATAATGATGATGATGATGAAAACATGACTGTCTAACTTATCGTGCTAGCTGGGGAGTGCCTACCGGGAACCGAAAATGGGACATGCCCCCTCCCTGTCCCGCTTGCAAATTCGAGCGTTATATGCGACGTTTTAGTAAGTTTCGACCATAAAACGTGACGGTTAGTTGTAATGCTAACTAGGTAGGTCATTATATCTTTATCTCTTTCTAATTATCACTAAGGTCGTTAAAGCCATTCGCGAGTGAATGAGGAAGTGAATGAATGGCTCGGCCTTGTTGACTGGTTAGATAATAAGTACATACATATATTCGCTGTCACAAATAAAAGGTCGATGACCTTTATCTATAGAGCTGAGTGTTATTGTTAATTAGTTATTAAGTTTACTACTAAGGTATAATTATATTATGTTTTAATTAGTATAGGGATCCCGTAACCGACGAGCCTGTATGAGGAGATGTATGGATGTGATTGAAGCAAGAGATGTATGTAAGGACCGTAGTACTTCGCGTTTTTTGGTCTCTGCCTACCCCAATGGGATACGGGCGTGAGTATATTGTATGTATGTGTGTATGTAGTATAGGGATGTTGTCAATAATAAGAATAAGAATAAGAACCAGAATCAGAGAATAAGTAAATTAGTTTTACAATACCAATGAACCAAACGCGCGAAAATATTCGCAAAACATCACGCTTCAAATTTTTCTCTGCTACGAGTAATTTAAACATTTTTAAATGTGTAAAAACGTATAAATGGACCATAGAAAAGTTTGACAATAGAAAAGTGTTGACGTCACTGATTCCGATTTCCCTACAAACTTCATACTAACAAAGCATATTTGACACTTCATAAAAAGTTGTTGATTTGTCTGTCAGTAGTGTCAGTCAACATCCCTAAAAATATTAAAATCTCTGGATTGGACTCTGGACTAGGTACCTAAAGGCCGATTCACATGGTGCAAGACCTTTCATTGACCGAGTGAGCGTAGTCTTCGTTTCCGGCTATTCTCTTCCGTATGTCCGGTTCTCTTTTGCAGGTCGCATTTGGGTCATTGTCAGATTTAGAATAGAATAGAATAAACAATTATAATAGAATAGAATAAAGATTTAGGTTCGCATATTTTCTATGGACATACCAAAAGTTAAGCAAGCAGGTCACATAAAACACAGAGAGGGAGATACTTCTTGCCCGTAGGCCCATTTTTGGTTCCCGGTATAGGCCCTCCCCAGCTAGCACGATAAAAACACAGAGAGGGAGATACTTCGTGCCCGTAGGCCCATTTTTGGTTCCCGGTATAGGCCCTCCCCAGCTAGCACGATAAGTTATACCGTCATGTTTTATGTGACGAAATAAAAACATAACTTTGACGTGCCAAATAATGGCATGATCTGGCGTACAATATTAGCGATAATTAGATAAGAGTTAGAAATGGGTCTTAAAGTCCAGCAATGGCCGCGTTAAGAGCTTATAATAAAAATACATTACAATACAATAAAAATACTCTTTTAAGTAGAGGTAAAAAACAGGTGATACAATACAAATACAATACAAATACTCTTTATTGCACACCTCAAAAAGAACACAGTACAGGACATTAGGCTTAAAGTAGAGGTAAACAACAGGCGGTCTTATCGCTAAAGAGCGATCTCTTCCAGACAACCTTTGGGTAGCGGAGATAATGCAACATTATATATCTAACCGAGTAGGTGGCAAACCGATATATGGATTTAAAATAATACCACATATGGGTACCAATAAAATAAATTATAATAAACATACATATAATAAACATAAAATAAACATACATACAATATTACATAAATATAATACAATATCAGCCAAAGGATTCACTAGAACCAACAACCGTGTATTAAGGGAGAGACAAATAATATTCTTTGAGTCGTGTTTTAAAAGCCAAAAGAGTTTTAGCACGCCTTATTTCTAGTGGTAAGCTGTGATCTTATCGCTAAATAGCGATTTCTTCCAGACAACCTTAGGGTAGCCCAAGCTCCGTATATATGTAATGAAAATCGCATAGATGTTCTTTTGCACCGTGTAAAATTGTAAATGGGCCATAGGACATGTCCAGACATTTTTGACAGGCCACTCCCAGACAAGACAGCTGTGCGCCAGTCACGGCCAATTCAGGCAATTGCCATAATCATGCCTAATTGTGGCCAATGGAGACCAATTAGTGTTTTTCAGCGCCACATGTTCACGGCTCATGCACATCTTGTGACTTTAGTACATTGAGACTTTGAGGCGAGACAGAAGCGCAGTGCGGTTGAAGTTCTGTCTATAAGTAATTGGGTCATTTTATGAAACGTTGTAAGTAGGTACGTCCGAAACTGTAAGGCCAAGAGTTCTTAAATTACTATATAGTCGTTTTTTTGCTTACGTTCGTGACAGAATTTGGTCTTAGGATTCTTATGAAATACAAACCATATTACATCCGAAAGACGCAGGATACCTACGGCGCACATGCATTTAAGCCGACCTATATATGTTTTAAATACTAGCGGCCCGCCCCGGCTTCGCACGGGTAGTATGTTTGGAATTAATTACCTAGTTACTAACCTAACTCTATGTATTACTATTAACGACATTTGTATAGTCCCTCATTTACAATATTAAAACACATTACATTTACAAAAACGCTGAAAACTGTTTTCTTTAATTTTAATAGTCTATTAAGGGAGTTTTAAGTCTCTATCTTAAAGAAAATTTTATTTTCCATACAAAATGACCACCCTCTTTTACTCCCTCAGTCAGGGGATGGATTTTGGAATAAATTATAGCCTGTCCTATTCTGATGTCTAACCTACAATACTGGAAAGTTTCATTGTAATCAGCTCAGTAGCTTTTGAGATTAGGCGGAACGTACATACATCCGCACAAACTTTCACGTTTATAATATTATTATTTACACCTTAGTTCGCTGGAGTTATATACGTCTTTCAGCGCATGATGTAATATGATATATTCCGGAATTTTACCGGGATTGTTCTTAACGTTTAGTAAGTCGTAACCGTTAATGGGCCATTTTACGGAAAGTTGTACACTCGACTTTTTTTTTAATTTGGATAAAATTGGGTTTTTTCTACTCAGAATCGAAAGCACTTTCGAATGATATATAGGGGAAAAAAAGTGTCCCAAATTTTTTTTATTCCTTTCCGTTACCGTTTTCATACTAAGTTTGTAATCTTGTATGGTGGTAACGGAATGGAAAAACTGAAAATAGTATGAAAAATTTGGGACACTTTTTTTCTCCTATTAGGTTCGAAAGTGCTTTCGATTCTGAGTAGAAAAAACCCGATTTTATCCAAATTTTTAAAAAAAGTCGAGTGTACAACTTTCCGTAAAATGGCCCTAATAGCTCTCTCTTTTTGTTTTTCATTTAGCATCTTCGATTCTTCATGAACAACCGACTCTCCTGCATTTCCATCAATTTCGAACATCTTATATCTATGATTATTTATTGTCTCAATTTTTCGTCTATTGTGACTTTATCCCTCTTCATAATACCGTAAGTAGGATTATTTCGTTCTTCAACATTCTCCATGGTACTTCTGGAACTCAGCAATCCCATTTGTATTCTTTCATCATTCCGATCACTGTGAATTACAATGTTCGCCAGAGTATCTTTATTCAATCAATCAATCAATCAAATTCATTTATTTCTGTGAATGTGGTACAATTTAGGGTCTTATAATTATTTTAGTTCAGCACATCCTGCCAGTGTTGGCGTAGAAATAGTTTATACACATGAAATTTATTACATATCATTATCAATAATAAAATATTAGCAGCAAAATATTAACAACAACATTAACATCTTTAAGGTGTCTCTAAAAACTCTTTTATTGGATAGTAACATTTTTCAACCAAAAATGGAACTAAATGTTTTTTAAATTGGTGTGTCTCTAAACTTTTAATAGTGTGCGGTATTTTATTAAATATTTTTGTTGCCATTCCAAAAAAGCTGTTTCGCATTAATGCTGTTTTCTACTGCGTTTATACTTGCTGTCGTTTATACTGCGAGCGAGTGGGAAGCTTTCGTCTTTCTGATACAAATCTAAACATGTCAATATGGCGTTTAACAAATAGAGCTACCTCTAAGATGTACAATGAAGGCAATGTTAAGAGTTTCAGTGATTTAAATATAGGAACACAGCTGTCTCTTACGTTTATGCCGCAGATAGCTCTCTTTTGGGCAATAAAGGCTGCCTCACGATTTACAGAGTTGCCCCAAAAGATAATGCCATATCTAATTTTAGATACTACTAACCCATGGTATGCTACTAAGACTGTATCACGGTTAGCTACTTTTGATAGTTTATATCCCGCTCTTACTAACTGTGACTGTGACTGCGGTGCGCTGTCACAGAGTAACATCAGTTGTTACAAAAATATCAGTAACTGCCGGGATCGACACGCAAATGTCGTGACACGAAATAACCGAAGTGACAAAGTCACGGTGATTTTTCAATGTGATTTTCTTGGAACGGGAATAACAATAACAGTGATCGAAAAGTAACGCTTTTCCCCATGTCTAATCTTATTTTCTTGACATGACTGATCATTGACAATTTTGACATACTTATTGTTTTTTTGTTGATGAAGCAAAGAGGTCGGAGAAGGGATATTTGAGTCATTCTTAAAAACGCAAAACTAGACCCGGAGACTGTAGCGCCCTGCTGCATAACGGATGATTCGTAGAAAGAGGATATATAGAAGGAGGGTTAGCGAATCACACACAAGGACGGAGATATTGTGACAGTTTTTTTCTGGGGCTACCACAAAAAGAATAATCTCCCCATTTTTACGGACAAGTAGGTTTTTAATTATTGAGAATCTTCAAAATAAACTCTTAGTAAATATTAGCGGGCAAACACAAAACATCCGATGTCCTCCCAATTACGATATGAATGTGTACTAATTTAATACCTACATTAAAGTTAACAAAATCACGATTAGATTAAAACGTCTTAGTTATTCAGCCATTGTAATAATGAAATTCACAATAGTATTCTAAACACGTCACAATAAAAAATTTAATCTGTTATTTTTAAGATTCGAGCCGGTTTAGTTTACCCAACATAATGGGTAACATATTTTTTTATACTCTGGCCACTGGTTCATCGATGACATTTCGGTGACAACAGCCGGTGACAAATAATCGGTTCCTTATACGCGATGAGGGACAGAAGATATGTCATTTTTTCTAGCTTCCACGTGTGTTATTGTCTATGCTTACATCTCCTTCACACACCTTTGTATGTGTGTATCACCAGTTCCATCTTATACTTGTTCCATGGGATGATTCGTGTAACTAGTAGCATTTTAGCCAATCAGAGCGAGGCACGGCGAGGATTGCGGCAAATGTACTAAGTGAAAACCCCATGATCTGGGCGCGGTCGTCATGTGATGCAGACGTTTAAAGATCTTCCAAGAGTTAATTTCATACATATACAATGGGATTATCTTTCTAATTTGACATATGGGATTTTGTATTTTCTATTTGTAAATCACATTAGTTTCCATGTCAAAATTTATAATATATTGTTACGCCAAGCCTCGGCCAGAGCCTCAGCTAATGCCGGCCAGCCAGCCAAGCCAGCCAATAGTGACCTGCCACGTCACGCCAGCCTGCCCCACCAGACCAGTCAGCCGCCATTTTGCTGACCGCCTGTATATAAGGCCCGGGAGCTCATTTGCAAGCCGATTTTGCTTTACTGAACCCTCGTCTAGGGAAACCTATGCCCGATTGTGAATATAAAATAATCATATAAAGTGCTAAGTTAAAATAAATGAGATTGAGCATCCTCATGCTTTAATTATTTATACCACCCGTCACAATATATATCAATATGATAAAAAAAAGAGCGGCAGTAGCTAAAACTAGTACGATACCAGTTGCCGCCCCACAATAGCGGGCACACAGCATTAAGAATTTGAACTGCTTCACGGTCATTGTTCTCGGGATTGTCGATTTGTCGTCAATAGTTGCGGGCGAATTGCCTTCCTCCATGCTTGAATCGTCATTTATACGAACATGACTCTCTTCGACTTTTTCTGCCATGCTGAGCGTTGATGACCGTGGATTATATTTTCCAATATTGTGAATTTTGATTTCTTCGGCAGAGCACTGTTGAGAAGGTGCTACTGTACGATTGGCGTATTACATTAACAGTTGACCACTCTGTACGACCGCTCATGCAATACTGACGCCAGCCGAGTCATCAACGTTTGCGAGAGGCCCGAAAAAGTACGCAGTGGGGGGGGGCGGCGACGGGAAAAATCGTTACACGCCCACGCAGGCGCAAGATTGCAGTTGATGACTGAGCCGGAAAGAGTGATAAAGCAAAGATAAAAATGTGTTATTTCTGAAAAAAGTTTTTTTTTTTTAATTTATTTGATACATTAATAAATATTTAAACAACATATCTAATATACACATTATGTACAGGTACGCTTGTATTAATATATCATCATCATCATCATAATCAGCCGAACGACGTCCACTGCTGGACATAGGCCTCCCCCAGAGAGCGCCACAAAGACCGGTCACGGGCCGCCCGCATCCAGCGGATCTCCGCGACCTTAACCAGATCATCAGCCCACCTCGTGGGGGGCCTTCCAACACTGCGTCGAGTGTTCAAGGTTCTGGACTGGAGGGGGCTCGGCATCAACATAAATGGCGAGTATATCACTCACCTTCGGTTTGCCGACGATATAGTGGTTATGGCGGAGACGATGGAGAACTTAAGTACTATGCTCGATGATCTGAGTAGGGCCTCTGAAGAAGTTGGTCTTAAGATGAACATGGACAAAACGAAAATCATGTTTAACGCCCATGTAGTACCAACTCCAGTTAAGATCAGAGACACTACGCTCGAAGTTGTTGACGAATATGTGTACCTGGGACAAACGGTCCAGTTGGGCAGGTCCAACTTCGAGAAGGAGATCAATCGTCGAATCCGTCTTGGCTGGGCGGCGTTTGGGAGACTACGCAATATCTTTTCGTCCAATATCCCGCAGTGTCTCAAGACGAAAGTCTTCGACCAGTGTGTGTTGCCAGTGATGACCTACGGCTCTGAAACGTGGTATTAATATATACAAGAACAATATTAATAGCTAGGATTAAATTTAGAATTCGCCAAAACCAAAGACTTCGCAACTTTGCATTGTCTTTACTGCATACATTCTTTATACAAGTAGGAAACTGGATTACAAAGGTGTTCTCATTTTCACAGTGGATTCTTCAAAGGTTTTGAGGCTTCTTGTTTATCCTCCAATAGTTTATTTTTGTGCTTAGGTAAAGTCCCTGATATTAATAAACTTACATTAACTTAACGTTTTCCTTCATAACCTTTTAGTAGGTACAAGCTAATATTAATATTATCTGCTAATTAGTCTTAAACATTCTTCTTGCCTTATTTCACATCATATAATTAACTGAAATAAAAACTTATAAAAAAACTTTCTTATGTGCCGAAAAATAAAGTTTAAATTGCAATATTTACCTCTGTTGCGAAACCATAGACTCCATAGAGTAACAAAATGCGCGCGAATCGAATGACTTCAGTATCTGTGGCTCCCTACAATGGCATTCTACAAACTATCAATTCGTCACTGACGCAGCTATAAGATGAAAACCATTCAATTCATTCATTCACTATCATCAAGGCGGTTGTTTTGACAAATTGATAGATGCGTAGAAAGCTTTAAAGTCTAAATTTGTTTTGACTTAGACATTTGACGTTTGAAACGTGAAAATAGTTCACTGAATGAATGCGTTCTTAAATTTAAGACTGCTTGTGCTGATTTTAACACATAAGTATCTGTTGCATGAAATAAAGCAAACTAGTCTTTTTAGCAACGAGTTAAAGACGTTTATGGTTTGGTGATAAATTTGTGAATTGTAGGAATGCTTGTAGAGTTTACCCATTTAAATAGTTGTAATGCATAGTCTGCATGCCACATGAAAGGTTCTCGTTTTAGCTTGGTTTAGCTGTAAACTTCATTACGTTTTAGCGATTTTCCTTGTTGGTTAGAACTGGGTTTATTATTTACCTATTCGAATGATTCACAAATAGATTTAGGTATTTCGTGAGTTTCGTGACCACTAGAGTACGAATGTGTCTTAATCATAATAACGGTTGTTTTTTTTATCATTCAATTTGACATAATTTTTGACGTTGTTAATAATGTTGTAAAGAAGATGTGAAAACCTATTTTAACTGCCTAAAGTGAGGTTGTGTTTTATTAATGAAAAAGCGGGATGGCGGGGTGTGGTACTAACATAAGCTGCAAAATTTACCTATAGGTACATCATCATCCTCCTAACGTTTTCGCAGTTACTTATACCCTAAAGGGTCTGCTTTGGCACCTAATGCCAGGATTTGGCGCAGGCATTCGTTGTACAACTTCCATCTGACCTTCCAACCCAGAGGGGAAACTAAACCTTGTTGGTAATCAGACCGGTTTCCTCACGATGTTTTCCTTCACCGAAAAGCTAGACACTTTTTAAATATATACGGCCCTGAAAATAAAGCCAAACAGAATCTCGATTTAAACAATCATTAATCGATGCAGCCGCGGTGGTCTTGTCTGTGCATTGCATGATTGGCTATCTATGTGCATGTAGGTAACGTGGCATCGATCTGCTTCATTTATCTACTGCATTTGCTTTTAGTTTTTAGTGCGGTTACGCCACGCCGCCTTCCAGGCTAGAACGGCATATAAGCTATAGAAAGATAGGGATGAAACACCGATTCAGATCGCGCGGGACCCGTGTCGGAAATAACGTAGAATATCGGTCACCACAGACTCAACTCCACATCATGGACGCTGAATTAATTGCAGCACTATCGCACCGGCCGCGGAGCGAGCGGACGCTTCCGTTCGTTCGATTTTCGAACGAAAAGCCCGCGAACGCGAACGCGGGAAATAAGTTTGAAAATTGTTTATGGTTTCCTTTTTTTTAAATTAACGTTCCAATTATTTATACTAGTCCAAAGTTGGTTTTTAAATAGTGATTTAAATTGTGTTAAAGTTGTACCAATCTTAGCGTTTTCGAGATAAAACTTGTGCAAAAATAACTAATCAGTAAGGTCAGAGATCCCTGCTGTTTCGTCCGTTCAGATAACGAGTGCAAATGTCTCAAAAGGCAGAGTTTACTGGCGACTTGCGCGGAGCACACGGTTACTGGAAATAAGTAAACAAACAGTGAATCATTAAGCGTTTATCAATGCAGGATGGCGTGTCAGGCAGCGAGTTGGATTCCGAACGCAGTGGCGACAATACTACGTGCCGACAGCACGGCTCAGCCTATAATCGCGTGGCTAACGACTATACGCGATTCCACAGAAGAATACGACCCATTAGTAACTGTGAAATCGGATTTATCGAACACGGACGACTCGGATTCGTCAACAACTACAACTCCCGATAGCGCGTTTGACGAAATATTATCGCAGTTAGGAAAAGAGATTTATAAATTAGACGAGTATCAGAAGATTTTAGGACCTGGCGAGGAAGAAGTCTCATTAAGCATTTTGAATATATTCGATGAGTGTTTAGAGGGCTTCGAAAACGGTTTCGAAGTGAAGGAAGTAATGAACGGTTTTGAAGTGACTCCGGTGCGAGATATAAGTGAGCGTGAAAACAGTAATGTGACAGTGAAGGAAAATTATGCTGTAACCACGATCAAGGAATATGGTGAGGAGTGCAGCGACTGTGAATCGACTATATCTGACATCTCTTTCGTCACTAGCACACCGGCTAAGTGCGAGAAAGTGAGTGTGAATACTATATTCTACCAAGGTGAGGGAACGCCCGTGCCACCGCGGCGATCTAGGTTAAAAACGCCGTCGTCTACCTCATCTTGTTACGATAATATGGAGTCAAAGACCAGTGTAAACAATGGGACTAAAAGCGACAGCGATTCTGAGAGCACATGTTGGAGTTATAAAGAGTGCAGCGACGCAGACGATCCTAAAGACAGATACGCGTCCGTCTGGTCCCATTCCACCGGCTTCCACAACTCTGACGAGATAATGCGAAGGGTGTTATCGCAGAACCACGCTACTATATCGCGATTGTCTTTCGATACGGCGAGTGAGTTTACGCCGACGCAATACTCGGTGTACGCGCTGCACGAGGTGGGAGACAGGTGCGACGAGCCAGTCGCAGACATGACACCGGACAAGCCTGACGACGGCTACGAGCCCGTTCGCGACGCGCTCACCACCGACGAAAACATTTACGAGGAGATCGAGTACGGATACAGTTTTACGGACGAAGGCTGCTCTTGTGGCGGGAGTGTCGAAGTCGAGAGTTGTTCCATCAGTGCCAGCTCCGAAGGAGTCGGAAGGGATAGCCCTGTGTACGCTAATTTGACTGACAATGACGCGTACGCGGTGACCGCCGATGTACTTTACTGGAGAAACGTTTTATTACTGGACCCGTACTACAATGAAGACGAAGAAGATGAGGTAAGTGCTTAGATCATTGCTATGCTATGCGTGTTGAATTAATTAATTTATATAAGGCGGTCTGTTACACTCTTATATGTTAGGCGTTTCCTGTTGTGTGTGTCATTAGGTTCGTTAAAATGATCCCGGTTCGCGTTAAGAGTGAGCAATTTAGTTTTAATTAAGCGGATACAATGACTAATTGAGAACGGCGGTAAGGTCTCGGTAATTATCAATAACACAAACAATAATATTACAACGAAAATTAAATGCAACCACAATAAATGCTTTTCAACTTTAATTGCAAAAACTGAAAAATGAACAACCACAATTCAAAACAACAATATTACTTAATACATACCTACTATTTAAATAAATAAATGTTATTTTACTAAACGGTTTAAACTCACGTTTTTAACCGTTTAAACCGTTTAGTAAAATAAAATTATAACATGTCTCACGAAAGTTTAAATTCAAATAGACAAATGTTACAAAACAATATTATAAAGTAGAAAACAAAAAGTTACCATGCAAGACTACCGAATTCTAATAACAATAATTTTTAACCCTACATTTTGTATTACCTACTTATTAACTTACACTGCGGTCGGTCACTTGCCAATGCCAATGAAACGACATCAGCATAACAAATCATTTGAATAACTGGAATGGAACCGAATAAAAAACAATTTGCATTATTGACTACGGAAGCACTACGCACATTACAACTTAAACAGACTGCAACAAACAACAATGACTAGCCTAGCCTGTAGACTTGCAATATTTGACACTGACAGTTCATTTTGGCGCGAAATTGACAATTTCAATTACCATAGACATAGGAACTAGTGATGACTTCCCATTCTTCCCAATCGTAAAGTAACGATTCACTTCCTCCATTATTTTATTCACACGTCTTTGAAACACAAAACTCTTTTACGGCGCCATTTCGTTTCCATTCATAATTTCGTTCTAAATTTAACTTCATAACTCCCATTCATGCGTTCAAGTGACCAAATTGAAATGACTTTTAGATGTCCTCTTTAATCTACTTTTTAGTTCAATTATGTGGATGGTAGTAAATATATTATCACGTGGTTTTTACTCATACTCCTGGGAACTTTAGTTTGTAATTATTGTACTTATACTTAAGAATCTTAAGATCCAAAGTACTAAAAGAGCCCTTGAGCCTACAGCGAAAAGAAAAAAGAATCTGCCTCTCTTTCGCACTTGCGAGTGCGAGTGAACTACCCAAAGTTTGCCTGGAAGAGATCGCTTGTTAGCGATAAGACCGCCTGTTATCGACCATGTTTATGACTTAAATTTCTGTTTTTTTAGTGTACTCTTTTTTGTGAGCTATAAAGAATTTTGTATCGTATTTACTTCATTATAGAACAAATATTTGGTTCTCACAGGTAATCTTTTTAAATTCTCCAACGTGTTATTTAAACAGGTAGCATTAGGTAGATAAATATTGATAAGAATACCTGTTACAAAAATAGGTTATAGTACGGAGTAAAAAATTCTGTTATGCACCTATGTGAGCAATGGTTAATTTGAACAAAGGGATATAATAAACCTGAAGAACATAAACCGATTATAGGTACCTTGCCGTTCGTGTCTTTTGAGGTCACATTGACCTAACCGTTCTAAGAATCAACTGGCGAGATTATACCCGTTCTTAATTAGAACATAAAATAAACCCTAAATCTTCACTTTACAGTTCTTAATTTGTTATCCTTTTACCGGCAAGGAAAACGATTAAGTCATGCAGCCGCCGAGTTTTTTTAATCCGTCTTTTTGTTTATGGTCATTCACCCATGACTATTTTACTGATGAATTAGTGTCTATGGAAACAATATGCGGCTAATTGCTTCTTGTTTTACAATAACTTCAGATTCTGTCAATTACTAGTGAGACTATTAAAATATCGTGCAGATCATAACAACTACATAGAGTTAGCTCTTTGTTTACTAACAAACTATGGGTGGTCCATAAAAAAATATATTTGTTTTTCTGGTGACTAAGTATTCCAGAAATGTAAACAAATTATTGTCTTGTGTGTAACTTGTAGTGTTAAAAATGAGGCGTACAATGCATTCCTAAGCGAGCCGTCACGAAACATACAAACAATAATATTTATTGCGCACTTATAATTACGAAACTAGCCAATTGAAATGAAAAACGGTTGCACCATCACATCAGTCTGTGATTAGGGATAGCACAAAAACTAAAAACGATGTAATAATATACGAGTTACCTTATACATGCCTTATACCTCTTAGTTCATTTGGCGTAAAGCTGTTACGAAGAGATTTACTGTAATTACGAGCTATTACACCCATTTTTATTTACTATTCAAGACACACTATTTCGTAAAAAAATAATTTAAAAAGAGCTTGGGTTGACACGAACAAATAGGGCCTTGTGGAAGAAAAAAGTCTGCACACTTAAATATGAATCTAAAAAAAATATATGCTTCCAATTCAGGGCTGCTACCGCGAACGGCATTCGAAATTTTCCCTCTCTGTCGCACTTGCCAGTTTGCACATAAGTGCGACAGAGAGGGAAAATTTCTAATGCCGTTCGCGGTAGCACTCCTGAAACGAACTTCGTAATAAAATAAAAAATAGGTCGGCAAATTATAAAATTGACACTGATTTTATTAAGTGCCTTGGTTAAAGTCGGTGTGATGATGTTTAATGTCTTCAAGAAGAATTTTTTTACATGATAGGTTACCTAAGGATGAATAGACTATATTCATTACTATTTCCTGTAGCTCTAGTATAAGTTTTTTCGAAACATTAACTAATTTGCGTTTTGTCTCAAAATGTATGAAAGTGGTATGAAAACGTGAACAGCGCTTCTGGTGGTCACTAGTGGAAACTAAAACAGCGAGTATAACATTTGTTGCTAACCGATGAACGCGCGTATTTCAAACTCGGTGAGAGCGTTTTCATACATTTTGAGACAAAACGCAAACGCGTTCGAATTAGTTAATATTTCGAAAAAACTTATACAGTTAGAGCTACTGGTTCGAAACATGTCGAGCGATATTCGATCAGTTAGTGAGACGTTTCATTATATTTCAGTAGGTATGAAAGTCGCGGGAGTTTTCTATATAAAATTAGGTACATTACATAAAAATATCTGCCGTAACTCTATTTGTGGAGCCGTTAAGTGTGTCAGTTGTTTTTGTAATGCTGCTAGCTGTACCTACAGGTAAATTATACTATAAAATGACACTGACTATGCTCTTATTTCATGGGATATTTTATTTTAAAACGAATGTAATAGGGTTTCTTATTAAATACCATTGTCTAATTATAAGGTAATTTCGCATAGAACGATGGATAACATTGAATATCACGTGTTATTTCTCAACGTAAACCATTGAGTCATCGTCATTAATTAGGGAATATGGACTCGAAAATCCAGATTTGGGAATTTCTGATTACAGTGATATTTAATTAGGCAAATAGGCATTGTTATTTAGTTATTTACTTTTTTTAATTATTGTAGATTTATTTATATAGATTGATTACTCATTAAAAAGATACAATTACTCATTAAAAATAAAATACAAACATGCAGACAAAAAAGAAAATTAAATTAAAACTAAATAAAATGGGGAGTTGACATAAAATAAAATGTGTCATAACGGGATATATCGTCGAGTAACAAACAAACCTCACTAGAAAACATATTTGTATTTAAATCTGTAATTACTTTTAAAAACCACGTAACTCAGCACGGAAACTATACGAGGTATATTTTAACTAATAAGTATTTGCTACACCCTTCCTGGGTCCATTGTATTGTATCTTACATGGTTGATGGTTGCAATAAATGATCTGTTTATCTGTTTATTTTGTTACTTACTGAGCTTTATCGATCAAACCTATAATTTAATTCAAAATTATAGGTTTTTAACTTACATTTATATACAAGTATGCGATTTATTTGCCCGTACGTATCAGTGAATAAGATAACCTTACGATTCTTTGCCCGACGTCTATATCTCTTTAGTTTTTTAATGTATGATTACAGGCCGTTTTATCAATTTGAAAACGCTTATATATTTCTATTTTTTGTGGTAATTTACTCGCAACTCGTAATTTTTTCTTCATTACATTTTATTACAGGATTATTCCGGCTCAATGCAACATATCTGTACCCTTACCATGAGTTTGCAATGTTTGCATTACCGTACTCGCTAGCGACTGCGCAAAAGATTTAGTATGGACAAAAGTACAGCGCCTCTGGCGGTTACGCAATAGAACTAAGAATCGCCATACTAAATCGTTTACGCAGTCGCTAGCGAGTACCTACGGTAATCCAAACATTGCAAACTCATGGTAAGGGTCCTTTAGTAATAAACCGGTTAAGTGCGGGTCAGACTTTGCACATTTAGGGTTCCGAACAATCCGAACCAACCACAAATAAGTTGGTTAAAATTGGAAAAATAAGGAAAATTCAAAGAGAATAGAAAATATAAGTACATTAATAATAAACATTGTCACGTTCATTTTTGGATGGATTGGTAATAAAGAAAGCCTCAGATCGCATATTTATCGCCCTTGCCTTCGGCTCGGGCGTCAAATACTTGCGATCTGAAACATTCTTTGTTTTACCGCCCTTGTTAAGTAATGTACTATGAATTGGCCTAGTTGTATCAAGTTAGTCCACTCAAAAAGTGACTTTAAAGTCCAAGAATAAGAATGAATTTATTTATTTAAACAGACCAAAAAGCATATTATAAAATAATAAATACTTACATAGTCAAATCCACAACGTCTCGTTCGTCAATCCATACAAAGGTTAAATAATCAGCAACAGGCATCGTCAAGTTCAAGTGAGAAGGTTCAAAATCGAATGACGTTTTATAAAATGTCAGACATAAATTATTTCAACTTTCAACTATGCATATCGTATAAGTGCGAGGGACACATGGCTCTGATAGGGCCCCAGATGCGGCCTAGATCCGATAAGTGGCGTCAACGCTCCATCGCTATATTGATCGTAATAGTTTTCGATCATGCTAATGTTGGTTGGACCATATTTAGATCCCGATCTTGAGGTTGAGTAATAGATTTATCATCTAAAGATCTAGAATCCGCTCAACCAATCTCATAAGCGCGAACTATTAGACTATCTACCTACTCCAGTGTTTACACTGCCAGCGTGGTCGTATCGGAGGTTAGCCCTGGATATGGATATTGGCCTATGTCCAGCAGTGGACGTCTTTCGGCTGATATGATGATGATGATGGATATTGGGGTACAAGGTGACCTCACGCGTATTTTTTTATTTAACTGGGTCATTGTCAGTCGGAAAAACAAAAGTTGTCCATTCGGTGGTCAATAGTTAACGGCTTGTGTGCAATGTGCATGTAATTTACAGGATATTTAACTCGTAAAACCTAGACAGTGTATGATTTGCGCGACATTTTCGCGCAAATTCCAGCCAGATGTCATTCAGTGGAATACAGGACACGTGTTGAATCGACAGATATGCACACAGATACCGGAGCCAGCATGTGGCGCAGCTGTATGCTACACGTAGATTACGACAGACTGGACACTTTTAAATAGAAAACTCCCATAACTCTTAGACATACTAGAAATACTTTGACCGAAAATGCACTATATAATATAAAAGATTTTTATGACATTCAATTTAAATAATATATTTAAATAATAATTATGTTATACAATATGTATAATGCAACTATATTAGATATTACATATTATGCAAATGTATGTATGTTCTCGTATCTTTAGGTATAAATAATATGATTGTAAACCTGAACCTAGAAATAAGACTTATTCTAGCGCATAATGTATGTCTATGGAATAAATATTTTTTGACTATTGACTATTGACATATTGAAATATAATAAACGGCGAGGCCGTCGCGACCACTCATAAATAAGGACCACGTATTGGTCCGAAACATGTCGAGCGATATTCGACGTTAAAGACGTGAGTGACCCGTTTATTATATTTCAATAAGACTGGACACTATAGTTTTTTAACACTAGCTTTTGTCCGCGACTTTGTTCGCGTAAATCTCCATTCCCTATTTCATCCCTTCGAGGGATTTCATCATTATCCGTTCAGCCGTTTTTGCGAGATTGAGCAACAAACATCTAAATGTTTAAACTTTCGCAGTTATAATACTAGCCTTTGTCCGCGATTCGTTCGCGTAAACTTCCACTCCTTAATTTCGTGATTCTCAGGAAACATATTCTATACGTTAATCCAGGCTATAAATTCGTCGTGTACCAAGTTTTATCATAATCCGTTCGGCCTATTGAGTAACAAACAGCTAATACTTTTGCATTTATAATATTATTAATATTAGTAAGATTATTATTTCTATATAGCGACATTTTATATCTTTATTCTCGGCTGTTTTAACAGGCAAAAAGTCAAACAAATTGTAATTTTTTATTGACGCTAATTATGACAAAATTATTAATAGTTCCAATAAAATACCAGAATGTATAAATGAATGAATGAATGAATGAATGATGGCGCCATTTCTTGCTTATATTGTGTGATAGTACAGAATGCATAAAAGCGAAAAACTTTTTTCACTTTATCTGTAAGTACAGCGTTTTTAAGCGAGTGATATTTCTGTTGTAAGCTACGCTATGGTTACTCTCAAGGATGACTCTGTCAGTAGTAATGCAATGTTAATAAATGTTTAATACCCATGTCATTATCTTTGAGCTCGTATTCAAACAAGTATCACTTGTTATGTTAATTACGAACGTCATCTAGCTTATATTTGGAGCCCCACTGGGGAAGTAAAAAATTAAATTTCTTCCTTCCGCTGTCAACACAGTGAATCCTCAAATTTTATAAAGGGTCGGCAACGCGCACGTGACTCATTTTGGAGTTGCGAGCGTCTTTAGGCTGCGGTGTCCTCCACCTTACAGACGACCTCAGCCAAAGTAACACAACTATACCCATACCATGTCGCTTTAGTACCCATAGTACAAGCTTTGCTTAGTTTGGGACTAGGTTGATTTGTGTAAGATTGTCCACAAATATTTATATAATTATTTATAGTGCGCGTTGCTTGCTGAAATTTTCAGTGAATTTTAATTACATTGCATTTGACGACCGCTTTAGTTTCTAGTTGGTAGTGAGTGACCCTGCCTAATAGGTACCAAGCTGGAGGTGCCGGGTTCGAATCCCGGCCGGGGCATTTATTTGTGTGATGAGCACGAATATTTGTTCCTGGGTCTTGGATGTTTTCTATGTATTTAAGTATCTATTTATCTATATAAGTATGTATATCGTCGCTTAGTACTCATAGTACAAGCTTTGCTTAGTTGGGACTAGGTTGATTAATGTAAAATTGTCCAGAAATATTTATTTATTCATTGCTGGGTTTGATCGTATTCATCTTACTTCGGTGGCCCGCAGCCGCGCAATGTACAGTAACATGCATGCAAGTTCACTTGCTAATATAAATTAAGGCTCATTTACACGATGCAAGAAATTGCATGCGATTTTCATTACATCGCGGGGTTTGGTCGCCTTCGTCTTACCTCGGTAGCCCGCAAGCCGCAATAAATGAAATAAATGAAATAAATGAACTTTATTCTGTAAGTAGGCCGCAATGGCACTTTTACAAGTCAAACCCTACTAGCGTTTCACAGAGGCCACTGCCGAGAAGAAACGCCGAAAGAAACTCGACAGTCAGCCATTTTCTCACAAAAATATGCTTATTACAATGATAATACTTAACCTAGGGGAGACTGGGGGCAAAAGTAACGGAGGATCAAAAGTAACAAACGCTCTGTAGGTTTATCCAATAGTCGAAACACCGCCCAAGGCCGTGAGCCGCTAGCGACACGTGCCCCCTCCACTTGCAACCAGTCGCTGCGCGTTCGCCGCACCGTCATGTTGTGTTAGAGGACGCCACGTGTTTAGACGCACCAAAAGTAAGTTTTTTGATGTTTTTTCATTTAGTGTTTACGTTTATTACACAGGTGTTGTGAATATGAGTGTATACATAGTAATTCTTCGTTTATTTAAGTTTACAGTGCTTTAACTCGTTTTTGTTGAACGCGTTCCATTTCAATGTTATCATTCATGAATTAGAAAAAACGAGGTATGGTACAAAAGTAACATAGCCCTACGGGGGCAAAAGTAACATGTTACTTTCGTACCCAGAGAGCTAGTTTTACGTATGATTTTAATTTGTGCTTGTATTTTCCATTAGAATGCCGCGGCATCGTATAAGAAGGACTACAAGAGGAACGACAGATATGGAGGTGTACCGTAAAGCAGCTGAAGAGCATTTAAAAGACGGTGCAAAAATTAGAGCACTCGCAAAAAAGTACCAAGTTTGCCATGTGACTTTGTATAGGTATATAACAAAGTTAAAAGCAGGAAATACTGCAGCTATTGTAGGGTACCGTTCCGTCAATCGAGTGTTTACAGTTGATGAAGAAAAAAATTTACATGACTACTTAATTGAGTGCTCAGCAGTTTATTTCGGATTGAGTGCATCTGAAGTACGTAAACTAGCATACAGGTACAATACAAAGTACCTTCTTATTATAATAAAAAGAATGTTGATTTAAAATCTAAGGTAATAACGATTCAAGTTATGTATACCATACTTGCCAGACTGATTAGAAGACTGTTTAAAAAGTTAACTATTAAGGAGAACTGACGATGAGTCAATACTTTTGTTTTATATTCATAGAAGATTATTTTCGTTAACAATAGGTACAAAGTACCTTCCTATTATATAATATACAAGTCAATTTCGATTTAAGATATGTGTGTCATAATTGCCAAAAGTAATAGAAGACTTTTAATTTAAAAAAACATATTTTGATCTCACTATAATTATAAATTAAAAACGTTGACTAATTATTAATAATAATTGATGAGGAGTTGTTATTTTTGTATGATTATCGATAAAAAGTATTTGTTACCAATAGACAAAGCATTTAAATAAATAATTTGTTGATCAATATTCATATTTCTTTTTTGTAATCAAACCTTTATCCTGTTACTTTCGGCCCAATGCATGTTACTTTTAACCTTCACCTGGGGTCGAAAGTAACAAAAGCCTTTTTTTTTAAAAGCCTATGTTAGTCATCCAAAACGCAGAATAATGAGATAAATTGATATGCAATTTTGAAGAGGGATAACAAAATTGATATGTGACTATATTAGTTTCATGAAATACTCGATACCTAATGAAATAGCCAGGTCCAAATGCAAAGTGTTACGTTTGTCCCCGGTCTCCCCTACTTAAGATCAAGAAATCTAAGACACATAGAATTCAAAATTCAGAATTCAAACATTTATTCTGCAAATAGGCCACAAGGGCATCACATGTCATAATGTTAATGTACAATTTTAAAAAAGTAGAGGTACCTAATCAAAAATGCATGCAATTTCCTGCACTGTGTAAATGGGCCTTTAAGCTTGCTTGCCACCATCGTCATCATCATCAGCCTATATACGTCCCACTGCTGGGCACAGGCCTCCTCTCATTAGATGAGGGGGATTGGGCAGTAGTCCCCACGCTGGCCCAGAGCGGGTTGGGGACTTCACATACAACTTTGAAGTTTGAGTTCCTTCGCGGATGTATGCAGGTTTCCTCACGATGTTTTCCTTCACCGAAAAGCTAACGGTAAATATCAAATGACATTCCGTAGGTACATAAATTTCGATAAACTCATTGCCTCATTGGTACGAGCTGGGATTCGAACCCACGACTGCCGCTTGACAGCCGCACGCCACCGTCGTTGTAAATATAATACTTTATGTCACACCTGGCCATAAAGCGGCCATAAAGCGGCTCCGCGCGCGGGAAATCCCACTTCCTGGCCAGGGGGTGACATAATAGTACATTACTTACCAAGGGCGATAAAACAAAGAATGTCTCAGATCGCAGGTATTTTACGCCCGAGCCGAAGGCAAGGGCGATAAATATGCGATCTGAGGCTTTCTTTATTATCGCCCGTGGTAAGTACAAAATTTTATGTCACCCCCTAGCCAGGAAGTGGGTTTTTTCGCGCGCGGAGCGTGCGATAATGGCCACTTTATGGCCAGGTGTGACATAAAATTTTGTACTTAACACGGGCGGTAATAAATAAAGCCTCAGATCGCATATTTATCGCCCTTGCCTTCGGCTCGGGCGTCAAATACCTGCGATCTGAGACATTCTTTGTTTCACCGCCCTAGTTAAGTAATGTACTATTGTATAAACAATGTAAACAGGTGGACGTAGACATTTAAAACAGAATTATCGCTAAAGTGCAACACATTCAGGTAACCTTTGAGTACAGTGAGGGTAATTGTGGACAAAACAAGTGACGAGCGTGTTCTAGTCGTTCTAGAAGAGGCAAATTACTGATCAAGTGCAAGGTGGAGTTCTATTTTATAACTACAAATAGGATTCTGCAATTTACTTTGTTATTTACTTTTTATCCTGCGTAATTTGTCCGACAGGGTACGTTTAGTGGGATAAAGCGGTATTACCTTTTTTTACCGTATAGAGGTGTGTAATACGGAGTATTTATATAAGGTACTATATTTGTTTGTGTGTGTATCGTGTATTGTGTGTGTAGCGCTCGTGGCCCAGCGGCGCCTGCGTACCGCTTGCGGTATCTAAGGTTAAGCAACGTGGGCAGCGGTCAGGACTTGGATGGGTGACCGCTTTGAGTGGTTACTAACTGAGCGCTCCCGTGCTTTGGAAGGCACGTTAAGCCGTTGATCCCGGTTGCTGTCAATGGCAGCAGTCGTTAAGCCAAGTTGGAAGTTCGGGCGGCTTGAGAACTTCTAATAGTCAAGTTGCCCACTCACTTGACAAAGCCTAATCCCAATAAGGTCTAGTTTCCCCTCGGGGTTGGAAGGTCAGATGGCAGTCGCTTCCGTAAAAACTAGTGCCTACGCCAAATCTTGGGATTAGGTAGCGGACCCCAGGCATCCTTCAGGATGCAACTGTACTGGGATAACGCTAGGAGGATGATGATTTGTTTGTGTGTGTATACGTATTTTATATACATCTTTAATAAAACAATGAATTGCATGACGAGGACTAGCTAACATTTGTTTTTATGCTCTTCTACTAATATTATAAATACAAAGTTAAGGCGACTTCCTGACTTGGCGGGGCGGGATCGATATGTGACATTTTCTTCTTTGACGTAAACTTACTGACGTCGCAAAGATTCTCACTTGACGGAATACTGTCAGTATTACATTTGCGCAGTACTAATATCATGCGCAGAAGCGGACCAGTACTACCTTCGCATCGTCCCGCCTCCGCGCATCCCGGGCCAGTCAGGAAGCACTCATTTAAATGTAGGGGCGCAGTAAAAAGTAGTACTGAGTTGACTGACAGTTGAAACTGACATTTGACAGTTTTCTCATATCGTACCGCCTCCGCACCGACAAATCAAATGTTTGTTACTTCACCCAAAAACGGCTGAAAGGAACTTGGTATAGAATAAGTAATTACTTGTAACTTAGTAACTGTTTTGATTCATCGTTGATATACAGTCGGGGAATATGAATTTTGGTCACTTTTGGACTCTATATCTATTGTAATAGAGTACAAAAGTGCCAAACATTCAAATTCCTTGACTGTACAAGTTTGGTAAGTTCTGACAATATAGCCCTTGAGGCGTAGTTGCAGAATTTGAATATAGAATAGAGGCCCGCTGCGGACACGATTCCGCGAAGGGAAGCGATGTGATGTGACGAATCCGGGCAGCACAAATAAATAAAAAGAGTCCGCTCTGAAATCTTCACGGGAAATCTTGCATGTGCACGATCATATCTAAGTTCCTGAAGGTTTGTCAGTGGTTCCGGAGCGGTACGATTCCTAATCATATAGAGATCTCTCCATGTGAGATTGGGGCTAGCATAACATGCATCTCGTCTTTACTCGCGCGCGAGATAGGCTACCTATCACTGTCTGATTAATGCTGTCAAAAAGTGACAGGTAGCTTATCTCGCGCGCGAGTAGATACGGAATGCATGTTGTGCTAGAGGGGCGGAATTGTGGGGCGCGCGGGGCTTTGGTTTAAAAGAATTAGGTTCTTAGTCGTTTTCTACCAATCTTCAAAATGTGCCAATTTGAAGGATCTCAAGGTGATCTCAGGCCTTTGCGGCGCCCAGAGCAGCGCCTGGCTATACATTAAGGAAATAAATGTGGCGAGCGTTCTGGGAACGATGCTCCGGGCAACTTCCATTATGTTGAGGGCGGACAAATTTGCTTAATAATACGTAATGATGAAAGAACCATGAATTAACCTGCTGTCTATGATAGCAGTCGTTAAGCCATGTAAGAAGTCTTCGGGCGGCTTGAGAACTTCTAACAGTCAAGTTGTCCAATTGCCCACTCACTTTACAAGCCTAAATCCAAATAAAGTCTAGTTTGCCCTCCGGTTGGAAGGTCAGATGGCAGTCGCTTCCGTAAAAACTAGTGCCTACGCCAAATCTTGGGATTATTAGGTAGCGGACCCCAGGCATCCTTTAAAGGACTTGTACTGGGATAACGCTAGATGCATGATGATGAAGATGGTTCTTTCATGATCATGCATATATCTCATTCAAAACCGATAACACTTTCAAATCACAAAAACTCCGGACACTGTCACTAAATATTCAGGTCCTACTGTTTAGGAAGCCTATAACGCTAATATAATTCATTTGCATAACACTTATACGACTTAGTATTCAAATAGGCAAACTAATTGTCAAACTTAGTCGCTTAGTAACCAACTAGACTAACTACAACAGCGACGCCATTTAAATTTCTACCGTAACGTGTAGTATCACAGTTCAAATGAGCTTGCAGTTAGATTTCTTTGTTTGGAAAGCGAATCAGGTGGCGTGTACGCATGGCCTTATAAAGGTGGTGTAGGGGCTTCTTTTTATGCGTAACAGCTACTTAGGGCGTCCGTCTGTCTGTCTGGGAGGCTACGTGACTGCTAGCAGATACATTGTGCGTAGTACGTTTATTATGGGATGATACTTGGGTCGGTGGCTAAGTTAGGTTGGCTGTATTACAGCTTTATGGCGTAAAAGCAGCTGTAGGTACTTACGTAATTTTATGCGGTTTATGAATACCTGAGTGGTTGACATGCGACTTTCAAGGTTCCGATAATTTATTAGGTACTTAAAACGATACCATAAAGGCGGGACACATAAATAGAGGGTTTTAGCGATATTGACGTAAATTAAATAAATAAATAATCATCATCATCATCATAATCAGCCGAACGACGTCCACTGCTGGACATAGGCCTCCCCCAGAGAGCGCCACAAAGACCGGTCACGGGCCGCCCGCATCCAGCAGATCCCCGCGACCTTAACCAGATCATCAGCCCACCTCGTGGGGGGCCTTCCAACACTGCGTCGTCCGGTACGTGGTCGCCACTCGAGAACTCGCTGGCCCCACCGGCCATCGGTCCTCCGGGCAATGTGGCCTGCCCACTGCCACTTAAAATAAATAATATTTGTGGACAATCTTACACAAATCAATCTAGCCCCAAACTCAGCAAAGCTTGTACATACGGGTACTAAGCGACGATATACATACATACTTATATAGATAAATAGAGATACTTAAATATGTACATAGAAAACATCCAAGACCCATGAACAAATATTCGTGCTCATCACATAAATAAATGCCCTGACCGGGATTCGAACCCAGGACCTCCCAGCTTCGTAGGCAGGGCGGCAATCTGACATACTATAACTACAGTCAAGCAATGGAAACGGAATCGTATAATTTTAGATACAAACATAACATAACTATATTGTAGTCTAACAGTCTGGTTTTATAGTACAAGGTATCGAAGTTCCATCTGTGAATGAAACCATTCATCGAGCAAACACAAATACAGATAAAAGGATGCAAACACTGATAATGTTTACCTCAATTGTATAAGTACCTACGCGTTGCATTCGGAGACACATAACATGATAATATGACATGAATTCTGTGTATAACACGTTTTAAGTGAATCGCTAAACTTAAGTGACAGTGGGCGGAGCACATTGCTCGTGGAACTGATGGCCTTTTGGGCCGAAAGGTTCTCGAGGCGACCACGGACCGGAAGAGTATGTGTAGAACCCGACAAGGTAGAATGATGACCTGGTAAAGGTCGCGGGAGTCCGCTGGATGTGGTTGGCGCGGTACCGGTCATTGTGGCACTCTTTGGTGGAGGCCTGTGTCCAGCAGTGGACGTATTTCGGCTGATATGATGATGATAATGATGAAGTTAATCCGTGGAACGATGTGTCAATCGAAAGTGGTTCGAAATTCAAAATTCGTTATGTACACAGTGTAACAATAAGTTAATCAATGGGTTAAACTTTTAACTGCTTTGTAAGTCCACTTTACCAGAAAATAAAAAGAACATCGTGTGTAACACTGTTACGCAACTTTCACACAACTAACGCTATAAAGGTTTTATAATGTTCAGCTAAGCTTATTACGAGGATCTGTTAAATGCCTATTTATAGCTGTATTAGGGTAATAAAAGTCCAGTGTTTAGTGGTTGGATTATTTGGAAAGGTATTTTTAATACGTACTATGCTATAGCTAACCCTACGTAATATTAGGTAGGTACATTATGAAAAATTTGCTGTTGTATTTGTTATAGCTATTTTAATTCCAAATCCCTAAGCTGGGAATGGTGCTTACAGGGCGTTGTTACCTAAATAAGCACAAAAGTATGTTAGGTTTGAGTGACACAAGGCGGTGCAGACTGCTTTGAAGCGGAGGAGACGCCTGGACATATCCTAAACCGATTGCCCTAGCCTAATGCGCAGCCGTAGCTTTATCTTGAACAAGCACGTCATGTGCCCTGATGATAAGTGTCTCGAGTTCAGCAAGATCCTGTGATTTGAGTTTGCAGAACTTAACTGAGAATTGTAGTACGTAGCGAGCAGAATAATAGATCAGCAATGGTCTCAATAATACGAGAACTAAGTGGCCCGGGAATAGCCACTACACTTAAATAAATAAAAAAACAAATCAAATCAAAAACGTTTATTTTTCACAATAAATTACAATGGTGTATTGGTTATTAACCAGTAACCTCTTACATATCTAATTGACTTGGAATAATCGGTGTGAGGAGTGAGCACAGCTCTAAGCTGGTTTAAATAAAAAAAAAAACCTAAGCTGTCTGTTCTTGGAAAAATTCATAAAAAATTAAAAATGCAATTAGTTAGAAGTTTTCGAGATCAAAGGAACAAAGTAAGTTGTACCTAGTCTTCACGATATAAATGCAAGTAATGTACGATGTAATTACTAACATTGTATGCATCTAAGTACATAACCTAACGTGGACGCAGACTTTATCACAAGAGTTGATTCACCCTATTAACCCCTGACTCAATGAATGGGCTCCATTCACGTTCGTTAGTCAGCTGTCTCGTTCTTACTGTAAAGATTACGGTAAAGTGCGATAGAGAAGGAACATTTGAGTCAATGAATCAATTAGTTTTGAATTCTTCAGCAAGACCAGTAGGTATCTATTTGACGATTTAAAGCACAGCAGCGGGGTAATCACGTAACTTTATGTACTACCGTTGGTACGTATTTAATGTCATTTTTAGTATGGGATTTGACATTTAGATCTATCGTACTAACGGTCGAAAACGTTACGTGACTACCCCACAGGTTACAACTTGACTGTATTGTATGCTATTGTGTCAAATGTTGTTTCTTACACGTTGCTTGATTGTTGTTACCACTTTGAAAATTAACAAGATTTTTATCACTGAATTAGTTTTTCATAGGGCAACTGATGGAGGCGTTACGCCGAACGAATATTCGGTTCGGTAAAAGCTGGGCCATAATAGAGAATCCATACAGGCGTAGAGCTTCCATTCCATTCCCTATTTCATCCCTTCGAAGGATAAATTTCGGGAAGCAAGTATCATATTAGTTAATCCAGGTTAAAACTTAAAAACTCATTGAATACCGAGGTGGTCAGCCGTTTTTGGGTGATTGAAACATTCACACACATCTAGAAATATCCAAACAACTTTCGCATTTATAATATTAGTAGGATCTATTAGAATTTTGTGGACAAGAAATGAGTTTAATCATTATACAATTATTTAATGACAAATCAAATGACAATAACAACATAGTAATGGTTAAGATCAACAAACGAATAACCTCTTAATGTTTACAAACTCATCATAATACTGTAAAAACGATGCACGATCGCGTTTCATAATTACATGCATAAAAAACAACTGTTAGTTACACGTTTGTAAACATTCCAATACATTCCTTTCTTAATAACAAAAGATGTTTAAAAGACGATTTTGCTGGTATTCGCGTGGTGGAAATAATAGCTCACTTTATGAACACGATATGCCGTACTGAGCATAAATTTGTTATAAAATTTCCTTTATCTGCCGCGTTTCGTGTTTTGACACACGGAAAAAAAGGAATACTTCAGCCAAGAATATGAATAGTCTTAGGAATATTGTGTAGATCTAAGTAAATATTTTCTTAAGAGAAGAAAATATTCTTAATCCAAGTAATCTTGCTTTCTTTAATGAAGAATAATATGTTCTTCGATTTTTTTCTTGCTCTAAGCAAATATTCTTAATTCAAGAATATTGCGTTCTTAACTGCAGACAACTACCTATTTTAAATTAAGACTAGAAAAAATTTTGATTTAAAACAATGTAGTCTTCTTGCAAAATAATATTTGTATTGGTTCAAAATATGAAGATTCTTCTTGGGTCAAGAAGTATATATTTTTGAACTAAGATAATATTCTAAACTGAAGAATATAGCATTCTTAACTGAAGATAACATTCGGTTTTAAATAGAGACTATGAAAAGTTTTGGTTTCAAACAATGTAGTCTTCTTTCAAAATAATAGTTTACTTGGTTTAAAATAAAAAGTTTATTCTTGACTCTAGAAACATGTATTCTTTTTTGAAGAATCGATTTATCAATAGAAGAACATGGTGGTCTTGTTTCGAGAAGAAGCATTATTCTTCAGCTAAGAATATGTACCAAGACTTGGTGTCTTACTCCAAAAAAACACTTTTCTTAGTTTGAATAATTTCATTCTATTTTGACTCAAGAATGCCCATATATTGTTCTGATACTGTATTAGTTTTAAGCCAAGTACTCTAATTTTCTCAATTCAAAACAATTTCCTTTTGCCTACCAAGAAATGTATATTCTTTATTGAAGAATCGATTTATCAATAGAAGAACATGGTAGTCTTGTTTCGAGAAGAAGCATTATTCTTCAGCTAAGAATATGTACCAAGACTTGGCGTCTTACTCCAAAAAAACACTTTTCTTAATTTGAATAATTTGGTTCTATTTTGACTCAAGAATGCCCATATCTTGTTCTGATACTGTATTAGTTTTAAGCCAAGTACTCTAATTTTCTCAATTCAAAACAATTTCCTTTTGCCTACCAAGAAATGTATATTCTTTATTGAAGAATCGGTTTATCAATAGAAGAACATGGTAGTCTTATTTCGAGAAGAAGCATCATTCTTCACCTAAGAATATGTACCAAGACTTGGTGTCTTACTCCAAAAAAAACACTTTTCTTAGTTTGAATAATTTGGTTCTATTTTGACTCAAGAATGCCCATATCTTGTTCTGATACTGTATTAGTTTTAAACCAAGTACTCTAATTTTCTCAATTCAAAACAATTTCCTTTTGCCTACCAAGAAATGTATATTCTTTATTGAAGAATCGGTTTATCAATAGAAGAACATGGTAGTCTTGTTTCGAGAAGAAGCATCATTCTTCACCTAAGAATATGTACCAAGACTTGGTGTCTTACTCCAAAAAAAACACTTTTCTTAGTTTGAATAATTTGGTTCTATTTTGACTCAAGAATGCCCATATCTTGTTCTGATACTGTATTAGTTTTAAACCAAGTACTCTAATTTTCTCAATTCAAAACAATTTCCTTTTGCCTACCAAGAAATGTATATTCTTTATTGAAGAATCGGTTTATCAATAGAAGAACATGGTAGTCTTATTTCGAGAAGAAGCATCATTCTTCACCTAAGAATATGTACCAAGACTTGGTGTCTTACTCCAAAAAAAACACTTTTCTTAGTTTGAATAATTTGGTTCTATTTTGACTCAAGAATGCCCATATCTTGTTCTGATACTGTATTAGTTTTAAACCAAGTACTCTAATTTTCTCAATTCAAAACAATTTCCTTTTGCCTACCAAGAAATGTATATTCTTTATTGAAGAATCGATTTATCAATAGAAGAACATGGTAGTCTTATTTCGAGAAGAAGCATCATTCTTCACCTAAGAATATGTACCAAGACTTGGTGTCTTACTCCAAAAAAAACACTTTTCTTAGTTTGAATAATTTGGTTCTATTTTGACTCAAGAATGCCCATATCTTGTTCTGATACTGTATTCGTTTTAAGCCAAGTACTCTAATTTTCAAAATTCAAAACAATTTCCTTTTGCCTACCAAGAAATGGATATTTCTTATTGAAGAATCGATTTATCGATAGAAGAATATGCTAGTCTTGTTTCGAGAAGAACTTATAATTCTTCATTTAAGAATATGTACGAAGACTGTCTTATTCCAAAAAAAAAAACACTTTTCTTAGTTTGAATAATAAGATTCAATTTTGACTCAAGAGTTGACTTTGACTTTGAGTTCTGATTTTGTTTTAATTTTAAGCCAAGAACTATCGTTTACTAAATTTAAGACAATTAAGAATATTAACCAACACTTTGTGGCTTAATTTAAAAAAACAATTACTTGGTTCAAAACATTTGGTTTGATTTTAACTAAGCTGTCAGTTCAGAAATGACAACCGAATGACAGTGGTACGAGAACGAGTACGTATTAAAATAAAAGTTTGAATGTCCCACTATCGGTAAAAGTAATTCGCTACACCGTGGCATTTATTAGTCTCTTTATATTTTTGCCTATGATAGGTTTAACTAGGTATCTAACAGACAACAGACAAGACATCGGGTAGTTTCCCATAGTGACAAAGCTCATGAATACTATGCATTGATTCAGGATCTAGACACGCGGCAGCGTGTCAAGCCAAAGTTCAAAAAAAAAAGAACTGGCGTCGCAGCGGCCGTGTGTTATATTACACTAACCATTTGGTGGCACTTTTGACCCCTACGTTACTCAAAATGTATTGAACGTAGACATATGAAATTTGGTACGTTTATTAAGATCCTTAAGGCTAACCAGATCCCCAAATTTCATGAATATAGCTCAATCGGTTATTAAGATACAAACATCTAAAAATAGGATTTTTTCTACATACTTAGGTTAGTTATTGGGGAAAATATAATCAAAAACCTAACCCACTTCCAGGTGACCTAGCAAGTTGAAATTTGGCATCGAGCTGGGTAAATGTATGATTACGAACCTGAGAACCATAAACAGTGTTTTTTTTTAGGTTTTAAGAACAATTTTTATTTCGGTACACACTAAGCGCCTATTGATTTTGTACGGGCAAAAATGTACATATGTAATTTTGAAACAGAAGCACTCATAAGGAGTTTGTAATGGAACGAAATGGATTTCGAAACAATTAGAGATAGACCTAGCATACGGTTTCCATACGTCCCGGTACGCCGCCACATGTCCCGGTTTGAAGCGTGGTGTCCCAGTGTCCCGGCCATTAATCAAGGATAGTTTTAAATTAGTAGGGATCCACTAGGTAAATAAGTATACATGTACGTACAATAGGCTCTGTTCACATGCAACAATAATCAAACAAAAAGGCATAAATGACATCCAATTTAGTTGATTTAAGTATACGTACGTATACGTACGGTCCATGAGATCTTAGCCTAACATGGAAAGAAAGGTCATAAATGGGTAAGGCCGTAGATTTTGCCACTTAGTAACGTTGATACTTCAACGTTATGGTAACGTTGAAGTAACACGAAAATAACGAGTTTAAAGCAGTAACTTATTGTTTCTGGCGTGTACGAGTTTGTACAGTTTCGTAACTACAGTTTTATTTACACAACATAAAACCATCGAAATTATAATACGCTAACTTGCACGATATTGTAGAAATCCTTACAATACCTTACAATACAGTCAACGTTACCGGTAACGTTGAAGTAACGTGGAAGTAACGTTGAAGCAAGGTTTTTCAAGTTATAATTGACAAGTTAAAATAAGTATAATAGGTATATTATACTTACAAGTCCCGCTTATTTCTAGATTGTATACCTATATTAGTATTGTTTAACGTTTTTGAAACAATTAAAAATAACAATAATAATGAATAAGTACCTATTTACTTTATAGCCCGTGCCAGATGGACGAACACAAGCCCAGAGACCAAGTAGCACGGACCGTCTAGATAGCTGTTTCCAGCAAGACCTCCTTTGATTAGCGGTTTTTGCAGACCAAGGTCGCTCGGTCCCTGGGCTTGTCTTCGACCGTCTGGCACGGGCTTATATCTTTCTACCCAAGACAATGATTCTTAATCGAAGGTTGACAGTCTTGAATGACGAGCGAGTCATCTACCTATAATACCTAACTACTAAAATACTACCTTATCCAAACTTATATTATTATACCTATTGTAAATGCAAAAGTGAGTTTGTTACGTTTTCATGCACTAGCCAACCAATCATCGTAAAAGTTTGCATGTAAGTACACGTTGTCCTCCCAAGATAATGATGCTTCATTGAAGATTGTTGTGAATTCGTGCTTTTTAAGAGTCCGACATTTTTCGCTATTTTGTTAAACTTAGTAAGTAACGTTGTTTCTCATAGCGAAATTGCATTCATACCAATTTTAATGCATTGTAATGATAGATTATTTCAAGTTTTAGAGAATAATTATTAGTGTGAAAATTTTTGGAAATTTTAATTTGATTTTGAATTATTTAGTACCTCAGTTTAAAAAACCAGCCAAGTGCGAGTCGGACTCGCGCACGAAGCGTTCCGTGCCATTATCTATAAAAACGGCAAAAAATCATGTCTGTTGTATGGGAGCCCCCCGAAATATTTATTTTATTCTGGTTTTTAGTATTTGTTGTTATAGCGGCAACAGAAATACATCATCTGTGAAAATTTCAAGTAACCTTTCAACAACTTTTTCTTTTTTCACTTTTTAGGGTTCCGTACCCAAAGGGTAAACCGGGACCCTATTACTAAGACTACGCTGTCCGTCTGTCACCAGGCTGTATCTCAAAAACCGTGACAGGTAGACAGTTAAAATTTTCACAGATGATGTATTTCTGTCGGCCCTATAACAAAAAATACTAAAAAACAGAATAAAATAAATATTTAAGGGGGCTCTCAAACAAAAAAAAAAAGGATTACGTAAAGATACCAAAAACGAAAAAATTCAAATTATGCACAAATAATTGATATTTAATTCAAATCAAAAACTGACATTTCAAATTTCGCTCGTAAACGCTCACTGGCTTGACGTGACGTCACTGCATAAAACGTCAAACATTTCATGGCGCATGATTTTTGTTTGTACATCACAGTAATTATATATTTTCAGTTTAATTTACACCACGTCGGTGGCAAACAAGCGACAAGATCATTACAGACAAGATAATTAAATGTGACCGTCCATCACACAGAGGCCCTTATGGTCGGTATTGAGTTACGCACGGATCTATAATCTACAATACATAAGCTACCAAAAACAATAAAAACCATGACCCTAGGTGCCATACTTTTTTTTAAAAAAATCATCAAAGTTACGCAACCCAAAAAAAAAATGCACTTTAGAGAAATAACTAAGAGAAGTTTAAAACTCATTTAAAGTATATTCCCGTGGGAAGTTACATAGATGATGGTAGATCCTGAATCCTGAGGTTCTCTTCTATAGGAAACAATCAAAGATTTTTCAATTCCACTACCCCGTTGAGAAAAAATGGCCTTTGATCAGTGCAAGGCGCCGACCGTAAAAAAATAAGGAAGTTTGTAATATGTGAATTATTATTTCGTATTTTGTGATCTTTGTCATAGTGTATGCTAGAAAATAGTTTTCTTTACACCTCGAATGGAAAATAAAAACGAAAAACTAACGTGATATATTTTTTTTAATAAATATAGAAAATTATATTTTTTCTATCTCGTCACAAATAAATTTAACAAGTTCCGTGTAGTACATCATACTTACCTGTAATAAGTCTAGACAAGCATTACACAGGTTTTAATTTTTTTTTATGTCAATTAGTTTCAGTTTTATGACCGATTAAAGTTACATGAAAATCAAGGTTTACTTCCATACATTTGAGAAAAGGGCCGAATGTAACCAAAAATGTAAGTAAATAATAATATTTACATTATCTAAGTAGCAATCTTGTATTAGAACGTAATTCCGAATAAATCTTTTCATTACAAGTTTTTTGAATTTTGCGTAATTTTTAAATTATACGAAAAAGCAATTTCGCATAGTAATAATTATTTTTTAACTCTATTAATAAAAAAAACGGACCAAGTACGTGTCGGACCACGCACAATAAAAAGTTCCGTACCGACACCTACTAGTCCATATTTAAACCCACTATATGATACGTCGAATCGAAAAAGGTCGTATCTTCATAGTAAACTTACTGCACTTACGCCCTTTTGTTTGGGCAAAACAGTTTTTCAGCAATTACTCAAAAACCAGTAGCCGTATTTTTATCAAACCAAAAATCGTCGTAAGTATTTATTAATGTACAGTCACCAGCATCAATATCTGCTATAACAAAGGCGGCATAAATATCTGACCCGTCCTTACGGCCCTACAAATGGAGCTGTGTCGGATATTTAAATGCCACCATTGTTTTGGCAGATATTAATGCTGGTGACTGTACACCACCTCATTTATTTTTCAGTATTTTCATACATATGGAAATTAGAGGGTGGGGGGGGGGGGACTACCTATTTTTTTTTTAAGTTTACGTTACTATTATATTGTTTGCTACACAATATAATAGTAACGTAAACTTAAAAAAAAAATAGGTAGAATAATACTTTCCTACCATTATGTTTTCATAATTGGACAGCTTATAGTCGGCTATGACATACGGACGGACGGAAGCACGGATGGACGGACGGACGGACGGACGGACGGACGCACGGACGGACGGACGCACGGACGGACGGACGCACGGACGGACGGACGGGCAGACATGATGAAACTATAAGGGTTCCGTTTTCACCATTTTGGCTACTGAACTCTAAAAATACAATTCAATAGGAAATGTAATAAGAAACAAAAAATTTTGCAACAGTCATGCACGACTAGAACTTCCTTGACTTGAGCCTAGAAATAGGTATTTGTAACGTGTACCACCTAATCCAGTAAACAGAAAAGGAAAATAAATAATACAGAAAATGTTTAGAACTAATTAGAATAAGTTATTAACCTATTTTATATCATTATTATCTGCGCTCTGCCATAAGGGCCCTTTTTTACTAAACTTTACAACTAATTTTAAGGTAGAAATACTTAACTTATACGTGTGAAACCAAGCTAGAAATACACATCTAGTCTTATACTTTATCAATATGCAAAAAACAAAAAATATGTGATTTTACCGTATTTTACTAAAACGCTGATATCTACGAAACTAGAAAGTGCCATAAGGGCCCTTTTGTTATGGACGGTCTCAAATATTGGTTATTCTCCATATTAGTTGAAGCATTTCTCAATATTTTGGTGTATAATTTGATATTCCAGCTATTACAGTTTTCTTTTACTTTAGATACATTCTCGCCAGTAATCATATCATTTTCGGGCTCGTGCCGACACCCCTCAGATGCCAACATATATATAACTGTAATGAAAAACACAGAAGGATATTTGAAATAAACACAATTTATTTCCATTAATTATAGTGTAGTTGTTAAATAAAAATATTAATGGAATCGATTAACATTTAAGTAATCGAACTATTTGAGATAACATTTGTCTCAAAACTTATGAACAGACGAGGTACGTAATATAAATAAATTTTACCTAAATCATCAATTAAAATTACTCGTAATCAAGTTTTCGACGCAAATTAAATCGCGCGTAAATACCAAAATAAATAAATTGTTCATTTACATTAAAACACAAATTAGAATACAATTATAAACATAACTAAAACTAACTACTAGTGAGTCTGTGAGCTACAGAGTACCAACCGTAGAAAGAGGATCTATAGAAGGAGGGTTAGCGAATCACACACAAGGACGGAGATATTGTGACAGTTTTTTCTGGGGTTACCACAAAAAGAATAATCTCCCCATTTTTACTGACAAGTAGGGTTTTAATTATTGAGAATCTTCAAAATAAACTCTTAGTAAATATTAGCGGGCAAACACAAAACATCCGATGTCCTCCCAATTACGATATAAATGTGTACTAATTGAATACCTGCATTAAAGTTAACAAAATCACGATTAGATTAAAACGACTTAGTTATTCAGCCATTATAATAATGAAATTCCCAATAGTAGTCTAATCAAGCCACAATTAAATTTTTAATCAGTTATTTTTAACGTTCGAGCCGGTCTGGTTTACCCAATATTATGGGTAACATATTTTCTTACACGCTGGCCACTGGTTTATCGATGACACTTTGGTGGCATAGGCCGGTGGCAGACAATCGCTGCCTTATACGCGATGAGGGACAGGAGATATGTCATTGTTTCTCGCTCCCACGTGTGTTATTGTCTATGCTTACATCTCCTTCACACAGCTTTGTATGTGTGTATCACCAGCTCCATCTATACTTACTTCATGGTACCAACAGACCTCGCTTTTTTTTGGAATTAAAAAAAAACTTGTTTTTGTCAATTTCCAAAAACCTACTCGACAAAAAATATCTGTATAATTACTGATCCCACTCACAAAATTTCACGAGAATCGGTTGAGAAATGCGACCTCGACCGCCTCCCGCGGAATCACACAATCATTAAAATAAAATTGTTGATTAAAAATGAAAATTTCCGGAAACTGACTCGAAAAAATAAATAGATATATTTACCGTACCTGCGCAAGTGCGCACAAAATTTCACGGGAATCGGTTGATAAATGCGAACTGTAGAGGAGGGCAAACCATTAAAAAAAAAACAAAATTTCCAAAGCTAGCTCGACAAAAAAATCTATATAATTATCGAACCTGGTTACAAAATTTCACGATAATCGGTTGAGAAATGCGTCAATAACTAAACATTAAAAATTAGGTACTATCAAAATTAGGTGCCCATATTACGCAGGCATTATCCCCGTGTTGGATTGCGATGGTAATTTAATTTGATCCAAAATCTTATACGGACTCTTAAATATCAGTTCGTGCATGTTATGTACATTTATATTTACGGGGCATGTTATACGGTTATTATTATCACACACTCATATCACAATACATATCACTTGGATATTGACGCAGAATCCAAACAATTTCCACGATAATATTGACATCTTAGTATTGTCAAATAATAATCACCGTGTATAAAGCTCCATGCTCTGGTAACAGTGGCAACACTGTCTATACGAATACTCTCCCCTCCACCCCGTGCAATCTTGTGTTCTTCCCTTCCGTCCGCCATTCAGCTGCATTGCATCACGCATTGTTTTCCGTCGTGTTTGTTTGTATTTGTGCCTTTTATATTCAATTAAAAACATGTCGACAGACTTCACCCGTGAACTCTTAGAAAAATGGGAGGTTGATATTGAAATAATCGAAAAGTTTATAGGTAAGTTTTACAAAACGTGATTTGGCCGCTGACTCGCCATTTTGTTTTACAACAAAATAGAGTGTAGTTTTAGTGGATTTGCTTCGTGAGTTCGTGCGAAGGTTTCCACGCAGTGTGGACGGCTGAGTGTTTTGCGTGGTATTCTTAAGATTTTCGGATTTCAGATAATGGGATAATAATCCAACACTTCAAACAGTTGACAGACGACCTTTTGAGAGAGTTATGTCCAAAAATCAGCCAGCGCTTGGATTTAAAAGAAAAAATCAAGGAATACTTGACAGCAGAGGTTTGTATGTTTTCTTTATTATCATTATACTAGCGACCCGCCCCGGCTTCGCACGGGTAGGTACATACAAGTTGTTCGGCTGTTCATACAAGACGATGGTTCTTCAAACAAAACGATAGAATTATTAATTCAAAACTAATTGTCTTAAATGAAGACAATATAACTTGAGACAATATTTTACTTCATTCAATTTGAAGAGATTGTTTAATACATATATCTACTGAGTGGCACATACCTACTGCTTTTTATACCTTCTATCAGGAAAATTTAAATCAAACACTATTCAGATGATTTAAGCTGATTTATTAATTCAATTACTTAAAAAAAAATGGCTTCCATCAAATTTATGATGATTTCGCCAATGTCACGTGTTCAATGACGTTGTTCGGTAACGACGCCATGACAGTAGTTACGGTTTTGTACGGTAAATGGATTCTGCTCGTCGTCGCCCCGGGCACGTGTGCTCACTCACCAACGCGGCGACTGTCAAAATCCAGCTGATTTATTCATTTTAAGCCAATTTGGGATGTGCAAACCTGTTTTTTTATGCAAGTGTTACCTAGCTGTCAATCTTTCATTCAGTTGTTTTGCTTTCTGTTTTGAATTATATTAAAAAATAAGTGACACCTATTATAGTGCCAGTATACAATTTATCAAATTTAATACACATTTTATAGTGCCATAATACAATATAATTTTTATACATTTCAAACTTATCCCGACAACTTGTTTAGTACATTTGCCATTCCGGTATTGAACAAAAACCGGACCACCATTTTCTTGTGTTCTTCATGCATTATGAATTATCTTTTCTGCTTGGTTTTTGTATCCAGCAATAACTTTTCAGTATCTTTGAACATTGCCCGATGTTAATGTTAACAGTTCATTAGGTACATATCCAAGCTTCGTTAAGACCAAAGACCGAAGTCCCACTTGAAACAAAAAATAAATGGTTTTTAACAGTTACCTATTTACCATTAAAAACAATTTTAGGTTAATCATGTATGTTTAAGTATATTTACTTACTTTTATGAGAATGAGGTATCAAAATCATATTTATCCTTCCAGACAAATACATCAACAATCAGTACCTTGCCCAGTGTTGCTGATCTGGACTCGGATATAGATGAAAACTCCGTGCTGGATATTTTATCAGTTCGACCACCATTTCCAGAATTCGACTTAAAAACACTGCTATCAACTTCACCGACCGGAAATAGCATTCTCACCTACTATGAGAAGCATAAACAGCTGACCAATAAACATCGCAACAACTTGACGGATATCATAGCAAGGCGTCTTTTCACACGTATTGTAAACCAGTAAGTATTCATTGATCTCTTGTTTTATCACTTATCAGTATTACGTATATTCAGTAGGTATGCTCACTATAAATATCCCACTGCTGGGCACAGGCCTCCTCTCATAGATGAGGGAGATCGGGCAGTAGTCCCCAAGCTGGACCAGAGCGGATTGGGGACTTCACATACAAATTTGAATTTCTTCGTGGATGTATGCAGGTTTCCTCACGATGTTTTTCTTCACCGAAAAGCTAACTAAGATTTGGACACTGACATACCTACACTATTTTCAAATTCAAATAATTTATTTGCATATCGCTTAAATGCATGACGATGTACTTATCGTACATAACAAAGAATTTATAATAATATTATTATTATTATTATATAATTATTATGCTCTTTATTTATTTTGAGTCTTAGGTTGGGTTTTTACAATATTGTTATAAAAAGTAAAATATAAAAATACACTTACAAAACAAAAATATTATAAAAACCTAACCTAGGGTGCCGCCGGCAGCGAGGCAGGACCTAAACTACCGGTGGTTAGGGCGACAGAGAGAGGAACCTCCTGACTATCCGCGCCGTGTCCAGGAGTACCGCCTTCTGTATCTGACCCTTGACCCAGCCATCTAGCGAGAGTCTCTTGAGGTGTTGGTCGAGACTCTTCGCTATTAGACCGTTCGCAGAAACGACTATCGGGACAATGGTCGTTGAATCAATTATTATTATTATATAATATTGAAGAATTTATAATAATATTGAGACTTATTTCACAAAGAAATTTAATATATATTCATATTTATTCTTAAAATGTTAACGGTTCTATATATGAAATAAGCCTTACATTGGTTTATAGACGAAAAATGGTAATTTCAAAAAACGGCCGCCATATTTTTTGTGGTACCTACAAAAATTTAGATGTTTTGATCGGTGTTTTTGGCGTTCTTATAATTTAGTAAGTAGTTATTTTCTGCCTAGAATGTATTTCTACACATCATAAATATCGTCCGAGTGCTAAGTTTAGTAAGTATTTTACATATAAATAAGCAATATTTGTACTTTTTCATAAGGTATGAAAAAAAAACTATTTTTTTTATTTACAATTATTGTATGAAGAACACAAGATAATTTTTGTATTATTTTTCCCGTTATCAGTACACCTTAAATCACCAAATATTGCGTTTTTATTGAAAAAGTAAAAATCATGCATTTAAGGGATATACAAGTAAACAAGTTGTTAACTTAGGTATGGGTATTGGGTACATAGTCGGTATGTAACTTACCAATTAGGCATGCAAATTTATTTTCTAAAACATGTTAATTCCTGTTACTTTAACACTAATGTCATAGAGTTTCTACTACAAAACATACAATGTTTAGACAGTATGTATTAATTAGTGTTCAAGTAGAATATCCCATTGAATAAGAGCATATGTCAGAGTCGTACTTAATGTCATTTACCTGTACCTTCTATATTAAGTGTTTTTCTGTCGTTTTTAGGGTTCCGTAGTAAACAAGGAACCCTTATAATTTCGCCATGTTCGTCCATACGTCCGTTTGTCTTAGCTTAGTGACCGTTAGTACTAGAAAGCTGAAATTTGGCATAAAGGTATGATTCCGCTGCCGACTGCATATAGCAGCAGCAGACAGCAACTGCATACGACACTACTGGTTGGTATGTATTTCTATGAAATACATTCCGTAGCGTGCGACACGTCACATACGACGTGCAGTCGAGCAGCAGACGCAAGTGTCGGCCGACTGCAGATTAGTCCACTGCTGGTGGAAGTCGGTCGACACTTGCGACGATACGTTGTTTTTTTCTCAAAAAAATTAGTTTATAGTACATATATATATGTATATATATATATAGGGTGGATTTTCTTTTTGGGTACGTGAGGGCAGCTACCAGATCCCGTGTAGCTACGCGAAAATGGTCTTAGAAGGCAGGGTTCAAAAGGATAATTATCAATGATAGTTATCTTGATAATTATCGTGCTTTTTATGGTCTGATAATTATCGATTTGATAATAACCAAAAATTTGAACGCGCTCGCTAAACGTACACATCAATTTCTGGTCAATGTCAACTGTCAACTATCGATACCAGGGATAATTAATTATCAGATATTTATCCGATGATTATCGCGATAATTATCAAAGACCATAATTATCTTGATAATTTTGAACCCTGTTAGAAGAACTTCCCTCGATTTCCAATTAATGAAAATTGGCGTTATCAGATTTTGGAAAAAACATACAGGCTGCTAGAAAAAGGTCATTTTTGATAAACTTTTTTTTTATGCCAATCGATTCCATTTCCATGCAGGATCATAAGCTTGTATGGGACAAAAAAAAATTCCGGCTAGAAAAGACACAAATCGAGGAAAATTTTTCCCATACAATTTGTATGAAAATTAAAACTTTCATTTTTCGCATGCTATTTTTTTATGCTAATCGATTCCATTTCTATCCAATATCAATAGTTTCTTAGGGGTCCACCTTCGGTAATGTACTTAAAAGCCACAAATTAAATAAAACTTTTTTCATACATTTACTATGGAGAAAAAGTGAAATTTTATTTACATTTTTCTATCTCGCCAATCAGTTCACTTACGTTTAAGGACCATAATACTGTATGAAAACATTACATTAACTGCATTCAGAATGTCAAAAAACGGGGATTTTAATGTGAATTGAATTTCACTTATTCTCCATAGTAAATGTATGGGAAAAGTTTTCCTCGATTTGTGGCTTTTCTAGCCGGAATTTTTTTGTGAGTCAAGCTGTCAGTTGGTTGTGCTAGAGGTGTAATTATTGTAATTACTGTAACTAGGGGTATATTAATGTCCTTCGAATTTCTTAGTCTGAATATTAGCTTTTTTCCAGCCATATTAATCATGAAGAATACAATATAATTACCTCAAAAATAATTGCACTATTTCCGACTGAAAATTCTGGAACATATTATGTTCCTCCAGTTAAAAAGAGAGATTCTATTAGTGGTAAAGCAGGTTTTGCTAGAGGCAAACTTTTTGACAAGATTCGCAATACCCTATACAAATCGGGTGAACGAAAAAGAAAATTAACGGACAAAGAACATCACGATCAACCTAAACCTAAGATTAGCAAGAATTTAGAAGAACTGCAAGGTTTTTTTTATGTCATTTTATTAGTTATCTGTAGTTGGTCGTAGATAGTGTAGTGCAAGTTATTAGCGGTAGTATCTTAGTCCAGAGTCCTTATTCATAAACGTCCATTAACCTATTTTAACTAAAATGCCGTTAAAATTCGTATGTCTTTGTCTTTCACTTTGAAATTTGTATTTGTGAGAAAGAGACAAAGCACATTTGAAGGCTTGGTTACACAGCGTGCGCGACTGCTGCGCGCCGGAAAGTACGGTAACAAATCCGCTTGCGTCGCGCACGCGCCGTGACCAACTCTTTGGTCGGCAAAGGTCAATTCAGTTTTATGAATAAGGGGATAAAAATGTTAACTGGGTTCAGCTGTAAATGTAAACGTCTGATACAGTAACTATTCTGTGTACATGGTTCGCAGCGAGCTGATGGATAGCAATGTTATGTGTTCGTACGCACTAGAACCTGTTACTGTATCTGATCGATTACAATCAAAGTATATAGAGTCTGCTTCCAATAATAATAGTTCGTAGTTTTTGTGTTCCCATATTTGTGTGGTCTCACCAGAAGATCAGCGTTGGCAACAAATTCATATTGAATCCCCCTCCACCTCCATCTCTGGCTTTCTGTCATAAAGAGGCCACATAAACTTGATTCCATGTTCGGCAGATATCCATAAAAAGCGGTGTGCTCATTAGCAATTTTTTTTCCACTACATTCTATTGTACAAATAGCGGTATCTCTTTGTTTCCACTGTAGCACAATATGGTACATATAAAGTATACTTATACTGCTGGTAATGTGTTGAAAGCAAGGCAGTACATAAAGATTCTACTTTCAGAAACGCACAAAGAGGATGTTATATGGTTGAAAAACCATTCCGAACCTTGGGAGGATGTCATTAAGAAATGGAAATCTACGTACGAACTCCGTCGACAAGAAGAGTTTGAAACCGTCGCAGCGTTAATAAAAAAGTGGCCTATTTTAAATGACACAAGGAGCACAGTCTTGGTTAGTATTAGAGAGACACTATTAGGGTCTTTTGAGCGTCGGCGTCCTGCCAGCGCCCGCGCAGCATCTTCCTAGTTTCTTGAAATTAAACTTTTTTTTCTTTTAGATCCACTTGGACTTCGACGTCAGACATCCCGACAGAACAAATTTTTTTTTCCTTAAATGGAATAATTTTATAGAGAAGGTAAAAGAACTGAAACCTAACTCGAAGGAAGAGACTGCGACTTTGGTGGAATATATCGACGGATTAGCTGATGACGGTAGGTACTAGTAAGCTTACAAAAAATTTAAAAAATGCCGATTAAAATGATTGACTAACATCTTGGGCCCTGTGTGCCCTTATGGCAAGGACGGCGTTGCCTGTCTGGAATACATCATTCTGTAAACATAACGTTTCAAAATTACATAGATAAACGCCGAACTTCCTGGGGGCTCTTAAAACTCACTGCGTTTTTACTTTAGTAATAAAATGTATTTGTCTTCATTTAGATCACAAACTGCCATCCCAGATAAAGCTGCTCTGCTATTTGGTGCCTCCAAGGGGACGCTTGAACAAACGACAAAAAATTTCAACCAACGAATGTATGGAGAGCATCATAGTCGAAGTGAAAAAACCTGGTGATATTCAAACGACAATTGATAAAATATCAACTGACGCATCAGGAACAGTAAAAACTATTCAACCGTATATTATACATTGCCCAGCTGATGAAGTTAGCGGAGGACCATTTTATCTGGTTATAGACAAAGTAAGGTATGCTTTTCAAACAGCTTATAAGGCCTTTGATACACTATTCAAGTGTTATCACGCACTCCATGTGGCTTATCCAAAATCAGGCTACCACTTATATTTACTGATTCAGATATGTGTTTATAATATAAACACTAAATATGATGTGATCCCACCCTATATTCTAGATTTAATTTCTAATGCTAGATGTTAAATGATATATATCCATCATTTCTTGTAATTGCATTGTATCAAAATGCAATGTTCGATATGTGCTACTGAATACCATGATTTTAAAACTTATTTTGTTCATTTAAATTACTATCACAGCATAACAGATTATTTTAGATGTCCAACAGTGTTTCGTACATGTTGTAAATGCACCCAATTTGTACTGAATTTATATAATAAGTTAAAAATGTACCTCAATGGTTTTAGAGTAGTTAGTATATTTGTCAAATGTACTGTTTAATATCAATGGACACCGCACGCTAAATGTGAAAAAAAAAAGTTCGTTAACCCTTTGAACGCCAAGGTGACTATACTAATGTCGGTAAGTTATGTCAAAAATGTACCGAGTTACCGAAATTTGATCTGACATTTCGTCTGACGGATCGTTATAAAACCCGGCCAAAGTATGTCGTATGTAATGTGGCAGCAGAATTTTGATAAAAAAATGTTACGTATTTTGATGAATATTATGTATAAATATTCATCAAAACACGTGGCATATAGGTATATTTTTTATCAAGATTCACCTTTTTTTCATATTTTGTGTGCGGTTGTGCTCAGTACACCTGAGGAATTAAGTGATGATTTTACTAATGAGACGAATTTTTGTTTTGTTTTAGGCCAGAGGGCCTTAGGATAGATTTACACTTGAAAGTTGCTTATACTTGAAATCATTTCAGGTGAACGAATTTCACCAAAGCGGTTCTTTCAAATAGCTACTTTACCGTTCAAACAATAAGGTTCAAAATCCAATAACATTTTAATAGAAATACGTTCAACAAAAAGAATTTCAACCATACCTAAGTTCTATACAAATATATATTAGTACTAAACTTAACGTAAGCAACTTACAAGTGTAAATCTGGCCAAAGGTAAAATAATGGTTTAATTTTATATCTAGTTAATTAATAGTAGGTAACATTATGTCAAAAACTCGGCGCATATTCGGTTTTGCGCATAGCACTTGAGCAGTTACGCTATGATGTTATTAAGCGAGTTTTTTTCTTTTTCAATATAAGGTAAAAAAAAAAATTGTTTCATTTCGTATCTAAGTAGTCCTACTCCCTTTTTATCCGTAATAGCCTGTTGAGTGTTGCCTATTTTTTATGAGGAGTTGTTTGTTTTTATGTAACTGTTTACTTAAAGTACATGTTTATGTGAAGACTATTTCTATTAGACATTCTAAGTAGAAGATATGATTGTTTTGGTAAGATTCGTTTAATTTTATATCTAAGTTTTTATCCATAATAGCATATTGAGTGTTGCCTAATATTTTTATGTCACACCTGGCCATAAAGTGGCCATTATCGCACGCTCCGCGCGCGAAAAAACCCACTTCCTGGCCAGGGGGTGACATAAAATTTTGTACTTACCACGGGCGATAATAAAGAAAGCCTCAGATCGCATATTTATCGCCCTTGCCTTCGGCTCGGGCGTAAAATACCTGCGATCTGAGACATTCTTTGTTTTATCGCCCTTGGTAAGTAATGTACTATTATGAGGTGTTTGTTTTTATGTAACTATTTACTTGAGTATATGTTTGTTTCTATTCTTAGTAGAAGATATGGTTGTTTTGGTAAGATGCGTGTGTTTCATATTGACGCAAGATATTATTAGGTGAAGCCTTTTACTTGTTCGCAGAGGTCATACACATACCTAATGTCATTTGAAGATTATGTGTGATGTTGTACAGTTTATGTACACCAACTGGTCTAGGATTGTGTTAATATTCTTAGCAGAAGAGATGCTTGTTTAGGCAAGGCTTATGTTGCATACTGAAAATTCTTATTGAGTGAAGCATACTGTTATTTGCTAAAAATGGTACTGGCTTCAAACAATAATTTTAGAAGTACAAAACACGAGCCTTGCCTCAAAGCAAGCATCTTTTCTGCTAAGAATAGAAAAGCCTTCACTGAATAATGTTGTCTCTGTACGACACACACAGATCTTGCCTCAAAACAAACATTTCTTCTGCTAAAAACAGAAGAGTGTTCACTCAACAATATGTTATCTTAATATGAAACATCATATTGTTGAGTGAACACTCTTCTGTTCTTAGCAGAAGAAATGTTTGTTTTGAGGTAAGAGTTGTGAGACACATGAGTCTTACCTCGAAACAAACATCTCTTCTGCTAAGAATAGAAGAGTCTTCACTTAATAATATGTTGTCTCAGCACGACACACGCAACTCTTACCTTAAAACAAACTTCTCTTCTGTTAAGAACATAAGAGTCTTCACTCAACAATACGATATCTCAGTATGAAACTATGAGTCTTACCTTAAAACAAACTTCTCTTCTGCTAAGAACATAAGAGTCTTCACTCAACAATACGATATCTCAGTATGAAACTATGAGTCTTACCTTAAAACCAACTTCTCTTCTGTTAAGAAGAGAAGAGTCTTCACTCAACAATACGATGTCTCAGTATGAAACTATGATTCTTGCCTCGACACTCTTCTGTTCTTAGCAGAAGAAATGTTTGTTTTGAGGTAAGAGTTGTGAGACACATGAGTCTTACCTCGAAACAAACATCTCTTCTGCTAAGAATAGAAGAGTCTTCACTCAATAATATGTTGTCTCAGCACGACACACGCAACTCTTACCTTAAAACAAACTTCTCTTCTGCTAAGAACATAAGAGTCTTCACTCAACAATACGATGTCTCAGTATGAAACTATGAGTCTTACCTTAAAACAAACTTCTCTTCTGTTAAGAAGAGAAGAGTTTTCACTCAACAATACGATGTCTCAGTATGAAACTATGAGTCTTATCTAAAAACAAACTTCTCTTCTGCTAAGAACATAAGAGTCTTCACTCAACAATACGATGTCTCAGTATGAAACTATGAGTCTTACCTTAAAACAAACTTCTCTTCTGCTAAGAACACAAGAGTCTTCATTCAACAATAAGATGTCTCAGTATAAAACTATGATCCTTACCTCGAAACAATGATCTCTTCTGTTAAGAACATAAGAGTCTTCACTCAATAATACGATGTCTCAATATGAAACTGTGATTCTTGCCTCGAAACAATTATCTCTTCTGTTAAGAACAGAAGAGTCTTCACTCAACAATACGATGTCTCAATATGAAACTATGATTCTTGCCTCGAAACAATCATCTCTTCTGTTAAGAACAGAAGAGTCTTCACTCAACAATACGATGTCTCAATATGAAACTATGAGTCTTACTTTAAAACCAACTTATCTTCTGTTAAGAAGAGAAGAGTCTTCACTCAACAATACGATGTCTCAGTATGAAACTATGAGTCTTATCTTAAAACAAACTTCTCTTCTGCTAAGAACATAAGAGTCTTCACTCAACAATACGATGTCTCAGTATGAAACTATGAGTCTCACCTTAAAACAAACTTCTCTTCTGCTAAGAACACAAGAGTCTTCAGTCAACAATATGATGTCTCAGTATGAAACTATGAGTCTCGCCGCGAAACAATCATCTCTTCTGTTAAGAACAGAAGAGTTTTCACTCAACAATACGATGTCTCAGTATGAAACTATTAGTCTTGCCTCGAAACAAACATCTCTTCTGCTAAGAAGAGTCGAGTCTTCACTCAATATTATGTAGTCTTAGTATTAAATTCACGAGTCTCGTCTGAAAAATATATTTCTCCAGCTAAGAATATTAAAGGCTTCGTCCAATACTAGGCAGTCTTGAATCAATAATATGTTGTCTCAGGATGAAACACACGTGTCTTTCTTCAAAACAATTATATTTGAAACTAAGACAACGCATAGTTTTGAAACAAAACAACGACATACTTGAATGCCCAAGACACAATTTATTCTTCATACAACACAAAGGTAGATTCTTGAAACAAAACTACATAATTCTTGATTCAAAACTAATGTCTTACGCGAAGACAATAAAACCAAGACAATATTTTACTCAAGTCAACGCAATAAAGTGTTCCCCATATATAAAACAATATTTGTCTTGACCAATAGAATTAGTCTTCATCTAACACAACTTTTTTTTCCGTGCATGCTTGAGTTATGTTTGCACCTCGTTGGAATGGACAATCATCGATATATCGGTGCAGACATGTTATTTGAGCGAGTAAAGCGTCTTATTTTTAGCTTCGGTAAAAATGCATTCCTATTATGCCGGTCATGAAGAGCATTGTCCTACCTAACAGTGGGAGCGGGCAATAACACAATGTCATAAACACTCTGGACGGAAACGAGCCAGTTGTGGTTAAAATTAAAGTGTGTTACAATGTTGAAAATCTTATATACCTACTTGCTACGACTAGTATCTCACGTAAAGCTTAATTTTTAGGGCTCAGTAGCTCTAGTATAAGTTTTTTCGAAACATTAACTAATTCGAACGCGTTTGCGTTTTGTCTCAAAATGTATGATAACGCTCTCACCGAGTTTGAAATACGCGCGTTCATCGGTTAGCAACAGATGTTATACTCGCTGTTTTAGTTTCCACTAGTGACCACCAGAGGCGCTGTTCATGTTTTCATACCACTTTCATACATTTTGAGACAAAACGCAAACGCGTTCGAATTAGTTAATGTTTCGAAAAAACTTATACTAGAGCTACTGTACCGAAATCGTAAAAAGGAACCTTTATGGTTTCACTCTGGCTGTCTGTGTGTGTGTGTCAGTTTTTATACTACTAGTTGTATCTAGTAACGTTTAAATGTAAGTTATTCTTATTTTTCTTCTGATACAAGTACCGTGGCACGACGGACGACCTATGGAAGCTTGTGACTCGTGACCAGAAGATTAACAAACACGTTGGCAACTCTTGTTTTGTTCTAGGATTCATTGATATTGGCACCTAGAGACAAAATATCCCTCTCTTCTTTATTAGACTTTGTAATAACAATAGTTATTTGTTATACAAGGGTGCAAAGTTGTATTTTAACCGCGAGTGTGGAATTGGAACACGAGCTAGCGAATGGATTCTATGGTTGAACCACGAGCGAAGCGAGTGGTTCGAAAATAGAACCCTGAGCGAAGCGAGTGGTTCAAAATTAGAATCCTGAGCATAGCGAGTGTTGCAACACATGAGTTAAAATAACTTTGCAGCCGTGTGTAACACAAATCTTTTCACCTCACTAAAGCGAGGAAATAGAAAAAGGAAAAAACAAAAGTAAAACAATAAAAAAATTGGGTTTCTTCCAATTTTTCATTTAGTTAAAATAGAAAATAAAAACAAAATTTGAACAAAAAAAGCAAAAAAATTAAGCAAAATTCAAAAACAAATGCTAAAGTAAATATATATAGCCAAATTGCGTGAAAAATGAATTACTTTCAATTCAAATAAAAATATAATTTGAAATCTTTATTAGTCGAAATCGAGTATAATCACGATTTACGGCAAAAAAAAAAATTTCCGACTTAAAATTCAAAATAAATGTTAAATTTGAAATCCCTATCCCTAAATTAGTCGAAATCGAGTATAATGACGATTTTTTTGCAAAAAAAATTTTTTTTTGCTTAAAATTCAAAATAGTTATAAAATTTGAAATCCTTATCCTTCAATTAGTCGGAATCGAGTATAATGACGATATTTTGCAAAAAAATATATATTTTTTTGCTTAAAATTCAAAATAAATATAAAATTTGAAATCCTCATCCTTGAATTAGTCGAAATCGAGTATAATGACGATTTTTTGCAATAAAAAAAAATTAGCTCAAAATTCAAAATAGTTATAAAATTTGAAATCCTTATCCTTGAATTAGTCGGAATCGAGTATAATGACGATATTTTGCAAAAAAAATATATTTTTTTTGCTTAAAATTCAAAATAAATATAAAATTTGAAATCCTTATCCTTCAATTAGTCGGAATCGAGTATAATGACGATTTTTTGCAAAAAAATATATTTTTTTGCTTAAAATTCAAAATAAATATAAAATTTGAAATCCTCATCCTTGAATTAGTCGAAATCGAGTATAATGACGATTTTTTGCAATAAAAAAAAAATTAGCTCAAAATTCAAAATAGTTATAAAATTTGAAATCCTTGTCCTTGAATTAGTCGGAATCGAGTATAATGACGATATTTTGCAAAAAAAATATTTTTTTTGCTTAAAATTCAAAATAAATATAAAATTTGAAATCCTTATCCTTGAATTAGTCGGAATCGAGTATAATGACGATTTTTTGCAAAATAAAAATTTTTTTTGCTTATAATTCAAAATAATGATAAAATTTGAAATCCTTATCCTCGAATTAGTCGAAATCGAGTATAATGACGATTTTTTGCAAAAAAATTATTTTGTCGACTTAAAACTCAAAATAAATGTAAAATTTGAAATCCCTATCCCTAAATTAGTCGAAATGGAGTATAATGACGATTTTTTGCCAATAAAAATGTTTTTTTCTTAAAATTCAAAATAATTATAAAAAAAAAAAATTCAAAATAAATATAAAATCTGAAATCCAAGGACTGATTTTTTTCACACCACCTGAAAAACAAAATCAGATGGGCGAAAATTGTCCTGGCTGTTTTGTGTCCACCCACACTAACCGATATCGGATCCGATACGAATCTGACCGATATCGGATCGGATAGTGTGAGCACTAAGCAGTTTTCCAAACATTTTTATCGGTAATGAATCCTACACCGATATTGTATCGGATAGTGGGAACACGGCCTTACATGTCATTATGTTAAGAAAGTAACTAGGAACACGTTCGGATTTCAAAATTACTTTGCACACATGTGGATAAAATGCAGTTTTGCTATCTGTTTTTAAAGAATAAAAAAGGGCTTTCCGAGCTAGTGAGGTGAAAATACATATACCATATAATACATATGTATCATATAATACATATTATATGATACATATTATATATATATATATAATATGTATCATATAATATGTATTAGTTTATATTATTCGTTTGTATATAAGTAAATTATGTGTAATTATGTGTATGTATGTGTATACCTTAATTTTATTGACGTTTGTTTTACACTTTCTACGTTTCTATATTTTCTTGCACCGCTTTTGAGTGTCTCTGTTTGGCCTTGTGGTTGACTGGTAGAGAATGCCATTTGGCATTAAGTCCGCCATTTGTACACTGTATTTTATTTTGTGCAATAAAGTTTGAATAAATAAATAAATACATACATCTAGCATGCACTTACAACTTACAGGTATATATTTCCTTTAGGTCAGGATTTGTAGGTAATTCTACCTCATATTTTCAACCATTAAATCTGTGACTTCTTGGTGTATTAATAAAGTAAAAATTACGCTTAAAATATCTTTTCTTTTTTACTTCGTAGTAAAAGTGTACAATAAGTGAATAAATGTGTGACGTAGAACGTAATTTTTACTTAAATTGGTAATATATTCGTTAGCCTTAGGAAAAATTACTTAAAATGTTTGCTGGGTATTCTCCCCTCTTTATACATGACAACTCATAGAGATTTCATAACATCGGCTCAAAAATAAAATGTTCAAAGTAACCTACATAAAAAGACTACATTATGACGAGAAATGACAAAATACCTAACAATCGCAACGTCATCACATTCCTCTATGAATCAGTTTCAGTTGGCGTAGACTGATCACAGTTCCGGTTCCTACAATTATTGAATCATGTTCGTTATCTTCATGTTTAATTTGTATGTGACATGCTTGGCGCCTTGCATTGCGAAACTATTGATAATGTTGGGCCGCTTGCACCGCATCTACGGGAATTCGACCAATATGTACGAGTATACGGCCGCTTTAGCCTAGTTGGTTTGGTAGTGACTCTGCCTATGAAGCTGGAGGTCCCGGGTTGGAATACCGGTGATGGCATTCATTTGTGTGAGGAACACGAATATTTGTTCCTGAGTCTTGAAATTGTCTATATATGTACTCGTAAAATATTTTATGTATGCATATGGTCAAGATGGACTGATGATCTGGTAAAGGTCGCGGGAGTCCGCTGGATGCGGGTGGCGCAAGACCGGTCATTGTGGCACTCTTTGGGTGAGGCCTATGTCCAGCAGTGGACGTCTTTCGGCTGATATGATGATGATGATGATGATGCATATGGTCTCTTTAGTACCCTTAATAGTACAAGCTTTGCTTAGTTTGGAACTAGGTCGATTTGTGTAAGATTGTCCACATATATTTATTTTTTATGTGTCTATCATCATCCAAGTACAGTTGCATCCAGAAAGATTCAAGTACAGTCGAGGTCATAAATATGTATACACTTTTTTACCTAATCGAATGTCCGCCCACAATTTGTAAGCAAACGCATTCGATTAGGTACAAAAGTGTAGGTATAAATTATAATGACCTCGACTGTACAGTAGCATCCGCAAGGATAGGCACCCAGAGCCACTGTATTTTAATTGTTCACCAACATCGTAAGCCCAAAAGCTCGTATGTACACCGTGTGCCAGATATCAGCCAAGTAGAGTATTGTAGTGTAAGAATATTAGTAACGAATCGCTAATACAACAACAGCGTAGTCTTGTTTGCGTTTAGTAAGTCCATCACATAACGGTAGTACTTGTTAAATTAGTACTAAAATCATTTCATTTATGTGCAGAGTTGCATCAAATGATTCGTTCAAAAAGCTATTTTACCTTTCAAAAAATAAGGTTCAAAATGCAATAACTTTTTTATAGGAATTCGGAAAATTAGTTTCAACCTTAAACAGCACTGATAGCGCTAACCAAACACCACGAGGAATCGCTTTGTGCCTTTTCAGGGTTCCATAGGTATTCTACCAACAAGTTATTTTGTTAGCAGTTTTTATGTTATAGGTACTTGCATTATGCTCTTTGCAATAAAGAGCAAAATGTAAGTATAACATTTTTAGTTCTAGATCGAAAGGAGGATTGACGTGGAATCCTGAGAGTAGTGATGGATTCAAACAGAAATTTTCAACTCTCAGAGAAAAATCAACTTAAAATATTATTCCGATTTCCAGGTGATTCAGTAGAGTTACTAAATTTAGCTATGATTATGAAATAACTGTCATGTTAATGATATTTTCACATTCATAACAACTTGCATATCCAAAATATTACACAACAGTAATTGACATTTTAAATCAGAATAGGTATAGGTACCAACGAAAACAACAATCATTTCCTACTCTTTCATAACAAATAAGCTGTATAGTGTATATAGGGTTGCCAACCGTCCCGCCTCAGGCGGGACGTCCCGTTTCCAGCACCCTAGAGGATGCGTCCCGCACGGAGTACGTGCGGGACGCTGATTGTTCCGTTTTCAGGTGTGGTCAGAATTTCCAAGTTTTTTTTTTGTTCGTGGTAAATAAGAAAGGTCAGAACAGAACGGATTTTTGATGTTGTATTTTAATTAAGAAATGTTTCTTACGAAACAAAAATATCCTGTTCCTTGTATTGAGATTAGCGGTTTCAAACTTGGTAGGTCTGCATTTAATCATTTGCATATGGTTAAGGTCGGCTGCGTGAGTCCCGCATTTTTAGCCACGTCCCGCAAATCTACCACGAATGTCCCGCAAATCTGGGCTCACAAGTTGGCAACCCTAAGTGTATACCTCCTTAGGTAAAAACACCGACCCATACCACAGAATAAGTAATAGTACACCCATACTTGTAACTAAACTAGCTTTTGCCCGCGACTTCACCCACGTGAAACTCGTTATACTTATCGTACATCCAATACTTCCATACAAATTTCCGCCCCCCGTTTCGCATTTCGAAATAAAAAACTATGCGATGTTCTTTTCTAGAGCTCATCTCTCTGGATTTTCGATCTTGCGACCATTCGTTATTTAGATTTTCTATATTTTGGACATCGATCTTTTAAGTATCGATCTTTAAATCTTTGCGCGCTTACCTAGTTATCTCTCTTCCATGCAAACTTCCACTCCCTTAAAAAGTATCCTGTGTCCTTCCCTAGGACTCCAACTATCTCCATATCAAATTTCATCTAAATAGGTTAAGCGGTTTAGGCGTAAAGAGGTAACATAGAGAGTTACTAGTTTACGAATTTATAATAATAGTATGAATATTTGAGTTCCATAGTCAATTAGTTACTCATACGCAATGACGCAAAACATAAGTTTGTCGACAATAATGACACGGTCAGGTAAGTGAAAACATGTGATTACTTGCAAAATACATTCATTTGATAGGGTAAAGGTTACTGGAACTGTTATGTACGCTGTGTAATAGCGTTTTAACGAGCTATTGAGATTACCACACTTATTTGACTGGCAGTTTTGTACTAGTTACAAAGCTACAGTAATGTCAAAATGTTATCAGAGAATAGGCACGACACTAGTGAATTCCATCCCTTAGCAGTGCGTATTAAAAAAGATGAACTACGGTAATTTTACACTCCCTATAAGAACCTTGACAACTAGCCTAGTGACTGCTCGCAAACAAACACAAAATTCCAAATTCAAATGAGATAAGAACACGTTAGAGTCTGGAGGAGGACGCGTAACGTAACGGACTTAAAAAGCGAACGTGATTCATTCATCCATTCAGTGAATGATTGAACTGTTTCGCAACCCGCTCACCTTGCGCGGCCGTTGACGCTGATCCTTGACCACAACCGTCATCAACATCATTCATAACATACTAACAACCAAGCACAATCGATTTGCAACCCAAAAGTGCGTACTCAAAGTTCTTTATCGCAAAACAGGAAATTTTGACTTAAGAGGTTTCTAAAACAAGTTAATCGGTTTTTTGTTTAAGAAATTGATTTTTGGAAAATAGTATTTATTGTAAAGTAATAAGGCGTATAGGTTTGAGTTCGTGCGGAGGTGTGGTTGAATGGGGATTTTCACTTAATGGGTATATCCATTTGGTTCCGTTTTAGTATGACAACGTTTTTACGAGTATTACCTGACTGGGTTGTGACGTCCTGATTAATGTGGGCAACTTATTTCGTCACAGCCTATCACTTTAATAAGTTTAGTCATGACGATTGCTCTAATAGTACATTACTTAACAAGGGCGGTAAAACAAAGAATGTCTCAGATCACAGGTATTTGACGCCCGAGCCGAAGGCAAGGGCGATAAATATGCGATGTGAGGCTTTCTTTATTACCGCCCGTGTTAAGTACAAAATATTATGTCACCCCCTGGCCAGGAAGTGGGATTTCCCGCGCGCGGAGCGTGCGGTAATTGCCGCTTTATGGCCAGGTGTGACATAAAAACATTAACGTACGTTATGTGCCAGTGACTGATTGTCTATGGTTCTATGCTATTAAAATTGTGCTACATTATCCTTGGAAATAAACGATTGATTTATAAAATTCCAATAAGTTTCTTATTGTAAACACACATTTATGAAGTTACCTCCACTTAAATGTAGGTTATAGATACTCTGTTTATCAAGTACTATGATCACACAGACAAACTGTTCCGACAGTTTTGTGAGACCCTGTTAATATTATGTTTTATACTCTGATTTTTGAATAAATAAATAATAATAAGTAGATAAGCTCTATGCAAAAATAAGCAAGAAGCAAATGAACTCGCCATACATTTTACTATGCTACTCTATAGATAAAAAGAATCAGGCAATAATTTTAATAAAGAATGGCTTTTGTCTTGTAGGTACTAGAACAAATTAGCTATGCAAATAAGCAAGAAAATCTATTTTTCCCTCAAAGACCACAATTACCCTTCATCTGAAACTGAGGTATTAGTAGCCACAACCATCCATTTAAGTAAGGGAAAGTAACTATTGTCTGTTAGCCAATAGATCGTTCGCAGCGGTGCGACGACCTGTCTGTAGCATTGTCTTCAACGACGAATCGCATCGCATCGTTTACGCAGCCTATAATGTACCTTTACCCCATTGAGTTTGCAATGTTTGCATTACCTTACCGTACTCGCTAGCGACTGCGTAAACGATTTAGTATGGCGATTCTTTAGTTCTATTGCGTAACAGCCAGAGGCGCTTTACTTTTGTCCATACTAAATCGTTTACGCAGTCGCTAGCGAGTACGGTAATGCAAACATTGCAAACTCATGGTAAGGGTACTTACCTGCATTCTATTATAAGTAACGATGTAAACACTAGATGTTTAAAAGCTGTCAGAGGCGTCAAACAAGGTTAGGACCAGATCCGTAGATAGACCATCAGCGCGTTGATGCGATCATGTGCGTGCGATGAAATTTGGCACAAAAAATTTAAAAAATACCACCGAGCAGAATTTTCGTCCAATCGCTCTAGCCAAGTGAGCAATCGGAACAATGATGCTCGGTCCCCAAATCTACAACTAAAATAAAATATCAATAATCATAATAATCAAAAATATATAGGCATTTTCTTGGTGAGCTCACTCCATCTTCGGCCTCGTTTTTACCCTAGATCCAGCATCTAGGGTAAAAACGAGGCCAAGAGCGATCCCGATCACAAAAAAAGAAAAATTAAATTTAGAAATAAATCTAATTATGCATGCAATTTTTTTCTAAATCTAAAACATTCTTCATTACTGTTATGATATAGTTTTTATACAATATAGTTTTACCCTTTATTTTTTAATTTGAAAAGATATGATTAACGAGGCACGCGTACAGGAATGTAAACATTCCTGTATAGTTTTCGGAACTATTACCATCCCATTAGCACGGGAAGGTCAGTTTCGTTTACTGGATGGGTCGATGCCCTCAACTAGTGTTACGCTTGAGTCATAGATTAGATAACAAGTGTTTTACAACGTATGTGCCATCTTTCATTCATAGTTTACAGCTGGACAGACCTTTTAAAGATACCAAAGTGTTTTAAGTCCTTCTTCTTATATTTATACCCTCTAGTGGGGTGTAGAGCTCTCTCATTTACTTTATTTTTCTGCCTTTTTCATATTAAATATTTTAGATTTAATTGAATACTTTCCATTAGTGTCTGTACCTACTTAAAAGGCTAACTTTTTGTACATACCAGTGAAGATCTCGAGATTGATTCAAACAAAATGCCATTTGATCTCATAACATTGGTACCATATTGAAATGCATTACGTCGAGTATGATTGACTCCCAACCCAATACATGTGCGCAGGATTGCGAATCGACTTCCTGAGCTCGGGTTTCAGCGCACAGTGCGCATTATGCGCGCGCATCCTGAAACATGGCGCCGCGCACTCGACCGTTTCAGATTCGCGCTATCTACCTCGAACTGCTGCAGTTTTTAGGACATTATTTGGCGTCTTTTATCTACTATACGATCGTTTGTTCTGATAACCGGTCGATATGTACTCAAATAGACTTATTAATTTTAAACACAAAGTAATAGGGTTGAGCGGTCAAACCAAATAATCGAGATGTATGATTTTTGAAATAAGAATATACAACATTACTCGTGTCTGGCTCACCTCACCTCACACGGGACAGGGGAAAGAGGGGGTCAAAGGGTAGCGGACGGGTAACGGGCGCCGGGCGGCGGGTCTCTGCCTACCCCTACCCTTCAGCCTCAGCTCAGTTAAGTGATCGACCTATAGTTAATTTACATTACCGTGTATGTAAATGACCATATGAGCTTGAAATCTTATGTTTTACAGTTATTTAAAATAGAAAATTCCCGTGAGTCTCAGACATATTGAAATATAATAAACTGGTCACTCACGTCTGTATCGTCGAATATCGCTCGACATGTTTCGGGCCAATACAGTTTAGTTTCTATAGTTAGTTTATATTGTTAATTTGCCTTTTTTTTGTTACAGTGGATCAGCCCAGAGGAGTCGGTGGTATACACTCGCGAGGTCCGCCCACCGCTGGTGATCCCCCGGATAACGCAGTACCGGCCGCCCAGGAGAGACGCCCGCCCAGTCGCCGCTTCCTACGAGGTGAGGTAGTCGGAGAGATATAGTGCGCGCCATCCACGAAGGCGCGCCCCTCCACAGCCCTCGCCGTACAACTGCGCACAGATTAGTATGAGATTCGCTGTGGAGGGGCGCGTCGTCGTGGATGGCGCGCACTATACATGGGTATTTGTGGACATCTCGCGAGGTCAGCCCAGCGCCGGTGATCACCCGGATCACGCAGTACCGGCCGCCCAGGAGAGACACCCGCCCAGTCGCCGCTTCCTACGAGGTGAGGTAGTCGGAGAGGTATAGTGCGCGCCATCCACGAAGGCGCGCCCCTCCACAGCCCTCGCTGTACAACTGCGCACAGATTAGTATGAGATTCGCTGTGGAGGGGCGCGTCGTCGTGGATGGCGCGCACTATACATGGGTATTTGTGGACATCTCGCGAGGTCAGCCCAGCGCTCGTGATCACCCGGATCACGCAGTACCGGCCGCCCAGGAGAGACGCCCGCCTAGTCGCCGCTTCCTACGAGGTGAGGTAGTCGGAGAGATATAGTGCGCGCCATCCACGAAGGCGCGCCCCTCCACAGCCCTCGCCGTACAACTGCGCACAGATTAGTATGAGATTCGCTGTGGAGGGGCGCGTCGTCGTGGATGGCGCGCACTATACATGGGTATTTGTGGACATCTCGCGAGGTCAGCCCAGCGCTGGTGATCACCCGGATCACGCAGTACCGGCCGCCCAGGAGAGACGCCCGCCTAGTCGCCGCTTCCTACGAGGTGAGGTAGTCGGAGAGATATAGTGCGCGCCATCCACGAAGGCGCGCCCCTCCACAGCCCTCGCCGTACAACTGCGCACAGATTAGTATGAGATTCGCTGTGGAGGGGCGCGTCGTCGTGGATGGCGCGCACTATACATGGGTATTTGTGGACATCTCGCGAGGTCCGCCCAGCGCTGGTGATCACCCGGATCACGCAGTACCGGCCGCCCAGGAGAGACACCCGCCCAGTCGCCGCTTCCTACGAGGTGAGGTTGTGGGAACAATAAGTTTCTGACAGAAAATAGTACATTACTTAACAAGGGCGGTAAAACAAAGAATGTCTTAGATCGCAGGTATTTGACGCCCGAGCCGAAGGCAAGGGCGATAAATATGCGATCTGAGGCTTTTTTTATTACCGCCCGTGTTAAGTACAAAATTTTATGTCACCCCCTCGCCAGGAAGGGGATTTCCCGCGCGAGGAGCGTGCGGTAATTGCCGCTTTATGGACATAAAATATGTTTGGTAGGTATGGTAGCTAGCGTAGGAAAGTAGGAAAAATACTATATTTAAGTACGAGCTCTTATTGCCGGCTATACCTGTTTCCACAGTCATCAACAACCCATTGAGACGGTTCCAATGAGTCCAAACACAACGGGTTAATGTATATAGTCACAAATTAAGCGAAGCTTGAACAAATTAGCAAATATGTTTTTTTTTATAAATTAGCAAAGCTTGTACTTTTGGCAGAGAGTACAAATCTCAAGAGCGCTCATGCGCTTGTGTAGGTACTATACTAGGCGACAGTACTTATTCATACCTACAAAGATAAGATAGAAAGCATTCATCACAAGAACAAATATTCGTGCTTGTCACACAAATAAATGCCGTGATCGGGATTCGAACCCGGGACCACTAGCTTCTTACGCAGAATCACTACCAAACCAACTACGCTACCATGACTCGCGAATTTGCTACCGTATAGAGAGATGCAGTTGCAGAATGTAATTAAATGTTTCGTTTTGTGTTAGAGCATAATATATTTTTGATGAGATTAAAGATTTACACGTGAAATTACCTATTGTTGAAATTGAAACTGTGTGATGTTACAAACTAATTTCATACGTCACACTAATTTTATAATGTAAATAACGCTTTAATACAAGTTATGGCCTCAATGTAGCTTAGTAATAAAGCAGTTTTACTATTGTACAAGCGTGGAATGCAGGTAAATCACTCGAATCAATTACTGTCCGATTGGCGGCGACCACACCCTTCTTGTGCAAGTTAGACAATATTAATTACAGGATAAATAGTACTTTGTTTCGTAGGTGTAGGTATTGTTTCGTCGAATTTTCATTTCATAGAAAACATTTCTTTAGAAAAGGCTCGGAGTTCTTGCCTAACCTAACGTACTTTTCTGGTAGATTTAATTGGGTTCTACAACATGGCATTTTATCTGAAAGTTAACGGTAAGTTTAACGGTAAGTTAAGTAAGTTAATTAAAAGTTAACGGTTTCAAAAAAAAATTGAAACCAAGTAACCATTGAGCCATTAGATGGAATATAGGCAATGGAAAATTTAATTGCCGGGACACTTGAAAATTTTCAGAAACATAATACATGGAAGTTTACGACGTATTGAAGCTCAGAATCATGAGCGATCTTGATTCCGGATAAGAAATAAAATTATAAAACCAAGTGATCCTCCTCGCGAATTCCCAGATACCTAATCCCTAGACTTTGCGTAGGAACGTAGTTTTATGAAAGTGACTCCCATCTCATCTTCCAACCCTAGGTTGTAACGTATGTAATGGGCATGTTTGTATGATAAGTGAAGGATACAATTTTAAGTGAAAATGCAAAGAAAGAATGAAAACACATTTATTCGTGGCACAAATACAGTACAAATAAACATAACACCATAATACAGAACATAGCCACGAAATGGCCCCAAATCAGCATATACCCTCTCAATAATAATTTCTTACAGTGCCACTACCTTAAGTACCAAAGTCTACCTATCTACTTGACTATGCGCCTGTTAGAACTAAAATTATTTTTATAGAAAATCATCTAAAGTTGAGTGGATATTAAGCAACGTAAAAACCACGAGGAAAAACAAGTATCCCCATAAATATGATTGACCACAGTACCACACCCACAGTGTACCAAATTTGTCCACTTAATTATGGCGCGTGAGTCAGGGCCGCCATTCAACGACGAATTTGCATCGAACGTTGTCTTAATGTATGCGTTTGCGCACATAGTATGCGCTGTTGGGTTAGGGTTGTCAATAAATCTTGTTAGACTTTCGGAGTACGAAAATGCTGGGCTGAACTGAGCTGGGGAGTTCAAATTCAAATTATATGTTCGCTTGAACACACAAAGTCATAGGTACACATCTTGAATTTTGCTAACCGAAACGCTATTTAAGTATTTCTGTTTCACGGATCTTACACGTCTTATACTATTATAGCAGCGCTTTAGAACTTATGCAATGTAACAGGAAGAAGAGTCGCAAGAAACTCGCTAATCTCTCGTTATTTAAGTAAATGATTTACAATTTAAACATTACTATTTCGTTAGTAGACAAGATGATGCGTGATGTAGACGGCCTTTCATATCGAGTGCCTTTCCACCAGAGGTGCGCTATGCTACGTTGCGTTGCTATGCTATGTATATTCACCAATCATATTAATTGGTCCACATAGCATAGCACTGGTTGAAACGGAAAGCTATCACATCCTGGCAACATAGCTGCATAGCACATCTCTGGTGGAACTCTTATCGTATAATAATAGTAGCTATTGGTTCTCCGCATAATTATCTATAAACAATTATCTGGCGAATTCATAAAACGGCCACTTCGTGCACTAAATAATTTTCCGCTAGCAACCCTAAGAAAAACAAAATGGCCGCCGACCAATACGCATCCGGCGCCCGTTCATCCGTCAAGATTGAATGAGGTAAATCAGCAATTTGACAGCGAATTTGTGAAACAAGTCGTTATGGGAGTGAAACTGCATTGTAATACGCGTGGTTGAATATGACTTATCCGGAAGATAGTCGTTAAATTGTCTTACTTGATGTTCAGAACAAATTTTATAAATTCTCATTAAATTAAATGGTCGTAATCGTAACTCAGATGGAAAGAGACGAATCATTCAATTAATTCGCTTTTAAAGCAGTTGTTGTGACAAGTTGATTTACCGCGCCAAATATCGCACACGGTCGTAGATCGTAGATTATGTTTAGTAATTTAAATTTACGACTAAACGAATAAAATCATTTCTACATTAAATTAATTTGCTTTTAAATCGAAAACACTCTTCGAAATTCAAATGGCTACTGACTACTGAGTACCTACCTACCTATTATTTAAGGTTGATAGGTCGGTTAGCGACCAGCTAATTAGGTGCGCCGGGTTGCGACCACTTAGGAGAGTTGATGAAGTGAAAGAATATTTTCTCGTTTTTTTTAACTCAAATAACACGACAACTTGATGGTTTTTTGGGTTCTGTGGAAATACGAATACTTAGTACATAAAAAAACGTATGGTGGTCGGAACTGACGCTGGACGCGTATAACGAATATATTAGGGATGTTATTTACTACCTAATGGGTTTTCCGTAGGATATCAAAACCGCAAAATGCCAATTTATCTGCTATGTACGATTCCACAGATGACTGTTCCAATCCAATGATGTCAACACCGGATGGTCAACTGTAAAGGATGATTCACGCTAGACCGTTCCGTGTCCGGGCCGGCCCGTTTTCTAGTACAAGAAATCGACGGCCGTCGCGCGTCCTGGTATTAGAAAACGGGCCGGCCCGGACACGGAACGGTCTACTGTGAGTGTGAATCATCCTTAACTGTAACAATAAAGTTCACTTTAACTATTTACTTAAGCTGGCAAATTAATATTTTAATTACTGTATGGTTTAGGAAATATGAATAATGGCCGTCCGTTACCTAGGTATATTGCGGTCCGGTCGGTCGGCCAATTCATATTTCCTAAACTTTACATATCTATATTTAATATATAACCATAATAAGTATATGAAAACATAAAATGCCAAAGACGAACTTGTTTTACGAATTTAACGCCATCTACTGGACACCGATGTTTCCTCTTACCTTAATACGTAGACGTAGAGTCATCGAAGAGGATAGCCTCTGTATAGACAGAAATTTACTACTGTGTCAATCGGCTATTGTTTTCTTGTAGCTAATCGAACTAGTAACTTCGTGTCAAGTATAGATGGCGCTGGTAGTTTGCATATTTAGTGACATCTATGTGTAATTTCTAAAATAAAAGCCTTTTTTATTTTATTTATTTATTTATTATGTGTAATTTCTAGTAAACTGACCCAAGAACAACATACTTATAAATAGCATAATAGCATTGATTTACGATTATTATATACGATATTTTTAATGTGTTTTGGCTATATTAATAAATTTGTAAATTACCAAAAAAAAAAACATTATATATGTTAAGTATCATGTTTTAAAATTAATGTAAGTACTTATGTATATATTTTCATAATACTTTTTACCAAAGTACCTATAGATTGGATAGGTTGCATATTAGGTCTCGTTAAAATACCTAAACTAGATTTGTGAAATGCTTTCAAACTTCAAAGCCACGAGGACAGTTGGTGTTAGTAGTTGGAAACAAACTGGTGCCCTTAAAAGATATAACATTCATAAAATAGTAGTTTATGCAACTGGTACATAATAAGGGGCATTAAAACACGAGTGTGTTTTATGAAACGAGCCGAAGGCGAGTTTCATAATAAGGTCACACGAGTGTTTTAATGCCTAATTATGTACAGTTGCATACATTACTTTATCTTCACACATATTATAACTACTCTAAGATGGGTTCAGAAACCGTAGTAAATAAATACAATAATTGTGTTAATACAACCTTTTTTGCACGGTTGCGGAAATATCGAAATCAGAACTGGCAACCGATACCTGAATGTTATTTTTCACTTCTCATGCTCGAAAAGTGTGTCATATTAGACTTGTGAAGCGGGGCTAAAGTAGTACATTTAAGCCCTAGGGAAAATATGTATACATATTTATGATTCACTAAACATTTTAATTTGACCAATCAAAATACTTCACCTATTAAATCCACCAATCACAGAACAGTAATTTGACAGATTAAAAAATATTTGGTAAAAATATCAACCAACCAGAATACAGCTGTACTAAAATCGACCAATCAGGAAAGACTTTTATGTCACACCTGGCCATAAAGTGGCCATTATCGCACGCTCCGCGCGCGAAAAAACCCACTTCCTGTCCAAGGGGTGACATAAAATTTTGTACATACCACGGGCGATAATAAAGAAAGCCTCAGATCGCCTATTTATCGCCCTTGCCTTCGGCTCGGGCGTAAAATACCTGCGATCTGAGACATTCTTTGTTTTATCGCCCTTGGTAAGTAATGTACTATTTCAGTTCTCTAAAGATTAAGCGGTCTCTATGGTCAAAGGACTTGCGTCTCTTAAAAGAAAAAAAAAGCGCGTGTTGCATCTCCTTCTTTAATAAAGCAAAAGAAAGGAAGGCGAATACGTAACAGCCTTATCACACTACCCTACCGATAGGGTAGTGTGATAAGGTTTTTAAGCGAACACGCATAGCAAGGCATGATACTGGCCTAAGAAAAAAAAACATGCTGTCAAATTAGACATACGCCCGCCAAGAGTTAAATTATTCATTGAGAAGTGAAAAGTACAGTGTATAACTCGGGTCTAAAAGCCATATTACCACTCGAACAATTTCCCCTCACTACGTTCGGGAAAATAACCATCTCGTGGTAATATGGCTTACTTTAGCCCCTTGTCAAACAATCTACTATTAAAAAGTAAAGAGTCCCTATTCTGATGTGATCATGTCGTTCTAGCTCAAATTTCGTGCGATATATACTAAAAAAAATCGAGCTGACATTTCGCATCAACTGACTTTGAATTTTCAGTGATACTAGAATAGGGACATGTCAACTTTGACATTTAAATTTTGACAGTTTTGTTTGACGTTTAATATTTTAACATCATATATGAGATTAAAATTAAAAATTATATTACTGCTGTAGCCTTAGCCACAGATAAGAAAATTGTCATAAATTCATTGAATGTTGAAATGAGAGTCATTTTCTACGGTTTCCGAACGCATATTAGAGGATTTATGATATGTGTGTAGATAAATACACTTAGGTACCTATTCATTAATATTATAACATTTGCAACATAATGAAGTAATGGCATTACAATGGGAAGAAAACCAGCAGGTATTTTTTTTAAACATAATAACGTGTAGGTATGCCTACTGCAAAAAACGTACCGTATTTAATTACGTACCTTTTCGCATTAAGAGCCTTATCACACTAGCGACTTGGAAGCGAGGCGAGCGCGCAGCGAGCTCGCCGCATCTAGAGTATATAGACATTTTCCCGCGAGTAGGTACGCAGCGATTTCGCTGCGCGCTCGCGGCGTTCTCGCTGCGCAATCGCGGCGAGCTCGTTGCGCACTCGCGGCGAACTCGCTGCGCGCTCGCCTCGCTTCCAAGTCGCTCGCAAGTCGCTAGTGTGATACTGATAAGGCTCTTACTAATAATAACTGACTCATTTATTTTTACCAGTAGCTAATTTGATGAGCAGTGGGGAATATTGCCGACGTAATGCTGTATCAATATTTCCAACAGCCATAACTTAAGCTCATAATTTGAATTTATTTATGCCTGGTATTGTATTTTGCGAAAAATCGCCGCGATGTTTTAATTTTACTGTTTATTTATGGGCATCAATAGTAATTAGTAATTACATAATTGCAAAGAGGGTCGCTAGGCCAGTTACGCGCCCTGCGTCAATTTGCGGCCGCCTGAAGCACGAAGGTTTTTCATTTTTACATGCCCTAAAGAAACAGTGAGTCGTATGAATTTTAATTGGTTAGCTATCAGTGGCGGAGCGTCCATACAACTTGATTCCCACCGGCTTGCCTAATTTTCAGCCAGTCCAGGTCGTTTACTACGGCTCGTCATGACGAATAAGAAAGGCAAAATATTTCCGGCTTCCCTAAGCATATTTTTGACGCTCCGCCACTGGTAGTTATTGAATGGTATATTTGAAAAAACGAGAAAATACCCTTTTCAGTTCATCAACTTATCCATGTGGCCGCAAACCGGCGCATCAAATTAGCTGGCTGCAAACCCGGCTATCGACCCTACATGATGCAGGAGCAGTTGTCATCAGAATTACATATAATTGCAGTAGTATATACATACAATACATCGTAGTAGGTATACATTACATGATATATGTAACGCCGGTACTAGGTGTTAATTTCATGATCCTACCTACCCTGCCAAAGATAACGGAAAATAATTTTTAAATTCGTATTTAAACTTGCGCTGGAAAAAACTTTTTAGATGAAATTTGCGTAATAAATCCAATAATTAGCAAGTTTTCAATTTACTTTCGTATGTTTCGAGTTGAGGAGCTTAGGGAGCAAAATGTATAGTTTAATGTACATGCATACTTATTTCAAGCGAGATAACAGTCGCGTTCTGTCGGCTCTGATAAGGGCTAAGGCCGCGCATGAGTCGAAGTTCGACGATGAACTTGTCGATAGAAATTGCACTTTCTCTGCTTAACATGTGCGGCTTCGGCACTGTTCCGCTAATACCTTACGTTTTTTTTTATTTAGCCTATTCGAGTGTCCCACTGCTGGGCAAAGGCCTCCCCTCTTTTCCTCCATTCGGCCCTATTTTTGTGTGATCCCGCCAAGTCGAGCAGAATGCGTAAAGGTCATCCCGCCATCTCTTTTTTGGTCTTACGTTATGCCTGTCCAAATTATACGCCACCTGCATCAAGTATTTATTTATATAATCGTGTGGCGATAGTTCGCAATAGTAAAACTAGACATAATTATCGTTAGATTTATAAGGCAACAACCAAGTGTCCACTTCGCTCTTACGCAGGAAGCCCGGACGATCTTATACACGAAATCCGACAAAGCAATATTATGAAATCAGTTGGCACGGATCCGAGGAAGAGTCAAAGTTCCCCTGGAGTTGCAAGCGTCCACAGGCTGCCGTGGCCGCTTATCATTATGCGGGCATAATATAAAAAAGTACCTTTCTAACTCTTGTTATCATTGTGACAAGAGCGATAAGTACCTACATGCTACGATTTCCTCGACTGCACAAGCATCATAAAGCGCATCTCACAATAATTGTCAATTGTAGGCTTGTTAGGTTCATGGCCGCATGACACATCATGCCTATACGGCGGCTATGCATATTAATGTTATTTCGCTCACAGTCTATTGACTACTCGTACCGCGCGGTGTATGTGTTCGAGCTGTTTTATCGTGTTCTAGCTAGTTTATCCTGTCAATGCCCTGTCAGAATTTTATCGATAATTTATGCTAGCAGACCGACAACGCGCCTCACTACAATAATGTTGTTGTAACCAATATTACTCCATCGCGGTAGCTTGAAGCGTTCGTCACTGTGTGATACATTCAATTAATTTCCTCTTTATTTACCTTATAGCTGTGGACAGTAGTATATTTGTGCAGTGTTAAGAGTTATGAACCATGGATGTCTTAACGTGAAGTGTTGTGAATATGTTTAGGTTTAAAAGAGAAAAGACGTGGTATGCAGGGGTATGTGCATTCAAATCATATTTTATTTATTTATTTCAAGTTTATTGAAAAATGGCGGACTTTATGTCTGTCAAACATAAGGCCACAGAGAGGCTTAGAATTGTATTACAGTAAGGTAATCATTTATATATATATTTTATGCTTCTATCTGACGTCCAAATCTCTGAAAGTAGGCATTTTCCTCAGAAAATATACAGTTTATATAATATATATATATATATATATATATATGGTATGTACCATTTAGTTTCTATAAACTGTATATTTTCTCTCTTTTCTGAGGAAAATGCCTACTTTCAGAGATTTGGACGTCAGATAGAAGCATAAAAAGAAATCGTTACGCTAAGTTTTTTATAATTGTTAGTCAAATATTGTTGTATAAGTAAGGTTGCATTATAATTATTAACTATTGATTCATTATTATTGGGGAACGGGACTTAATCGCGTACAATTATAACTAATTTACCTTTTTTAAGGTTTTGCCCGACGTTTCGAATGTATCACAACATCCGTGGTCGCGAGCTGACTGCAATGGCGTGAAAGGTAAATTAGTTATAATTGTACGCGATTAAGTCCCGTTCCCCAATAATAATGTGTGAAAATCGTGTAAGTTTAAATCAATATAACTATTGATTGTTTCAATTACCTATACTATTATCATCGTAATGGAAAAACTGTTGCGTTACGACTCCGGATGTACCGAGTTCGATTTATCATTTATGTATTTGAAAAGAACTATAACGTATAATAAAATGATATTTATACCGTTGTCTGTTACAACTATTTTAATTGTAAGGTGTAGTAAAAACCAATCCACATATAGTTAGTCCCTATACGTCCCGGTACCGCCGCATATAGGGTAGAGTCAGTCCGACCCAGGTCGGGCCTAGCTGAGTTTCTTGCTGGACTCCTCTCAGCTAGGCCAGGTTTAGTGAACCAGCGATAAAACTCCCAGTAGCTCGATTCCACTGACACCTCAGTGGGGCTAGCATAACATGCATCTCGTCTCTACTCGCGCGCGAGATAGGCTACCTGTCACTGTCTGATTAATGCTGTCAAAAAGTGACAGGTAGCTTATCTCGCGCGCGAGTACATACGGAATGCATGTTGTGCTAGAGGGGCAGATTCGGTCGAAGCCGCTCAATCAATCTCACTGGAGTGCAAACTCTTAGAGTATTCCAGTGTTTAAGCCGCCCGCGTGGTCGTGTCGGAGGTTTTCTCTGGATTTTCCCCAGGCCACCCTCCAACCGCGCACTCCTATCGCTTTATTGGGCCCGGCCTAAGCCACAGTCAGGTTAAAAAGAAAAGAAGCTTTTATCACTAACGCATTCTCTCTGCCAACGCATATATGCGTTTCCGTTACTTTCACCCAGTGCCTTGAACGCACAGACGCGTTCATAATATTTAGTGACTTTCACCCTGTGCCTTAGTGCCTTAGACTTACACTGAGAAAACAGTTCATCAATAATTTAGGTGATTCACATAAAGAGGGGATCAAAGTGACAAATCACCAAAAAGTATGATGAAAATTTTAAATGTTATAGTGAAGCTCATCACATAATCACGGAGTAATGCAATTATGTGATTAGCTTCACCATAATATTTAAAAGTTTCATCATACTTTTTGGTGATTTGTCACTTTGATCCCCACTTTATGTGAATCACCTAAATTATTGATGAACTGTTTTCTCAGTGTAGAATAGTCGGTTGAACTCACATGTGCGTTTGGGGCACACAGCAAAGTGCGGCACCTGCCGAATGTCCCGCAAAAGAAGGTGGCAGTGAATGCGTTAAATATTTAGATTATATTAAAATCGTAATGTTTCTAACAATACCTAATTATTATTTATTTAAAGGGATCGTGATATAATTATACGTATCGAACAATACACGGCTAAAGTCAACAGATGACGCGCTATGCAGTATTGCGTTTGTGAAGAAACTGTACTCAGGTACAGTCGGCAAAAGTATTTGACAAGGTCACATGGCCAGGCCAGACGGTTCCTGTGCGATTGTGTTAAATGCGTGACGTAATCTGGCAGACGGGCGAGGGTGCAAAGACTGCAAAGTCCCTATCGTTCGTTCCTCATTCGATCCTTAACCACAGAATGAGTGCCATGCCAGTTGCAACAACGTACGAACACAGACCGGCCATCGTCAAATATGGCGCCGGCAGCTGTCATCCCATAGAAACTTGTCAAACTTTCCATACAATCAGATTTGACGAACACCGCTGACGATTACAGACGGTTCTTGTGCAACCCAGCCTAATTAATCCTCAACTCAAAGCTGCGAAATGAGGGCCTCCTTCGCACTTGCTAATTAGAGTGACAGAGAGGGAGATACTAACTGATCTCGGGCAACGCAAAATTTTCCTTATTAACAAACGCTTATTATTTTAGGTACATAAATAACATTAAACCAATAGCAATATTAAAATAGACACTTTACGATGAATTTTAGCGATGAGTTTCCTTAAATACCTGCATAGAAATTCATTATTATAATCATTAAAATATGAAAATATGTATAGTTCGTACTTAAAACTCTTAAGGCCAAATTCTGTCAAACGAACGCAAGCAAAACTCGACTTAGAACTCTGACTGTAAGGTAGATTTTTGCTTGCGTTAATTTGACAGCACTTGGCGTTACAGTTGTGTACGAACTACCTATATACAGGGTGTCTCAGAAGTCGACGTCGTCCCTTCGAAGGCTGATAGACCTCATGACTCACCAGAATAACGTAACATAACCTAACGTAACATAACGTAATCTTAGTAAACAGGCCATTTTACGGAAAGTTGTACACTCGACTTTTTTTTAATTTGGATAAAATCGGGTTTTTACTAAGAATCGAAAGCACTTTCGAATGATATAGGGGAAAAAAAGTGTCCCAATTTTTTTTTATTCTATTCCGTTACCGTTTTCATACTAATCTTGTAGGTAATGCTTGTACGGTGGTAACGGAATGGAAAAACTGGAAAAATTGTATGAAAAATTTGGGACACTTTTTTTCTCCTATTAGGTTCGAAAGTGCTTTCGATTCTGAGTAGAAAAAATCCGATTTTATTAAAATTTAAAAAAAAAGTCGAGTGTACAATTTTCCGTAAAATGGCCCAAACAATCTTTAGTTTTAGTGTTCTAACCTTCATATAATTTTCATTCCAGGAGTGCGTATCAAAACCTATATCAGTAAAGTCGTCAGTGCGTCAGCATGAGCGGCTGCAGGACTGGAACTTTCCCGAGGGCCGGCGGCTGGATGAGCGCTACGCCGCCTCCGGGAGCCCGCCCTTCCAGAGGCTACATAAAAAGATGAGTGAGTACAACTTCGTCATCATTACCTTTATCTCCAACGTTATTTTCATTATCTCCAACATCATTACCATTATCTCCAACGTCATCACCATTATTCTCAACGTCATTACCATTATTCTCAACGTCATTTCCATTATTCTCAACATCATTGTCATTATCTCCAACGTCATTGTCATTATCTCCAACGTCATTGCCATTATCTCCAACGTCATTTGCATCAACATGAACTAATAACAGTTAAGTAGTCAGTGCTACATAAAAATATGAGTAACGGTAGTGATTATATTCTCTTTGGATTAGTGAGTGAGAGCGAGAGAGATGGATCATCATCAATTCATCATTTACATTAATCTCCTTATTTATTGTCTTCCTCGTTTATAAACAATGTCATCGCCATTTAATAATGCTATTTTCGTCTACATCATAATTACAAGTAAAATGAGTGGCAGTAGGTATATCTACAGAATCGTTCGTTGTGAAAGATCACTGATTTTGGATCTGCAATCAAGAAGATGATTGTAGGAAGAAATGGATCGTCTTCAAGAAATTCAATTATAGGTACTTTTACAATTGGCGTCATTTTTCTTTAACAAATTTTAAATTAACCTTTTTCATTGTCACTAAGCCATTCATAAAAACCCACATTTGCCAGTTCCATTATATGAAAAATTGGTTCATTATTTTCTGCTCGTGTGCTAACGAACTCTGTACGATTTGTAATCAGGAAGTTAACTGTAATAATTTCGAACACAGTTCATCTAAATAAATTACCGGAGTACTTACTCGGTAAGAGTCATTTAAATCCTCCTAAAGTGGGTAGGCATTGTATTCAATGAAAACAATAACATTTTCAATCCTTATCTTCTAGACCGAATATGTCAGTGTTGTAACTTTGGGTTTTCACAAATCTGCACCAATAACTAATTAACTTTGAGACTTCCTGTTAACAATAACAAGGAAAATGTACTTAAGTTTCAGTCAAGTGCCAAACGTTGCAGTGCAAGTCTACCTATATTTGCACAATGGGAATAATTTTGCGCCTATTTAATTTCTTTAAAGAGTCACCCTGTGATCAACTTTACGAAAATCCACTTCTACGTACGTATTGTAACTCACTACTGCCTCCTTCTTTATCATCTATTAAATTAACTCTACATTAAAAATTTCACATATTATATTTAAAAAAAAAAGGAAAGAAAAGAAACATTTATTCGTGACAAACAAAACACTTACAAAACAGGACATTACAAACCGAATTTTGTCACGAAATGGTCACAACTCAGCGTTATGCTGGCAGAGCCAGCGCTGGTCTTCCGTTGTGACCATTTGGTGAAATCACGGCACGGCTTATTACTAAAAAACACAGTAAATACCACAGGAAATTGACTTAATTAATACTTTAAATTAGGAAAAGTACCGAACGTAACCGTAACAATAACCGGTTATCGAAATAAATAATAATGGCCGGTTTAGTTTCCCCTCTAGTTTCCCCTAGGGGTTGGAAGGTCAGATGGCAGTCGCTTTCGTAAAAACTAGTGCCTACGCCAAATCTTGGGATTAGGCAGCGGACCTCAGGCGGATGCCATTCAGGATGCAACTGTACTGGGATAACGCTTAGGAGGATGATGATTAAGTTAACTCTATATTAAAAACTTCACATTCCCTACTAACGACCCATTCTCTCTGTTATTTCCAAGGCGGCTCCACAGAGAATCTCCTGGCCGCTCGCCGGCCGGTCCACCTGCCGCTGCCAGCATCCTCGGCCTCCTCCGGGGACAGCCTGGACGTCGAGGTCCGCAACTCTGCGGGCTACAACCGGTCGCGCAAGTCGAAGAGCCTGGTGGCTTCCAAACGAGGGCTACGGTCCCCGGTGCCGGCGCCGAGGACGTTGCTTCAAGAAAACATGGTTATCCATGAGGGGGTAAGCTTTTTTACGGTGCCTTTTAAGCGTTATTCTAACTTGTCAACATCTCCGGGGGCTGCAACCGTTCGCGCAAGTCGAAGAGCCTGGTGGCTTCCAAACGAGGGCTACAGTCCCGGTGCCGGCGCCGAGGACATTGCTCCAAGAAAACATGGTGACCCATGAGGGGGTAAGCTTTTTTACGGTGCCTTTTAAGCGTTATTCTAACTTGTCAACATCTCCGGGGGCTACAACCGGTCACGCAAGTCCAAGAGCCTGGTGGCTTCCAAACGAGGGTTACGGTCCCCAGTTCCGGCGCCGAGGACGTTGCTCCAAGAAAACATGGTGACCCATGAGGGGGTAAGCTTTTTTACGGTGCCTTTTAAGCGTTATTCTAACTTGTCAACATCTCCGGGGGCTGCAACCGTTCGCGCAAGTCGAAGAGCCTGGTGGCTTCCAAACGAGGGCTACGGTCCCCGGTGCCGGCGCCGAGGACATTGCTCCAAGAAAACATGGTGACCCATGAGGGGGTAAGCTTTTTTACGGTGCCTTTTAAGCGTTATTCTAACTTGTCAACATCTCCGGGGGCTGCAACCGGTCGCGCAAGTGCAAGAGCCTGGTGGCTTCCAAACGAGGGTTACGGTCCCCAGTTCCGGCGCCGAGGACGTTGCTCTAAGAAAACATGTGGTGGTCCATGAGGGGGTAAGTTTTTTTTTCCAAATTTTTAGTGCTGTACACACTTGTCAATGATTGCGTCTTTTCTCAGCTAGGCTGAGTTTAGTGAACCAACAACAAAATTCTGACACCTCAGATTCGGTTAAAGCCGCTCAGCCAATCTCACTGGAGCTCCAACTCGGAGTATTCCAGTCTTTAAACCGCCCGCGTGGTCGTGTCGGAGGTCTCCCCTGGATTTTCCCATTCCACTCTCCAACCGCGCACACCTATCGCTTAATTGCGCCCGGCCTATAAAGTCAGAGTTCATAAAAGTAAAATAAAAAAAGACCAAGGACTTAAAGACAGTGTAAAATTGTTTTCTTCGAAACTTACTCGACCCGACGAAATATAGAAAATAACCTCACTTTTTGCATTGAAATCATATTTGAGTTATGATAGGGGCGACTCACTCGCGTGACGTAATCGCGCCACTCAAAGGTCCCCCGCCGCCCGGGGGGCTTTCAATGCGATAGAAAGTGATGTAGCGAGTGATGCGCGTGCGATAGAAGGAGATCGCCACGCGTAGGCAAGTTTGGTTTGCCTCGCGGGGATTTGTTAACAGTGAGACTTCTGTACGTAGTACTATTACTTATATTATTCTGTGGTTATGAGCACGATTTGTTTCTTGTGCTTTCTTTATTTCTTCTGGTATACTGTGTCAACTCTTATTTCTCGTGACACCGTAAGTGCGTTCGTTTACCGTATTTTGTGTCCCCAGTTCACAGTGATCCACGAAGGCGCACTGAAACGCACGAAGTACTTCGAGGGCGGTAAGAAGAGCAAAAAAAACTGGGTGGACTGTTACATGGTGCTCACCACATCCGCGCTCATCGGGTACAAGGATCTGAGGACGTATCAGGCTTCGGTGAGTACAGTCGGCCTCAAAGGTAGCTCGTAATTTTAAATAGAAAACACCTGTGAGTCTCAGACATATTGAAATATAATAAACGGGTCACTCACGTTTTTAACGTCGAATATCGCTCGACATGTTTCGGACCAATACGTGGTCCTTAAGGCCGTTCATGTACACAGATGAAATCTAAAATCGAGCGCTCAGCCGTCACTGTCACATTTCGAAAGGGTAGTTATGATTGCTTTTTCTCCTTTTTATGTTTCATAGTGTCACATAGTACTCGTAAAAAAACAAGTAAAGTTGGAAAAAAATCGAATTGGAGGTTACTTTGGGAATTAATTGTACCTATCGAGCGAAGCGTTATGAATCGTGTATCGAAAGCTGTGTTATTAAAGATAATATAATTTATATAATTTTCCCACGTCTACAAAAATACAAATATCAACGATTCTGAGAAAAATGGGATAGTTCTTGGGTGGGGTATTTTCGAATATCTGGCTCATGGAACCGCCTTATTCATGAGAGCCAGCCGCGATGGCGTCGCGTCTAGCAATGCGCGCGAGCGCGCGGCCGGCTCGGCAGCTCGATGCTGGCGGTAGCGGTGGCGAGGGAGGCGAGAATCTACCCTCATTTTCGTCACTATTGTTCAATGTAGGGTTACACACAACTCTCTTGTTCTTGTCTTGTTCACCCTTGCCACAGACGATATTTTGAATGGTCAGGACCGCCCAGCTGGAGAACTGTATTAAATACTACGTCTGTGGCAAGTGTGGACGAGCCATCCCTCACCATGTGGTCTTATCCTTAATTTTTATTTTATTTATTTACCAAAAAAAGTTAGATACAGTTTTACATTCATATTAGTTCGCCAAACACAACGTTTATTGGCGAGTAATGCACTCATGTTCTGATCTGTGTTAATCTGGTCTGTCCAAGGGATTTATCTTCCACGTTAGGTTAGATTAGGCTGGTGCCAATTGTCTCCAAATAATAAATATCCAGTCAATAAGTATAAGTAGTAAGAATGTTGTCGCGTCGACAGAAGTTGCTGAAGCCGCCGGGCACGCCGCCCAGCCCCACCTCGCCGCGCCCGGACCTCATCCTGCCGCTCAAGAACGCGCACGTCATACAATGCGTGCAGACTCAGACTAGGAGGTGAGGAAACACCTTTATTTCCTTACTACGCTAGCTTGATGACCCTAAGGCTGGGTTGCACCAAACCGTCTGTAATCGTAAGTTTCTATGGGATGACAGCTGCCGGCGCCATATTTGACGATGACCGGTCCGTGTTCCGCTCCGAGCGTCCACTCAGGCCTTACACAAAGAGGATCTTGGCCTGAGCAGGCGGGGGGCACTTTTTATACGTATAAGGCCGGTTTCAGTAACGGGTAAATTTGAACCGAAGTCATTGATTTTAATGTTCCAGGTACATGAAATCAATCGAGCTGACGGTCAGTCACGACCGCTTCTTGCTTCAAGACGACAGCGAAGAGGGCGCCCGCCGGTGGCTCCGGGAGATACAGAACGTCATATACAAACTTGTAAGTAATTACATACAAGCAGGACTATAGCAGGTCTATAGTATAGTCCACGCCATCCACGAGGACGCGCCCCTCCACAGAGAATCTCATACTAATCTATGCGCAGCTGTACGGCTTGGGCTGTGGAGGGGGCGCCTTCGTGGATGGCGCGGACTATACTATAGATTGGTAAATATTTCTAAGAATCGCTCTCCTTTTCGATGTTAATTTTGTGAGCCATTTTGGTAACATAACTTTCCGATAGTCAAATTTCTTTCGGCAGTGGTCTTCTTTTTAGAAACCCTGGTAGTTTTTCACTTCTAAAAGTGCCCTTGCCTATATCTTATCACTGCATGGTATAAAATTCTTCCTGCTGTCTGTCCCGTTGTATGCTTAGATTTTTAAAACTACGCTACGGATTTTGATGCGGTTTTTTTAATAGATAGAGTGATTCAAGAGGAATGTTTATATGTATACACTGCACCCGTGCGAAGCCGGGGCGGGTCGCTAGTATTTTATAAGCCATACATACATCTTATGATTAAGTCGGCTACCTTGAACTTTGACCTGATGACTTCTTCTCCCCAGGGCCCCCCCACCGACGACAACCTCTCAATCATGAACCAGAGCAGCAATACAGACCTTGAGAGCCTGGGTCGCACCCCGCCCGCGTCAAGGCACTCCAACAGGAGCAAACAGAAAGGTACCTTATTAAATACGTGTTAAGGTATATATTCGAATGAACAAGAACACGGACCTTGAGGCTCGGTCGCACACACCGGAGCAAACAGAAAGGTACCTCAATAATACGTCATTAGGTATAGATTCGAATGAATCAGAGCAAACACCGACTTTGAGACTCGGTCGCACACAACGGAGCAAAGAGAAAGTTACCCTAAAAAATACGTCTTTAGGTATATATTCGAATGAACAACAACACGGACCTTGAGGCTCGGTCGCACACACCGGAGCGAACAGAAAGGTACCTTAATAATACGTCATTAGGTATAGACTCGAATGAATCAGAGCAAACACCGACTTTGAGACTCGGTCGCACACAACGGAGCAAAGAGCAACAAGGTATCTACTGGTGCGAATCCTGCTTGTTGGAACAATGTTTTGTTCCGAATTGGGATCACCAAATTGCAAATACTTATGCAAAAAATGCGGGACGTCTGGTCTGGTCACCCTAAACGTAACCGTAACCGATCGGATAGGTAGGTACCTACCTACTGTACAGTGTACGTACAGAGAGTGCCATTCACCGGCACATTGCACGTTGCGAGCCGTTCGCGAACTACGTATAGAATTAAGTGTAAGGCCTGAGTGGACGCTCGGAGCGAAGCGTTTGGCAGGGCGTCCAGCGGGGCGCGCGAGCGTGCATACTATTTGTGCGGCGGCGACTCAGGACAGTATGAGTTTAAATTGTTTGACATGCACGCCCCGCTGTACGCGAGGCCGAACGCTCCGCTCCGATTGAAATTCATACTAGTGTCCTGATCCTGAGTCGCCACCGCACAAATAGTATGGACGCTCGGCCGCAACGCTGGATGGGAGCGCGTTCACTGGATACGAATTATTCGTATTCGCATCCAGTGAGCGCGCTCCCATAGTACTTTCAAGGTCGGGATCGTTCGCGCGGCTTCGTGCGTGTTCGGACGAATAATTTCGTACGAAAACGTGTCCAATGTGCGACCGGCCTAAGTCGATTTGTGTAAATTGTCCAAAATATTAAATAAATATGTAAATGGTATGTACCGATGTACTAGCTATTGCTATATTATCATCGAACTTCCAGATAAACACATTATTTTCCTCAATTAATCTGCAGGACGTGCCGGAAAAATGATATTAAACGACTAGTTCGTTTGCATGGCTGTGGTCAAGTGACTCAACGTTTTCCTCATTCAATGAGCAGTTCCCGTTTAATTGACATCTTTAGTCATTTTGTTCGGTTGTTATTGGTCATAATTCCTTTGAACAGTTTGCTTTCAGTTTGCGATGTCCTTAGTTGACTGGCATCGACGTAGACTCAGTGTAAAATTGGTATATACCTAATCCAAAGTCAACCCACATACTCGGATTGCATACACATTAAATAATGGCTTCGTTAAAAGTTTACTCAACCAATTTACCTAACTAGTTTCAACACATTCTAAAATCGCGTTTGCTGTCATTTTCCGAATATATTGACGTCAATTTTAACCAATGCTTACCGATATGTTTTCCTGTTGAAAGTGACTAGTGTTATAACTTTATTTTACTAAACGGTTAAAACTCACGTATTAATTGTCACTTCGGGCGACATGTTGCCGTTTAGTAAAATAAAGTTATAACATGTCTCACGAAAGTTTAAATTCAAGTGACTAGTGTTGTTTAACGTTGTTGTCATCTTAAACTCGATGTGTCAACATGTGTAGCTGTATTTCAACAGATGGATTCCTAAGGACTGATTCTTGTAAGATTTTTTGATCTATTTTTTGTAGCATGTTTTATTTGTAGGTATTGTCATAGAGTGTGTTGGGAGATGTTTAATGGGATTTGGTCTCTACGTTGTGCATAATACCACGAAATTGGCAAGTCGACTGAAACATTTCATAATTTTCTTCATTTCAGCTGTAAACTTTGTAACGTTTGTTACATTTCGCGTAAGTTTCTGATATGTTTCCGACAGTTAGGTACTTAAATACTTCGACATGCTTTGACGGGTCTGATGAAAAGCAATGAGCTGTTTAAATCCAAAGTTTCATGCCAGTAAGCTAATTAAAAAAGCAATGACACGGTCAGCATTTTTACCTTTTAGCATCTGTGCCTAAAAATACTTCTGTAATTGAGCTTTAATCACAGAGATACAAAATGTGACATCGCTAAACTGATAACAATGCGCTTATCAGTTCATTGATATGTTGCGAATCAATTACTATTATCAGGCTATTATCAAGCCTTATCAAACAGATAAATCCAAATCCTGCTGTAGACTAGTTCTTCACAGCTATTAACGACTTTAACATACATTTTGAAAACAATAAATCTAAATAGATTATTTTCTTGAAGCTTTGTTGTTAACTAATAAACTAAGTCAAGTGAAGTGAGGTTATCTTTAGAAATCTAACTATTACTAGTGAAGGAAACTGCAGATAGTGAATTCTCAAATCGTGAATACGCAGTGAAATTGTGAATATATGATAGTGACAATTAGGTTGAGGATTCGATATTGTTTACAGGACTACTCACTTATGGTTTGAAATGATCATAGAAATGAGCTTAGCAGCAGTACAAATTCTTAAGTTTTAATATCCTTAAGTATTACCGTAATCAATTAATCAGTATTATCGTATTGATTCATTGAATTGTGAATGATGTTACCCACGTAAATAAAACACTAAATAAATTTAAATAATCGACATCGTACCAATTATGCAATGGAGACCGAAGTCCTAATAGCTGTGGCCTACCATACTGACAGTGGTGGTTCCAATGTAATCATGAGTAAAGCTAAAAAGAGTTCCACAGAAAATAAACAAATGAATATAACGGAAAAGAACCAAAAACATCCAACAGAAAAACATCAAAGGAGTCCGACAGAAAAGAAGCAAAAGAGTCAAAAAAGTCCCACGGAAAAGAGCCCAAAGAATTCGACGGAGAAAAGTCTTGGAATGACTTTCAAAGAATTTTTTGGATCTTCTCACAACTTGAGCGAGAAACATGAGAAAACGGAGAAGAAGAACAAAGACAGCCACGGCAGTAAAGGCCATAGCAGTAAACGTTCATCGCGTAGGTTTTATCTGCACTTATTGTTTTATTTGATTAAGTCGGATCGAAACTGTCAATTCAAACGTGAAATGGGAATTCGGTTCAAGATTCTCTTTAATTCTAACAGCACTCTTTGATGAACGTAGCCGAGGAGAGAAGCTAAAACTATTGTATTGTTTTCAATTCTTGCTTTCGATTTTTTTACTCTGGCTTGTAGTTTGAGTTTTTTGGTATTTTCAATGCCGACAAGATTGTAGTAATTAAACTTTTTATTCGCTGATTAATTCTAGTACCTACTAATACTACAGCGTAGTACCTACTAGATGAAGTATTATTTTGCAATATCAAACGTTAAGTAAATAAATGGTTACCGCATTATTCGAGATATTCTTATCATCTATCAGTACTTTATCAATAACCACGCTATCTTCAGAGGTAGCCTCTTTACCAATTCACAGCATTTTAGGTTTGTAGGTTCAGTTACATTTTAACGGAGTTTAAATAATGTGAAACGCAATGGATAGTATTTATATTGTTTAATTATTATCAGTTTATACTTCTTTTCTTTTATGTCACATTACATTGTTGTACGGGTGGTTACCAAATAAAGATTACATTTGGAACGAAGAGTTTTGTACAGTACGGTTAGTGTTTTCAGGATTGTATATAAGGTAAATAACGACGGTTATTTTCTGTGTACGTCCAAAATATATCAAATCTGTTATTTGTTTGTTTCTAATCTTGCTCGTCATCTTCAAATGCTGTTTCTCATTATAATGTTGTCCGTTTTACTTCTTCTTTTGGTGGTGGTACCTTCATTTGATTCGCTGACTTGAATTTGTGTCTAGGGCATTAAAGATTACTTTAAGTGAAGGTTGTATCCTTTTGACCTGCATTTTTATTATATTAATAAATGTGAAGTAGTTACTATAAATATTCATCATTACATGGACATGGAATTTTATATCAAAAAAATACGAGTATTATAATTATATTTTAGATTTTTACATATTCTACGATATGCTATTTACCTACCTCCCTGAATTTAGCAAATTTCTTTTAAAAGTAGGTACACAGTCAGATTTCAAAACATGCCACAAATTTATTACATCATTTCAGGTCAGATCAAAACATATTTATAAGAAAATTTAATGACTTTCATCACTTGACTGTTCAATGAAACTGCACCTTTTTTATTTGATCGTTCCTTCGAGAGTTTAAGTTCCCTCTTTAACAAACTTAAGTGTCTGCAATATCTTACATTTATTAGGGTAAAGGTAAAATGAACATCCTTACACTGGGCTCTGTCTAATACATCTTCCGCATATTCATCAGCTTCAAGTTAATTTTCTTGACATGTCGCTCTAACATCTATGCATTTAAACCTCTTGTGTGTTGTTCATCTTGTGTGAACACAAACGTCAATTTTCCCGCCATATTTGTTTCTGCTTTCATTTTTTTCTTTTACACGGCATTGACTGTTTATTTCCAGCCGGAGGCAGCAGTAACGAAGACCTTAGTGACTGCACGGAGCCTTCGAACAAGAGCTACGTTAAAAGCAGATTGAAGAAATTCTTCCTCAAACGACCCTCAATGGAGCAACTGATCAAAAAAGGGATCTACAAAGGTTGGGACCAGAATTATTAAATTGGTGTGAGGAGCTTGCACTTTGATATTAATTTGCACTTAAACGATTTGTATTTCAGTGGATAGATTTTAATTAAATATCTTCGACTTTTTGATTACCATGTCCATTGAGATACGAAGATTAAAGTTAGTGTATATTTGCTGGTTTTATTGGTATATATAGTTGTAGATATCCAAATAAAAAAAAAACTGAATTGAAATAAAATGTTTTATTTTTAATTTGGATACTACATGTAGTTGGTGTTGTTGAATTGTAGATACTAGATAGGTACCTTCATAGTTAGGAAAATGTGGAGACATTAAACATATGAAGGAGTTAGTGAACAAATATACCGTCTTAATTTTTCAATTAATAAAATTATCCAATTTGAAAAGTTAATAACATATTAATTATGGTTCCCTTGCTTCTTCATACATATTTAATTTACGTACCTATAGTAATATTTTTAATGTATAAAACACGATATATTCTTTATTCTAATGTATATAGGTACATGAGTTTGGTAGAGCTTTAATTTGGTAGCATTTAACCAGTTTTGGGTGTATTTAATGGTTTTTTTTCTATTATAAGTTGGAATGTAAAGAAGAGCATTTGATCGTGCGTGTGTTTTATTTTTTATCCAAACCTAATTTATACTAAGGATTACCTAAGTACCTATCCCTTATGTTCCGGTGAGTGGCTTTCATTATTTGTTTGGATTGATTTTGATACTAACAACGTAACTATGTATATAGATTTCCTTTGAGATATCGGTTTTTAGCGGTTTTTCTGGCTCATTACATAATATACCTTAATTACTTTATCTTACCTTGCCTGTTGAAACCTGTTTTTGCCTGAACCAGTTTTAAATAAATACTACCTTAATATCTGCTTAGATACTGTACTGGTACTATCACAATATTGACTCCATTATTGCAAGATAATCATAAGATAATACCTACATATAATTCAACTCATGTAGGCTAGGCAGGTACTGTACTTCTAGCATGTAAATGTTTTCCTCAGGTAAGCCAGGTAAAATTCAATCTTATGCCATTGACAGAAATACTTTAAGAGATAAATATTTTCTCACTTTGCATACACTGTCTACTTCTGTGGATCGTTTAATATACAGAAACAGGTTTTAAATTAACTAGGTATGCGATCGTCTTAGACAATTTCAGCATTTTTTTAATTCTTGGCACTCGTGTTCAGATTCGAAATAATTCCATTATGATCTTAACTGTTATTATAAAAACATGTTTATTGTCAGGGTCACATCAAGTTAACTTGAAACCATTTCTTCCAGATGAGCCAGTCTTCGGTCGGAACCTGTCCGAGGTAGTCCCGGCGGACGCGAACCCTCGGGTCCCTCCCTTCGTGGTCGCTTGCATCAGGGAGATTGAGAGCAACGAGGAGAACATGTGCACAGACGGGCTGTACAGAGCTAGTGGGAACCTGAGTCAGGTGCAGAAGATACGTCTGGATGTAAGTGACTATACTTGTACAATTTTTAGAGACATTGCCTAGGATGTAAAGGAGTTAAAGTAAACAACAAACTTGTGAATTAAGTTGATGTCAAAATAATAGTATAAGCAAATAGTAGTAGTAGTAGTAGTAGCGATAAGACCGCCTGTAGTTACCATTATTAAAATTATCTAATGTTTTATATGTACTCCTTTATTACTGGTGCAATAAAGAATATTACTAATACTATACTAGCTTTCAATATATGCACGCTTTGAATAGACGTGATTTTTTAAGTATTTGTTACATATTTCAGGTTAGTAGCGTCAGCCTCATTCTTAAGAGTTTCTATGGTTGCTCCCTATTGAACCGTTCTAAAGGATTCGTTTGTGGAGAATTATACTGTCATAGGTAGCAACTTATGCATAAATGAAACGGTACTTAGTTATTGCCTGACAAAAATGAAACCGATTTGTGATTTACACCATTATTATCTTTTCCAGATCGATCAGAACAAGCTGTCATCGATCGAGGACAACGCTGACATCCACGTGCTCACCGGCTCTTTGAAGCTGTTCTTCAGGGAGCTGAAAGAACCACTCATACCGTGCAGCATGTTCGACCGGGTGCTCGCCGCCTGCTGTGAGTATTCGATTGGCTTCGTACACCCTGCTTCAACACATCATAAATAAATAGTATCGCGGTTTATGAACATCCCCAAACTTCGGTTCAATATAAGTAGGTTTCAATTTCTGTACACTTTATTTACTTTCACATTATGCTTATGGCAGATTTGACAGCTCCATTCCCGTTTTAATTGCAGCTAGATAATAACTACTTAGTAACAAATTTTATAAGAACGTAGGGTCATACGATAAGGGGCTTATCCAGAAATCACGCGGGGTTCCAACGGGGGGGTTACGAAAACCTCACTACTGATCACGTTGGGGGAGGGGGGGTACAAGGAAACGTCACGTGTATTTTTTTACTGCACCTACAATACCGAGAAATGATATCTACTCATGTAGCATTTTCTTAAAAGATACACAATCACGTTATCATAAGCATATACCTACCAAAATAAGCACAAGATCAACTGATATACTTCATTTACTTAAAAATATTCATAGCGGTGATAAATTATAAAAATACACGTGAAGTTTCGTGGGGGGGGGGGGGGGGGGGGGGGTCGTCTAAAACCTCATCAAAGATCACCAAGGGGCGAGGGGGGGGTCTAAAAGTTGCCCAAAAACCTCGCGTGATTTCTGGATAAACCCAAACCACTGCTGCTGCACACTCATATTATTATAAATTGTTGTTTTACTTCGCACAAATTCAACAAATAAAAATATAATAACTTATATTTATTGTAATACTTCAATCCATTGTAATTTGATTAAAAAAAGCTTTATTATATAACATATATAATTAATTACAGCAATAAAACCTCGGGAAGCGAAGATCAAGGAGTTCCGTGAGATTGTGAATTCTCTGCCGCCGTGCAACCGCGACACACTGAAATACTTACTGGAACATCTATTGAGGTACTTATCTTAGCTTTGTTACATTGAATGCTGTTCAAGACTGTAAAATTGCTATTTGGAGTATTTTTTTTACTTACCTATTTCAATTCATTTATTAAGCGTCCAGAAATAGTCTATCCATTGTTCCGTAGACTTGCCAACAAAGAAGAAAACTAAACCTTATCTTTTTTTTTCAGGGTAACAAAATACAGTGAACGTAACCGCATGCACACAGCCAACCTCGCCATCGTTTTTGGACCCACGTTACTCTGGGCGCCCGCGGAGCAAGCCCACAACATTGCGATTGACTGCATCCAGCAGAACAATGTCGTCGACACACTGCTCACGGAGTTCCATGAAATATTCGCCGAGGAAGGCAAGGCGAGGAGAAAATCGTGACTCATACTTTACAGTAGGAAAGATAAACGAGTCTGAAACGGGCCTCAATTTGAAAGACCTTGTTTTACGCGAGTGAAGCCAAACTACGAAGCTGCGAGTAGTATTCAAGGCTTCTTCAAACATGTAATGTCAGTTAAATTGTATAGGGGCTGGAAGAAAAGTACCAGGCTCTCAGAAGCTTAAGGTCGTTGTATAGCCCCATCCAGATATATGGGCCTGCTATACGATTAATTTGAAAAGGTTCAGCTTTAGGTGGATATCGTGCCAAACTGCTGTCAGGTGACCAAAGCGTTTGATCAAAGTCGCGTTATGGCTAATATGTGATATTTGCTTTGTTAGTTCTATTGGATTTCTACCCGTCCATAATTAAATTTGCGGATTTCAATTGGGATAAAAATATTGCAAATATAAATGTATTAATTGGTTATTAGTATAGTGATCGATTTTGAATAAAATAAACATAAACTGACCTAAATACTTACGTATAATTTGCACATATTAGCCGTAATTGCACAATAATTTATGAATAAAATATATCTAGTTGATGTTATATCAATAGTTTTGACTTATAACGTATTTAATACATGTAGATAATCTATGCAGTCTAAACATGTATATAGATTGTGATATGTAACTAAATATTGAGTAATAGCTGGCCTTGAAACTATACTAAAATAGTTACAAGTCATAGTCAAGATCATCTATAGGTTTGAGTCTTAAAAATTGAGCATCAAGTCGATTACAAATCATTCATAGGAAACTATTTTGATCTCTGCTTGAAATATGAATATTAGATAGCAACATGATAACAAATAAGCGTCTTTATTCTCTAGCTAGAATAATTGAAAAGAGATATCCATTACCTCCGTGATCATGTGATCAATGATCATCCTACACAATTAAAAAGGTTAACGGGAGAAGGATAAATGTATATTCTTATGAATTGGTATATAATAAATATTAAAGTATCAAAAATTAGGAAGTTTATATTCCACTGAAATGCTGTGGCAAGATCAATAATTTATTGCTACCGGTGCAGTGTTGTGATCGCAAAGCAATTTTCAAAGACTGTGGGGAAATATAATATATACTAGAACAAAGTAGATAAGCAGATTGTTATATTTTTCGGGCCAATATTGTAAATAGCCCCATTATTACATTACGGGGCTAGTGGTAAAAACATGTTTTATATCGTAAAATAAAAGTTAAATATCCATTTGCGTCGCTTTTAAATCCCTGCGTTTTCTCTTTGTCTTGTTGCACAGATATTGTGGTTGGTAGTAGGGCAGTAGGATAATCATTTTATGTAAGCATGTATTTAAAAAAAAAAATTGCATAGCAGTCGGGTGATTGCGTAACTTTTCGAACGAATATTAGGATGACAACTGTCATTTTCACGAACGAAAATTGACAGTCGATATGTTGCTGTTCGCGCTTTAAAAAAATACTATATTACCCTAAAGTGTTACGAGTAGGATCAATCCCATATAAAAAATCAATTGTCGTTTAGTACCCATATTACAAGCTTTGCTTAGTTTGGGACTTTGATGATTTGTTTAAAATTGTCCACAACTATTTATCTTATTTATATGTGTTATACTTTTGTGATATATGTTTTTATCGCTAGCTCTATGTTCTAGTTTTAGGCTTGAAGCCAATTTGTATCGTGTGCCTTAAGCTGCATATGTAAATAATCATCCTGGATGAAATTCTTATGTGATAAACGGCGTGTTGTTTAGTTATTTCGGGATCCAGAAAGGTTATGTTTTATAGTAGGATCTAAATTAGATTCTAAAAGTAAATTCTGTCTAAAGATCACAAGCAAAAAAATAACTATATGCTCAAGGTGTGACATAGATTTTGTCTTGTATTTTAGACAGAATTTACTATTAAAATTTCGTTCCTACAAAAATTATAACCCTTTTGAAGATGAAATGTGTTAACTAGTCTAAGTGATATAGCAGAACGAAGTATACTCCGATTCAAATATAGTTTAAAAAGTTTGTTAACCCCAGTGGTATACAGAATGACCATTTTGTGTTATCAATATTAGATAAAATCTTTTTTAAAGTGACGTAGTGTTTTCCATTTGTTATCGTCTTGTAATTTGTCTTGTATAGTTTGTTCCATACTCTAAGGTCAATATCTAGACACCTAAGTATAATTTACAAGCGTTTAAATCGAGAGTATATTTCGTAAAGAATTAGTCGTCTTCAAACGTATTACTACTTACTACGTACGTTGCCGAATCATTCGTCTATAAGAAAATTTAGTTTGGAGTTTTCGTTCGTAATCCATATTTGTTATTAACTTCAATTCAAAAGTTTATCATTTTATGCACTGCATACTTTTATTAAATAGTAGATTGTACGTTTTTAATATCCAACTTCACATCTTTAATATATTGTTTGTAATTTTTCTAATATTTATTTGTTATTGGAGGATGAGGATCAGAAAAAATGTAAATACCTAAGTGAAAATGTCAACTTGGCAGTTTTACTTCATACATTGTCTGATTCATTGAGGACTGAAGCTGTCATGTATATATGAGTATATATAGGGTAATTTTGTCGAGTGATTGTATATCTGAAATACTCAGAAAATGTAACACCAATGTAGATCGAATAATGAAGTAAGCTAGGTACCAAAGTTTTATATTTTCGGCCAATAGATAATATATGACTATATATTGACTATGTTAGGAGCCAATGCTTGAAATAGAGAACGAAGTTACATAAAATAAAAATTCACCTATTTTATTCATTTTGTTTTATTCGACACATCACCTGAAAATAATTTATGGACCAGCATTTCAAATTAAATATAAAAGATTAGGCTTCTTCGATTCGACCATGCGATTTTCTGATACACGCGGCCAATGATTGTACTTCGTTTGTATTGTTTCGCAGTTTCGCACAAGCTTCGCAGAATTTTCTTTTAATTAAAATCTTTTTTTTCCGAAAGATCGCAGTTCCAACCTACTTTTCTGGCCGATCTAATAAGGATCTACACAATTGCAATTTAGCTGTACCTAAAAATGAAAGGTTTCAGAAAAAAAGTTTCTATGAAATGAAAATTTTGCAAATTAATGAAACATTCTTTTAATGAAACATTTATCTGCAAAACAATCCAAAGTGGGCTTAGACTAATTGTCTTTTTTTTTCAATTCTTGTCTCAACGCTGCTGTAAACATTTGTAATTGTGTACAAGTACGTAGGGGCTCCACTGTCTCAATGACCTTGAGCAATTAGCCCCCGCCACACCGCGCACCCCTCCGTACTTACGTAAAAGCGCTGTGTCCATTTCGCACTTACTACTAGGAATAACTAAATACATTTCCAATTGTAATGACGTTACGTTCGAATAGCTAAAAGTTTTGCTGCGCTAGGCTGCGCTTGAAAAATTCATAAAAACGAGAGAGGGAGCGCGCTCACTGGATACGAATTGGTCGTATTCGCATCCAGTGAGCGTACTCCTGCTCCCATAGTACTTTCAAGGTCGGGATCGTTCGCGCGGCTTCGTGCGTGTTCGGCCGAGTAATTTCGTACGAAAACGTGTCCAATGTGCGTACGGCCTAAAGGATTAAAGAACCGTTTCGCATTCGTTCCATAACTTTACATTTAGAATTGACGGAGGAATATCATACGAACATCGACAAAAATCGAAGATTCTTGTATGTAGCCCCTTATACTCAAGCGCTATCTATGAGATCCTGTAATTGGCTCTGCTGTGTATTTCATGTTGTTACATTGTTATATATTGATGTTGGTTCTCCTAACATAAATAAATAATTAAATAACCTAGAATAAAATATACCTTAGTACTTACCTACCTACTTTTTTTACATTTTATGTCACAGTTTCGTTACTTAATGGACTCAAATTATGGACGTGCCTGAGCATAAGATGTGTTAAAAGTCGGTTCTCAAGGTTGTCGTTAGATTAAGCCTGTTTTTACGTGTATTCACGAGTTTAAGTCAACTTTTGAATTCATCCTTACTAACCCCTGAGATGAAATATCATCAATACAATGGTACAAATATACTACAGTAGGTACAGTCAGCTGCAGAGAACAGGTACCCCCCCCTGCATAGAAATTTGTATGCACGGGGGGTCAAGTTTCTCTGGAGCTGACCGTTCTTACAATCGTACAAATACATTATTTACAATGTGCATGAATAGCTCAACACAATCATGGCTCACCCGCGCTCGTGAGATAAAAGTACCCTAAACGCAAACGTGTTCGTTTGTGTTTTGGTTCGAAAAAACTTATACTAGAGGTACTGTAGCTCTAGTATAAGTTTTTTCGAAACATTAACTAATCCGAACGCGTTCTTGCGTTTTGTATCAAAATGTATGAAAACGCTCTCACCGAGTTTGAAATACGCGCGTTCATCGGTTAGCAACAAATGTTATACTCGCTGTTTTCGTTTCCACTAGTGACCACCAGAGGCGCTGTTCACGTTTTCATACCACTTTCATACATTTTGAGACAAAACGCAAACGCGTTCGAATTGGTTAATGTTTCGAAAAAACTTATACTAGAGCTACTGTACCCCTTACCATGAGTTTGCAATGTTTGCTATACCGTACTCGCTAGCGACTGCGTAAACGATTTAGTATGGCGATTCTTAGTTCTATTGCGTAACCGCCAGAAGCGCTGTACTTTTGTCCATACTAAATCGTTCACGCAGTCGCTAGCGAGTACGGTAATGCTAATGCAAATATTGCAAACTCACGGTAAGGGTACACTGTTTACTGTAACCGTTACTCCCTATAAAATTCATGGTTTAAAAAGCCAATCCGGGCATTAAATTACCGTACTCATTTCCGTCCACATTTGAATCCATACAAAAATGAAAGTTAGGTAAATAGCGTAAACTTGACCAGTTACGTAATCAGCCAACAGGTGTTATTGTGTTTGTGTAAGTAGGTAGACAATTTAGTCCTCATAATACAAAAAATTCCATGCAAACACAAAATAACAACATTAACATAAAATAAAACAAAACAACAAAGCAAAACATTAAATATGATCCAACGAAATCAATAAGATAAGTACCTTATGATAAATCTTTCATTAAATAGGTACCTAATATTGATGACGACTTGAGGACTAGGTAAGTAGGTAGGTAGGTACCTACTGAGCATTAATGTTAAGTACCTTAGTCAATATTGTTGTGGTCCAAACAAATATATAAAGGTACCTACCTAGTTACTTACATCAAACGGTTTGAAATAAGTTTGACATTGAAACATGATTTACGTCAATACGTTTAATAATTCATTTGAGAACAAGCATTTGGTGAGGAACCTGTTTTACCATGACCTTAATTTATTAAGCTACCTATGGTAGCCTTTGTCACTAAACGACACTAGCTAGATCGATTGCTCGTCCCCGAAAACCCCCACAATACCAAATTTCATCAAAATCGTTGAACCGTTTCCGAGATCCCCGAAATACATAAATATATACAAGAATTGCTCGTTTAAAGATATAACTTATAAGACAAGACTTATATTCTTTGTTTTACCGCCCTTGTTAAGTAATGTACTATTATGTCACACCTGGCCATAAGTAAAGCGGCAATTACCGCACGCTCCGCGCGCGGGAAATACCACTTCCTGGCCAGGGGGTGACATAAAATTTAGTACTTAACACGGGCGGTAATAAAATAAGCCTCAGATCGCATATTTAAACACCTGCGATCTGAGACATTCTTTGTTTTACCGCCCTTGCTAAGTAACGTACTATAGACTTACTTTATTACCAGAGGGAGTAATCACGTTTATCTTCGAACCAGAAGGTAATTTCTATATAATCCATTACCTGTATAACTTACACAATACAATACCATTATCGTTCACAGGGTGCGGCGGTCAGTTCCGTTTGCTAATTATGATGGCACCTACATACCTACACACTTAGGCGACTTCCTGACTTGGCGGGGCGGGATCGATATGTGTCATTTTCTTCTTTGAAGTAAACTTACTGACGTCGCAAAGATTCTCACTTGACAGAATACTGTCGTAATATTGTGTGTAAGTAGTAATATTATGCGCAGAAGTGGACCAGGGGGCCGATTTTTGAGTGTCGAACGCTCGACTTTTCACTCGAGATCTGTCAAAAAACTATAGTGTTTTGACAGATGTCGAGTGAAAAGTCGAGCGTTCGACACTCAAAAATCGGCCCCCAGTACTGCCTTCGCATCGTCCCTCTTCAGCGCGTCCCGCGCCAGTCAGGAAGCGCTCATTTAAATATAGGGGCGCAGTAAAAAATGGTACAGAGTCGACTGACAGCTGACACGTAAATTAGACATTATTTATAAAGAATATTACTTACCTATACTAATAAGTAGGTTACTTTTTTTTTTTCTTGCAATGGGGTCATTTTTATTCAGCACAACACAAAATATATCAACATAGGAACTAAAATAATATTACTTATAACTAATTTTATGTCACACCTAGCCATAAAGTGGCCATTATCGCACGCTCCGCGCGCGAAAATACCCACTTCCTGGCCAGGGGGTGACATAAAATTTTGTACTTACCACGGGCGATAATAAAGAAAGCCTCAGATCGCATATTTATCGCCCTTGCCTTCGGCTCGGGCGTAAAATACCTGCGATCTGAGACATTCTTTGTTTTATCGCCCTTGGTAAGTAATGTACTATAAAAAAGGTCCCCAAGATCGGAGCCCTGTGGAAGGGTTCCCATAAGGCTGGCTGCGTACATTACTTAACAAGGGCGGTAAAACAAAGAATGTCTCAGATCGCAGGTATTATTTGACGCCCGAGCCGAAGGCAAGGGCGATAAATATGCGATCTGAGGCTTTCTTTATTACCGCCCGTGTTAAGTACAAAATTTTATGTCACCCCCTGGCCAGGAAGTGGGAATTCCCGCGCGCGGAGCGTGCGGTAATTGCCGCTTTATGGCCAGGTGTGACATAAACATATTTAAGTACATTGCAAGTTAAAGAAAAGCTTGAGTAAAAATAAATATATGAGTCATCGTTACACAAAGGAATCAATAAAAAGTTGCTGATTTGACTAGGGGTTTAATACCGTATTTTATTATTTGTATGGCAGAATAGCTTTCTTAACAATTTCTTTGTAAAAATACATGTCATGGTAGATAACTTTAATTCATTAAAAGTATTGTACTTTAACCATTATGGAATAATCAGAATCACATTCGATGTGCGCCCGTAACGTCAGTTTACTTAGTTTGGTCTAATTAACCCGTTGTGCGATTTGGTATCACACGTATTTTACTAACGAAATTTGATTTTCGAAATTAGAAATTTGAATTTTTTTGACATGTCATTCCACGCGTTAAAAATTTGACTGCAGATTGAAGCATGACGCGCTGAAAGGGTTGAAAGAAACTTCAGCATGCCAGTACTAAGAAACATTGTTTATTTCCACGGAACATATAAAATTGTCGTCAGCCATTTTTAAACCTTCGCAGTCTTTTTTCATTAGATAGGTATATATTTTTGTACACGAAACAAAAAGGAATGTATTATTATAACTAACTTAATAATATAATATAACTAAGTTATGATATTGGTAATCAATAAAATCATCATTAAAAATGCAGACACATAGGTATTAATCAGTTAATAAAAGGTTTCAGTTTAAAATTATGATTAACATTGAAAAGTTAGTAGATATAAAACTATATATTTTTAATTATAATATAAACAATGTAACAAATGAACAATTCAAATTAAACTATCGTAACATATTTACTGTATTGCTTATAAAATAATATCTAAGTATAGAATTATTACTTAACATAGTTCATTAACAATTAACAAAATATTATGCGTAACACAGAGGACAATTAGGCATCACGAGAACAGGCGGCAACAACGTAACGTAAAACAATATTATTGATTTATTTATTTATTTATTTATCGTAAATATAATTGATGAAAATTATTTAATAGTTTTCTACAAGATGTCCTACATTAATATTAAAGAAATATGAAAACCATTTAAAACTTTTTATTTGTTTTTAGTGCATTTAATTCATAGTTTTAAGTCTCTTTCATAATTATAATTGCCTTGTCTTCAGCTCGGGCGTCAAATACCTGCAACCTGAGACATTCTTCGTTTTACCGCCCTTGGTAAGTAATGTACTATTCCCAATGCCTCATGTCTGCTTACATTCAACAATAAACACGGTTACTAAATTGTTCCAAAATTATACAACATAAAAATTTGTACAGATAACGAGTGGTACTGGCAACATACATATAAAACTTTTGAGTTACGCTCAAATTACAATAATTCTGTCTAATGACCACAGAGACGTCCATTATAATAAAAAAAAAAAAAAAAATGAAAATAATAATGTAAAAATATGAATCCTGGTATTCGAAATAAACGATTAATAATATTATATCCACTGTGTAACGTATTCAGCGGTCATTCATTTTAAATTTGAACAGACATATTTTTTAATGACCAATAAAACATGTAAATTCTAAAGCAAAATAAACAAACTGTGATTTAAGAGGAGGATAACCTAGTTAGTTAACGTTTATTATGACATTTATTCCCAGTTTCGGTTGTAAAATTCGTAACTTTCTTAAAACCTCTATTTTTACAATGGCGATGAATTTGTTATGAACAAAACAGCTGACTAAACATTTAAATGCTTACAAAACTGAATGAATGCCTAAAATAAAATCTATTAACTATTGTTATAAAAAAGCTATCTATACAATAATATTACGAAGCTCATGTTTCATATATTTTATACATAAAATGGTTTACTTTTAGTGTCTACTTCACAACAGCACGTTTTTATAATAACCTTTGGATGTACAAATATATAAAAAGTGCATAAAATGTTCCAAAACGTGTCTCAACAATCCATTTTTCCGCCTAATCATCTACTTTTATCGTTACATTTTACATGAAAGTAGTCATTAATCGACGAAAGTAATCAATGATTATTCTAGTTAAGTTATGACAACATTCATGTACGGCTGTGTCCACACATTTACAAAGCCTACGCAAATAATTTTTAAAACCTTATAAAAGATAATTGGTGAAAGTTCTAATCTTCTACAGCCTACACTATATACGCAATGGTTTGTGTGAATGTGAGGACACTTTATAGTAATCCGCAAAATAATAAAAAATGCCGACTACTTAAGCTCTCTATTCGATTTCTCGAAGCATAATTTTCCTTAAGGAAGTATTGTATAATCATACCAAATATTGGATATATACATAACAGTTTTATTTATATACGAATGTATAGCACATCAAAAACACTCTTAAATCTGTTTTTGTAATAATTTGGAAGCCGGAGGTGCGTATAATTTTATTTTACGGTAAAATTAACCGCTTGACGGATTTTGTTGCAAATCTAATAGTATATTATGTGTAGAGAAACGAGAAAAGTACCGACAACAGAAGTTAAAGTACAACATCCTTACGTGTTGATAATCTTGCTATCAGATAAATGACCTTGGTTTTCTCGCTCTGTCTCATAGAACCCTGTGGATGTTGCTTTATTAACGATATTTTCACTACTTTTACTTTGATTTATCTACTCTATTATCAATATGTATTTTCTGTGTAAGTACTTTAAAGTAACATTGCCAATAATATATTATATTAGTATTATGTATTATATTAGTTTTAAATCGTAAAAAGTAAATTACATACTTTAGTGGTTCCTCGTCCCTGTTTAATTGTAATTTTTCATAAAAAATTACCGAATGAAGTCATTGTTACAAGAAACGATGAATATCAAATCCATAACATTTTCGTAACACAAAGGACATTGTCCTTGGGTCAGTACTTTTAAATTCCACCCATTATATTCTGAAATACTTTAACAAAGCAAAACAAATAAAGCAAATTAAGTGTTAATGTCAAAACAACTTCCCATCGCGTGTCAAGGTCAATACTTCACCTTTCGCGCTCAATTACGAACCGCTAAAGTTTTCGAAAAATTGCAAATAAGTATTTAAACTGCAAACAACCAGCTGAATCTAAAAATCTAGTTTTCTGTACGGTATTTTGGAAATACATAGTTACTTAAACGCCATCAATTTAATTCATTATATTGTGTAACGTAATAAAGTTTCATAAATAATTGTATGAACAATTTTAGTTACGACACGACAGCTTTTCGTTTTGTGGACTAACGACGTTTTTGCGTGTAATTGTCCTTGATGACTGTAAATATCGAGATTTCATGTGACAGTCGCGTGTTGACATGACATGACATGACATGTGAGACATATGTCAAGATTTTGCCTGTTTTTGCGGATTGCGTGTCCCAGTCCCACGCATGCCTTGTCCTTGCTGTAATGTTGCGATCTATGTTAAAGTACTTTATTGTAGCTGAAGTTTATAAGCCACTTGCAACTAAAAAACGTCAATGAATATCATAACGTTCATACACAAATAACAAACAAATTGTTCAGGTACGTACATGTACAAATCACTACAAAAATATATATAACCACTTTTTCGTCGTATTGCGTTATTATATTATAGTAAAAATTTGGATATATTTTCCGTAGGTAGTCTTCTATACGTGCTCATAATTGAGGAAAACATACAAAACTCTTTTGTCGCGCTATAACTTGTTTAGGTTACTTCGTTTGTAGGGTTCCGGTGGTAAATGGGCAAGTATCACATTAATTAAAGTATGTTTTTCTATGAAATAACTTGATCTCTTTAGAAGGAACTCCAGTCTTGTATTTTAACAGCTTTTGGTTGCTGAAGTAAATAATGAGAGACGGAGATCTTTCTAGAATGTCTCTCCTTTGATCTCCATTCGACAAACTATTGAAGGAAAACGTGTTTTTTGTTACAAGACTTACAAGATTAGATCATCGATGTAACTATAACTTTTTAATAAATTAATATTTTCCAAATGTGTCAAAAACCTACTTTGCAATGCTACTTTAAAGTTTTAACATACAAGTACCTGGAAGGTATTTAAACTTGTGCAATAGTTTATGAGAATTCTTAGCAAACAAACCGCACAGAAATTTCTCGGAGCACCTCCGACTGCAAACCTTAATTATGCTCTAGTTCACAAAGTTTCATGGCTGCTCGATAGGCAATATATTAATAATTCAGTCCGTCAAAGGCAAATTAAACCCCCTTTTATAACAATCCTAACGATTCCAAGCGGGATCATAAGAAACCAACAATTAAGTAGGAACATTTTAATACAAAATAAAAATCTTACAAAGTACTCTATCAACATTAGTAACTCCAATCGTTATAAAGCGTTCTATCAGTTCGTGGCACCAATTTTCACTAGTCTACGGTCACTACTGGTGCTATATCTCATCGGAATCGGACCTGATGGAGTCATAATTGGACGTTTTACTTTTAAGCATCCTGAGGAAGGAGCCGACGGCGAATATCGTCCTCCTGTGCCTATGAAATATACCTTGGTACAACGCCTCTCTGAGAGCCTTGCGGTCGTCCGACATAGACGGTTGACTGCTGAGCGTAATGTCCGAATGTGCCACAATCGACTTTTGATGCCGAAGACTGCCGTGTTTCTTTTCTAAGCTCTTCTGATTCGGCAGACTCATCGTCGATTCTAACGACGAGTTCTTAGTTTTCCGAAGGTTTAGGATCTTTTTGCCCGAAGACTGGGTCTCGGATGTCGACCGCTGTGGCGCTAGCTTAGATCTGTGCAAGGGATTGTTCGATCCCTCGGGATGCACCACGATTTCCACAGATTTCTGGCTGACGGCGCTGGATCGCGTCAACGTTTTTTGTGTGCCCGTCGACTCGGGTTTCGGCACTTCTTTGATCGGTTGTTCGGACTCTATCGCAATCATGATTAATAGAAACGCGCGGCTAGCGCGAGCAACGGCAACAATTTAATCAAACGGCCCGCGGGCTAAGGTCACATCGGCGGGCGCGTCTCATCAATGCAATCAATGGAGGGCACGGCTAGATGGATGACGACGTCCTTATTGTTGGGCAGCTCGTTTCTAGATCCGTCGGAACAGTTGCTGAAGGTTATTGTCGGTACCTTAGCATCGCCTAGTTTGACGCCTTTCAAGTTTTGTGCGAGACAATCGACCGAGTCGCGGTTCTCCTGTTGGTCATCGGTTGCGTTCATAATCGGAGAGAGCCATTCCTCCTCGTCGTCGGTCTCCCCGGGACGGTCTGCCGCGTCCGGCGACGGATCGAGCTCGTGCGCCGGCACCGGCGAGCACCCTTCCCCTCTCACGCGAAGATCAATCAGACCCGCTAAGTTGACGTTGAAATTCTTCTGTCGCTTTCCGATCGGCTCCGCCTGTATCTCCTCTGTGATAAATTGGTCAGTCGCAGTTTCGATATCCTTTTGCAAGCAGTGGTCGTCCTCGTAGAATTCTTGTAAGTCGTTAAGGTTGTCCAAGTTGTTCCCTAGTAGGTCGTTGTCGGCGGTGAGGGACTGCCGGTAGTGGTCGATGAGAGGCTGGAGCGAGTCCTCGTGCTGCTTGAAGAGGTATTGGTAAGCCTGGCTCACGGCGCGGAGGGAGTACGAGGAGCGCGGCCGTAGGGCTGAGGCTGCCGGAGTCTGCGCGGCACTGCGCCACACGTTTCCACGCGCTCGCTCACACAATATTGCATTAGAATTAAGAATCCTTTCAAAGTCCGACACTTGCTCGGCTTCGCTGATCTGCACCAGTAGCTTGTTCTCCGTCTCTTTCCCGCCGCCCGTTTGACACAGCCTCTTCTCGCCGACCTGTTTAGGGGGATTAGAAGACTTAGTTTTATTTGTATCGATTCTGTTTTGCGTGGAAGTTGAATGGGTGTCGGCGTATTTCATCGGTATGGAGAGATTTTGAACGGATATCGCGCACGGGATTTTCTCTATGATTTTTCGTTTTTGTTGTTTGACGAGGACTTTGGTTGGTTTCGGTTTCTGTTTGTCGACGGATGGGGGTCGGTTGGGGAAGAATTGTCTGTCAGAGCGGAGGCGGGTAGGATCTGCGCTGCGGATGGTGCGAGCATAATGGGACCTCGGCCGCTCCGAGAGGCTGACACTCTTAGCTCGGAAGAGTACGTCAGACCTTTCTCTAGGGACTGCAGCCAGTTTGACTTTGGCTAAGGAAAAGAGGCAAGCGCGCCGTACGAGCAACTTCGTCGGACTGCTGTACCGTTTTCGAATCGGTAAAAAGTTAATTTATCGTTGTGGCATGTTGCCGCTGAACCAGGTAGGTACGAACGACGTATGGCTCGCGTAGTGGAGTGGTACTTAAGCTCTTGTAAGCCAGCGCCAGTTAGGGATCGATTCCACCTATATAAAGATGCGCATAAAATTTGCCAAATGTCCTTGGCTGCACGTGAGGATGACATTGCTATGTATTTTTCTGGTTTATGAATGTTAGATAGATACCGTCCGCGCACAGGTACTTTGACATAAAACTAAATTTTATCGGTATAAAAGTTTTTGTTGATTACGCCATAGGCTGTCAACTCCTTCAAATACTATATCAATGGACGTAACTAATCATATAGATTCTAGAGATATCAAAACCTTGTCACAAGGGTATTTCAAAAGCCGTCAAAGAGCCTCGATTCATATCCCTGATTCCCGTGGCTGAATCTACAGTGCATTTAATTGGGTGCAAACTATTTACGAAAGCCGCTCATTAACGATTCTGTGTCAAACTCCGCATTTCACACTTAGGGAATACTATAACCTCCAAAACCTCGTATGTAACTGAGCTACGTACTTACAACTAAAATCGACTGTATATTATGTTATTAAAGCTTAATTTCACAGGTAAGGTGGTTTGAGATAGGACGTTGTGACATTTGGCCCGTTGTGCGTGTTCAATATTAATCAGGCTTAGGCAGGTTAGCTTGAGTTTCGTGTTTATTTGATTTTAATTTGTAGTGCTGGTTCATGGTCATACAAGATAACAAAAAATTTTCGTGCATTAAAACTATTTTTTTGTAAATAAAATCAAGAAATACCATTTTTTTTGTCATGTTCATGTTGCTCGTGGAAATGTTTATGGAAAATTAATGACAAGGGAATACGGCTAAACTCAATTTAGTCGCTATTATCGTTTCTAAGTTGGTTTGATGAAGTTTAGGATGTTTTTAGAATTTATAATAAAATAAACTCAAATTGGAATTTAAAGCAGTTTGTATTTTGTTAATTTTAATTAATACTATTCTAGGCTCCTATACGTATAAAATATAATGGATAAAAATAAATGTACATAATATACAGGGTGGCCCAAAACTTGACGTCCATAATTTTTTTTGATTCTTCAGGCTATCAGAATATACCCCATGTATGTTAGCCGATTTTTCGTAGTTTTCGAGTTATGAATTTTTAAAGTTTTCTTTGCTAAGAAATTCAGACATGAGGAAATTTACTTATTAAAAAAAATTGTTGAACTTTTTTTAATGTTTGTGACAGTCAGTGACAGTTGCTCGATGCGATCGTCAGATTCGCATGTGTTGCTACTGTGTTGTTATGAATAACAGGATTTTTTTATGAATTACTAATTTGGGAACTTTTCAACTCTCACTTAAGTCTGATGTAGTTAAAAAAATGACGCATTATTCGACTCTGCGAAGATTTAAATAGGATTTAGGCTACCTACCTACTATTCGTCTGCGTAAAACTCATGAATCACATTCCTAATATATAAACATTCACTCCCCATTTCACACCGTTAGATGGTCATTTCCGAGATGAAAACATCTTGTGACGTTTGCGACTTAAATTTCGCTGGATGCTACTGGCAACACAGGCGCCAAATAAATATATTTTCAATTCCTTTGTGTAACTTTTCGTGCCCGTCTAGCGCATCGCATCACCCAGCGAGAATAGCACCAGCAACTGGATTCCAGTGTTCAAACTCCACCAAATTCCACCATGCCAAATTTTATCGAAATGGGTTCTAGAGCATCATGACAAACCTATAATACATAAATACAATCACGCCCGTATCCCATTGGAGTAGGCAGAGACCAAATAATGCCATCCTTTCATATATTTTTTCCGCTTCAATCACATCCATACATCTCCTCATACATTTGCTCGTCGGTTGCGGGTACTTCTGACCTGGCCTTTTCAGTCTATCACACCTATTTAAACTTCTTTCACATTTATGTATGTAATAGTAAGTATTCTATAGCAATATCTACTTAAAGCGCTGTCGTTACGGTATCATTAATGCATGGTTTACGATAGTTTCCTCCCATACGTAGATACGTTAACGTATAGGTACCTACGTATAGTAATGAGGCCAATTCAGCATATTGATTGGCTCTGGCTTGAAAATTTGATGATATAATAGTACGCTAGCTAAATTGAGTAATGGTGTTCCTATGTATACAGATGATATCGAACATCAATAGTAGATTGTGTCACAAGGGAGCAAAATGACATATTTACGGCGTGGGCGTAACTTGAATCCTGAACGAAGAGAAGGATTATATAATAGAATCCTGAGCGTAGCGAGGGATTCTAAAATAGAATCCTGAGCGTAGTGAGGGATTCTAAAATAGAATCCTGAGCGTAGTGAGGGATTCAAGAATTAACGCCCAAGGTGGAAATAATTTTGCTTCCATATGACACATACTGCTTTTCACATCACCTATTGAGGATAATGAAAGATCTGAAATAACAATGGTTGTGCATTTATTTTATCAAAATCGATACTAATAACTTATTACTCGTTACAGAAAAGTGCCACTTTGATCCCTCCTAGCAGGGAAGAAAAGTGCCATTTTGATCCCTCCTAGCAGGGAAGAAAAAACCCTTATCCGAATAGGTGATGTGAAAACTAGGATTGTATCCCTGTTGTACGTAGTTTAATGAATTGAAGAAGCCACTTATGGATTTCTTCTTGTACTATAAAACGGGCCGGACCGGGCACGGAACGGTCTAGCGGGAATCATCCTTTATTCAGGCGGTAAGGCAGGCGACTCGTGGGTACAAACGCCGGCTCGTACGAGTTAAAAAAAACTTATGCGCACGAAAACATCACTGCATAAAACTTATACATATACCTACGAAATATCATTCGATATTTTAACATTTTTTTATGTGAACTTTTATGTAAACTTCGCCAAGTAGCCGGTCAATCCCAAAGAGCTCCAGTTTTGCCCTCTGGATTGGAAAGTCGCAGTCGCTTTTTCTAAAACTACGGCCTACGGCAGTCGCTTTTTCTAGAACTACGTCAAATTATAGGGTTAGGTTAGGCAAAGCCCTGGCTCCTTTATGCCGAAAGCACACAATGGGCCACGCTGGCCTACGGGACGCAGTTATGCGTTAATGTAAAGATCGAACTACATATTTTCATCTCATTCTATCGCAGATCTGCTTCCAGTAAGTTGGGCCATCATCGAGGTTCCAAAGAGAAGGATTCTATTCAGACTTTCTAACCACCCTCTTCATAAATAATTGATAACACAACACCGTGAATTGACAGTTCCGTTATTTATTCAGTAGTAAAATAATTACAAATAGCCTGTCAGTGTCAGACAGACGAAAGAATTGAATAATAGATGAAAGTTCTAAATATAGCTTGTTTGTCCGTTGTCATCGATCTGTGCAATTTACATTTGCGTGATTGAATCGAAAACCTTTTAACGGACAATTTTCAGTTAGTATTTTCAGATTTTCAACATCACTTTTCAGTTACTATGTTATTATTACAAAAGCTGTAGACTCAATATTTTGTAATATATATAGGTGTTTATATTATTTACTTTATATAAAGAAAGGTTTTATTTTTTTCGTTACACAAAGGAATCATTTGACAGGTAATGAGTCAAATATTATTTATTGCATTTAATCCCAACCACAGACTATTTAACGATAAAAGGTGTCAAATAAACGTTTAGCTTAGTGTGATTAATAGAAATTTAAAGCAAATTTCTGTAATTTTATGTGAAATTTAAAGTAAAAATACGAATTTACCAAAACAGAGAAACACTTTTTCTCCAAAATTTCAAGATCATTACTAGTTACACATCTTTGGATATTCGGATCTGACGACAATAAACTAGCTATAATAAGAATATGGCGTCAGCGATGGTTTGGTACGAATTTATTTTATTGCCAGCACTCGGCAAACAACAGCGTGTTTACTACCTAAACACTAGTCTCTCTAATTCACGTGAAATGTACTGGAAATACACTACTACATATTTCGTAGCTGCTAATATATTTTGCTATTGCAGTTTAATTGCTAACAACTCGCATCCTTAGAGCTTCATTCATACTATGTATATATTTACAGGATTTAAGCCTAAGACACTGCGGCGCCTTTAAGCCTAAAATGTTTGTTCATGTTCTCTGCACATATTACCTAATATGCTTATTTACAACTGCTCGCGAAAATATTATCACATTCCCGTGCTGATGCGAACAGCTGGACAGACGTACAAGGAGACATCCTATCTTATGGGAAACAGCCGGTGCTCTTTAGTACTGCCAAATGCATATAAATCACTGCCAGTTTGCTGTCTGATTAGTTATCATCGGTTTACAAGCTCGCAAATGATCCCAGGCCCATCGCCATCATATACTGGTAAAATAGGTTAAGCTACAACTAGTACCTACGCCAAATCTTGGGATAAGGTAGCGGACCCCTTTTTTTACGCTGGAAAATGCTTGATGCATACCGGCCTTCCTGGGGGTTTTAGGCGCGGTGATGTGAGACTCCTGTGTCAGACCCACTAAAAACTAGCGGCTTTCCTTCTTTTTCATCGCCTCTGTGAGACGCCGCAGGATTCGCTTGCGCATGCCACCACGGGCGTCTCGGCATAAGGTAGCGGACCCCTGGCGTCCTACAGGATGCAACTTTTTTTAACCGGACTGTGGCTTTATAGGGCCCAATAAAGCGATTGGAGTGCGCGGCTGGAGTGTGACCTGGGGAAAATCCAGAGGAAACCTCCGACACCGCCACGCGGAGGGGTTAGGTTAGGTTAGGCAATGCAACTTGCACTGCCTAACCTAACCTTCTTCTCTCTCCCACCTCTCCCTTCCCTCCCCCCCCCCCCCTCCCCCTTCCCTGTCCCTTCTTCTTCTTTTTTTCTTGCTTGGCTAGGGTATGCAACTTGTACTGGGTTAAAACTAGGAGGATGATGATAGGTTAGCTACAAATCCCTTTTCCCAAATCAATATTCTATTTTAGGGCCCGATATTTTGCGCAGTTGTCTGGCAAGTTTATATCAATAAATGAGATCAGTAACGCAATGCCATTCAGTAAAAATAAATATCCTTCGGGTCGATATCGATTCCAGCAGGCGCTAACATTTTTATGATTGCTTCTCATACCGCTTAGATATGACTTCCGTTATTTCTGTACGTAAAACGAAGGTTGCGTTAAGTTTTGGGTCATTGTCAATTGCCAAAAGAAAAGATTTCCCTACGGTAATCAATAGTTAACGGCTCATGTGCATGTAAGTTATGTTTTTATTACATGGATTTATAGATACGGAGACAGAGTTTATGCGGGTTACCAGACCAATCCAAAATTAAGCTTTATAGCCCTTAACTTTTGATATGTCTAACGAAAAGACGCTCACCTAAATCTGACAAATGACCCTTTTGCAAAATCGGACCAAGATGGTACGCGTACCATTAAGGCGCAGGGTAGGGCAAGGCCTTCCCCATACAAAGTTTGTGCACGTTTTATTCGTCGGTTTTGGCACTAACAAATATAATTTTTTTTTTGGTTGTAAATATTAGATATGCGAAGATCGTGATGTGAAAATTTTCAAATATTTCAAAAAAAATCAAAATAAAAAAATTAAAAAAAAAATTAACAAAAAAAAATTTACATCACGAAATAGCTATCAGAAAAACAAGCATACTGACCAAAAATCATAACTTTAATGCAAACACAAACGAAGTAAATCCTGCACAAAGTTTGTATGGAGAGAGCTTGCCCTACCCCTCCTCTTAACCAAATCTAACATGAGCTACCTAATAGAAAATAATCTCGTACATATTCAAATTGGGTAGGTATTTATTTTTCGTTTTAATGTCAAGAGCACCAATATGTATACACTTTTTCACCTTATTCCATTGAAATAAGGTCCAAAAGTGTATACATATTTATGCCCTTGACTGTACTTGCATCATAACAAATAAATGCTATATGCAATAACTGAAAATACATGGAATTGACAACGGTCGGTGTTTTCACCCGTAATCGAATTACGGTGAAGGACATTATGCTCGGCAAACTCAACATCTACCTGTCTCACAATTGTTTTTTTTTAACTAAGTAAATATTTGTATTCCTAAAAGTGCGGGTGCTGTTAATTTCAATTTCCATTATGTAACGAAGCTTACTAATTTACGTTACACAGTGGAATCAATTACATCATTTTGCGACTTTTCTACTATCCATTTTAACCGAAGGCCATCAAATGGCAATATTTATAAAACGGAATCAGCTGCGATCGATCCCGGTGATCTTGAACTACATGCGTAAGCGCTGTAAAAATAACGAAATACGCATCAAAATATTTTGATGGCCTGTTTACATTATGCATATCGCAACATGGTAAACATGTTTATATAACTTGACCTGGGAGATATCATTACTAGAATAAGTAACAAAATTAAGTAAATAGTTAACGTATTATGATAATTACTAGCTTTTGACACCGACTTTTAGTTAATTTTTCAAGGATAACTTTCTAGGGGACTATTATTTACGTTCCTCTACTGTTTTCACTTTTACGGGTAACTTACCCATTTTTATGGGTAGCTTACCCCCATTTTTTCTGAGTATCTAGTAGTAAACAACTAAGTAGTAAGTAAGTAGTAAACAAGGAACCCTTATAGTTTCGTCATGTCCGTCCGTCCGTCCTTCTGTCCCCCGATTTTCTCAGTAACCGTTAGTACTGAAATTTAGCATGAGTATACTTACATATCAATGACGCCGACAAAACGGTAGAATAAAATCTTGTAAAATATATTTTTTTAGGGTACCCCCCCCTACATGTAAAGTGGTGGTGATTTTTTTTTCTTCCAAACCCCATCGTGTGGGGTGTCGTTGGATAGCTCTTTCAATATAAGTTCGCAAACTTTTTAGTCCTCATAATGTATTGGGTGGACAACTACGGAACCCTACATTGTGCGTGGCCCGACACGCACTTGGCTGGTTTTTATGGGTAACTTACCCATAAAATTTTGTAAGTACCTACCTAGGTAATTTTTGCTACACAGTGGAATTAATTAAATTACGGGCGCATTTGATTCTGATTTTTTTTATTCTTCCATAAACGAGTTCTACACAGGCAACGCTACGGGCTCATCTAGTCTTGTAATAATAGAAAAGGTTTTTTTATTACATTATTTAAATGTCACCAGAATTTGAAAACAGTTTAATATACTTTTTATAAAACAGGTTTAACAGTACAGCTGAATACATATTTAAATTTTTAATCCATTATTCATTGCGCATGTAGGTATTTAAATCGAGAAATATATTAGCATATAGGTATAAAGCGCTGTATACGATATACGATACGTGTGGTGAAGGCCGAATTTTGATTCTAAAGGTTAAAATAACATGTTGTTCAAAATTTGAGCACTATGCTGCGTTAATTTATTAGGAATTGTAATTTTATTTATGAATTTTCTATTAAGTATTGCATCTGTCTATCTAGAACTATTTTCTCTGAAACTTCATGACGCCGTATTTTAGGATTGAAAAATTAGATTCACAACGCAGTTTAAAAATGTTATTATACTAATTATGAAACGCCTTACAAACCTTCCTAAATATCGTACGTAGGTACTACGTACTACAGCTGTTTTTGTGAAAGACTGTAAAATATTTAAAAAAACATTTACTGTCTACCATGTATTGAAAACATTGATATAAATAAATACATAGTGGGTTGCGTTTATAATGATTAGAAATGTAAACAAAATGTCAACGTATGTTTAAGGGACGGGAAAGCTGTCAATTACTGTCATTTTGATAAGGGCTACGGAAGCGTGTAGCGTCGTAGCGTAGCACCGCACAACGGCGTAGAATGTCAATAATGACATAATGTTATATTTTCCTAGTAACAATATCTTTGTTGAAAACACGTTTATCCACTTTGCAAGTCAAATGACATCCTCGATTAGTTAAACGACTAATTTAATTAGAATGGAACGTTTATAGCCCAGGTTGTACCTATATGAAATGCGTAGATTTAAACAGAATCGTAATAGAAAATACCTACCTAACTAAAATAAAGCACTGGCAACGTTAATAAATGGTATATCACGGTACCAGGCACCGATTTGCCGGGAATCAATATCCCATTCTGTAAACAAAAACACTTTACCCATTCAACTTCCGTATCAAACCGCTTTTAACAAAAGAAAAACACGACGCGAAAACGCCTCGGAAAAAAAAGAAAACTCTTTGAAAAAACGTTCGTAATTTAAAATATGCTGTAAATGGAAAAAGGTTATCAATGAACTGACCTACTTTACTCAGTACTCACCTTTATGTTTCGGCGTAAAAACTTAAACACTGGACAAAGGCACTGTTTTTTCTAACAATATTATAATTTGTAAACCCACAACACGTATTAGCGTGGCGAAACGTAGTTCTGTACAAAATTAAGACACTGTTGCTTTACAAAATCAATAGGCGGCCATAGAACAAGTCCGTCCGCTCCTCCATTCAATACTGAGGAGACGAGACATGCGTAGCGCAGATTCGGAAACGGCGGGAAATCTGACAGTTTGTTTTTTTAAGATGACCGCGGATGACATCTTCAGACTTCAGACGTCAGATAAGATTTAAACAATGATAACGGCAGTGTGTTTATACTAGTTTACTTGTCTTTGTTTTAAAATTAAATGTTCTTAAGATAATGTCTATAAATTAAACATGATAGATTTGTCAAAATGTGTAGCTTAATAGTACGTTACTTACCAAGGGCGATAAAACAAAGAATGTCTCAGATCGCAGATATTTTACGCCCGAGCCGAAGGCAAGGGCGATAAATATGCGATCTGAGGCTTTCTTTATTATCGCCCGTGGTAAGTACAAAATTTTATGTCACCCCCTGGCCAGGAAGTGGGTTTTTTCGCGCGCCTTTATGGCTAGGTGTGACATAAAATAACATATTTGACGAGGAAATTTCTATCTATACATTCAATTTGGTAGCTACCTATAGAGAACATTTTGTGGTTGAACCGAAATCGCTATTAGATAGAAGTTTCATGGAAAGTATTGTTTCGCAGAATTTTCATTTCACAGATATTTTTTTTCTAAAGTTTCGGTGTATTGGTCCGAGTAGGAAATTGACTGATAGTCATATCATTCAGCACCTTTTATATGAAACGTCAAAAATGCTCAGTTTGTATGAAGTTCATAGGGAAATCGAATGAAGCGACATCACGAGTTTTCTAGCCATCGTCCTTATAATATGTAATAACAAACATTATTACTAAATTTTAAGTTTATAGGAGACTAAGAATACTTTATTTTACAATAACAAGTTCAAATATGTATAGGTTATATATATAGGTTAGGTATATTTATTTCGGGGATCTCAGAAACGGCTCTATTTTTATGAAATTTGGTATGTGGGGGTTTTCGGGGACGAGCAATCGATCTAGCTAGGTCTCATGCCCGGGAAAATGCCGAGCGAAGCTCGGTCGCACAGATATTCCGACATAAAGGCGATCATGCCAGCTATACGGGTAAAGGAAAGGACAAGTTGAACTTCCTTTTGTTTGCCAAATTTCTATAATTTTTTTATTGATTTTTGAATCTTATTGTTTGCACGGTAAAATTGCTTTTTGAACGAATTACTTTGATGCAGCTCGGCCAACTCGAATGCTTTCGAGCTATACAATACAACATCAACCCTACATTTGTCGAAGGTCCCGTCCTCGAAACTTTTAATATTGTAAGCAACTTTTTCCATCAACGGGCACGTTTCTGTTCCAATTCCAAACAAATATGGAGTGGACCGGCCGAAATGGAATAGTCACTTACCAAGGGTGGTAATATAGGTAAAGAAAGAATGTCTCAGATTGCACGGTATAAATATGGGGTCGAAGGCTTTTTTAGGGTTCCGTACCCAAAGGGTAAAACGGGACCCTATCACTAAGACTCCGCTGTCCGTCCGTCTGTCACCTGGTTGTATCTCATGAACCGTGATAGTTAGACAGTTAAAATTTTCACAGATGATGCATTTCTGTTGCCGCTATCGCTATAACAACAAATACTAAAAAGCAGAATAAAATAAATATTTAAGGGGGCTCCCATACAACTAACGTGATTTTTTGCCGTTTTTATATACTCACCGGCAGAAAATTTGGCCAAAATTAGAAAAATGCATTTTTATATATTAAACATTATTTAATTTATTCAATTTATAGTTTGAAATCACGACAAGTGTTTGGGCCAAATTTTCTGACGGTAAGTGTAGATATGGCTCCGTCCGCGAGTCCGACTCACACTTGACCGGTTTTTTAAAATCTCTATGGTTCAAGATTCGAACCACCGCACTGAGTCTTCACTATACGACCATTACGACCCCATAATCCTACTTAGAACTTACGTAACAGCCATTGCTAGCATTCTTTGCTAGAATGCTAGCCCACTAACCCCTTTACCCGGGTTATCAACCTTGTATACCCAACCAAATGCAATATACTTACTAGCAATACGCAAGAACACTTACAAGCAGGGTATGTCTTTATTTCGCCGGGTTCTCGCGCCAGACAAGCTATGGTGCCAAGAATATTGTTTCCTAGGTTTACTGATTTTTATGTCGAGAAAAATGTAGGAGAAAACCTCTTTATCGTTTTCAGACTTTTTAAGGCGCAGGGGTGGGCAAGGCATTCTCCATATCCATACAAACTCTGTGCACGTTTTATTCGTAGGTTTTGGCACTAACGAATGTAATATTTTTTTTTTGGATGTAAATATTAGATATGCGAAGAAAGTGATGTGGAAATTTTCAAATGTTTCAAAAAAATGAATAATGAAAAAACTTAAAAATAATATTAATGAAAAAAAAATCTTAAGTGAGGATTCGAATCGCAAGATAGGTATCACTAAATTGGTAATTTTGAGGTTCAAAGTAGGCTGAGTTGGGTTGGAAGGACAGATGGCAGTCGCTTCCGTAAAAACTAGTATCTACGCCAAATTTTGGGACTAGTTAGTGGACCCAGGGCATCCTTCAGGATGCAACTGTACTGAGATAACGCTAAGATGATGTAAGGCTGAGAACAAAGACTACAATGATATACTAAAGTAGATACCTGAGAGTTAGCAGCTAAAGTAATATGAAAGTAGGTAAATGCTATAAGGAACGGTGTAGCTGTAGCCAAATGGCGCTGAATGTGGCTACAAGTTTTAGTGGGTTTTAACTGTAGTATAAAGGATGATTCACGCTAGACCGTTCCGTGTCCGGGCCGGCCCGTTTTGTAGTAGGTACAAGAAAAGGCGGCATAAATAATATCTGATACGACTCTATTTGTAGCGCCGAAAGGACGTGTACCGTAGCTCTAGTATAAGTTTTTTCGAAACATTAACTAATTCGAACGCGTTTGCGTTTTGTCTCAAAATGTATGAAAGTGGTATGGAAACGTGAACAGCGCCTCTGGCGGTCACTAGTGGAAACTAAAACAGCGAGTATAACATTTGTTGCTAACCGATGAACGCGCGTATTTCAAACTCGGTGAGAGCGTTTTCATACATTTTGAGACAAAACGCAAACGCGTTCGAATTAGTTAATGTTTCGAAAAAACTTATACTAGAGCTACAGCATAAAGGATGATTCACGCTAGACCGTTCCGTGTCCGGGCCGGCCCGTTTTGTAGCACAAGAAATCGAAGGACACGGAACGGTATATCCTTTTATATCTGCCAAAACAAAGGCGGTATAAATAATATCTGACGCGACTCTATTTGTAGCGCCATAAGGACGTGTACCGATACTTAAAAAGTTAGGTAACGGTTTCTGAAAAAAAAACTACTAACATTCTATGGAACGTTTTTTGATGAAATATCTACCGGGATGCCGATTTTAATTAAGAAATACGAAATGAAATATTTTGTGTCCACTTAAAATATTTTATATTTTACATATTCACTCTCTTCTTTCTCAGTCGCAAAATTAAGGATTCCTCGTACTAAGGAGCTTAACACACCCGATTGCCTCCTAAAAGCTCGGTCGGTAGCTATTCAGCCTTAAAAGCCTAATATATAAAGCTCTCTGTGCAGTAATGGAGGCACCGAGGCTTCTGAATATCTTATTCATCCTGAAATTTCCTTATCGTTCGTGTCTTGTGACATTTAGATTCTCATCAGTTTGTTTAATTCGGTCTGTCATTTCCAAACCGAAACACCAGAAATACCAGTAGCTCTTTCGAACGCGTTTGCGTTTTGTCGCAAAATGTATGAAAACGCTCTCACCGAGTTTGAAATACGCGCGTTCAGTTCATCGGTTAGCAACAAATGTTATACTCGCTGTTTTAGGTTCCACTAGTGACCAGTAGAGGCGCTGTTCACGTTTTCATACCACTTTCATACATTTTGAGACAAAACCATCTGTGACAAAACGCAAACGCGTTCGAATTAGTTAATGTTTCGAAAAAACTTATACTAGAGCTACAGATGCAGGGGGCCGATTTTTGAGTGACGAACGCTCTACTTTTCACTCTAAAACATAAAAACATCATAGTTTTTTGACTGATCTCGAGTGAAAATTCGAGCGCTCTACACTCAAAAATCGGCCCCCAGGAGTCAGGATTTATTTCTTATCTTGCGGGAAATATGGGCCCTTCCTGGATTTGCAATTTACTTGTTTACTGCGTAGGGTTTTCTCGGGTATTGCCATGAGTGAAGACATAATGTAAATGGACTCTTTATTTGCTTTGTGTTTCCCTCTGCAGATTACAGGTCTGTAAACTTTGCGCGTTTGCTTTGCGATGCCTATTGTAGGCTGTTGGCAAATACTACTACAATTGTTATTTTAATTATTTAATTAGTCTAAGTATTTGTTAACCGTATGTGCAGTCAACATCAAAAGTAGCGACACATATGAAGGCGTCAAAAGTCTTTATTACAAAGGTATAAGAACTTTTGACATCTTCACATGTCAAGCTACTTAAATTTGATGCTGACTGTACTAAACGAATAGAGAAGCATACGGACATTAAAGTAATAGGAACTGCCCCTGATGTGATATTTTTATTTTAAGATGCTTTTTTTAATCATTGACACATCATTATCCTGACAGCGTTATCCCAGTACAGTTGCATCCTGAAGGATGCCTGGGTCCCCAATCCCAAGATTTGGCGTAGGCACTAGTTTTTAGGGAAGGATGTTGACTGACAGTCAGATCAGGAACTATTTATTTAAGTAACGTCAAAAAAACTGGCCAACTGACTGACTTCGCACATTTAGGGTTCCGAATTCCGAACCAACCTTAAAAATGTGATTTACCAATATATAGGCCAGTGAAATCTTACAAATAAAAAAGCTAAAATCGCAAAGCGAGATGTAAAGCTGCATTTTTGGTATGTTATTCGCACCCCTTAGGAGTATATGAAACTACATTTTGCAAGCAAAAAAAAAGTTGTGCTACCTGTATGATACGTGAAAAACTGCAAATTTTTCGGACTTTTTTCAGGTATTGTAGTTCAATTCAAAAACTATGGGTTTTTGACATTACTTGTCTATGGCATTTTTAAAGTACATTAAATTTGAAACAATTTAAGTCTACCAACAGCTCCGTATGTCTTATAGTTTTTGAGACATGATGTTTCAAAAATACTGCTTTATTGAGTTTTGCCTATAGTGCGTGTTGTTACGGGTTTCCGTCGAACAAACACTTCACCACCGGCCACCAGTGCCGGCTTTTAGTATGTTATCAGGCATATCTCCTGGACCCCGAAACTGCCGGAAGACAATCTCTCCAAGGTCGCTCTCCTGAGTAATGACGTCATGAAAATTGCCGCCGAAACGTTTGGAAAAGTGGCAATCACACCCAACCTATGCAACGTACATACACGTGTATGATATCAAATGAAAGCTGAATAAATATGCCATAACGTATACCTAAATTAAGTTTCAATGCATTGAGACAATTCAAAACTATAAGCAAAATAATAAAAAAGTAAGGAAAACATTTCCGGGTTTCCAGATTTAACAGAATAACTAGAACAGGTACCCGAGAATTATGTTGCACATAAATAGTAATTAGTATATCAGCTTTACATAACTATTTATTGTTTCTGGATATGACCAAAACTGTGAGAGAAATGCTGAAAAACCCAACAGCGCCAAGTCGTTTTTCCATATAAGATAAAAAAATGATGAAACGCCTATTTTCCATGAACCAGCTCAAGCGTTTTAGTATGTTGTTAGACATGTTATGTGAACCGTAAAACTGCAAAGAAACTGTCTTTGACCTGCCATAACCGCTCCATATTTTTGAGAAATGCAAATTACACATAAATTATGCTACATATATAAAAATCTATTATGTCACACCTGGCCATAAAGTGGAAATTATCGCACGCTCCGCGCGCGAAAAAACCCACTTCCTGGCCAGGGGGTGACATAAAATTTTGTACTTACCACGGGCGATAATAAAGAAAGCCTCAGATCGCATATTTATCGCCCTTGCCTTCGGCTCGGGCGTAAAATACCTGCGATCTGAGACATTCTTTGTTTTATCGCCCTTGGTAAGTAATGTTCTATTATGTCACGCGAAAGCTAATTAAATTTGCTATAATTCGTGCGTAATTTGCTTTTCTCAAAAATCGGGGGCGGTTATGGTTATATCGTCTTTACTGGAGAACCAGACAGGTCATAGACTGTCTTTTTGCTGTTTTATGGTTCACATATCATGTCTAACAACATACTAAAACGCTGGAGCTGGTTCATGGAAAATAGGCGTTTCATCATTTTTTTATCTTATATGGAAGAACGGCTCCGCGCTGTTGGGTTTTTCAGCATTTCTCTCACAGTTTTGGTCATATCCAGAAACAATAAATAGTTATGTAAAGCTGACATACTAATTACTATTTATGTGCAACATAATTCTCGGGTACCTGTTCTAGTTATTCTGTTAAATCTGGAAACCCGGAAATGTTTTCCTTACTTTTTTATTGTTTAGCTTATAGTTTTGAATTGTCTCAATGTATTGAAACGTAATTTAGGTATACGTTATGGCATATTTATTCAGCTTTCATTTGATATCATACACGTGTATGTACGTTGCATAGGTTGGGTGTGATTGCCACTTTTCCAAACGTTTCGGCGGCAATTTTCATGACGTCATTACTCAGGAGAGCGACCTTGGAGAGATTGTCTCCCGGCAGTTTCGGGGTCCAGGAGATATGCCTGATAACATACTAAAAGTCGGCGCTGGTGGCCGGTGGTGAAGTGTTTTTTCGACGGAAACCCGTAACAACACGCACTATAGGCAAAACTCAATAAAGCAGTATTTTTGAAACATCATGTCTCAAAAACTATAAGACATACGGAGCTGTAGGTAGACTTAAATTGTTTCAAATTTAATGTACTTTAAAAATGCCATAGACAAGTAATGTCAAAAACCCATAGTTTTTGAATTGAACTACAATACCTGAAAAAAGTCCGAAAATTTTGCAGTTTTTCACGTATCATACAGGTAGCACAACTTTTTTTTGCTTGCAAAATGTAGTTTCACATACTCCTAAGGGGTGCGAATAACACACCAAAAATGCAGCTTTACATCTCGCTTTGCGATTTTAATGTACAATTTCACTGCTGTGTTGACTTGACAGGAAATAAAGTTGTTTGTAGAAGTCTGACAGACGTCTGATAAAAACCCTACCCAATTGCAGAGGTATACTTACTTGAAAAACAATCTTCTACTGATGCATAACAAAGTTCAAATTAATTTGATGAAATATCGTAGCTTCGTAGCAAACGGCGAAACGGACTGCGTTCTCTGTGATGTACTGTAAATATAATGTATATAATGTATCGTCGAATTAGCATATCTGTCTAATTAAATAAAGTAAATATTGTACAACAGGCTATGAAGTAATACATATGAGTTTGTTAATGTTTAACCAAATCTAGATATTTATTTAGTTTTATGAGGCATGCCTGTTTCTGTTTTCTTAAACATACCTAACTAAATACAAGTACCGTAACCAAATGTTAATTAAGTACATAATTACCTATATAAAGCAGTCCACGCTTGCGCTCACGCTCTAAAATATGTGAACACGATTGTTATGGTTAAAAGAATAATGTTGCCCAAATAGGCCAAATATTTTTCAACCTTTGAGAATATTAAGTAGATAAATTTAAGAAACTCGACTGTACATAAGCAGTTTTCTAAAAATTTACGTAATTATGTAGGTACATTATCGTATATTAAATCAAGTTTATTGTTAAACGATCTATGACTGATTCGTAACTACAAACGGGTCCAATCAAAGACTTTAACAGATGAATTTACCCTAAAACTTATCTGTTTGATCAGTTCAGTGAGTTTCAGATAGTTGTCTCTCGTAGTATTCGAGTTGGCCTAGCTTTGTCAAAGTAATCACGCAAAAAGCGACTTAATTATCTATGCTAGAAGACTCGAAATCCAACAACGGTGTTACAAAATATCGGCCAGGGCAAAACATCTCAACTATACAAAGGGATTGAAAGAGTAGCAACTCCAGAATGTAATATATAGCCTGCTAGTTCTAATTCAGTTTTCAGACTTCGTTTATTAGGATCGAGCTTTGATCTTATTGACCTCTACTTAAGACCACGTTATTCGAAATCATAGTATTTTTCATTCAATTTTAAACCATTAAATACTCACTTTATTGATGGGATATTTAGATATGTTATAGTTTAAGAGTCGGTCTAGTGTATTTTAAGGCTGAAAACACGATATTTGAAACTTCGCTCGATGATCTCACATCGCAAAAACAGGTAAATTTTGATCTTATTGTGAGTCGTATATAATAGTAGATTGTTTGACAAGGGTCTAAAGTAAGCCATATTACCACGAGATGGTTATTTTCCCGAACGTAGAGAGGGAACATTTTTCGAGTGGTAATATGGCTTTTAGGCCCGAGTTATACACTCTACTTTTCACTTCGATTGCGAGAAAACACATAAACACAAATTATCCACCTTAAATGAATAATTTAACTCTTGGCGGGTGTATGTCTAATTTGACAGCATGTTTTTTTTCTAAGGCCAGCACCATATGCCTCGCTATGCGTGTTTGCTTCGCGTATTCGCCTCCCTTTCTTTTGCTATATCAAAGAAAGAATGCATCATGCGCTTTTTTTTCTTTTAAGAGGAGTAATTGCTTTGACCATAGACACCGCTTAATCTTTAAACAACTGAAAAACTTCTTTCCTGATTGGTCGATTTTAGTACAGCTGTGTTCTGTGGTTGGTTGATATTTTTACCAAATATGTTTTAATCTGTCAAATTACTTTTCTGTGATTGGTGGACCGATTACGGTGAAGTATTTTGATTGGTCAAATTAAAATGTTTTGTAAATCATAAATATGTATATATATTTTCCCTAGGGCTTAAATGTACTACTTTAGCCCCGCTTCACAAGTCTAATATGACACACTTTTCGAGCATGAGAAGTGAAAAATATATCCAACTCAGACTCGAGTAAAATATATCAATAGATAGGAAACGATGTGAAGAAGTGCAATTTACGGCTAATTTTTTTTTAAATGTTTTTATATTTAACAAAACTCAAAAATATCAGAAAAGCAAACTGCGCGCTTCATTTTAGTAGACAGATGGCCGTTGGGCCTCGAGCTGGACGGACGTCTGTCGCACTTTTTGCAGTTTGACATTTATAAAAATCGCATATTTAATACCAGTAACTAGATGATATTATTATTTCCAGGGTAAATTACTGGTGAGTCATATCGACGAATAAACATTTAAAATAGTTTTCCTGGTACTTTTACAATTCGAGATAGTGGAAAACATAAAATGTGGCTAATAAAGCTTATCATTATATCATTTTTTTCCTTTTTAAACCCTCTCTTATTACAAAAGGTTTCATTGAGTATTTTTAGAATGTGGATTTTTTTTCCATTATACGGGTCACACTCCTTCATATAGCATATTGTATATATTTTATGTCTATGTGTGAGTATATTCATAGCGCCTGACACATAGTTTGACATCTGACATTAGCAAATTAAATTCAAGCTTGGTATTTCAAATACAATATTTTAAATTATTAAATATATTGAGCTTCGTATTGTAACAAAATAAATATGCCCAAACGGACCGTAATCCTGCCAAAGTTTTGACGCTATTCGACTTCAATTTGCTCTGCAGTTCAATGTAAAGCAGAATGACATCAGTATTACGATGAAAGTGATATTATTGCATTGTGTAATTATTCCAATATATCAACGTAAACGATAAAAAAAGAATAATACAAATTTAAATGAAAAGATGCCTCGGATAATATCTGAAATAGAAAGGGCCCAAAGCTCTGAGGAATTCTGGCCGCTTACGGCTAGTATGTGGGGGAGGATATCTGGTGACGGCGTTCCGGTCTCAGATCTATGATCAGCGGCTTCGGTGAACTTCACTTCATAGCACATCATGCGCAAATGTTTACGTGAATTTACTGGACGAAGTGATGCTGCAAATTGTTCTACTGACTTTCCTGACTTTATTCAAGATAATTGCCCCATACAGCACGGGTCACTTGGGAATGGTTTACTCTACAGCTACATCCAGGCATAAATGTAATGATGTAATGCCATTGAGAATCTTTGGGGTTTAATGGTTCAACAGTGGGATCATCACCATGAAAGAACCAAAGAAGCAATTCAAGCAATAGATACTGCAATGGGGTGTCTATTGTTTGCCCGAAATTCATATGGAATAATTTCAGTTGCTCGATAAACATTTGCCCGATTTTTATGTGCCCGAATGGTTCATTTACTAGAAAAATCGTTTGACATACTCTTGTATTCCCGAATATTACATGACAGAATGATACGAATGCCATACGTATTGTTATCCATATTATTAAGTGCAATAATATTATTTAACAGAATATTTAAAAGCCATACTAAATACAGTTTCTTTCCGAAATAATCCTAACTATGAATTTGCTTATTAAATTTCTGTAGGCGCTCGAAAATAATTGCATCATTAATGCATGCAAACAGGCAAGTATGCATGCATGATGCATGCAAGCAAGCAAGCAAGCAAGCAAGCAAGTAAGCAAGCAAGCAAGCAAGCAAGCAAGCAAGCAAGCAAGCAAGCATGCAAGCATGCAAGTTATTCTGCTCGTTTATAAAAAAATAACCTCGAAGAGGATAGCGGGAGCAAAGCTCCCGCTATCCTCTTCTAACCTATCCGTGATCCGAGTCGGATTATGTAGTAAAGTAGCTTTTCAAACAAGTTTTTCTGCTCTTTTATAAAAAAATAACCTCGAAGAGGATAGCGGGAGCACAGCTCCCGCTATCCTCTTCTAACCTATCCGTGATCCGAGTCGGATTATGTAGTAAAGTAGCTTTTCAAACAAGTTTTTCTGCTCTTATATAAAAAAATAACCTCGAAGAGGATAGCGGGAGCACAGCTCCCGCTATCCTCTTCTAACCTATCCGTGATCCGAGTCGGATTAAGTAGTAAAGTAGCTTTTCAAACAAGTTTTTCTGCTCTTTTAAATTTCATTAAAATTATGGATTTTCATTCTCAGCTATTCGATTCGAACAGTAGAGATGGATGGCAAATAAAAGTATAGCATGTGATAATTATGGATTACAATGATTATGGAAAAAGATATTATTGGAATTGATATTATGGGAAATAAAGATTCTGGCATTTGATTAATATGGTAAATAATGAGTATGGCATATGAAATTATAAGAAACAATATTATGGCAGTTGAATAGTATGGCAGTCAAAATTCGGGCAACTGAAATTCGGGCAAGTAAGGGTTTCCCACTGCAATGAAATATGGGAGGAAATGCGGGGAACTGACATAATTATCAACGTCTTCTCAGCTTATTGAGAGACAGGCTACAAACTGTTGTAGACGCACTGTGGTTGCACGCATTATAATCCCTCAGTCTTATGTTTTATGTTTATAATAAATTATATAATAAATCTTGAATTTTATTTAAGATGGATTTATGAACCGTACTGTCTTCTCGAAGATCTCACGGTTCGAAATAAAGGCCATACGATAAATAAAGAATAAATATCTGGGCGACCAAGCTTTGCTCGGCGTTTTCCCGGGCATGAGACCTAGCTAGATCGATTGCTCGTCCCCGAAAACCCCCACATACCAAATTTCGTCAAAATCGTTAGAGCCGTTTCCGAGATCCCCGAAATAAATATATAAATAAATAAATAAATATACAAGAATTGCTCGTTTAAAGATATAAGAATATCTGGGCGACCGAGCTTCGCTCGGCGTTTTCCTAGGCATGAGACCTACCTAGATCGATTGCTCGTCCCCGAAAACCCCCACATACCAAATTTCATCAAAATCGTTAGAGCCGTTTCCGAGATCCCCGAAATAAATATATAAATATACATATAAATAAATAAATATACAAGAATTGCTCGTTTAAAGATATAAGATTTAAAGATATAAGAATATCTGGGCGACCGAGCTTCGCTCGGCGTTTTCCTAGGCATGAGACCTACCTAGATCGATTGCTCGTCCCCGAAAACCCCCACATACCAAATTTCATCAAAATCGTTAGAGCCGTTTCCGAGATCCCCGAAATAAATATATAAATATACATATAAATAAATAAATATACAAGAATTGCTCGTTTAAAGATATAAGAATATCTGGGCGACCGAGCTTCGCTCGGCGTTTTCCTAGGCATGAGACCTACCTAGATCGATTGCTCGTCCCCGAAAACCCCCACATACCAAATTTCATCAAAATCGTTAGAGCCGTTTCCGAGATCCCCGAAATAAATATATAAATATACATATAAATAAATAAATATACAAGAATTGCTCGTTTAAAGATATAAGATTTAAAGATATAAGAATATCTGGGCGACCGAGCTTCGCTCGGCGTTTTCCTAGGCATGAGACCTACCTAGATCGATTGCTCGTCCCCGAAAACCCCCACATACCAAATTTCATCAAAATCGTTAGAGCCGTTTCCGAGATCCCCGAAATAAATATATAAATATACATATAAATAAATAAATATACAAGAATTGCTCGTTTAAAGATATAAGATAAAGAACTAATAAATAAAGTTGTAAGCTTTTATTAGCAGGGCAAAATATTTATGTTGAATCTTTTTCTAAATAAAATAAAAAAAGTACAAAATATTTATTTACCAAAATAACGCTCAATAATTATTTATGCTCTAAAAATTACAAAAAAAAAACACTTGCTCTTGCCTGAGATTCGAACCTGCGACCTGTGCTTTAGAGAGCAAGCGATTACTAATTACACCACAATGTACTTGGCTTAGTGGTTGAAATTAAGCTACTTATTTGTGGCTTGCAACTTTAACTTTTTGTGTCGAGTCGTGATAAAATTTAGCCCTTATTTAGTTAAGTGAAATCTGTCAAAACTGCGCAACAGAGACAGAGATATGCAATGACAAGTCTACACTCTTTTGCGTGAATGTCATAACAATCTGTTCTAAATTTAAATGGTTGACAACCTAATTATCACGTGCGCCACTCTGGCTTATTCTGGTTAATTTGACAAAGAAGGTCTGTCACATATTCAAATTCTAAGTTACAGCAATCATTAAAAAAAACGAGGTCAGTGACCTGTCACAGTAAAGTGAGATAGTGTGTGTAAAATGTAATTGTGTTTGTTACTGGGGAGAATTACGATAATGTTGCGCCGCCTAGCGGATTTTTTGTGTCGCGTTTGTAGTTTCGCTGCAATAAGAAAGCCTTAAGTGTCCAATCAGTCAAATAACATTCAAATATTTGGGCTGGTTTTCCACTTAGTGACTAGAGCTATGCTACGCAGCTATGCTGAGAGGATGCGCTACGAGTTATGCGACCGTTTCCACTAGCTACGCTATGTAGATGTGCGAGGCAGATGCGCTATGAAGATTCGCAGCCGCGAGGTAGCTGTGCGAGGAAGAAGCGCAGCTCGAGCTATGCGAATTAGGCTACGTTTCCACCAGAGATGTGCGAGTGCGTTTTTATACATTTGACACCTCGCAACGCGGCGAGGGCGAGCGAGGTGTCAAATATATGAAAACACATGCTCGCACATCTCTGGTGGAAACGCAGCCTTATGCGATGTAAGACAGCAGTCGCGAGGAGCGGCAGCGGGGTGAGTGGGGGAAGCGCTCACGCATCCGTAGCGCGCATCCGTAGCACGCATCCACAGCACGCATTCATAGCACGCATCCCCCCGGCTCGCATCTTTCCATCATCTTTCCATATAAAAAACATAGCTTAGCTGAACCCTTTTCCACCAGAGCTATAATATGTGAATAAAGGAATGTGATTGGTGGATTTCAAACGCATCCATAGCAACGTAGCTTGTTGGCTGCTACGAAAGGACTCAAATTCGACTGAGAGATTGAGATTCATTAGCCAGATAGTGGCCTCGGTAAGAGGACTTATACGGCATTTCGTGAACAAAAGATTTCCTGTATCAGGGTAGGTCCTTTAGGACCCAGAGATGGATTTTCGAAGTAGAGCCCTCGAAATTTTTTATGTCAAATTTTTGAGGGGGGGTTAGTCCAGGTTAATCTTGATATCTGCGCCAGTTAAGCTACTGGGTCAAGTTGGGTGTCAATTTCGAGTAAATCAAGGATTCTAAATTCATTTCTGGAATTATTTTTGTACCATTCCATACAAAATTTTCGAAAAATAACAAAAAATAGGTAATTTTTCATTCATACTGAAAACAGAAAAATGGCCATAACTTTAAAAAAAAATTTTGAAAAAAAAATAGTTCTTAAAAAAACCCTGTCAATATCATATTTAAAAATATATATTTCAAAAATATACCTACTGTGGAAGTGTTAAAAAAATTAAAAATTAAATGATAGAACAAAAAATCAAATTAATTAAAAAACATAGTTTGTGATCTTGGAATCGTAGTGGTGGGTTATTAACTCAACAATAGTTATTTACGATACAAGGGTTGTAAAACAAAGAAAGGCCGATATCGCAGATGTTTGGGGCCCGAGCCGCAGGCGAGGGTCTCAAATATGCGAGAGAGGGCTTTCTGTTTCACGACCCGTGTTTTGTACACAATTTTACGTCACCACTTGGCCAAAAAGTGGGTTTTTCTGATCGCGCAGCGTGCAGAAAAACGCGCTTTTTGGCAAGGTGTGGTGTAAAAACATATTTCATGCCAATTCACGCCTTAAAATATTAAAAAAACAATGAAATATATCAATTTCGCCCTAAAATTTCACGTAAAAATTTATCAAATTTTAGAGAGCCGCCCTGCTTCGTACGAGTTAACGATTTACAAAAAGTCTTAGCTTATATTATTAAGGACTAATGTAGGTTTCTATTACAGAAAGAATTTTTAAAATCTTTTGATTACTTCTAAAGATAGGCCCCTACAAACGATAGTACAAATTCGAGCTCCATGAATTATATGGATAACGGCTAAATTTAAAAAAAATGACAACTAACATTAACGGATCCTGTCCAAAATAATATTGGATCACCCTAGAAGTACTGCCTTATTAATAATTAAAAAAAAATGATATTGGCCCACCTTGTAAGTAATAATTAGCATTCATATACCGCGGAGATACCTTTGTAAATTGAAGAGTGTCCATTTTCTCATGGATCCCATTATCAGATCTTGACCAAATTTAAAAGAAAACATCATTGAGGCAGCCCCTTCCAAACCAAAAAAAAACGCGAGATCGGTCTTAAACTAGCAAAGATAATTGTGAACATATCAAAAAATATTTACAGTCGAACACAGGACCTCATCTTTTTTGAAGTTAGTTATGATTTTTTAAACCCAGGACCAGTATAAACGTGGTATAAACTGATAAAGATGTTGTACTCTCCATCTTCGGCCTCCTCGACGTCATCTTTGCTGAAACCCCTGGTCCACACTGGACACACATTTAAAATCATCAGTAATCGCATTTACGACTACCCACAGGTCTTGAAGCAGCGTGCATGGCATTCATTCTCGCTTTCAAGGACAGTGGCCTCTGCAGCTGTTCTTGCAGCTAAGTTCTCGTGCCGCATTCCAGATTCTGTGTTGGGTTGTCCATACGGGCTGCCACTGTTCCTCCTTTTATCCACTCGTCTGTTAGGGAGGGTATATATTGTGTGTCATTTAAAGTTTGTCCCCACAAGTGACCTGCTTGATAGGCTGCCCTAAGCGCATGCATACTGAAACTAAAATCCATAAAATATTACAGTGTAATTTTTATCACAGTCATCGTTTTAAAACCTGAAAATAACTTAGAGGAACTATCATTGTTATTAGTCAGACACGTCGGTATAGTCAGGTAAGATTCTCTATTAGTTATTTTTACTCTTAAAAGTGGAAAACATTTCAATTCGGTGACTGTACCCAGTAGCTAGTAACGTATTTCGGTACTTACCGATCCGCCCGCGCAGCCATCTTGCGACCCATGATATTTTTTTCTGTCATAATTTTGTAGGCAGAGCTATATTGATATTTATATATTTAGAATCTGCATAAAACGAGCTTTCTTATAGTATTTATTTCATTATTTAAATCAACTTTTTACATCCAATATCAGAGCGCTGAATCAAAAAGTAAAAATTAAAAATGTATAAATTTGCGATTTTAGTCAGAAAATTGTTCCAAAATGGTAAAATGTACGATCAGAAATGATGTCGGTGTATTCCTTTTATACGAAAACGATATCAAACTTGCCTTAGTAGATATAAGAAAGGAGTCAGCTTAGTTTGAAATGTACAGGTCGGCTGCTATGTTTGGACCCCCCCCCCATTTCTTACCACGTGAAAAATCCGGGGGGCTCTACTTCGTAAATGCATCTTTAGACTATAGATATCAATCCTGCCAAAGGAAATCTTTTGTTCATTAAACGCCGTATTTTCCCTTTTCTTGTTCCGTACAGATGCCACTAAGAGAGTGGCCAGACATGGTTTTTTTTTAACTTTTAAATACTACGAAAACCAGAAAATTTGTTAGGCGAAAAAATGGTTAAAACATTAATATTTAACACTATTGTATAACAGATCAATAACACTTTCTGGTGAAGAGTGATGCAACTGCTGTACAATTAATAAGTTTTGATAGCACCCAATAAAAAACTTATTCAAACAATAAAGAACTAGGTACTTATTGTCACAAGCAATCAAACATTTGTACGTCCTAACATGACGCGTACCTAGGCATCGATAGCAAAACTTAAATTCTTTGGCTTTGCTCCATCCATTTGAGAGCTTAGTAAAGTTAGCGCACAACTTTCCACATCCAGACGGTTGTCTTGAGAAATTGATAGAATGTGTAGGAACTAGGACCTAGGTAAGTGAACGTTGTGGATGGGCCGATGGGCCCTGAGATTAGACATGGGGAAAATCGTTACTTTTGGATCACCGTTACTGCTATTCCCGTTCCAAAAAAATCACAGTGAAAAATCAGCGTGACTTTGTCACTTCGATTATTTCGTGTCACGTGTCATTTGCGTTTCGTTCGTTCCCGGTAGTTACTGACATTTCTGTAACAACTGATATTACTCTGTGACTAGTGTGACTGCTACTTCTACGTTCTGTTCCGGACGTTACAAGACTGTCGCCAATTATTTGAACCTTGATACGATGTAATAAGGTCTAGAATGATATCGACTGGTATGGAGACTGTTCCAGTGATATCGTAGCGCTAAGTAACAACGTTATTTTGTAACGTTGTTACTTCGTGATAATAAGTCACACTGTTACTTTTAACGGCGGTTCACCGTGATTTTTTCATCGTGAAGTTATTTATCACCCACCTCTACCTGAGATTTTGGGCAATTTATTCACTAGATAAGAGTGTAATGGCTTGAAAAATTATTCTTAGGTATAATAAGTTCGTGTTCGTACACAACTCTAAGGCCAAATTCTGTCAAACGAACGCAAGCAAAACTCAACTTAGAGCTCTGACTGTAAGGTAGAATTTTGCTTGCGTTAATTTGACAGTACTTGGCCTTACAGCTTTGTACGAACTACTTATAACTAACTACCAATAGTAGGTAGGTACTTAGTTACGTACATAGTTACGCTCCTTTGTCCCGAATATAGTTTTATTTTTGTTAGTTTGTCAAGGTCTGTTGAACTCTGGAAACCATATTATTTCTAGAGGAACTTCTCTTGTTCTAGAGGAACAATTTTCGTTGCGAATAGTCCCACGACCGATACGACATGCAAACAAGGCGATTAGCGCCACGTGGGGCGTGCAGGACGCGCAGTGGAACGAATCTGACAGTATTATAAAAATCCGGTCGGACTCGCTCACGAAAGGTTCCGTACCATTATTCATAAATAATAACGTTAAATAATATCAAGTAGAATTTTGGTCAAGTGCAAGTCGGATTTTAGTTCTCCCATACATTTGAGACCCAGCGCCTGATGCAGGCAACGAGCAAAGTTTTTTAAAAGTCTTTAAAAAACTCCAGAAGACCAGCGCCGGCTGCAATGCCGGCATTATACTGAGTTGGGTCCATTTCGTGACACGGTTTTATAGTATATAATTGTGTTTGTCCTTTTTTATCACGAATAAATATTTGAACTTGAACTTTGAACTTTTTGTATAGGAGCCCCCCTTAAATATTTGTTTCATTTTGTTTTATTTAAAGCGGCAACAGAAATACATCATCTGTGAAAATTCCAACTGGCTAGCTATCACGGTTCATGAGATACAGCCTGGTGGGTGACGGACAGCGTAGGAGTCTTAGTAATAGGGTCCCGTTTTACCCTTTGGGTAACGGAACCCTAAACCAGGTATTACACTGTCCTGGATTCAGAATCCTGACTAGGGGAGGGGAGTTGAAGCATCTCGCTCTAACATATAGGTATGTACCGCTCTAAACGTCCTAAATTCAGGACAGTGTAATACCCGCTTAAAAATAACTTATTAGGTGTAGTTGTAAATGCTGTAGGTAACGTAACTCTCCATCCGGGGACTACGACGGATGAAAATATGATGGACTATGAGAGCTCATAACCGATTTAAATTAATTAGATCAAAGGCGATCGAATTCGGCCACGGCCTTCATCCATTCATTAGCTTGAACTGGCGCGACTTCGGGGTAAAAACTTTGGTACGAAAATGCTAACTCAACGTCAGTCGGCGATGTCGTTTAGCTATTTCAAAAAATTGTATGGTTTCTGAAACCATTTTTTGATTCATGAATCTGTTGACTAAAGCTTTAAAGTGATAATTTATGTTATGGTCAAGTTTCAAGTATCAATGATAAAGCAATTTATTTATTTATTTATTATTCCAAAATATTACACAGTTTTACAGGACTTAAGCCTAAGACACTGCGAATTTAATAATATTAAATCAATAAAATACAGAAGACGGTCGCTTATCCATCACCTCACAGAACTTCATGCACTCTACACATATATTCATCCAAGTACTTGCAAGAATATCACACTCCGGTGCTGATGCGAGCATCTCATTGATGTACCTGAGACCGCGTACAAGTGGAGACATTCTATGGGACACGGTGCTTGTCTTAGGCACTGCCGGAAGAGGATAACTGCGGGGGCGGAGATTTACTTTGAGTTGCGATAGTGAGCGGACTAACAATCGTACAACTGCGTAACTAATTCTGGACAGTCCGAATCACCTCGCAAAACTCTAGCAGCACAAGTCATAAGTCCATAGTTACGTCGTACCTCCAGTGAATTGAACCCCAAGACTCCGAGCAGGAATTTTGAAGGGTACAAAAATGGCTTGAATCTGTGCGCTGTGGCAGCGATTATCCAATAATCCCGCAGTCACATGCAATTGCACCCAAGGCTGCGCGGGAGACCAGAAATAGATCGCGAGTTCGCGACTACTGCAGCTAGACGTCACAGTCTGCAGCAAAGAAAGTGCTCTACCACTTTTGCACTTTAACGTACACATAATAGAGTCGAAAAGTGGTAGACCAATTTTTTGGTCGACTGTACCTAGTTAGTGACACCACCAGTGCCACAAGGCCCAATGATGTTATAGTTCGGATACAACTCTAAGGCTAAATTCTGTCAAACGAACGCAAGCAAAACTAGACTTAAAGCTCTGACTGTAAGGTAGACTTTTGCTTGCGTTAATTTAAGGGGCCTTACAATTTTGTACGAACTACTCGTATAGATTGAATCTTATTTAATAGAAAATAAGTCATTCATTTTTATTGAACAATTTAAAACCGTATGATATTTGAATTAGGATTGAAGTGTCCATTACTGGTGCTTGTAAGCTTAAAGTGTTACTGTGGTGGTTTCACCATAGTCAGCATCAATAAATAAGTATTTGTGGGCAATGTTACACAAATCGACCTAGTCCAAAACAAAGCAAAACTTGTACCATGGATATACACTAAGCGATGATATACATAGTACCCAAGAGTTTGCATTACCGTACTCGCTAGCGACTGCGTAAACGATTTAGTATGGCGATTCTTAGTTCTATTGCGTAACCGCCAGAGGCGCTGTACTTTTGGCATACTAAATCGTTTACTTACGCAGTCGCTAGCGAGTACGGTAATGCAAACATTGCAAACTCATGGCAAGGGTACTTGGTGGATTTTCTTTTTGGGTCAGTGAGGGCAACTACGAGATCCCGTGCTGCTACGTGAAAATGGTCTTAAAAGACCTTCCCTTAATTTCGAATTAATGAAGATTGGCGTTTACAGATTTTGGAAAAACATACAGGATGCGTGAAAAAAGGTATTTTTTGACAAACTTTTTTTTGATGTAAATCGATCCCATTCTTATCCAGGATCAAAAGCTCGTATCAGACCAAAAAAAATTTGCGGCTGGAAAAACCACAAATCGAGGAAAATATTTCCCATACACTGTTTAGTATTCTTAAATAATTTATTGGGCAAGATATACAGCTAATAAATAAATTAATTATGTTATGATTTTATGATATAAATTACATTATTAAGTACATAAACATACAGTCAAATCCAAAATTATGTATCGTTTTAATGCTCTCTTAAATATCATGTAAATATAGGTAAATTACTTTCGAGACGTTTTTGCATTTGTAGTTGTGTATGGACAAAATTTAAATGTAGAATCCCTATAAATATACAAATACTAGTATTTAGTACACTACGTGTACAACATTTGTTACTTGTATATGCGACTGTTTGTGTTCTTAAATAAAAAAAAAATAAAAAAAAAATTAAATTAAATTAAATACTACTACAAACTGTACTTTAATTCGACCACATAAGACCCAAGGGATATATTTTTCGAGTAACTTGTATGCACGCATACTTCTGCACTGGACTGTAGGTTAATGTTCGTAATAACTTATTTAAAATAACATTTTAATATAAGTGTAATACTGCTAGGTATATTTTCATCAAATTTATAGTGTGTGTCATCCACAGCGAATCGCATACTTATCTACTTATACGCAATATGGTATTAAACTAAGGTAAAAATAAATTATTTTTTACTTGACTAATAAAAGTTCTAACGAAAATATTCGGAAAACATCAATTATTAATTTATTTTAGCTAATTGAAAGATTTTATAAACATAAAGATTTAATAAAAGGACGCTGATTTGAACATACCAATTAACACTGTCTTAGTGACGTCACTAAGACGACATTTAATAAAAAGTTGCTGATTTGGCTATGAGTAAAATACCGTATTGTACATATTGAGCTGTGGAGGGGCGCGCCTTAGTGGTTGACACGCACTATACTAAAGTATCTCCTGATTAATTGATTTGATTATTTCACCGAGTTTTTAAAAGGCAGCCTTCTGACAACACTGACTTTTGAGAAGACTGCCTTTTTAGGGTTCCGTAGTAAACAAGGAACCCTTATAGTTTTTTATTATACTCAAAAATAGATATATTACAGTAGGCATATAATTTGATCTCGCCAAACTGTATATACTCGTACAGTTTGTTAAAAACTCACGGCAGTGTCGGCAGTATTCTATTTATTTTATAATCGTAGAATAAATACGAGATATCGATCAAGGAAAAAATTCCTGCTGTAAAAAAACTTATAAATAAGAAATATGTAAGAATAACTTAATAATAAACTTAACTAATTAAAATAAATAAGTATAAGTAACTTACAAGTATAAATAGGAGGACCAAGTTAAAATAAATTTGATCAAAACACTTTGGATTTTTCAATGGTTTGGCAGGTAACCACTTTTTGGATATTTATAGAATACTGTAAGTAAACAAAAATTCCTAAATTAAAAATAACCTAGCCATTTTGAATTCATTTTACATTAATTCAAAATCTATATTTGTAAATTTCAGCCACTTTTGAGACTGACAGGACATAACAGTTCAAGAAACACAGAAGGTACTACAGTAAAGCCAATTATTAAAATAAACACCTCTCCCTATGTCAATGTATGAGTTTGTTCTTATGTCATATCTGAGAGAACACATTGAACTGTCCTTTGGCGTTCAGTTTAAAATTGGCTATACTACAGAATATACTATCATTAAATTTAAATAATCACTCGTAATTGTTAGTCACCTATTAAGATTTCTTTGAGTTGGCCGAGTTCCGTGAAAATAATCTGTACAAAAAGCGACTTAATTTTGCATGCTATAAGATTCAAAATCCCATAACAGTTTTATAAAATATCGACCAGCACTAAAGATCTTAACTACTACATATTCTGTTGCAAAAACTTCCTCTCATTAATACAATTCTCCAATTCATCATGATACTTGTCAATCTTAGCATCAAAGCCTGGACTTTGAATATCACAATCAAAGCTATTCCCTGTTATAATTTTCTCCTGGTTCAGCGTTGAGTCAAAACGGACCTTCTTGCCTGGAGTATTAGTTCGATTATGCGATGTCTCAGCCTCACAATTTCTTTCCCGAAGAGGTGTCACATTCATATTCAATCTAGTATTTCTTAAAGTCTTTATAGTTTCGTACGTATGTTCTACGCCATCTATTTCTTCTATCTCAATATCATCAGAGATGTCTAGATTGAGGGCAGGGTTCTCAAAACCTGTGTCTTTTATAACAGTTTTACCTTTCGGAGGTTTTCTTGGTACTTCATAAGGATTTAAAGTGATATTCGGATTTGGTTCTGCTTTATCACCCTTAAAGGTGCGTTTTAAAGTATTGAAAACCTTCTTAGATAGCTTGTTACTGGCTTTTAATATTTGATGTTTGAAATCTTTTTTACTGTCATTTGATTCATTAGAGCTATTTGCTTGACTGATTTTATTTAAATCCATGATGTCAATAGCACTGAAATGAGATACGTCACAACCAAGTATTTTACTCTGTTTGTTTAGGATTTCATCTGTGTTCTCATAGATGGGGCTATCTGACCGATATCCATCGATGTTTTCATACTGGTTTTCAACGTTCGATTCGTTTACTGTAGATATCGTGCTATTAGTGTCACATTCAAATAATCTTCTCGGCATTATTTCATTTGTTTGTATGTTGTTCTGTAAAATATTTGATTCAGCATTGTATTCTGATTCTGCTTTTGTATCATTCACATCCAAAAATGGATTGTCTGAGGGTATGATTAAATCATTAGCAATGTTGGGATTCAGAAATGGGTTTGTGCTATTTTTATCTGGTATCTTTTTCTTTTTAGTTATTATTGTTATTGTTTTTATCTCCATTATATTGCTTTCATTTAGATCATCATCAAAGTATAGTGACTGATTTGATGTGTTAGGAGAATCTAGCGCCAGTCTGTCTATAAAACTAAGACTGAGGTTGCTAGGGTTGTTTACAAATACTTGGTTTGTTATGTTAGTTTGTATATTAGTAATGTTACTAATGGATGATAAATCTTGCATTTCACTGTTAACACCAGTCAAAGATTTGTGTTCCATGTCTGAAACACCAGAATCAACAACATCATCTTTAATTTCTGAAATGTCTAAAGTTTCATTGTTGTCTTCTACATTTGGTTGGAAATTTAAGAAAGATTCCTTATTGAAAGTTTCTTCTAAGATCTGTGGTTTCTTAAATTCATTAGCAAATGTGCCTTGTACATTTTTTGGTACACCCAAAATATTATATTCTTGCATATTCATCTTGTCTTGAGTGAATTCTCTTAGATTTGGTGATATATGTGACACCACATCAGTGACAGTGCCTTCTAAATTAGACGGAAAATTAGTAACAGAGGTAAATGTGTGTACATTTGATGTCACATTCATTAAAGTGTCATCATTAAGGCTGCCATGTAATTTCTGTGGCACACTAAATGTTTCACGATGACAATGGGGCATATTCAAATGTTTTTCTGTCGTATTAGCATATATATGTTCTTCAATAGGCCCGCTTGACTTACTAATATCATAATTCCTTGTATTCCTCTTAACGTTTTCCAATTCTCTAGCCAAGAACTCGTTTACAGCAGCTTTACTGATGCCTAGGTCTAACGCAGAGTTTTCAAAAGCGGTGATGTCACAGCTTTTGGTACGTTTCCGTTTCTTTGGGACAATCTCCATGGCTGTGTTACACATGGGGTCGTCATTGGCGAGAAGGTCTAACGCTGGGTTGAGGTACACATTGTTGCTTGGCGTGGTGATCTTGCGTTTTGCTTTAGTGTTGGGTATCACTTCAAACTGGTTGTTGTTAATGGAGTCCATTATACTGAAACAAAAATTTATTTATTTATTATATTTTATGTTATAGGGAGCAAACAAGCTGACGGGTCGCCTGATGGTAAGCGATTACCATTTAATAGATACTAGCTTTTGCCCAAGACTTTGTCTGCATAAACTGCAAATCCCTATTTCATTCCTTCAAGGGATGATCCAAGCTACAAACTCAATTTATACCCAGTTTTATCACAATCCATCTATCTGTTTTTGTGTGAATGAGTAACAAACTTCAAAACTTTCGCATTTGTAATATTAGTGGGACTAGTTTTCACCCGTAACTTCGTCGCATAAACTTTCATCCATATTTTAATATAAAAAGTATTCTATATATTAATCCAAGCTATAAACTCATTGTATAACCAAGTTTCATCATAATCCATTCAGTCGTTTTTGCGTGATTGAGTAACAAACAACTAACAAACCGCTACTGACGACTGCTTTAGCTTAGTTGGTAGTGACCCTGCCTATGAAGCTGGAGGTCTCGGGTTCAAATCCTGGCCGGAGCTTTTATTTTTGTGATGAGAACGAATATTAGTTCTTGGGTCTTGGATGTTTTCTATGTATTTAAGTATTTATTTATCTGTATAAGTATGTATATTGTCGCTTAGTACCCATAGTACAAGCTTTGCTTAGTTTGGGACTAGGTTGATTTGTGTAAGATTGTCCACAAATATTTTTTTATTTATTTAAAGTAGGATAACTGTAAAAATACATGTATTACTTAATTAGATTATTTTTGTATGAGGCTCAGACTAAATGAATCCGGCATCACACTTCAGCTGCTATTATTTGGGACACTGTTGAGACTATTTCTGCAGAGTGAGTAAAATCAAAAATTAGGCTTTATAGCTATTAACTTACACTTAAATATACAGTTAACCTATTCACCTCCACAGCAGATTCTGTAAGTTGTGCCTCACACACCAAAGTCTTCGTAGCAAAAGACTGAAAATTAACCTTACATGATAGCACATAGCTTGCTTTTACATCAACTTGATCAACTCAATATGGAGTGATTGGCGTGAGGGGCACCTAATGTCCTGACTATATATATTATCAAGTCAATGGTGGTGAAAAGGTTAACCACAGGAAATACACAAGCACAAATCTCTATTTCATCCATTTACTCTGTCTCATTCTGAAGGCAAGAATGCACTATCTTTTTAGCACTGGCCCTAGTCTCAGATCAGGGTAAAGCGGATAAATCACACCACTTAGAAGGTTTGTTTGTTCCCTAATATTTATACATGAACTTCATTTTAAAAGTAGGCTGAAACGGTACTTTTACATGTTAAAAATTTACTAGATACTGAAAAAGAAGACCACTGCCGAAAAAAACGCCGTAACGAACTCGACAGTCAGTTATTTTCTCCCAAAAATATGCTTGTTACAATGATAATACCTAACCTAAGTATCGATTGTATGTTATTTCTTTATAACAACAATTTAAAAGAACACAAATAACCAGGAACTACATTTATTTAGATAATATTGGACAACATTCACTCAACACCCAGTTATATTAGGAAACATACAAATCGAACGATGAATATAAACTTACCTTTATACACGAGCGATTTCAGGTTCCTGTCTCAAATACACTGACAATATCACTTATCAGTTACTTCACATACGATTTGCATTCACGATTTGTATTAAAACAATAAGTTTCATTCATAACTTTCCGTTTGAAATATGTAAACAAAAAATCGGCAGGTGTTCTTTGGTGCGTGCATGGCGGTTATTTTTTTGACATTTGACAGCTGCTTGGGATTGCCAGCGTAGAATTTCGTATTTCTACCATATGTAACTACACGGTAACTTTCACTACGCGCTCATAGATGGCGCTTACTATATGAGTTATAATTAGATGCACCAAGTCTGCTACACAGAAAAATCAATAGGTATAGGAAGCTTTAGAATTTCTATATTTAGGTAGGAAAAAAGGCATATTAAAAACATAAGCAACGCTTCGTAAATTGTTTATTTCTAATAATAATAAATCACGACATTGGTGACATTGACCAATGAAAATTATCACAAACCTTGTCCCATCAATGGAACATCCAAATAAAAGCATTCAACTAACAAATACCTAATTAAGTACATAAAACCACCACCTCCTGACTACGGACAAACAACATTGATACTATGATACTTTATTACACAAAGAGAGACAAATTCTGGTATAAGTAAGAGAGAAAACAATGATAATAGTACATTACTTAAGCGGGTATTACACTGTCCTGGATTCAGGACACTTAGAAGGGTTCCGACCTATACGTTAGAGCGAAATGCTTCAACTCCCCTCCACTAGTTAGGACGCCTGATTCAGGACAGTGTAATACCCGCTTTAACAAGGGCGGTAAAACAAAGAATGTCTCAGATCGCATATTTATCGCCCTTGCCTTCGGCTCGAGCGTCAAATACCTGCGATCTGAGGCTTTCTTTATTACCGCCCGTGTTAAGTACAAAATTTTATGTCACCCCCTGGCCAGGAAGTGGGATTTCCCGCGCGCGGAGCGTGCGGTAATTGCCGCTTTATGGCCAGGTGTGACATAAACACAATTATGCACAAAGTAACTAAGACTTTTTTAATGTTCTTCAGCCGCTCTTATGATCTAAATGAAGACTGAAAAAAGTGTATTTTAGAATTATAATAATTACTGGCTGGACACTACGAAAAACTGACAGGATTTTTATGAAGTTTTTGATAATTATCGGTCGCTTGTATACTTTACCGTGAACGTGCACGTCCACGGTAAACTCTATGGTTTTATTCATAATTAGGTAGTCTAAATTTATGAATGAAACCAGTATAAAAGCGACCATTGAAGTATGGATAAATGATCAAAACCATATTTCGGTTACCAAAATTAGTAACTAGAAAAATTTACTAGTCCATCTTAATTTATCTATTTACTCGAAGTAAGTAAATGCTTTCCAATCATACAGAACAGAGAATTGGAAGTATTTTCAACACTTTATTTGAATACCTAGTACTAAACTATATTGGTCTAAGTGCTGGCTACGGAAAACCGTTTGCAATTTATAGAGACACGAAATCCGTCTAGTTTAGTCTGTCATACTATTATTATCAATCATTTCTTAATTTAATTAAAGGTCTGCCTACAATTGTATAAAGCACAGAGTCTACAAATTGGGTGTGGTTATTGTAAATTAAGAGGCCTTATAAGTCTTAAAAATTTTTGATCCAACATTTTGACAAAAGTATTGATGATACCAATAAAGTGATTAAAAGATATGATGACTTTTTTAAAGTTTTAGATAGTAACATTGCCCTTTTTTATTTTATTGTGTGTAGTAGAATTTACGCGGAAGAAAGCTGTTTTTAGCCTGAAAATGGTCGATTTGGAGTGATGTTTGAATCAATATTTCTTAATGAAAAACCCTAAAAATACATTTAAAATGAATGTCATGAGGACACAATAGTCCTGTTCTAGATAGTAACATTGGTAAAATCTCAAAATACGTTTTAATTAAACAGAAAATAGCCTAAATAGATGAGCCTTTTTTAACTAATAAGGACCCTTAAGGTTCAAAATAATTGGTGCTCTACTGTAAGTATTTGACCACAATGGTTTCCGTGGCATTCTTATTTCATTTTGTAACTTCTAATCATAGACAAATAAACGTTTTAAAAAATGCTATAAAGCAATAGTATACAAACTTTTTTCTATAGGGAAGATTATATCTTTTCAATTACATATACAATTTATCTACTTACATACTTGAAAAATATATATTTTTATCTTTGATTATTGGTAAACGATTTGTACTGGCGAGATATACAGTACAATATACAGTTTGCTATATTTAATCTGAATTTATTTAAATTACCTTAATGGGGCATGCTGCTGCAAACATGGCCACTAGGTGGCGCCACTAGAGTATGCCACATCTGGATTGATGCACATTTAACTTTAAAAAATATTGTACGTTTAAAATACCGTTATAAATAATAATAATTATTGAACTTTGTATCTTAGGCTGAGACACTGTCGAGTGTCGGTTAATATTTCAAAGCCATTTAAATACAAAAGGTTTTGTTTAGACAGAAGGGTGTCAGTTATATTTTCGTAAACATATACTCGTCCGTTTAGAGCGATAAAATGGATCCAAATGAAAAATACGGACGTCTGACTCTGACACAGCTAAAAGCACTTTTACGGCAACGCGAGCAATCAGTAAAAGGACCGCAAAATTAAGGTGGTTGTAGAGGGAAAAATGAGGAAAATTCTGAAAAAAAAACTACTTATTAATATATTAGTATGTGTTTCGTAAAATATACGTAATAATAAACATTATCAGCAAATATCAAGTTCATAGGTCTCATCCCAAAGAGAATAATAATCACGAACGAATGTCTTGGCACAAACTCAGTGGCGCCACCTAGTGGCAAAGTTTGGCAGCCACCAATCCCATTATTTTCTTTGGGCTGAGACCTATGAACTTGATATTTGGTGATAATGTTTATTATTACGTATATTTTACGGAACACATACTAATACATTAATAATTAGATTTTTTTTCAGAAATGACCTCATTTTTCCCATTACATCCACCTTAATTTTGCGGTCCTTTTACTGATTGCTCGCGTTGCCGTAAAAGTGCTTTTAGCTGTGCCAGAGTCAGACGTCCGTATTTGTCATTTGGATCCTTTTTATCGCGCTAAACGGACGAGTATATGTTTACGAAAATATAACTTACACGCTCCTGTCTAAACAAAACCTTTTGTATTTAAATGGCTTTGAAACATTAACCGACAGTGTCTCGACCTAAGATACAAAGTTTAATACTTATTATTATTTATAACGGTATTTTAAACGTACAATATTTTTTAAAGTTAAATGTGCATCAATCGAGATGTGACAAAATCTAGTGGCGCCATCTATGCAGAGCTTTGCGCCGCCTGCCCCATTGGTAAATCAGGTGACCTCGTCATTAATAAGAGAAGTGCAAGCAGCATGGGGAATGTAAAGCCAGACACATATGTATCGTGATATTCGTGATGTTATCAGGCGTCAGACCCCATCTGATGTGCCCTGACGCAGCAGATTTTTTTTTAAGTCGCAGGGGTGTGCAAGGGTTTCTCCATCTCCATACAAACTCTGTGCACGTTTTATTCGTAGGTTTTGGCACTAACGAATATAATTTTTTTTTGGTTGTAAATATTAGATATGCGAAGATAGTGATGTAAAAATTTTCAAATTTTTCAAAATAATGAAAAATTTAAAAAAAGATCAACAAAAAAAATTACATCACGAAATAGCTAACAGAAAAATAAGCATACTGACCAAAAATTGTAACTTTAATGCAAACACAAACGAAGTAAATCCTGCACAAAGTTTGTATGGAGAGAGCTTGCCCTACCCTTCCTCTTAAATGGGATTGCTCTTGGCCAGCCAGGCCAGGGGACAAATATGAGGTCGAAAAGGTACTAAATAAATGTGAATTAAATTAGGATTTAAATTTAGATTTTTTTCTAAAACCCTATCCCTAATGATTAGACACATTTAGAACAAAACCGGAGGTTTAAAAGTTATAATGTTTAAGACAAAAAGGTTTTTTTTTTAATGACAAGTTGAAATTGTCAGTCTGGGGAAGGCTGAAAAATTGCGATATAATATTTAATGAAAATATATAACACTGTAGAATATATTGGGATTTTCCAGCAATTCTTAATAATGATAGGTCACCCTAATAACAGATCAAGTTTTCCTACTTATAAAGCTTGGTGCAAAAGGTATAACATACCTACTTGTCAATGGTCTGACCATCGTACTGAGCGAATATTAAGTACTATATTTTTTTACACATTTTTTTTCTTAATTTCCATTTATATACAAAACCTACGTAGCAAATACAATTGATGTACAATTGGAATAAAACACATTTTGCCCTACGTAAGACTACAAAATAGTTCTCGAATTGCATGACCCATCTTTAGAATATTGGACATTTAATTTCTTTTATGTCACACCTGGCCATAAAGTGGCCATTATCGCACGCTCCGCGCGCGAAAAAACCCTCTTCCTGGCCAGGGGGTGACATAAAATTTTGTACTTACCACGGGCGATAATAAAGAAAGCCCTTGCCTTCGGCTCGGGCGTAAAATACCTGTGATCTGAGACATTCTTTGTTTTATCGCCCTTGGTAAGTAATGTACTATTATGTCACACCTGACCATAAATAAAGAGGCAATTACGACCGCACGGTCCGTGCGCGGAAAAGCCCACTTCCTAGCCAGGGGGTGACATAAAAATTTCGTACTTTCCACCGGTGGTAATAAAAAAATCTTAGATCGCTTATTTATCGCAATCGCCTTCGGCTCGGGCGTCAAATACCTGCGATCTGAGATATTCTGTTTTAACGCCCTTGGTAAGTAATGTACTATAATGTCCACGAATTGCACGTAAGAAATCTTAATGAAGCACCAAAACAATGGTAAGGAAAATTATCAGTTACGTAGACATTTCAGTGCCACATTTTTTCTACAGTTGAACAATGCCATTGTTATATCTTATATATTTCTTGTGTTCATGGAATATTATTATCTTAAAATAATGAATGATAAGAGCTAAGTATAGTACTTTAATCTCGCGAGCGCGGGTTGCCCATTGTTGTAGTTGTGACACATACGAACACATAGACAACGTGAACTCATAGCTCCTACGTTGACGCACACATAGACAATGCGCATGTACAGCTCACTCAACACACATCCATGGGCCATGGCTCACCCGCGCTAGTGAGATAAAAGCACTCTATCAATATAATCCGTCCCAATAGCGATTTTATTGAGTAAGCGACAAAGTTCAAAATTACAATAGTCGTGCATCGGCCGGATTACAGAACTGCCAGATTTACGAATCTTTTCTGGGCAAGCCTAATTTTTTGCCACAAATTGACTACAGTTGTACTTCTATCAGCTCAAAAAACGACGATTTCACATTAGAGATTTTCAACGTGACTCAAATATAATTTAATCTCATAATATTTATATTATCGTTCAATCAGCTTTGCAGTCAATCCCTAAAGACGCGCCCCACCCATACCTATCTATGCTAATGTAATGACAATACAGGTACGCGATAAGGTAACTCAGGTAAGGAACGCGAGTTATAGATTAAACTTCAGGTATAGTAGAAATTATTTAAAATGTCCGACATTTTATAAAACTTGTCATTGGACTTTGAATCTTCACGCTTGTACAGTGAAGTCGCATTTTGAACGGCCTAATTTGATACAACTCGGACAGTTCAAATAATTTTAAGTATAAGTAGAAAGGTATCTGCAGTTCAATCTACGAGCGTTCCTACTGAAACAAGTATAAAAATCTTACAAGGCATAAACGCCGCTTACAGCGTCGTACCGTACGCTGCGTCACAATGCTTACTATAGAGATGTACTGTTATGTTCTCTCAGGTCTGTCAGGGCCTAACAGTACATCTCTATAGAAAGCATTGTGACGCAGCGTACGGCGCGACGTTGTCAGCGGCTGATGGCGTTTATCTAGGAGACCAGGGCCAAAGTACTTATTTACATTGAGCTACGCTGCTAAGTACATAAGTGGCGCCACATTCAACAAGAAACCAACTTAAAATCTAACCTAAAAACCCTAATCTATATCAAGTTTCTTGAAATTCCTGTTCAGGGCTTTATCCTTCTTCTTATCTGGGTAAGCCCTAGCCCTCTGCTCTTCTTCGGCAGTAAAAAAGGGCTCCAGGGCATGTAGTTGCTGCATGCATTTTTTGTGGAGGGTTTGGACGTCGGGTAGGGTGCCTCCGTAGTCTGGAGGAAGGGCTGACCGAGGGATGACCGTTTCGTAGAACTTCTCCAAGTCTTCGTTCTTGCTGTGGAATTTTATCTGGAAAAGAGAAGTTTGTTGTTTAGAATCTTTAGTTTTTTTATTGCGGATCACGCACAAAGAAGGGTTCCGTACCGACACCTACTAGTCTACAACCAAAAACACTATCTAATACCTTAAATCAAAAAAGTCGTATCTTCATAGACTTTACGTCCTTTTGTTTGGGCAGGACAGTTTTTCAGAGATAACTCAAAAACCCTTAATGCCATCTTGTTCAAACCAAAAATCGTTGAAAATATTTATTAATGTACATCGCCTCAATTTTTTCAGAATTTTCATCTTACTGGTTTAGAAATTAGAGGGCGGGGGGGGGGGGGGGGGGGGGGGGGGACACCTTTTGCACGACTTTGGGAGCTAATATCTCACCAACGATTGACTTAAATGGAAAACTTTTTAGTAACCTCGATATAATTTTTAAAGGTAAGGAGCGCTCGTGGCCCAGCGGCGCTTGCGAACCGCTTGCGCTTGCTAAGGTTAAGCAACGTGGGCAGCGGTCAGGACTTGGATGGGTGACCGCTTTGAGTGGTTACTAACTGAGCGCTCCCGTGCTTTGGAAGGCACGTTAAGCCGTTGATCCCGGTTGCTGTCTATGGCAGCATTCGTTAAGCCGAGTTGGAGGCCTTCGGGCGGTTTGAGAACTTCTAACAGTCAAGTTGCCCACTCACTTGACAAAGCCTAATCCCAATAAGGTCTAGTGTCCCCTTGGGGTTGGAAGGTCAGATGGCAGTCGCTTTCGTAAAAACTAGTACCTACGCCAAATCTTGGGATTAGGTAGCGGACCCCAGGCATCCTTCAGGATGCAACTGTACTGGGATAACGCTAGGGAGGATGATGATGATATCATTTTTAAAGGTCTATCCAAAAATATCCCTCATAACTACTTACACCCGGATCCCAAATACTTAAACCGTTCCTTTACTTCACAAAATTAAGGGAGGCGTATATTCCCTTTATTTCTAAAGTAGTTTGCGATAGCAGCGTTACTGCTTAATACAAAATTAATTATATTGTATGGTTTTTTTTTGCATGTTTTTATGAGATGGGATCACAACTGCCGGCGGTCTGTAACAGTATCTACTTATACACCTACTCAAACTACTGAAATCGATGGAAAAGTCCACATACCTACAGTTGTATCCACTCAATAGGGATATCGACTCAATTTTTTTTATTACTTCGATAGAAAGAAGACATAAAACTATGCCAAATAGTGAAAATCCTATTCAAATATCTCAAAAAATAACGAAGCTACAATGGTTAGAAAGTTCGTAGTTAGAGAGAGAAAGTGCTACCTAACCGTGACGTCACTTTTAAGTAGCGCCATAGTAAATGACGATCGTTCAATACAAAGGTGCGTTTTGCGGAAAAGGGACAGAACATACCCACTCTTAAAACTTTGAAGACTTATAATTACGTCATTATTTATTTGTTTGAATTACTTTTTTCGCCATTTGATTAAGAATTTGAGCCTTTATGTAGAAAATTTGGATTTATTGATTTTCTTTTATAGTGTCGTCATCCCTATTAGATTAGAAATGATTAATATACCATTTACCTCTTCATGCATCATTATGTAGAGGTCACTTTGAAGCTCGACCTCATATAAGTATACATTTTCTTTATGCTCATTCAAGTTAATGTGTTTATAGGATATACCTACTTATTGTTTGCCTTCAAGTATTGTGTTTTGAATTAAATCAAAAATCCATTGTGAAAACACTTGCAAAAAACTGATGGTGGTGTTTGTGGTGATACAGTGTAAACATAGATTAGTAAAAGCAGTTTAATAGTAATAGCAATGTTTATTGGAAACCATGGTATTACAGAGCTGTTAAAATATAAAAAAATAGAATCACATGGACCCTGGTAACATATTTAGCAATATTTCTAGGGTATAATCGAATATAAACGATAGAAAAAGCAGTTTTCTACCTTAAAACCAATTAATTAAGTTCCCATACGTATTTAAATATACCGTGAGTGCAATTTTAAGCGGCAACTACACTTCGTCGTTCACCTAATGCAGTCGCCGAATTCATTTTAAACTACTTAGGCCAACAAACGTCGTATTTACTTACACTAGTCTGTCCGCCTACTACGGCGACTTGGCAGCTGTCGATCGCCGACTAACGTGTTCTTTACATTTTGCGGTCGCCGCATGCAGCATGCGGCGAACGACGAAGTGTAATTGCCGCTATAAGTTCAAAGTCAAACTTACGTATTCTTAAATTTAAGCATATTACATGCACCTATTGTGCCATCGTATGTAGACTTAATGGTAGGTACACGATTATCATCTTAAAATCCATAACTTGTCGTGTTCGTGATGACGCGATCACGCGGTGTCAACACACAGTAGAGGTTCACACGTTTTCAGGGTTCCGTACCCAAAAGGTAAAACGGGACCCTATTACTAAGACTCCGCTGTCCGTCTGCCACCAGGCTGTATCTCGTGAACCGTGATAGTTAGACATTTAGTTATAGTTAGTGTTTGTGACAGGGATAGCGCGAATGTAAGAGAGTGTTAGAGACGTATAGTATAGATGTTAGTTAGTTTAGTTTAGAATAAGTGTGAATCGCTGTAACGTTCTGGTTATAACTGTCATGTTACACAACTGTATATGATTAAATAAATAAATGGACCTTCAATTAAATTTGCAATTTTCACAGATGATGTATTTCTATTGCCGCTATAACAACAAATACTAAAAAATTGAATAAAATAAATATTTAAGGGGGCTCCCGTACAACAGACGTGACTTTTTTGACCGTTTTTATAGATAATGGTACGGAACCCTTCGTGCGCGAGTCCGACTCGCACTTGGCCAGTTTTTTTAAAGGCAAAGTGAACCTCGTATTACCTCGTAAGTACCTCGGTATTTACGTAACAAAGCAATCAAAACATAAAACGATTGATTATCTTCCATACTAATGTATCGATTTCAAACTATAGACAGATATAGATAGATAGAGAGTATAATATAGACGACAATTCGAGAATTTGGTACCTATTAGTCCTATTAGTGTATGGTGCGTATTAGCTAAGAAGTGGCGGAATGATAATAATTGATACGTCTGGCTATACTGGTTCATAAAAAGAACAGCGAAGTACCTATACTTACATGAGGTTCGTGGCCTCATAAATACTTATGCACCTACTAAAACCTTAATTCGTCGACATAAGAACCATGGGACATATGTTTGAACAAGTCATATATACATGACCGGCGCAACCCGTGTCGAAACGTCAGTAAAAAAAAGAAAAAGCAATCACCCTCATTTTTGCACTGGACTGTTCTTAGGTACTCACGAATAAGTAAGTAGATAAAAAATATATAAAATAGGTACACCTCTCTACCGGCCCGGCCGCGACTTTGCGCGAATGAGGGCTACCGCGCATGGATTCGCCGCTAGAGGCGCTAGTGTGACGTCAGTCCTCCGAAATGTCAAATTTCATATTTAGTGGGTGGGTTACGCGGGTTTATTTCTAATTAGATTAATATGATGACTATTTTGCAATATCTGAGATTTATACTGGCGGATATGAGTTACGGGTCAACGAATTTCACTACATTTGCGAAAATTTTATCGTCAGTAAACTTATGTCATACTTTTTTCCGTACAAAACGGGAGTGCGCTACAATACGGAATGTTCGATAAAAATATTTACGGTGCGGTTTTATTGTATAAAATACGATTTCAACGTGAATTTAGTTTTTACGCCCATAATAACCAATAACAAACTTTGATAGCTGGACTGACAGCACAGTGGCGCCAACCGGTGAGCACAAAAACGGTAGCCCTCATTGCGGCGTGGCAAGCGTTTTATCTGTTCATTGCATGGTCGAGATGCGCAGCGCACTGCGGTGAGTTCAGATCACCCGCAATGTATTACCTCTAGGAAAACCGCTGCCGCCGCCGCTCAATGGCATGTCTGGGCCGTTACGTTGACGAGGAAATTCGATCGCCTAGTAATTATTAAATCATCTATCACAGCTGCGGTCAATGAATAGGCATTCTTGGCAGTGTGACCACTGCTAGTGGTTTCTATTGTTATCGATAATTATAATTATTCTACGTCAATTTTCATTGTTCTAGTTGGTTATTAGTACCAGCTGGATCCTAGTACCATTTCCCAATATGGCATATGCTATATTATTTATATCGGTACGCGCGGCATGACTCGGGCATGCGGCCCGTGAGTCCCTATATGGGATCTTCCTAAAACAAACGCGACTACGCGATGACTTTTACTTAGAATATTTACAAAAGTTATTTTTAAAAGTCGAGAGTTCGCGCGATCATCTCGTAGTCGCGTTTGTTTTAGGAAGATCCCTTTAGGACACCTATTCGAGTTCAATATATTCGCGAATTTCAATCGCGCGATTGCGCGATCATCGCGTAGTCGCGTTGTAACTATTAGGACGATCCTTAACTTGCGTCCCGCGAGACTCCTTATTAGCCTAAGAGCGGTACGGTTGCGCTGTATGAATTTTGAACATTAATTCATAACAGCTACTTTTTTTGCACCAAAAAATTTGTTAAAGCAATTAGAATAGGTATTCTTTAATAAAACACGTAGTCCACCAACGTGACTGTAGAAAATATTAAAAAATAATCTATAAAAAATCCTTAAAAATCGGGCGAAAATGGTATAAGCATTTACTTACTTTATGACATACTATATATATTTATATTCTTTGTGATACATGAAAAATCAACCGATTTTTGTTAAGGCAACATCGTAATATAATAATTTTTAATACAGAAATATATAAAATTCAATTACGGCTATGGTATATAAGCTAACATTACAGTTATGGTTTATATATATCTTTCTTATATGTATTGACCCTTTTTATACTGAAGCTACCCAAAATATCTGGAGCTTTATTTTCTTTGAAAAAGTCTTGTGAAATTAATATATAAGCCAAACTCACTACGTTGACTTTTCATGAAGGCCACATTGAAGAAGGTGTAATGCTAATGAACCCTATAAATACCTATTAAGTGATTTCAAATGCATCTTCATTAATAGTAGGCGCGAGAGGGGAATACGCGGGGTGAGCGGAGGTGTGCAGCACAGCGAGTGAGAGGCGCGCGGGTGGGTGACAAGCAAGTGTGTGTGTAGGTACTTTACTTTTATCGGCGGCTTCGGTGCGGCCCTAAGCTTTATGTTCTATTAGGTATATGTAAATAGTGTAATTTAAACAACTTATTATTAGGTTCAATAGTAGCTATGAAGTATGAATTAAAAATTAAAACTAAGTCATTTAATAACTTTAAATTTTGTATATAATCTGACATCTAAAACGGCTCAAAACCGCCAAAATGATTTTCAAATAGATATAATTTATCGATTAAGAAATCACGCTTTGTGTACAACCTAACCTACACGCCTATAATAAAAGTCCGCTCATCCGGTGCATTCGTAGGTGTAGGTAGGTACTGAACAACTACGCTGTCGGCCGGACGGTAAGTATATTGAGACCATATATTCGTGACTCGTACTTTGCACACACTTTATTAACAGTACAGTTGAAGACATAAATTAGGTATACATAAAAAGTAGAACATGTATACGTATCGACATAAATTCTTAGAAAGATGATGCCACGCTAAATTGTGCCTTATAGGGACGCTTAGAAATAGGTATTCGTTACTTCACACGCCGCGCAGGTCGAAGCCCTTCGCGATCTTGAATTACATAGACGGCTCGGTGTTGCGTAAATAAGTATGTCTTGATTCAACAAGTACATAGGATGACAAATGTATTCGTTTTTTAAAATATTACATCGTGATAATTATTTTATATAAGTAGTATAGAATAGATACGCGGCACACGCATGTTTTATAAAGATCATATCACGGTAAAAGTCACCAACCAGAGATAACAAGGGCTACAGGCGGGTGACCGCCATCCGAAATTTTGAAAACGCAGATATAACAAGGAAAGTTAACTAGGTGTTTTAAAAATTTTCGTCTCCCAAAGGGTTGAAAATAGGGGTTAAATATTGTATGGGGATCAATTTTTTTTAAATAGACAAAACTGGTTTGTTCGTTTCTGCAGTCATTTCTGTCAGTACATATCAACGCACAGCCCAAACCGCTGGCTCTAGAGATTCCAAATTTGGCACGTAGGTTCCATATATGGTCTAGGGGTGCACTAAGGAAGGAATTTTCAAAATTCGTCGTAAAATGGGGGTCCAAAGTTTGTATGGGGAAACAAGATTAGTCAGACTATTTTATTCAAAACTTCACAGGAGTACTCCTAACAAAATAAGTAAACACGTGTCTCCAGTTTTTTGAAAATTCAACCCCTAAAAGGGGGAAATGGGGTGACAAAGTGTGAAAATCGACAATGGGTATTGTGTATGTGGTTTATCGGGTCGCTAATTACGAAAACTACAATGATTTTGAAAATCCAACCTCGCGGACATTAAAATACCATCTCCCCGGTCGGGGTGAAATGGGGTTGAAATTGAAATAACTAAATATCAATATGGGTGTAGTTTTATGTTTTTTTTTCGGACGTCAATTACGAAAACGGTATCGATTTTATTATTATTATTATTATTTATTTATTCAGAAATAAAAACAATTACAGTTTATTACAAAATAAATGCGCCAAACTGTAGTGACCAGTTTGTTGGCGCGTCGCGCTCAGTTTAGGTACATAACATTACTAGGTAATTGTTGTTTACAAATGTGAGTTATCTTAATTTATGACTAATAGTTCTCAAGGCATGCATAGTAATAGTAACACTAAAATGTTATTAAGTTAAACGTTTAACTATTGTTGCTTTTATATAAATCCAATAGAGTATTTTTTAACCTTTTTTTAAAGGCTGTTTTACTTATATTATCGTTATCAGAGTAATCAGACAGAAAAGGTATGCTATTAAAGATTCGAGGAGTTAAATAGTGCAGTGTTCTTTCACCATAATAGTTACAACTTTTCGGCTCAACATATTTCGGTCTTTTGTCAAGTCTCAGTGACCTAGTATTTACGAGTCTAGGTATTTTATAGTCGCTGCAGTCATGTTGATCAGCGGCTATAAGATACCTAAACTTTTCTTGGACTGGGAGGACCCTGCATACTCCATAAAGCAGATCGTAATTATTTTTGTGTTTAAGTCTAACTTTCTTACTTACGAGGTGTTTTAAAAATCTTATTTGTAATGACTTAATTTTGCTGATGTATGAAGGAAAAGTCCTCCCATATACACTCAGACCGTATCCAATCAAAGATTCCACTAACGCATGATAAACTACAAATAATGTTTTTTTGTTGACTACATTTTTAAGGTGGTAAAACTTTCCTAACAAGATTCTAAGTTTATTACAAAGGTGGTTAATATGATTTTTCCAACTGAAATGTATATCTACTGTCAATCCGAGATACTTGTATTCCGTGACTGATTCCAATTCAACACAGGTACACATAGCTTTGTCATTGTGCAGACAACTGTAGGTATGGCCAATTATTGATATATTAGTTCCCAGGTTAGGCATGTACGGTGAGCAAACATGCATCACTTTTGTTTTGGCTACGTTTAAGATAATACCGTTGTCATGCGACCATTTCAGAACATTTTCAAAATCGATTTGTATCTTTCTTTCTACTTCACATAGGTTCTTGTCTGCATAAATTAGGCATGTATCATCAGCGTACATATAAATTTTACAATGTTGTATGACATTGCTCAAGCTGTTAACATGCATAATGTATCCAACTGGGCCATAAACCGACCCAGTTGGTACACCAGACGTCACGCAAGCTTCCCCACCGGACACTCCACTAACCACTGTTCGCAAAGTCCTGTCTTTGAGATAGTTTTTAAAGAAAGCATTTACTGGGCCTCTTATTCCGCACTCTGACATTGATTGTAACAGCAAGTCATGGTCCAAAGTGTCGAAAGCTTTTTTAAAGTCAATAAATAACATGCCAACATGCTTTCTTTCATCAAGGTAGCCATTTACAACATCTGCAAACTGAGACAGAGCCGTCTCAGTGCTTCTGCCGCGCCTGAACCCATGCTGTGCATCCGCAATAATACCGTTTGTCTCTAAAAAATTACTAATCTGTTCCACTATTATTTTCTCAACGATTTTATTGATAATGGACAGGATGGCTATGGGCCTGTAGTTGGTATAATCTAGATGGCTACCCTGTTTATAGATTGGACGAATAATGGCTGTTTTCAACTTTGCCGGGTACTCTCCTGACAGTACACACATATTCACGAACTTAGCTAGGATAGGACTAATTTGGTGTTTTAAAAATTTTAGATCTGCGATTCTTATTTTGTCCGTTCCCGGCGATTTACTTACGCTCAATTGATCAATTAATTTCATTATTTTACTACCCGTGATCTTTTGATAACGAAATGATACGTCCGCATTTTTGACATACGAGTTACGGTCCAAGAATTTCCTATTACATTTATGTTTTATACTTTCAATTTCCTCTGTAAAAGTCCTAGAAAAATTCGTGCATATGTTGTCAACAGATTCGGTTTTACCTAAATACTTCAATATAACACTGTCCAAACTTTCACCTGTTCTACCCAGCCAAATATTTATATTACCCCAGATTTTCCTGAAGTCATTTTTACATAAATTTATACATTTCCTCCGGTACCTATTTTTTGCTATATTTATACACTTGTTAGTCTTATTTCTAAATTTAGTATATTCGATCTTTGCAGTCATATTGTTGGGTGAAGATTTCCAGCGCCGAAACAATTCATCCCTATGTTGTAATCTAATTTTTAGGCATTTGGTAACCCACGGCTGGTCCACACGCTTTTCACGTTTCACACAGTAAAAAGTACATTTTGAGTAGATCGAACCGAAAATTTGACATAACCTTTCGTAGATTTCCAACGGACAATTTAAACGCAACACCTCATTCCAGTCCACTTCACTTAGCTGTTGTTTTACAAGTTTATTATTAAGAGCACATACCTGGTCTCTCTGTTTTTGTTTACCGCACGCGTTATCTAAGTCGATACTTAGGCCGATCAAATAGTGGTCCGACAGCTTACAGGTGAGCAGGTGCGCCGTAGGCGCACAGGCCGCGCGGCCACAGCGCACCCACACATGGTCGATGCAGGACGTCACCAGCCGGCCGGCCAGTACCTCCTCCCGAGTAGCCTCGCTGATAGCGCATTGGAATCCGTATGCTGACATGGCGTCCTTAAGATTAGTGAGGGCTTTATAGGACATCAATGTATGGGAACCAATATTTTTTTCATTAAAGCATGAGCACACTTGATACTTAGGTGGACTAGAGTTGAAAACGCCCGGGAGACAAGGTCGGACGCGATGCTGGTGGGGAGGGGGAGGGGGGGAACTTTCGTTCCGGCCCGCGTTCTTTCAGTCCTCATATTATCTAATTTATAGAGACTAGGGCATGTTTGGTATCATTTTCGGATAAATTGAGGATGGCCGATCGTTTTCTAGGACAAAAATAACATATTTTCATAGAAAAAAAATGAAATACAGGCAAAAGTTTTAAAAAGTCAAGTTAAAAAAAATCTTTCTGCACCGATTACGTGAAAACAAGCAACAACTCTGGCATGAAAAAAATACGTTTAAATAGCCACATTTATGTAGATTCTAAAAACATATCATTTATTAGACCAATATAAAACACAAATAAGTAAAAAAAAGAAAACAGGTGACCCGTCAAAATTTTACTTCATGTTCGTTCCGACCCCCGTTCTTTCAGTACTCATATTATCTTCTTTATAGAGACTAGGGCATGTTTGGTATCGTTTTCGGATAAATTGAGGATGACCAATCATTTTCTGGGACATAAATAACATATTTTCATAGAAAAAATATGAAATACAGTTAGAAGTTCTAAAAAGTAAAGTTAAAAAAAATCTGTCTGCAGCGATTACGTGAAAACAGGCAACAATTCGGGCATGAAAAAAATATGTTTAAATAGCCACATTTATGTAGATTCCAAAAATAGGCCACTTGTTAGACCAATATAAAACACAACTCAGAAAAAAAAAGAAAACAGGTGACCCGTCAAAATTTTACTTCATAACAAAAACGGACCTCTAAAGCAAATTTTATAATTCTTTGAAAATGTAACACAACTATAGCATAATTGTAAACTAAGTAGTTTGTAGCTGTGTTTACGTTGGTTAGCATGTGAGTTACACTTTAAATTGTGAATAATCTAACCGTTTGATCATTTCAATAGACTGGTCACTGGTTCAAAATAAAACTAACAAGTTACAGATCTAATCCTTAATGTTACTCGTTATTATTCATGGTACTCGTGAAATACGTATATAATATTTATGTATAACGTTTGTCGTCACAAGGACACATTTCTGTACTTCAATTTTTGTTGGAGACACCTGCATCTAGCAGCGCATTTTTTTTTTTGCATTTGCACCGAATCATTTCCAAGCAGGCTTCGGCAGCTACTGGCAAGCTTGTCCATATAGGTTCCCAACTGTGATTTACTTTCGTCCATCCCCAATCAGATGGACTGGGGATATTTTGGATCGGTAACATTTGACCCCATATATGAACTGCTTGCAGAACCGCCCGCAGGAAATGTTGGTGCAGTGCAGCATTGGATAGTGGAATATGTTCTAACTGGCGATCTTTTTTTGTGAACAGCTGCTTACGGCATTCGTTTACTGTTGAAACTGAGCTGGATCTGAAACATAAATCTTAAATATGCACAACCACCCTCTAAATGACTGATGGTTTTATGAAAATAGTAAATATTACTTATCATAAATGACAACAAAAAAACTTTCCCACAGTCGCCATTGCATCTTTAATTCTGCCACCGTATGCTGCCAGGAAACCTTCTGTGACATTATCCCTAATGTCACAGGTTTCCCACGCATCCAGGCTTACAAGCACTCTTTTTCCTTTTTCGTTGAAAAAAGAAACTGTGTCACAATCTGTGAAGGCATGGAAGGCCTGGGAGCACTTTTGTTTTTTGAGGCCCTGTGAAAGAAAATATGTTTGAATAATTGTAACCAGTCATAACGTACACAATTATGACTGTTTTTCACCGAGCGCGTTAGCTATTTCTTGACAGAAAAGGTACTGCTGGTGTTTCCCAGTACCAATGTGTACCACACAGTCCCTCTAGCTCAGGTGTTTGTTTGCGACAGCTAAAAGTGCTCCCCTGTCCCTTCACAGGTTGTAACACAGTTTCTTTTTTCAACGGAAAAGGAAAAAAGAGTGCTTTCGAAGCCTGGAATACGTTCCTTAATGTCACAAGAGGTTTCCTGGCAGCATACGATGGCAGAATTAAAGATGCAATGGTGATTGTTGAAAAGTTTGTTGTCGTCATCTATGATAAGTAATATTTACTATTTTCATAAAACCATGAGTCATTTAGAGGGTGGTTGTGCATATTTAAGATTTATGTTTCAGATCCAGCTCAGTTTCAACAGTAAACGAATGCCGTAAGCAGCTGTTCACAAAAAAAGATCGCCAGTTAGAACATATTCCACTATCCAATGCTGCACTGCACCAACATTTCCTGCGGGCGGTTCTGCAAGCAGTTCATATATGGGGTCAAATGTTACCGATCCAAAATATCCCCAGTCCATCTGATTGGGGATGGACGAAAGTAAATCACAGTTGGGAACCTATATGGACAAGCTTGCCAGTAGCTGCCGAAGCCTGCTTGGAAATGATTCGGTGCAAATGCAAAAAAAAAAATGCGCTGCTAGATGCAGGTGTCTCCAACAAAAATTGAAGTACAGAAATGTGTCCTTGTGACGACAAACGTTATACATAAATATTATATACGTATTTCACGAGTAAGATTAATAATCACGAGTAACATTAATACGAGTAGGATTAGATCTGGAACTTGTTAGTTTTATTTTGAACCAGTCTATTGAAATTATCAAATGGTTAGATTATTCGCAATTTAAAATGTAACTCAAATGCTAACAAACGTAAACACAGCGACAAACTACTAAATATACAATTAGGCTATACTAGTAGTCACATTACATTTTCAAATAATTATAAAATTTGCTTTAGAGGAACGTTTTTGTTATGAAGTAAAATTTTGACGGGTCAGTTTTTTTTACTAAGTTGTGTTTTATATTGGTCTAACAAGTGGCATATTTTTGGAATCTACATAAATGTGGCTATTTAAAAAAAATTTTTCCGTGCCCGAATTGTTGCCTGTTTTCACGTAATCGCTGCAGACAGATTTTTTTTAACTTTACTTTTTAGAACTTCTACCTGTATTTCATATTTTTTCTATGAAAATATGTTATTTATGTCCCAGAAAATGATTGGTCATCCTCAATTTATCCGAAAACGATACCAAACATGCCCTAGTCTCTATAAAGAAGATAATATGAGGACTGAAAGAACGCGGGTCGGTAGGAATATGAAGTAAAATTTTGACGGGTCACCTGGTTTCTTTTTTTTTACTAAGTTGTGTTTTATATTGGTCTAACAAATTATATGTTTTTAGAATCTACATAAATGTGGCAATTTTAATGTATTTTTTTCATGCCCGATTTCTTACTTGTTTTCACGTAATCGGTGCAGAAAGTTTTTTTTTTAACTTGACTTTTTAAAAGTTTTGCCTGTATTTCATTTTTTTTCTATGAAAATATGTTATTTATGTCCCTGTTATTTATGATACCAAACATGCCCTAGTCTCTATAAATTAGATAATATGAGGACTGAAAGAACGCGGGCAGGAGCGAAAGTTCCCCCCCTCCCCCTCCCCACCAGCATCGCGTCCGACCTTGTCTCCCGGGCGTTTTCAACTCTAGTCCACCTAAGTAACAAGTGTGCCAAGGCTCATGCTTTAATGAAAAAAATATTGGTGTTGTCCTATAAAGCCCTAACTAGATGTAATATTGTGGAAATGAACATTCTTTATCTAAATATATAAAAAAAGAAACTGACTGACTGACTGACATATCAACGCATAGCCCAAATCGCTGGTTTTAGAGATTCCAAATTTGGCACGTAGGTTCCTCATAAGGTCTAGCTAGGGGTACACTAAGGAAGGATTTTTCAAAATTCATCCTCTAAGGGGGTGAAATGGGGGTCCAAAGTTTGTATGGGGAAACAAGATTAGTCAGACTATTTTATTCGAAACTTCTCAGGAGTACTCCTAACAATAAATAAGTAAACACGTATTTCCAGTTTTTTGAAACTTCAACCCCTAAAAGGAGGAAATCGGGTGACAAAGTGTGAAAATGACAATGGGAATTGTTTCTGTGGTTTATCAGGGCGCTGATTACGAAAACTACGATGATTTTAAAATCCAACGTGGCGGACATGACATACCATCTCCCCTGTCGGGGTGAAATGAGGTTGAAATTGAAATAACTAAATATCAATATGGGTGTAGTTTTATGTTTTTTTTCGGACTTCAATTACGAAAACGGTATCGATTTTAATATTTAATATTGTGGAAATGAACATTCTTTATCTAAATATATAAAAAACAGGCCAAGTGCGTGTCGGGCCACGCGCAAGGTAGGGTTCCGTAGTCGTCCACCCGTTACATTATGTGGACTAACAAGTTTGCAAACTTATATTTACTATGTTTTTGACAGAATTAACAACATTATCTACGGTATCAATGAAAATTGTACGAAAGTTTGCTTTTGCAAAGTACATTCTGAACTTCGACTATTACTCGTTAACTAGTAGTGTCTACTTAGCTGTGATAATTTTTCTTTTAAATTCATCATACTACTTGATTTTGATGTATGGGGAAACAAGATTAGTCAGACTATTTTATTCAAAACTTCACAGGAGTACTCCTAACTATAGAATAAATAAATAAACACGTGTCTCCGGTTTTTTGAAAATTCAACCCCTAAAAGGGGGAAATGGGGTGACAAAGTGTGAAAATCGACAATGGGTATTGTTTCTGAGGTTTTTCGGGTCGCTAATTACGAAAACTACAATGATTTTAAAATCCAACGTGGCGGACATGAAATACCATCTCCCCTGTCGGGGTGAAATGGGGTTGAAATTGAAATAACTAAATATCAATATGGGTGTAGTTTTATGTTTTTTTTCGGACGTCAATTACGAAAACGGTATCGATTTTAAGATGTAATATTGTAGAAATGAACATTCTTTATCTAAATATATAAAAGGAGAAAATGACTGACTGACATATCAATTATCAACGCACAGCCCAAATCGCTGGTTCTAGAGATTACAAATTTGGCACGTAGGTTCCTTATAAGGTCTAGCTAGGGGTACACTAAGGAAGGATTTTTCAAAATTCATCCTCTAAGGGTTGAAATGGGGGTCCAAAGTTTGTATGGGGAAACAAGATTAGTCAGACTATTTTATTCTAAACTTCACAGGAGTACTCCTAAGTTCCTAACAATAAATAAGTAAACACGTGTTCCCGGTTTTTTGTAAATTCAACCCCTAAAAGGAGGAAATCGGGTGAAAAAGTGTGAAAGCCGTACCGTACTATTAAAGATATATACCACACCGCGGCTTCGCCCGCGTACTAAACGTAGCTTTAAACAGCCGACAAAAAAAAGATGATTTCAGTTTGAATTTGACCCAACTAGAGGTATGTATTTGTCCGCGATTATCACGCGTTTTGCTGAACCGATTTAGGTGCGGGTCGGAAAACTATTTGTTACGTTCGGGAGGTTTCGGTATACGAATTTTTATGCCGCCATCGACTTACTACTACTAAGAGATTATAATTACTACTCTTGAATAAAAGTACATATCTGTCTCCCTTAAAAGAAGGAAATGTGGTCTCAAAGTCTGAAAATCAATATGGGTATTATTTTCAGACTTTGTGACCACATTTCCTCCTTTTAAGGGTTGAATTCTCAAAGACCTGAAAAACTTGTTTACTCATTAACTAATCTTGTTTTCCTATACAAATTTTGACATCGTTTCACCCCTTAGGGTGTTAATTTTGAAAAATATTTTCATAGTGCGCCCCTAGACCTTATAAGGAACCTACTTGCCAAATTTGGAGTATAATCTAGAACCAGCGGTTTGGGCTGTGCGTTGATCAGTCAGTCTGTGGTAGTCAGTCAGTTTCTTCTTTAACATATTTAGAAATGTTCATGTCCACAATATTAAATCTTAAAATCGATGCCATTTTCGTAATTAACGTCCCAAAAAAACCATGAAAACGACACCCATATTGATAGATAAGATAAGATAAGATAAGATAAGATTATTTATTTGCAAAAATGTAGTGATGAGTACAGTTGGAATCATGTCATTTTAAGTACGTACATTTTACTTAAAGAAGCATGCAAATTTTTACTTATAATCTATGAGTTATTAAATTACATTAGGCATTGTAGGTATTACATTACTAATTAAATATAAATTTCATTCATTATCAAAACATTAATTTAATTCCATTATAAGCTACTACAGTATTGTCATTATACAAAGTTATAGTTATTTTATTCGTTTCAAATAATCATCAATTCTGTAATAACACTCATTTAGACAAAAATTATGTAATTTATTTTTAAATTCGGGCATGTCAGAGTTTCTTATTTCTACAGGTAAATTGTTGAATATTTTTATCGTCATACATAAGATGCTTTTTCCAAAGAAAGCTGTCTTAGATACAGGATAGCATAAATCAGTACCATTTCGAGAATGATATTTTGTGGTTGTCGCCTTAGTCCTAAATAATTCTATATTGTTTTTGACAAACAGTCCTATTTCGTAAATATACAATGAGGGTAATGTCATCACTTTTAATTTATGGAATAGAGGTCGACAGGACTCTGATTGATGTACACCACATATAGCCCTAATACATTTCTTTTGGAGTAGAAAAACTTTTTGAATGTTGCTGCAGTTACCCCAGAGTATTAAGCCATACCGCAAATTTGACATTACGTACCCATTGAATGCCAAAAGTGCAGTTTTTTGAGATGAGAGTTGAGAAAGCCGTCTCAAAGCAAATACAAACCTGCTCAATTTGTCTATTAACATCTCAGTATGGTCTTTCCAGTTTGTGTGGCAATCTAGAATAACGCCCAAAAAACGAATAGATGACACGTGTTCAATTGTGTAACCATCATAAGTTAGCTTTACATTTTTTGACTTTCCTTGCGGTGCATAAAATTCCATAAATTTAGTCTTGAGTAAATTTACTTTCAAGTTGTTATTTACTAGCCACAAGTTTACATCCTCAAAGACTTGGCTGATGGCATGTTCATAATCTAGCGTGTCTTTTCCTTGAATTACTATAGAGCAGTCATCCGCAAAAAGAGTAACTTTATGGTTGGTAAGAGATGGTAAGTCGTTAATATAAACGAGAAAAAGCAATGGTCCAAGGACACTTCCTTGAGGGACACCTGTAGTAACATCTAAGTAATCAGATCGATATTTCATTAGCGTTTCTGTGGTTTCGTCATATTTAGTTATCTCTGTACATTGTTTACGTTCGCTTAAGTAAGTTCTAATCCATTCATAACAATTTCCTCTAATACCATATCTATACAGTTTTGTGAGTAGGATTTCATGATTTACTCTGTCAAAAGCCTTTGACATGTCCATAAAGATGCCAACGACCGGTGTTCTATTATTCCTACACTTCAAGATATTTTTCATAAGGTCCAGTATAGCTAATGTTGTGGATTTACTTTTACGAAAACCAAATTGGTCGTGGGCTAAAATATTATGCTTTTCTATAAAACCTGACATTCTTTTATATATTATTTTTTCGAAAATTTTTGATAGTATGGGAATAAGCGCTATGGGTCTATAATTTGAGGGATCGGTTACGTCTCCTTTTTTCAGTAATGGTTTAATAATAGTGAACTTTAGTTTTTCAGGAAAGACTCCTTCAGCCATAGACAGGTTTATCAAGTGACTGATTACATTAGCAAACACTAAGAAGTTATCTTTTATAATTGATGTAGGTAGTTCATCGTAGCCAGTTGCCTTAGAATTTTTTAGTGTCATGATTACTCTAGCGATATGTAGACATTTCAACCCCATTTCACCCTGACTGGGGAAATTGGTATTTCACGTCCGCCACGTTGGATTTTAAAATCATTGTTGTTTTCGTAATCAGCGACCCGATAAACCATAGAAATAATACCCATTGTCGATTTTCAGACTTTGACACCCCATCTCCCTCTTTTAGGTGTTGAATTTTCAATAAACCTGAAACACGTCTTCACTCATTTATTGTTAGGAGTACCCCTGTGAAGTTTCGAATAAAATAATCACACTAATCTTGTTTCTCCATACAAACTTTGGAGCCCCATTTTACCCCCTTAGGGGATGAATTTTGAAAAATCCTTCCTTATTGCACCCCTAGAACTTATAAGGAACCTACTTGCCAAATTTGGAATCTCTTGAACCAGCGGTTTGGGCTGAGCGTTGATATGTCAGTCAGTCAATCAATCAGTCAGTCAGTTTCTTCTTTTATATATTTAGAAGAAAAAGATTATACGTAAACATCATATACTACGCAAATAAATAAAATTTCCTACGCCGCAAACAAATTTTACATAGTTACTCAAACTCAATATCATTTTAAAGGTAATGAATGAGTAGGTAAATAATAATAAAATGTCGCACTCTGGGCCGAGCGGCGGCCTCAAGCACGCGTGTTTTAAGTTTTAACCTGCCTACTCAATCCCTACATTCTCATCTCAGATAATCCTTAACAATAAGTCAATAAAGTCCAAATCCGATTGCAAACGTATGCTGTACATTAACGAATATAAATAATATTCGCTTAACGCAAAGTCATAGTAAGTAATAATAATAAACAGACATCGGAGCGAGGCGGCGGGGGCCGGCCGCACGCGCCGCGCGCTTGTTTCGACATGCCTACTTCCATCTCGTTGTGCGTTCTAAAATAATCCCTGATAGTAAGGCAATAAAGTCCAAATCAGATTGCACGTGTGTGCTGTAATTAAGGAAATCAACGAAAACAAATAACATATGGGGTTCATTCCTATTCCATTGACATTCTCAGGGCTTAAATTAAAAGTCCACGGAAAAATTGGAACTGATATATTTTTTCTACTAATGTTAAATACGCGATTTGTAAAAAACTATTTACCAAATATTTAAATAGTTTCATTTTCAATGATAATTCTGAGAAACAGTCCTTGTTTTTCATGTGTTGCTATAAAAAGCTTATATATAATTTTCTTTTTAATAAGTTTCAGAAAAACTGAAAATACCTGTTTGATTAAATTTCTCTTATTTCCCGTTGCATATATGTTTCGATTCGGATCGAAAGCATCAAAACAGACCTAAAGACAGAAGCATTCTCAATAAAACTACTTATACCATATTTGCTGTGAAAAATCAACAGTTTTTGGGCACCATTTTTTTTATCCAGCTTCCGGTGGTAGATTCGCAAATTTGAAAAATATTGATTCTTAAAATCACTTAAAAGAACCGTATAAAAAAAATTAGCCTGTTAGAGAATTTTTTCCGAAAAAAACGTATCTTTCTTAGGCTATATTGACAACCGACAATGTGATATCATTTGCCTGATAGGGCCTTTAATACGGTATTTGACACATATTAAAATTTATAACACAGTGTCACTTTTTGGATAGTTAGCCATCAAAACATCACAATAATCTTAAATTATAAAATTTTACCAAAATCATAAAAAGATATGAATCATCAAAAACTCAGAATATTATGTAATTTTTTTTATCGTCCAAAATTCAAATAAAAGGTATCAATAGAATGCTTATGTAAAAATAAAAAATAAATTGTATGGCAACTATGTACCTAAACGCATTATTTTACGACTAAAACAGCAAAATACTAATTTTCCCATACAACGGCTGGTCGAATGCAGTGCAAGTGACGTCATTTGCCAGGGCCAATTTGTAGGAGCCTTTTTGAGACCCGCTAGCGTCGAGCTAGGTTTGTCCCTAATTTTAGCCCTTTATTGTGCTCTAAATGTTGTTGGTCCCATATAGACATTTGATGGTCTCTAAAAACTGGTTCGATTGGAATTATAAAAAAAAATTAGTCAAATAGCGTATTCTGACACGTTCGGACACCGGAACAATTTTGTTAGCTACTATGTGGCTCTTGTGTTATTAAAAGGTTCCGCCCCATTCCTTTCTGTGGATGTCGGTAAAGTGACTATGGAGAATATAGCTTGGTCACACAGCGTGCGCGATGCAAATGAGACTTCCGCAGAAACACCGCTGTGTAACCTAGCCTTAATAAGGTTGAAGCGTCAGTCCGACCCGGGTCGGGCCTAGCTGAGTTTCTCGCTGGAATCTTCTCAGCTAGGCTAGGTTTAGTAAACCAGCGACAAAACTCCAACTAGTTCGATTCCACTGACACCTCAGATACGGTTAAAGCCGCTCAACCAATCTCACTGGAGCGCAAACTCTTAGAGTATTCCAGTGTTTAAACCGCCCGCGTGGTCGTGTCGGAGAGTTTCCCTGGATTTTCCCCAGGCTACTAATATCGATGTATTGGGCCCGGCCTATAAGGCCACAGTCCAGTTAAATAAAATTAAGTGTTGAAACATGTTGTGTGCGATGATAACTAGTAAAGGCTGTGTATGGTTGAAATTATTTTTGTTGAACGTAATATTTCTATTAAAATGTTATTGGATTACGAACCTTATTGTTTAAACGGTAGCTTTTTGAAGGAATTGTTTTGGAGCAATTCGTTCAAACTGAAATGATATTAAATTTTAAGTTATACACATTATCCGACACGATATAGAGGTGTCGGTTCCAAAAATGTATGGAAATATGACCGATATCGGATCGGATGATGTGAATAGTGAGCAGTTTTCTCTACATTTTTATCGGATTATGTGAACACGCACGAGTGCTGCGCTTGCCCATAAATAAGACCTTTACATTTGTTAACTCGTTATTTAATAACCATTATGAAGTGTTGTTGAATTTCTTGACATTTAAAACCATGCACCATGTCGTGAATTTGCGTCGACGAATTATTAATTAATTATATTCAAAGTCGTCTGCTTGCCGAATATTTTAAAATTATCTTCGAAATTACTCATTCGTTCACACTATAAGTGTCTATAAGTATCTAATTTAAATTCTTGCCCTTTAATTGGCTTTTGCTGTCCGGGAACTTAGTTAAATACATTAAATACTGGTTTCAATTTAACGATCAGATTTTAGATAGATAAACGCGTAGAAAATCCGTTTTAGCAAACGAAAATTTGTTTGTACAGAATATATCGCGAAAACAACACCAACAGATCTATCTACCTTTACCTAAAGCGGGTATTACACTGTCCTGAATCAGGCGTCCTAACTAGTGGAGGGGAGTTGAAGCATCTCGCCCTAACGTATAGGTCGGAACCCTTCTAAGTGTCCTAAATTCAGGACAGTGTAATATCCGCTTAACCTAACCTAGGGTAGGTTAGGTTACCCCCTACCCCCTGACCCCATTACTAAGACTCCGCTGTCCGTCTGTCACCAGGCTGTATCTCATGAACCGTGATAGTTAGACAGTTGAAATTTTCACAGATGATGTATTTCTGTAGCCGCTATAACAACAAATACTAAAAAACAAAATAAAATAAATATTTAAGGGAGTCTTTGATACAATACACCAGATTTTTTTTGCCGTTTTTATTAATAATGGTACGGAACCCTTCGTGCGCGAGTCCGACTCGCACTTGGCCGGTTTTTTTAATAATACCTAGGTGTTTAATTTTACATATGTCTAAAAAGGACGACCGACTGACGTCTTTTTCAACGATCTTAACATCTCTCTTAAAAGTTTCGGTTTCGGCCGAAACTAGAGCCAAAACCGAACTTTCGGTTTAGGTTTCGGCAAAAAAACATGTTCGGTCGGACACTAGTTTTTCAACTCACCATATCATAGAACTTCTTCTCCATAAATGGCCTGATCAATATCAGGAGTTTGTCCACGACTGGCTCCGAGTTGAGGACATGGATGGCCTTCATACGGATCGGCTGCGCCTCCTGGATGTACTGGAAGAACTTGCGGAGAGACCTGGAATGATACAGATGACGACAATGTTTTATCATAATCATTATACTAGCCTTTATCCCATGTCAATTGGGGTCGGCTCCCGTATTTTGCGCCGTCATATGACGTCAATACATTCAAAATAAAAAATTGTATATTATTGTCTTGGCCGGAAAGGAGCGAGGCCGGAAAGGAAGAGGCAGACTGAGTATTAGTTTTAATCGGACGAGCTTGCGAGTCCGTTTAATTATAATACGAAGCCTGCAATTCCGGCCGCGGCCAGTATCGCGTTTCTCAAAAAAAGGGGAAATATTAATTAAGGTTTAGTAAACAACTTCAAAAAGTCAAAATATTTGATGGTTTTCCGCCTTTTTTAAAACAAAATTGCAAGTGTAATTTTCTACGGATCTTAGCATTTGAATCGGCTGTATTGTATAGTATACAATGTGCCCTTTATATGGCCGCCATATTTTTTTTAAAGTTTGGAACTGTAACATTCCAGGCCAGTAGAGCGGGCTTGCAATGTTTTTTGGTATTTTTTTTTATCTGACCTTAAACTGTAGGTATACGGTACACTTTGCTTTCTAATATGTACCTTACCTAGTAGTGAATAACGTTCACTTTGCGTACCATTTTTGAGAAAAGCCTCGAATGCTCAGTATGAGTAGGTAAATGAAAACATATTTTCGATTTCGATGTACCAAATCCGACATTAATCTTTTTAAAATGAGTAACGGCGCCAAACGAATCGAATTTAATGTTTACCAAACGTAGGGCTTTACGTACTGAATACGTAATACCAGTCAGGTATTTTAATTTTATTGCCACACCGCTTCTAAAGGTTTATGGAATGTTTTACGACTATATGTAATATAAAATGTACCTAATGGCATGTATACTGTGTACACCTACTCTATTGAAGGGTACACGGAAAGAACTTGTCTAGTAGTTTAAAATTTCAAATCCAGTCTGAACTTTATGCCGTTATAAGTTAGGTTGCTTTTTGTTTTCAAATTTAAATGGACTAGACATGTTTTTCTATGTTCCCTTGAAATAATAAAGTACCTATTTGTATTTAGGAGCTCGCCTGTTACTACGTCGCCTATACTACCTGTTACTACTTATGTTAAAACACAACACACACACACATATACACACACACACATACATACACATATACACACATATATAGCTTGTAAGTTCTCATTTGAACATGTATAATTTTGTTCATATGAGAATAAATTCTTTAAACCGAAACCGAACTCTTTATTGTACAAAAAGCAAAACAGTATATGATTTGCAAAAAATATTTGACAGCACAGAGGCGAACATATCCCATTGATCCTTCCCTTTTTAGGTTTCCGTAGTAAAAATGGCAAAAACGGAACCCTTATAGTTTCGTCATGTCTGTCCGTCCGTCCGTATGTCACAGCCGATTTACTTGGAGACTACAAGCAGCCGCTTCCATAAAAACTAAAGCCCACGCCAAATCTTGGGATTAGGTAGCGGATCCCAGGTATCCTTCAGGATGCAACTGTACATAGTCCTATGTAAATGACGAAAGACGTCCACTGCTGGACATAGGAGGACCCTAAAGAGTGCCACAATGACCGGTCCTGCGCCACCCGCATCAAGCGGACTCCCGCGACCTTTACCAGGTCATCCCACCTTGTGGTCTGATGCAATCAAGCAGAGAAACTCCCAGCATAGCCCTCTCCATTGCCTTCTGAGTGACTTTTATCCATCTTATGAAGTCCATGGTGAGCGACCACGTTAGTGCGTTATGTGGCAAAAAGGAAGCTCAACTGTACCTAAATCTGGGGCTTTCAATACTGATGCTACTGAATATTACTTTAGTTAATACACATCATTAATGCAGTAGCCAACCTTTGACCGCCGATATCCATTCGGCATACTGATTCAATTACTCTACCTAGACTCAGGGCTAAAAACAACACCAGCCTTCCGTTTCTTACAAGATCGTGGAATGGGATAGCTATAAAATTAAAATAAATTTGTAGACAATATTACACAAATTTACTTAGTCCCAAACTAAGCAGAGCTTGTACAGGCGACGTCAAGCAAAGATATGTTTATATTTTTCGCCTTATTACAATGGAATAAGCTGAAAAAGTGTAGATATATCTTTGACGTCGACTGTAGTAGGTACTATGGATTCTAGCTGACGATACACATACTGTAATAAATATATAGATACTCGTACATAGATGCTTAAACACAATAGAAAAACATGCAAGATACAGGAAGAAATATAATCGTGTTCATCACACAAAATACAAATAAATGCTCTGACCAGGATTCAAACCTCAGACCACCAGCTTCGTAGGCGGAGTCACTACCAAAAGCGGTGAACAACATACTTTCGGTAAATATACCAAACTAGTATGCTTTTGCGAGACCAAATCTACGTCATACATTGTTATGACGTCTTTAATTATACAATTATCTATTGTGTTGATTAATTTACGTTAACATGATATAACTCACACAAACATACATATTGTGCCATAAGCGAGGATATTTGTAGACCGTTGTTAATTATCTGCTGGTAAATTTAAGATTTTTAGTTAGTTTTTAAGTTTTATATAATGCCGTACAGTTCGCATTTCTCAACCGATTCTCGTGAAATTTTGTGAGCAGATTCGAAAATTAAAAGGAAGTTTTTTGTCGAGTCAATCTTTGTGCAATTAAAATAAAAACAATATCGGTTTGTTCTCTTCTACAGGTCGCATTTCTCAACCGATTCTCATGAAATTTTGTGAGCACGATCGATAATACAGTTTAATTTTAGAAATTAAAAAAATACACTCATGAGGTCTACACCTCACAGCTGAAGCTGAGACCTTCGTTTCATTCGGTCAAAAAAGAATTATTTCGGAATATCAAACAAGTCACAAGGTCCTTTTTGATTCCTTGTCTATAACTGGCCATAATCTTAAGAATTCGATAACAAACCTACGACAATATCACATGCTACTTAATGGCCCGCGCAATTTCCAGCAAGTCGAAAATAACTTCACAATAACAGTCATTGTCATTATGTTACGTATTTTCATTATTGTACTATTTCGAACGGGATCTCGACGTTTTTGATTACATTTTAATGCGTTTGATAACAATGTCATTTTCCGTGTATACTTTTGTTGTCTAGTTTGTATAATATGAATGAATCCTAATGAATCCCGGCTTTGTAGTCGTACCATTGGGTTAAAAAACTTATGGTTTTTTTTTTAATACAACAACGGTGGCAAACAAGCGTACGGTCCACCTGATGATAAGCGGTTTACAAATAGAATAAAATAGCCTGGCCTGATAACTAACACGTGCGGTCCGCGACAATTTTGTTAGCGGCTATGTGGCCCTTGGCTGTTAAGGGGGTATCCCCAACGCAAATGTCCCGCTCTAACACGCGTGAGTTTACAATCAACCATCCCGCTCTCTACGCAAGTTCTGCGCGCAGTTTCGTAAATATTTAGCTATAGTCTTTAAGCCAATCATTTTATCAAAGCAAACCCAGCGAATTTGTCTATAACTATTTAGGATCTTTAATTGAGTACAAAATTAAATGTTAAATATCAGTAATATAGGCGTAGTATTGAAAAAACATTCCAAAAAGTGGTAAATTCGCGATTTTTTTTCTATCGAGTGAAATTCATCAGGTCATGTGCCTTAAAAGGTTGCCGATCCCTGGAACAGCTTGTTTAAATATACTCAAATTTTGCTGCGACACGAATTAATTGACGAGGAGTGACAAAAGAATCTATGCGCATCATCGCTCCACTCATCCATGACCGAAACAGAATAGAATGGTTCGTACTTTCGTCAATTACGCACGATCCTCAGCCATGAGGGACCGATTGAGGAGGAGGACCATCCATTACGAAACTTCGAGCGACAAGGTACTAAAATGATCAACGAATTTTATAATGACTTGTGCTGTTCTTGCATTACTAATTTCAAAGGTAGGTACTCTTAACACGTTCACTGTCCACATAGAGTCGCCATCAAATATATCTGTACTCTTCAGGGTGCTCAAAAATATCTGAACATGCACTCTAACGCCTTGGCAATAGAGTCGTGTTCAGATATTTGTGAGCACCTCGTTCGTATCGATTTATCTGATGGCGACTGTACAAAACGATCTGACAATGTCACAAGTCCAAGTCCAACTGAAAGAAGTCGGACTGTGCATCAGTGGCGGAGCGTCCATACAACTCGATTCCCACCAGCTTGCCTAATTTTCAGCCAGTCCAATTCATTGACTACGGCTCATGAAGAATAGGAAAAGCCAAGTATTTCCGGCTTCCCTAAGAATATTTTTGACGCGCCGCCACTGCTGTGCATACAGTATGGGAATGTTACTCCGAAGTGGAAGCATAGAAGCCTGAAAAAAGGTTCATGACCCCACATTGGGGGCACCCCGGACAGGGAAGGTCTGAATGACGCACAAAGTGTTAAAAAAAATCTGATCAACACTATTGTCCACACCGTGCATGTTCAGATATATTTGAGTATCGTAAATAGTATAGATATATTTGATAGCGACACTGTACTTCTCAATTTTTTAATCAAAGTGAAAATTGAAAAATTCAACACCACAGGTGGGGTGGGTGGGTTTTTGGTGGGTGGGTGGTCCGCTTAACAAACATATTAAAGACTGTATTTTTCTATTCGTAATTCTATATGTGTAATGTATTCGCTCATATCTGACGTAAAAATAGGAAGGAACTAAAAACAAGACAATTTACAGAAACTCACACAAGTCACTGTGAAAGTTTTCAAAGAAAATGTTGACAAATTCGTGGAATAGTGCGCTTGTAAATGTAAAGTTTTGTGGTACTTACAGTACCTACTATTTATTGCCTACTTATTATGTGGTAAAGGCCCCAGGTGTTAAGTGGACACCGTGTTTGTAAATGTTACGTTGTGTTTGGTAGTTAAACACTTTAAAGGTTAGACCACTTATTTTGACGACCGTTTCAGCCTTGTGGAAAACCCAGCCTCCGAAGCTAACGGATGGTTAACGTGTGATCATCTTATAGCTTTTTCGCTGTTGTAGTCGGATGCCGGGGTCCGCTTTTGTCCGGGGTCCGCTCTTTGGCGTAGGAACTAGTTTTACGAAAGCGACTGCCATCTAAACCTCCAATTGGACAAAACTAGAGCTTGTTGCCATTATACCAGTTTCGTCGCGATGTTTTCCTTCACAGAAAAGCCACTGACGTGTGATGAGATGAGAATGAATATTTGTTTCTGGCTTAAAACGTCATACGTTAAGATGGGACGCTTTCCATACAAAACGTATTTTGATATTCGCAGTCCGTGATATTTTAAGAAACTTATGTAACAAACATTCATAAATTGGCTTTCGATTTTCGCGAAATGCCCCCTTTCCTAGAATAAACTTGTATAATGTAAAATAATTTGAAAAAATTGATATCACGTGACAAACTAATTTCTCAAATTATTCTAGTCGCGAAAATGGAAAGCCAATTTATGAATGTCTGTTACATAAGTTTCTTAAAATATCACGCCGTTAGCCTGCGAATGTCAAAATACGTTTTGTATGGAAAGCGTCCCACCTTAACGTTATACTTCCTACACTGGAAAATCTAGCCCTCTTTGTAACTCTGTACTGACCACAGTAGGAAGTTACAAGGGCTGATTGCTAGATATTATGATTCTGGACTATATGATTGTGGTACTGACAATAGCCGAAACATGAATGCTTACACTTCGCTCGATAGAAATTGCGTCCAAAGTTGCGTCTTGATTTTTGGATTGTCTCTCAGTGTAGGTAAAAAACAAGTTATCAAGCGACAAAACCTACTTAAAAGTGATGCTATTTTACTGGCCTTGAACTGGACAAGAGGAAATAATTTCCTTCATAATAAAATTCTAATATTTCTCATTATTTTTGATTTCGCGTTTTCGTACACAAACGCCCCCTTCCTTTCAATGTTGCATCTTGTGTTTTCATACGACAATGACATAAGCTTGTCTCTTACCGGTGGTACGCCCATTCGGCCGCGAGCCGCCAGAGACGTCGGATCTATGTCAGACAACGCGGCAAAATATTTTACGTAAAAAATAAAAACCAGTTAAATGTAGACCCACAGCTCCGTGCAGTGGGGAAAGAGCCAAAGGTCATTCTTAATGGCCAGTCAGCCGCGCCGAAATCCCACGCACACATACACAATAAATATTTACGTAAATGATTAAAATTTTCAACAGGAGCTCTAGTGTAATGGTGGCTCAGTGGATCCCTTGTCGTCAATATAACTATATAACGGAAACTATGTATCAGGGTTCGAATCTCGTTGAATAACGTTCATTTTGTCCAATTTTATTTGTTTCCTTTTTTTATTGCGCATAATTTTGTTTCATTTTTTTATATATTCTTTTTAAAAGTATATGTATATAGTTTTTATACTGAATTATGTTATATCATTTATTCATAAAAATAAGGATATACCTACTTAAGGTAAATTTACAACTTTTTATACTTATATATAAAAAGTCTCGTAATAATTGACCGAGTAAAACGAGGTCTCTGTTTTAGCTTCGACAAAAATGCTTTCGTATGTCCGGCCGGATTTTTGTATGTCCTCCTCTACAGGTCGCATTTATCAACCGATTTTCGTGAAATTTTGTGAGCAGGTTCGGTAACTATATAGAATTTTTTTGTCGAGTCACTTTTTGGAAATTCAAAAAAACAAACATTGTATCAATGATTTCGTGTTTTTCTGCGGCCGTTTTTTCCTCTACAGGTCGCATTTCTCAACCGATTCTCGTGAAATTTTGTGAGCAGGTTTCATGACTACATATAATTTATTTGTAGAGTAAATTTTTGTAAATTCAAAAAAAATTTTTTTTACGTCGTTGGCTGATCTCTTCTACAGGTCGCATTTATCAACCGATTTTCGTGAAATTTTGCGAGCAGGTTTGGTAACTATATAGAATTTTTTTGTCGAGTCACTTTTTTTAAATTCGAAAAAACAAACTTTGTATCAATGATTTCGTATTTTTCTGCGGCCGTTTTTTCCTCTACAGGTCGCATTTCTCAACCGATTCTCGTGAAGTTTTGTGAGCAGGTTTTATGATTACATAGAATTTTTTAGGCAAGTAAATTTTTGTAAATTTAATTTATTTTTATTTTATTCATTGGTTTGTTCTCCTCTACAGGTCGCATTTATCAACCGATTTTCGTGAAATTTTGTGAGCAGGTGCGGTAATTCTATAGAATTTTTTTATCGAGTCACTTTTTCAAAATTTAAAAAAACAATTTTTTTATCAATTATTTTGTGTTTCTGCGGCCGAATTTCGATTTGTTCACCTCTAAGGGTCGCATTTCACAACAGATTCTCGTGAAGTATTGTGAGCACGTTCTTTGATTACATCGAATATTTTTGTCGAGTAATCTAAAAAAAATTCTATGGTTTGTCCTCCTCTACAGCAGCGGTCGGCAACAGGCGGCCCGCGGGCCGCATGCGGCCCGCGAGCCTCCCTGGCTTTATTGTTTGTAAAGGTAAAATTTGTAATTCTTAACATCGTGAAAGCGTCTGTATCGCCAACCACGAATATTTTCACAGTTGGTCAGGACGAGATATGTGTTTGTAAGTATATTTTACAATTAAATCTAGGTATCTATTTTTTTTTTCAAAAATTTCGCGCTCGCCGCGTTTGCGTTAGACAGTATGAAGTATTTTCCACACCTGCATCTTAATGTTCAAAAAATTTCGCGCTCGCTGCGCTCGCGCTACATGACTTGATGCGTATGAAGTATTTTCCAGACCTGCATAATAATATTCGCAAAATTTCGCGCTCGCTACGCTCGCGTTTTCAACGAGATTTGTTATGACTTGATGCGTATGAAGTATTTGCCGCATTTGAATCAGTGTTCGAAAAATTTCGCGCTCGCGTTTACATCTACATAACTTGATGCGTATGCGTATGAAGTATTTTCCGCACCTGCATCATAATGTTCGAAATATTTCGCGCTCGCTACGCTCGCATTTTCATCTAGATGTGTTATGACTTGATGCGTATGAAGTATTTGCCGCATTTGCATCAGTGTTCGAAAAATTTCGCGCTCGCGTTTTCATCTAGGTGTGTTATGACTTTATGACCCGTCCCCCCTTAAAGTTTCTATATCTGCTATTCTATATGCTTGCATTGATCGAATGAATCGCGAAATTACGATGCGGTTGAAATGCGAATTATCTGGGTTTGGTAAGAAAACTAGCTGGTTTATCTGTGAAAAGTAGATTTTTTCGTCTTTCTCGTTTTTCACGTAAAAAGGGGTGCGAATTTTTACTACTATACGTTACTGTCGCGTACGGCGTACCAATTTGTTTCGAGTTGATATCAACAGACAGTGATCATTATTATCATCTGCGGCCCGCGAAGATTTTTTTAGCTACTATGTAGCCCGTGGGTGCTAAAAGGTTGCCGACCCCTGCTCTACAGGTTCGATATCTAACATAGTTATGGAAATAAAAAAACCACTCACGAGGTCTACAGCTCACAGAGCCACTAGTTAAGTATGTAATGTACCTACTTACAGTATTTTAGCCTAGGTACGAGTACATGTACTTTAACGAAAAAAAAACTGTCGATTTGATTGCGGATACAAACGTAATGTTACAATTTAAAAAATAACGAATGTAACAAAAGCTTTTAAAGAAAACGTAAAATGTAGTAAGTAAAACAGTTTATTTAAAATTAAATACTATATTCTACTCGCTTACTAAATACATGAATATAAATAAATGCTTAAAACAGTTCGGGGGGCCAACTTACACCAATCGAACAAGTACCATAAACATGAAGTCCCCGAGTGTACATAAAAATAATAAATCCACTTCGAACAAACACAAAAAGATGACGTTCTACCAAGGATCGAACCCAAGTATGTTTCTAACGTTACTTGGAGATTTAAGCAAAACGGAAAACCACAGGACCACCGTATGCATTCAGCGAGTAGGCGAAAAAATTGTACTATTTAATACCGCCTTATTTACGTATGTCTTAGTTGTAGTAAACCTTTATTCTAATTTCGAAAAATGAAGTTCACTGAGAAGAGATCAGTAATGTCAAACGATACATTCGTCCCTTTCATTTTTATCTACGTCATTGGGCCTTCATTTGTTTATGCATAATTACATAGGTACATTTATATTTTCAGATTTTGCTTTTTGCGAAGTAGGTATAGAGTAAGTTACAGATAGTTCAATGCACCAACCAAGGTTTTTTTTTCTCTCCATTAAATAAGGTGTCGCGGGACAAGTACCTATTATTCGTTTGTTTTCCTTGTATGTACTTGATTTGTGCAATAAAGTGTTTACTACTACTACTTCTATTATTGAAGCGCGATTAGTTAGGGATTGAGCTAGCTGTCACTTCATACAGCTTTAACGTAAGTATACGTAGTTAGGTATCAGACATATCTGTCATCTCCAATCCCGTTCTTGATTACTTGATGGGTTGATGAACGTGATGACTTGATGGGTGTCGTAGCTTACCACTTAACGCAGTTAATTTTTAAACTAATCACTACGGAACATTGCCTTTACACGTTGCAGATCGGTGGTCAAAGGAAACTTTTTGTTCATGTATACAAATATGCATACTTATAAAGTAAAGTTAGTAAGAGCTTGTCGCAGACAATTATTTAATTTTTTGACCACTCTGTTTTAAGCTGTGATTTGACTATAAGTAGAATAAATTTGACATGTAGGTATTATTTCAATATATGGCCAGTATTTACTACTATCACTTCTTAACACCTAAATAGGTTTAATGCGAAGGATAAGTTATAACAAGTGGAATATTTTTTAATGCATATACAGATTATACAGATGTATTGCAAAATGGCTTTCCTTCGGGAAAACTCGGATCTCATTCAGAATACGATGGCACCCGAACTGTCAATCAATGATTGTATTAAATGAGTGACGTTTTCATATCCATTATTATGGAACTTTATTGTTTAGTGTCAAATGTCAAGCTAATTGTCAAATGTCATTTGACACTTGACACGCAACATTACATCTGTAACAATACTTTACTACGAAATAACCAAATGCTTATGGGGCTGACAACACCTAGAAAAAGTCCCGCTCTAACGCGCGTGAGTTTCCAATTAACCATCCCGCTCTTTACGGAAGCTCTGCGCGTAGAATAGTAAATAAATACTACAATAATATTGAAATAAAAAAAGTGTGGATTATTTGTGAAATATAGCTCGTTAGCGGTTTAGGTATGAATATGTTGACTTTATGTTTTTAATTGCAGACCCATACGTAAGACATAGAACCGTTTAAAGATGTTTGGATGTTTGTTACTCAGTCACGCAAAAACGGCTAAACGGATTCTGATGAAACTTGGTACACTACTAGTTTATAGCCTGGATTAACATATAACATAATTTTTATCCCGAAAATCACCCCACCAAGGAGTGAAATAGGAAGTCGAAGTTGACGCGGACGAAGTCGCGGCAAAAAGTTAGTTTTACATATATTTATATATATTTTTTGTGATTCTCATGTGAGAGACTGTCATGATGTCCTTTTGAGAAAAAAATAATTAATCCGACATAGTTAACATACAAATAATGGTAAATAACTGTAATTCCACCATTATTATTTTTTCTAACTTTGATCGGCTGTATTGCCTTTAATATTTAGTTTACAAATCTGGTCGACCACTTAAAGTTTAGGTAATTTAATGCTCTTCAACTTTGTCATACAATATAGTATCCAAAAAGTGCATATTTTCAGAGGTATAAGCGAAAATCTGAAAAATGTCACACATTTCCCCCCCTGCCCCCCTTAGCACAAGGTCCTGGAGGTGGAAAACTTAGGGTAGTCTTCCTTGTGTAACCCCAAATAAACCCATAAAATTCCATCAACTTCCGAGCACTTTCCAGGTACCTCCCCCTTGATAGGACATATCGACTGGATTAACACCTTATAGTTTTTGAATACTCAACCTAATTAACATTATGGTTTATTAAAATATGTAAAACTGTCCTATTTGTGCCAACCATAACATATTATCACAGTAATCTGTGGATAATGTCGTTGGCTATATATAAAGTAAATGTAGTAGCATTAAGACATTGTAACACTTATATTATATAGTTGTCCCTAAAATAAATAAAATAAAATAAAAATAAAATAAAATAAAATGACTGTGACACACGGACAGACGCACATGACGAAACTATAAGGGCTCCGTTCTTTTTTTGCATCAGGATTGAATATGGTAGTGATTCTGAGTTGGAGGACACCAAAAAGATCAGGATCTATGAGAATTTCAATATTTTATGGAAAACGCTCATTAACTTATTTATTTCTAATGATAATTCTAATAACAAAAAAAAGTACTATGTCGAGTTTCGAACTCGTGTCCTCTCGCATGCATGCCCACGTACATACCGCAACACTATTAGAGCATACTGACACAGGGTGAAATTGTCTACTACAACAATCAGAAAAACACTGTTTGTATGTGTGAGTAACCCAAATAATAATTGAGAAAATTATATTTAGTCTCGAATGCACGACATCTATATGTGTATTCATAAATACTCCGCTGTGCATAATGCTTAGTAACGAGTTCTCAATCATGTCGCTAGGTGACGTGACGTGCACGCACGAGTTCGAATGTGTGCGTAAAATATATGTACGAGAGCTTGTCTAGACGAATGAAAGCGTAGTAAGGCGTGGCTTAAAATACCTAACGCTGCTCCGATACATCGCCTTAAAACGTTATGAAGTTAAGCGACATATAGCTAGGTAATAAATAGCGATATACCTAACTCCGTTAGTGTTTAAGATTTGAATGAATGAATGAATGAATGAGAATTTATTTGGTATAAAATGATAACATACAGGCTACAAAAATAAAATAATTTAAACATGAAATATACCAAAATGGATGCCGCTCAGCATTCAGTCATGACAATCATGACGCTGATTTTCAGGGCAACCAGGAAACAACAAATTATACAATAGTGCACAGTTACAACTAGAGAGAGAACTTAGCATATATAGTGACAGACAATGTGGGAGACGTACTCATACAGAATAAATTCCTTGCGTTAAAAGCGCATACTTACAAGTTACAAGTAAATCATAGGCTGGATATAATACTAAATGTACATGAAAAAAAAAAAATATATATATATATATATATATATATATATATATATATAACCAAATACCTAAAAATACTTTAGAACATAAACATAACACAAAACATTTGCCTACGTATTTCCAATTTGTTTTTCTGATAAATATCCTTTGAGATTGTGTTTGAAAGAGGTAATGGATTTACAATTTCGAATTGGCGGCGGCAAGTTGTTCCAACATTTTGTGGCAGCGTAGCGAAAGCTGCCACGGAAGGCAGATGTTCTGTGTTGCGTACCTACAAGTCTTACAGCACCACGCACTTCGCACTTGGAGAACTTAAGTTTATCAAACAGGTAAGATGGTTGTTTGTTATGTATGACCCCAAAAAGCAACGAGGCAAAATGTGAGGTACGTCTAGCGGTCATATTTAGCAGCCTATTTCTGTTTAAAAATGGGGTGATGTGCGACCGGCGAGGAACTGTAAAACAAAAACGTGCGCAAGCATTTTGGATACGCTGTATGAGTGCTGATGTGCGTGCGAGCAGGCACCCTCCAAAGACGGTATCTGCATAGCTCAACTTAGAGAGAATAAGCGTGTCGCAAAGATTTATACGTAAGTCGACATCAATAAAGTCACGCACACGATACAGTACTTTAAGCCTGTAAAAGCAATTACGCACCAACTCCAAGACATGTTCCTCAAAACGTAGTTTGTTGTCCATTACAAGCCCCAGGTTACGAGCTACTGAAACACGCTCTAATGGTTCGCCAAGTATATGAACTGGTGGCCCGGAAGACGTTAAATTGCGTAATTATTTGTCTGGACCAAAAACCATCAACTTCGATTTACCTGAATTTAAAACAAGTTTGTTTGTTTTACACCATGTAGCAATGCGTTCCAAATCAGAATTTAATTTGTCAACTGTCGAGTTAAATTCATTAGGTTTAAATGATATGTATAACTGTAAATCATCCGCATAGATGTGGTAGTTGCAGTAGTTTATAGATTTTATTATATCAGCACAATACACGATGAAAAGTATTGGTCCCAGAATGGAGCCTTGAGGCACTCCACGTGTAACATCCATGGGAGTAGAGACAGATACAGCACCCTTGTCATCGCGAACTTCAACCGACTGCGTACGCCCGGTAAGGTAACTGGCAAACCAGTTTAAGGAACGTGTGTCAAACCCGTAAAAAGCCAGTTTAGATAGTAAGAGCGAAGTGTTGATGGTGTCAAAGGCACGAGAAAAATCTAACAAAACCATCACAGTACTATCGCCAGCATCCCGAGCAGATAAGATATCATCAACCACGTCTAATAAAGCAGTCGCTGTGCTACGATACTTTCTGAAACCCGACTGTTTTTTAGGTAGGATGTCGTTCGCTTCTAAGTATTCTGTCAACTGTAAGCATATAACTTTTTCTATTATTTTTGATAAGAATGGCAAAATACTTATCGGACGAAGGTCTTTCAAGAGAATCGGGTTTGGTGTTTTCGGCAAAGGTTTTACTATAGCGGATTTCCATGCCTCTGGGAAAACTCCAGTATCGATGGAAGAATTAATAATATTAGTAATTAACGGGAGTGTTTGAGGCAGTGTCATTAAAACCATATTTAAGTTAATACCATCAGTAGTATCAGTACCCTGTGCATTGCTAGAGATTGATTTTATTATATTCAACACTTTATCTTCAGTTACCGGGTTAAGAGAAAAAACAGAATTTCCAAATCTATCAAATTCATACTTAGTCAAAGAAGAGATGTCAACATTATTGTCTCCAGGGAGAGTTAGGAAGTGCTTGTTTAGTTTTTCAGGATTGTTTAAATGTGAAGGTAATGTGCGATCATTACGTTTAAAATTAGCTACGTTGCTTTTTATATTGTTCCATAAAACACGCGGGTTTTTTAGATTGTTGTTAATGTGGTGCTTAAAATACGCTGTTTTTTCACTGAGTAATGCAGAATTTACTATGCTTTTTAAGTTCTTATAATATTTGATGTGGGAATCTATTTTAGTTAGTTTGCTTCGGGCAAGAGCCTCGTCACGAAGTTGCATCATTTTTTTAACGGTATATGTTATCCACGGATATGATTTATTTTGTAATCGTGTTAACTTTACTGGAGCAAATTCATCGAATAACCGTAGAATATGAGTATTAAAGTTATTTACCATGACATTTACATCGGAGATGGTTAGATCATTCCACGGAATAGACTGGAGGCGCTCGTTAAACAGTGTTAAATCAATATCTTTTATAGGACGATACGTTATCCATTGAGGACGTGGTTTTTCTTTTTTTATATTAACTTCAAAGGTTATAAATGCGTGACTGCTTAGATCCGGAATATAATTGACGCATAAACTCGTGACATCGGTATTCGAGCATACTAGGTCTATGAGAGTTTCGCTATGAACAGTGAAATGAGTGGGTTTGTCGGTAAATTGAGTAAGGTTCATACATGTAAAAAAATCGTGGAGCTTTTTCGCATCATTTGCCTGTGCATTCATGAGATTTATGTTAAAATCACCCATAAGAATGATATAATCAAATTTAGCAAGAGACGATATTGTTTCACTTATAGCGTCTATGAAAGTATCCACATTAAGCCACGGCGGGCGATACGCCGTACCGATCGCTATTCGATTTCCATTCACGGTCATACTGAGCCACATTTGTTCTACAAGTGGCGTTTGCGGATGGGAGATGAGGCGCGCGGCGATGCCCTGTTTGAGGTAAAAACCTACGCCGCCGCCGCGAGCACGGGCGCCCCCGGGGGGACGCGGTATGTGCCGCAGCCGATAGCCCGGCGGCGCTGGCGCGCGCTCCTCCTCGCCCGCGCGTAACCACGTCTCATTTACAGCCATGACATCCACATTATAACGAGTTAAAGCAGCAACAAACTCATCGTGTTTAGTGCCCAAAGAGCCCGGATTCAAAAAGCCAAAAGATAGATATTTAGGTTTGAATTTGATAACAAAACAGTGTATGTTACAAATGTATATACAATGTAGCAAGTATCGGAGCAATATTGTAGCGTGACGTCGGTCTATGGCGGTAAGAATAAATGTATGGCGATTGCCTACAGGAAGATTACAAATACTGATCACATATCTACGCAGTAAAGTTTTTATAAAGAAATAATTGCAATTAATAATACCATTAATAATGACCTGACTATTGTTACAAAATGAACTGGAATACGCAAGTTTACATTGTGTCACCAACAGAATTGACGCCAAAAACCTTGACTATGTCGCCAGCACAGCGAACTTGGTGTCGCGCCTTGCCATTTTCTTGTCGCACGAAGATCTTGCCACCGCGCGTCCACACGTACTTCCAGCTCAGCCTTTTAGCGGTCTCGCGCACTTGCTGGTGAAGTTGTCTATTAAGTCGTGTGAGACGCTCGTTGATGTAAAAGGGGCTGGGCAATCCGCCGGGTAGGTCCATGCCGTCCGTGGAGAGACGGCGGCGCACACGCGCGGCCTGCAGCAGCGCGTCACGCTGCGCGCGGCGGGTCAGGCGCACGAGGAGGGGCCGCGGGCGCGCCGCCGCGTCGCCGCCGGCCTCCGGAGCGCGCTGCGGCCCGACACGCTGCGCCTCGACCACGTCGCGCTCGTCCATTGCCACCCCCAACTTCTTGGCAATTGTTAAAACAACGTGCGTACCATTTTCGTTTGCTGTCTCCGGTAAACAAGCGATTTCTATGTCATTTGAAAGCATTTCCTGGTTTCGGTCCTCGATTTCTGCCATGAGATGGGAGATTGTAGCTTCTAAACTGGATATCTTAGAGTTTTCGGCTCCTGTCTTTTTCGTTTCAAGAAACTCTATTTTATTTTCAAGTAGCTGAATGCGATCATTTTGAGATGTGATTACGGCCATCAAGTCGGCAATGGTTGAACGAAGAAAGGACATCTCCTTACGACCTGCTCTCATTTCCTCCAAGAACCGTTTAAAATCTATTTTAGAATCCTCAGGAAATATGTCACCATCACCATTCTCCACTGAGTTGCTGCCACCACTCTGGCCGAATTGCGCTGCACCCGGAGCGGGCGCGGGGCTGTTCGTGGTGTTTTGATTGTTGGATTTAGGCGGTTTACTCACACACTCAGGGCAACTCCAATCATCACGGCGTTGTTTATCAGGCGCGTAGAATGACTTATATCTCTCGTAGGACATATTGACGCATTTTAGGTCGTACGTCGAGTTGCATTTTGAGCAATGTAGGCCAATTTTCTTCAGTAGTGGCTTTAGGCAGCGTGCACATTTCACCGATGATGATTGCGACATTTTTGCCTTCAAAATTAACCAATTTCGAACGAAAGAAAGCAAAGGTCAACAGAGTTCACAAAAATTCGCGGAAGTCACTCACAGTCCTCAGGGAACTAGCAGCGCGGAAGTTCGCGTCCAAAACGTCCTAAGTGCGGCTATTTTTCAAGCGCTTACGCGTTATAACGGAACGTGCTGACAAATCGCGCGCTATTTGGTTATTTGTAGTTAAACACTTTTTACTTTACTTTAATACACTTTCTACGTATTTTCTCGAATAGCCACTGTTTACAGTATTATTTTTTTGTATAATTTCAAGCACAAAACCCACTTTGAACTAGTCTAATTAATTATTTACACAGAGCGTTTCAAAATCACTGCTTTCGCGCGGAGGGCGCGCTCTCTCCCTTCGTTTTTCGTTACCTAATATCAATTGCGTTACGATAAAGTAACTTTTTTTTTAACCTGACTGTGGCTTTAAGGCGACGCTCTGATAAACTATGAAACTCAAATAGTGTGCCGAAATCCCCCCACCTCATCCACTCCGGTATTTCTTACACGGCTCGGGATCGAGTAGCGCATGACAGAGTTGACAGACAGAGCGCCGCACGGAACAGAGACATCAAAGGAGACTTATTATACAGTATATATATATTTTCTTTTTAATACGATGGTGGCAAACAAGCATATGGTCCACCCGATGGTTAGCGGATACCGCAGCCTAGGGACGCCCGCAATTCCGTGCGCGATGCCGAGGTTATCAAATTTGAGAATTCATTTATGCTTTCCACATTTCTTAATTTTTTTTTTTGATTCTATAATACCGATAAGGAAGATCGTGTAAGTAGTAAATGAGATATATATGTATTTGATAAAAAGAATTGTATAGGGTAAAAAAATATATAAATGTAAAACTATTCGTGCCGACATTATTACCGATGTCAGATAAGGAGGTAAGAAATCCAATATTGTACCTACTTGTTTACAGTTAAAGCATGACAAGATTGTATTTGGCCCTGAAATTGAGTCGCTACAAACAACTAACATATGGCAATAATGTGCGTACGTCATGTACAGTCGGTACAGTGTGGCTTCATGTTAACAATGTAGAATGTCAAAACATTGTCTTCAGAGAATCGTAGTTAACATGTTAAGCTATGATAATTACCTATTCATCTGAATCTGATTCCAAATATTCAATATTAAAATATTCTTCAGATTCGATCTCCGATGATGCTCGGCCGCCCATATATTTGTATAATATTCTGGTAATCCACAGAGAACCCAGCATTGCATATCGAGTTGCCACTAGCGAGTGAGCAAGACAAAAATTTGAGAGCACCACGGGACTTGAGTTAAATACCCGAACTTCTGCTTAAATTAATTATAAAACCCAACATTGGCAACACATTTTGTAAGCCTGTTGTACAAAATATAAAAAAAATAATGTTAATTAAAACGTCTGAGTCGCACTATGCCGGTTTTTTATATTATATTGGTTAAAAATACACTTAAAACAGTTTATATTATAGGTAAGTAGGTTTTATGTCTCAAATACATATAATATATTTCATTCGCAAAACTTATATAACATCACATTTTTTCATTTTCGTTTAAATCCGGAGACGACTCCATGCCCTTATGTTCTTTTCCAACTAGAACATTGAATGACATTTAGGAACATTGGTAAATAAACATATTTGCGTTTTTACTTACCTTTTATAACCATATTTTTACATTAATCAATTAAACAAGCTTTTCTTTTTCGTTTTGAGTACTTCCTCGTGTTTTTACGCGAATAAAATAACATTTTTATGTCACACCTGGCCATAAAGTGGCCATTATCGCACGCTCCGCGCGCGAAAAAACCCACTTCCTGGCCAGGGGGTGACATAAAATTTCGTACTTACCACGGGCGATAATAAAGAAAGCCTCAGATCGCATATTTATCGCCCTTGCCTTCGGCTCGGGCGTAAAATACCTGCGATCTGAGACATTCTTTGTTTTATCGCCCTTGGTAAGTAATGTACTATAAACATATATTTGCGTAATTTTGCGGGAGCGCGACGAGCATAGACCCAACGTTGACAGCGGCCATCGGCCGATTGACTTGACAGAGGGAGGGGGGACGTCTTGTCATCTTTTTGTATAGAAAACACGGCGCGCGCTGTCTTAAAGTATAAGGACGTATACGACGAAATCGTATTTATCGGTTTAAATAATAATTATAAGCTATTTTTATAAAATGCGACGGCCAATTTGAAGTGTTTGTTTAGATGAATCTATATTGAAAACTAAGAGGCTTTAACAAGTGCCGTTTGTCTGTAAAATGCAAATCCCTGTTAAAACAGAGGTGTTTTTGACGAAGAAAAGTCTGTTACAAAAGTTATCCAATCTTGTAAATACAATGGCCAAATTAAAGCTAAAGGTATGATTCATCATGTGAGTCAATTTCGGTTTCATCAGTTGCTTGGTTGCTGAGAAAAATGCAAATCCCTGCAACCAATTTTCTCATATCGTCGTCTTAAAAGCGATATGAACTTTGAAACGCTGTCCTGCCCAGACTAGCAAACAGTAGGGGCTGATTTTCAGATATATGATTCTTGACTATATGATTGTGGTACTGACAATAGCCGAAACATGATTGCTTAAAATTTTCGCGACAGAAAAAAATCCAAAGTTGAGTCTATATTTTTCTTTTTTTACTCAGCTGACTAAAACAACGCATTATTAAAAGACACGATTAAGTTAATATGATGGTATTTTACCTCATTTAAACTCTGTCAAGAGGAAATTTAATAAACCTGCACACAGTCAGATATTTAACGAGATTTGTCCAAAAAAGCCATTCTCGGAGAGTGTTGCATCCCGTTTTGTCGTGAGCGAAAACATAAGGGCGTCTCTTTCAATCGATATATCGCCTTAAAGTCATGAAGATGCTTGTCAAAATTGTCAGCTATTATATATATATATATATAGATAGTCCTCCTTGTCGTATCCGACAACAGCGACCCCTACAACTTCCTCCGATGAGCACGGATATGGCTCGCAAAACCAAACTTAGATACAAATGTTCGGTCACACTGGGAGCAGTATAACTGCCCCTGATCATTTAACGTGTAGGAATATGAGGGCTTGGGTCGAGTCTTCCGTAGATGGCGCTTGTGGTCCAGGTGTTCGAGCCGAGCTTCTTCAAATGAAGCTACACCTTTTCGGACTCTGTTACGCCATTCCGGTCCCATCGAAGCAAGCTCCTCCCAGCGCTCAGCAGGAATTCCGCAGGCTGTGAGATGGCGTTTTAATACGTCTTTATATCGCAGAAACTGCCCCCCGCGATTCCGCTTCACAGCTATTACAGTATTAGGTATATAACAATTGGAGAATGTCTAGCTTAGAATAGCTACATTATAACTAATTCGAATGTTATTAGATGCTTAATACAAACGTCCATTAAGATAAGTAAGACATACTCGTATAAGACCAATTCCACAATTAAGATATAAAACAGATAAACACCAAGAAACATGTACTTAAGGCGCAGGGGTGGGCAAGGCATTCTCCATACAAACTCTGTGCACGTTTTATTCGTAGGTTTTGGCACTAACGAATGTAATATTTTTTTTGGATGTAAATATTAGATATGCGAAGAAAGTGATGTGGAAATTTTCAAATATTAAAAAAAATGTTTTTTTTTTTAAATATAATATCATTGAACAAAAACTTACCTACATCACGAAATAGCTAACAGAAAAATAAGCATACTAACCAAAAATCATAACTTTTATAAACATAAACACAAACGAAGAAAATCCTGCACAAAGTTTGTATGGAGAGAGCTTGCTCTACCCCTCTTCTTAATGAAGCATTAGCACTAACAGAATGAACTAAGTGATATGAGAGAAGAAGCAACATCTTTTGAATGATACTTCAATGATTGTGATAATGATTTTTCATAGTTTTTACCTTTGCTTATCCTTATGAAAGCTAAAACATTTGAAATGTTAATAACAAAGTATGTTATAAGCACTCGTGGGAGATAAAACAGTGTCCTTCATCATAATAATATAGCTGAATGCCGACGTAATGGGTACCGGCCATTATTTGCTATTCAAGCAGAAAACTACTGGGTATACCTACTCTGTGTTTTACAAGCATGTATTTAACTTGCAATGTAACTATGTAACAATGTTTGTTCGGATGGAATCTTGCAAGTTAATTTTCAACAACTTTCCGGTATCCGATTGAGCTGAAATTTGGCATACTTAATGTAAATTCGGTGACACTTCAATATTATGGTACCGTCGAGCTGTTCTGATGATGGAGACAGAAGGTGGCCATGGTAACTCCTAAACTACACAAGATAAACACATCGTGTTTGGGAACAATGGAAACGTCTCCACGAGTAGTTGATGACTGTGGAAAAAAGTACAGTCGGCACTAAGAGCTTGTACCAAAAAAATATGTTTTGACAGAAACTTATTATGCTATGAAGTAGGTGGTATGCTATGCAAATTCTATGCAAGAACCCAATGATCGGCCCGTACATTTTATTAAATATAAGCGGACCTTAGCGGTATAGCTAAAATAACCTCTATGATAAACAAACCGCCTTCAAAAAACCAAACCACTGAAAAGCACAAAATTTATTGTATACCAAAACCTTCTCCAGAATGTAACAAATACTTTTCTGAAAACCGCATCAAAATCGGTTCAGCCAAACCCGAGATAATCGCGGACAAACATACATACTGATCAAACCGAGAGCCTCCTTTTTTTCAAGTCGGTTCAAAAACAGAGCGGTTCAAAAAACTAAAAAAAATACAGAAAAAACGCTTACCGCGCTGGAATTCGCGCAAAGTCGTGGTCGAGCTGTTAGGCATCGCATATATCGTAGAAAAATTCAGACCAAAATAGTATTTAAATGAAGCCGATTATTTTAGTACCTTGTCCCTTACTAGTTACTAGCAATAGCAGTAGATGTCACACCGCTTGCACGAGCACGCGCACGCACACGTCACGCAAGCGTAAGCGGTGTGACATCTACTATGGAGATTCATACTTTACAACGCGCACGTCTACGTGCACGTATGTTGGTGCACGTCGACGCTTACGTGCTGCGCACGCAACCAATGTGCACCGGCCTTAAACGTAGGCGGTAGTAGTGAGAATGACACAATGTAAACAAGATACTCACGACAAACTGACGCGCGTCAAATGGCCGAACCGGACGCCCCTCATGTCGAAGAGGAAGATATAGCCGGGCGTGGGCCCCCGCTTGCACAGACACGCATCTGTGGGAAGAGGTGGAGTTAATGTACTGGTATCATAATTTTACTGCGTAAAAAGAAAAATCTTGCGCACTTGAATTATAAGAAGTCGTGAATAGAATTATAAATGAGTTCTATAAATGATTTTGAATCACTTGTACCACGGTACCAACGTAGGTTAGGTTAGAATTGCGACCCTTTCGTAAAAAAATTTTTTTATTTTATTTTATAAATAAATAAATATTTGTGGACAATCTTACACAAATCAGCCTAGTCCCAAACTAAGCAAAGCTTGTACTATGGGTACTAAGCGACGATATACATACTTATATAGATAAATAAATACTTAAATACATATAAAACATCCAAGACCCAAGAACAAATATTCGTGCTCATCACACAAATAAATGCCCCGGCCGGGATTCGAACCCGGGACCTCCAGCTTCGTAGGCAGGGTTACTACCAACTAAGCTAAAGCTGTCGTCAAGCTGTGTGTGTTTTATATGAATAGAAAATTTTGCGAAACAATACATCTATGAAACTTCTGCCAGGGCCAGCGAAACAAAGTAGCTAGTAGTAATAAAGTAAGTAACTTAAAGTAGTTCATCAGCCTATATACGTCCCACTGCTGGGCACAGGCCTCCTCTCATAGATGAGGGGGATTGGGCAGTAGTCCCCACGCTGGCCCAGAGCGGGTTGGGGACTTCACATACAACTTTGAATTTCTTCGCGGATGTATGCAGGTTTCCTCACGATGTTTTCCTTCACCGAAAAGCTAACGGTAAATATCACATGATATTCCGTGCATAAGTTCCGAAAAACTCATTGGTACGAGCTGGGATTCGAACCCACGACCGCCGCTTGACAGCCGCATGCTTGAACCACTAAGCTACCGTATATACAGTCAGCAGCAATGGTTGCTACGCGGGCGAGGTGTTCAAAATGATCTAGACACGCTCTTATTCCCTTATAATAAAGACGTGTGAAGATCATTTTGAGCACCTCGCCCGCGTAGCAACCATTGCTGCTGACTGTACAAAGTAGTTGGGATATTAGTCTTATACAAGAGTGACCCGCGATTTTCTCCAATTTCTTCTTCATCGAACTGTGTTTCTGTAAATTCTGTTTTTTGTATGTTTTTCTTATGTGCATACATACATACATTTATGGAATGTATCAGATAAAGCCGGTTTCCAATCACGTGTTGTTTAACATTAATCTATTCACGTTAGTCGAATTAATTTCACATAATTGTTATAAATTATTCGAATGACGTATCAACGCGTTTATGACGTTTTAAGCATTTCCTTATTCGTCAAATTCGATGATTGGCCTGTTTATTCATTAGAAAGCTACACATCACTTTAATAAGACAAACAATAAACCATTTAATTTAGATACTGATTCAGATTCAAACATTAGTAAGTAATGTATAGAGGATGTAATCCAGTTTAAAAAATAACTACACAGATTTTTGACCAAAAAAGCATATTATTCGATTAAGGAGTATCTAGATGACCCGCATGACATTTAATTAAGACAATTTCAAGATTATTTTTATTTATTATTATAGTTTGTATGTCTTTCCCGTTCACGGGACAATGGTGTCCCGGACCTTTGGGAGGCGTGCGCGGAGCCGAAGTACCGAGGCACCGAAGTGCCAACGAGTACCACATAGCCAACACGTAGAGGCCCTTTTGACAATTTAATGAAATGCAAGGGATACACCGAAGGATATTATAGTTATTATTGTAAATTCTATTTTTATATCGAATATTATAAAATTGACTTAAAATTTTACTTGTAAACATTAGTTAATAGATAATTATTCGTTCGTTTTTAATTGTGCATTTTAGTTTTGATATAATGATTTGTATGTCTTATGACAAAACACAGTTGAACCATATTTTATTACATTACACCTTTGTACCTGTGTTTAACAAATAAATTATTGATTTTGAATTGATTGAAATAAAGGATTGATTGATTGATTGATTGATTTAGCAATGACAATCCGGCCATTTTGTACAACGGCTAGCCGTAATGTAAAACGGCGGATTATGAAATCCGGCAAATACAATCCGGCTAAACGTGAGCCGCCATATTGTAGAACGTATTGCAATGACGATCCGGCTAAACGTTAACCCGCCGTATTACAAAACGGCTCTGTTTTGTAAAACGGCTAGCCGTAATGTAAAACGGCGGATTATGAAATCCGGCAAATACAATCCGGCTAAACGTGAGCCGCCATATTGTAGAACGTATTGCAATGACGATCCGGCTAAACGTTAACCCGCCGTATTACAAAACGGCTCTGTTTTGTAAAACGGCTAGCCGTAATGTAAAACGGCGGATTATGAAATCCGGCAAATACAATCCGGCTAAACGTGAGCCGCCATATTGTAGAACGTATTGCAATGACGATCCGGCTAAACGTTAACCCGGCGTATTACATAACGGCTCTGTTTTGGTTTTGTAATACGCTAGCCGTAATGTAAAACGGCGGATTATACAATTCGGCTGCGACATATATGCCGGTGCCGTTTTTGCGTGATTGAGTGACAAAAAATGCAAATAAATAATACAAATAATTTATTTGCCAATAACCACAACAACCAAAAAACAGGATTATTACAATTTTGCATGTAGCTTAATATTTATAGGAGTTAGGTATATTGTGTTACTATATTAACATTGAGTGTAATCTGACAATGTTCCTTACTCCCCGTACTAGTTAAAAACTGTATCACGGCGGAGTAAGATCCGTCATCCTATTGTAAGTTACGATTTACTTTTAACTTAACTATTTTAATTTGAGAGAATTGATATTGCGCAATAACATTAAACAATTGAAGTCCTTAAAGTGATTAGTTGAGGGTAAAAAGTTGCAGATAACTACTCCGGTCGCTAACTGTTTAGCATCTAACATACACGTAAACAAGTAGTGAATATATGAATATTTGCATTTAATGTCAGCACCCAAACAGGATATCCCGATAGTAAGCAGTTTTTGTAGACAATTATACAAATCAAACGATGGCAAGTACTAATTAAATATTTGTATTGTATGCCACAAGCCACAACGCAGCACCACCATTATCATGGATCCTTCTAGAATCTAGCCGATTGAAGCCGCAGACCAAAGCTAGTTTACCTCAATCGCGTATTTTACTGCAACCTGCTTGAGCAGACGGCCTTCGCGGTACCGCAGTCTAATAATATGTATACATTTACACACTTATGTATGGGGAATAAAATTCAAAATGGTGTACATATTTTTGGAGTCGATCTAGAAGGGTTTGTGTCGCAATATTGGCTAGACTTGTCCGACTGGAATTCTCATCTTATGTACACTGTAGGTACATAATTATATAAGACTAGCTATTGCCCGCGACTGTGTCTGAGTTTATTTTTATTTATTTATCGTATGGCATTTATTTCGAACCGTGAGATCTTCGAGAAGACAGTACGGTTGCCAGTTTTTGTTGCACTTTTAGAACCACCCAGGGGTTACGTGTAGGGTAGCGGTGGGTACTTTTCCCTACGGACGTGGTGCAACTTCGACCCCCCTTTGTCAAGTGATTGGGCAACTTGACTGTTAGAAGTTTTCAAGCCGCCCGAAGGACTCCAACTTGGCTTAACGACTGCTGCCATAGACAGCAGCCGGGATCAACGGCTTAACGTGTCTTCCAAAGCACGGGAGCGCTCAGTTAGTAACCACTCAAAGCGGTCACCCATCCATGTACTGACCGCGGCCCACGTTGCTTACTTTGCATAACGCTTGCGGCACGCAGGCGAGGCGCCGCTGGGCCACGATCGCTCCGATGTCTCTCCCGCTCTGTGTCTGAGTAGAATTTATTCATCGCGTTATACAATTTAATTTCTTAAATATGTTTGTTAAGCGGATGCGTCCGCTAGCGAAAATCTCAATTTTTCCCACCTGTGGTGTTGAATTTTTCAATTTTCACTTTGATAAAAAATTTTGAATTTAATTTCTATTCTTTTATTTCAGGCCCTTACCTAGTTATCGGTCTTCTATCCAAACTTCCACCCCCCTTACCCTTTTTTACACCATGAAACATTATTTCAAATATCAACAAAAACTGTTTTTCTCCGCTTAAATTCTACACAATAAAAGCAAAAATGGCTCCGATACCATCTAAAACTTTAATAAAAACATGTTATCCCTAAATCAGGTCATTGGAATTCTCTATACAAACACACTAGACCGTTCCGTGTCCGGGCCGACCCGTTTTCTAGTACAAGAAATCGACGGCCGTCGCGCGTCCTGTATTAGAAAACGGGCCGGCCCGGACACGGAACGGTCTCTGTGTCTTGTACCTTTAGGGTCAAAACATTTTATCTTGTAAAGCACCTAAAATAGTACATTACTTACCAAGGGCGATAAAACAAAGAATGTCTCAGATGGCAGGTATTTTACGCCCGAGCCGAAGGCAAGGGCGATAAATATGCGATCTGAGGCTTTCTTTATTATCGCCCGTGGTAAGTACAAAATTTTATGTCACCCCCTGGCCAGGAAGTAGGTTTTTTCGCGCGCGGAGCGTGCGATAATGGCCACTTTATGGCCAGGTGTGACATAAAATATTTTATCTACACCCATATAGTAAATCCTCTTTTATAAGTTCAAATACCGTAGATAAGACCCCGCTTTATAATATACTGTGCGGCTGTTGCGTGCGTCCCCTATTAGATCACGAAATAGAACACTTAAATGAGATCACGTACAAAATTAAGACACAGCTGCGGGCTGGCGGCGGAGGCGCGGGCCGGCCTGTCGACGCAAACATGGCGCACGCCGGCGAGAAGTGCCCACACGAAACACATGAAAGAGGATTTAATATATGGATGTAGATAAAGTAGTGTATGCAACTGTACATAATTAGGCATTAAAACACTCGTGTGACCTTATTATGAAACTCGCCTTCGGCTCGTTTCATAAAACACACTCGTGTTTTAATGCCCCTCATTATGTACCAGTTGCATAAACTACTATTATCTACACCCATATAGTAAATCCTCTTTTATAAGTTCAAATACCGTAGATAAGACCCCGCTTTATAATATACTGTGCGGCTGTTGCGTGCGTCCCCTATTAGATCACGAAATATAACACTTTAACGAGATCACGTACAAAATTAAGACACAGCTGCGGGCTGGCGGCGGAGGCGCGGGCCGGCCTGTCGACGCAAACATGGCGCACGCCGGCGAGAAGTGCCCACACGAAACACATGAAAGAGGATTTAATATATGGATGTAGATAAAGTAGTGTATGCAACTGTACATAATTAGGCATTAAAACACTCGCGTGACCTTATTATGAAACTCGCCTTCGGCTCGTTTCATAAAACACACTCGTGTTTTAATGCCCCTCATTATGTACCAGTTGCATAAACTACTATTTTTAAACGTCTGGCTTTATTAGCCTTAGGCACGGTTCAGTGACGGAAAAACGGTCCAGTCAGTATGTACCGTAGACGCGAAAGATATTTACACTAATGTGCACCTTATTGCTTTGTAACAAGGCGAACAGTGTGTACTTATTTTTGACGTGCACTGCATAAGGGGGTGGATGTAATGCCTACATTTATAGGTGTTCATCGAGAGGATTATAGAAGGGTATAAAAGGTCATATTTTGCAGTGTACTAAGTAGACTGTATATTTATGTCACACCTGGCCATAAAGTGGCCATTATCGCACGCTCCGCGCGCGAAAAAACCCACTTCCTGGCCAGGGGGTGACATAAAATTTTGTACTTACCACGGGCGATAATAAAGAAAGCCTCAGATCGCATATTTATCGCCCTTGCCTTGGCTCGGGCGTAAAATACCTGCGATCTGAGACATTCTTTGTTTTATCGCCCTTGGTAAGTAATGTACTATTATGTAACTTTTTTTTTACCTGGCTGTGGTTTTAGGCTGGTTTTCCACTAGAGCTATGCTATGCTATGTTTCCATACATTTGACACATAGCTCCAGCTCGAGCTACGTGTCAAATATATGAAAACATAGCATAGCATAGCTCTAGTGAAAAACCAGCCTTATTGGCCTGGCCCTTAGCGATAGAAGTGCGCGGCTGGAGAGTGGTCTGGGAAAAATTCAGGGAAAACCTCCGACACGGCCACGGGGGCGGTTTAAACACATGTAACTTTAGGTAATGTTGGTGTAACATGTTTGTATGTAATGTGCACTTTATTATGCATAATTTCAAGTTGTAACTTGTAACATATAAAAATAAAATGAATAAAATGAACTTTATTCTGTAAGTAGGCCGCAATGGCACTTTTACAAGTCAAACCCTACTAGCGTTTCACAGAGGCCACTGCCGAGAAGAAACGCCGAAAGAAACTCGACAGTCAGCCATTTTCTCACAAAAATAAGCTTATTACAATGATAAATGATAATACTTAACCTACTTAAGATCAAGAAATCTAAGTATCTATATAAAGCAACACAAAAACAAAGAATAAAATGAGGAAAAAAACCAGTTATGTACAGTGTGTAATTCTGCAAGAAAACATTTCGAAACTGTATACCTTAGCATTGTCAAATTCTATTTAGGAAAAAAAAAATTGAATCCTTTAGACTATAAATTTAGTTATAAATCTTTTGATATGTTTTCTTGCAAGAACTGCGTCAACTAGATAAAATTAAAAAATACACAATATATGAATCTTTACTCTATTTAAGTATCTGGTTATATATATGTCATATAAGACTGAATAACAAAGGTGACCTTATAAGGCCATAAGGGTCTCTTTCATCTAACTTTTGAGCAATTGAATGGAAGGTGACATATAGTATTGCATGTTCTGTTGCGAATAACATTTAGTTCTAATTTATTTTTGCATAACCCGTTTCACTCTCGATATATCGCATAATACGCTATTTGACTAATTTTTTTTATAATGCCAATCGAACCAGTTTTTAGAGACGATCAAATGTCTATATGGGACCAACAACAATTAGAGCACAATAAAGGGCTAAAATTAGGAACAAACCTAGCTCGACGCTAGCGGCCGTCGAAAAGGCTCCTACAAATTGGCCCTGGCAAATGACGTCACTTGCACTGCATTCGACCAACCGTTGTATGGGAAAATTAGTATTTTGCTGTTTTAGTCGTAAAATAATGCGTTTAGGTACATAGTTGCCAAACAGTTTATTTTTTTATTTTTACATAAGCATTCTATTGATACCTTTTATTTGAATTTTGGACGGTAAAAAAAATACATAATTTTCTGAGTTTTGGATGATTCATATCTTTTTATGATTTTGGTAAAATTTTATAATTGACGATTTATTGTGATATTTTGATGGCTAACTATCCAAAAAGTGACACTGTGTTATAAATTTTAACATATGTGTCAAATACCGTATTTGGAAGGACGTTTGAAATAGTAGTCTGAATATTTATAATACCTTTGGATCTTTACTTAAAAACCTGTACAAGTGCTCTTGAGGCCTGCTTCCAGATAAACATTTGATTTTGATTATAAAAAATCCCGCAAAAAAAATTATAATTAGAAATCTACCAGCAGAGAGCAGAGTTCTACAGGACCACAAAAACACGGTGTATATTATTATTGTCTCAACTATGAATTGAGGGCAGTCGAAGTTGCACCACGTCCGATTTTAGTTGAACGAATTGCTCCAAAGCAATTCCTTCAAACAGCTACTTTACCAGTCAAACAATAAGGTTCAAAATCCAATAACATTTTAATAGAAATACGTTCAACAAAAAGAATTTCAACCATACCCACCGTTACCCTACCCTACGCGTGACTCCTGGGTGGTGCTAAAAGTGCAACAAAAACTAAGAACCGTAGGTACTGTCTTCTCTAAGATCTCACGGTTCGAAATAATTACCATACGATAAATAAAAACTATGAATTACGGTCTAACGATCGATAGCACGAAGCCTTCGACTCTCGCGCATTGCAGCACCATTCGAAGGTTGCGCCACTTGCCGTGCAATATTTGCAGAGATGAATGTTATGACAGTTAGTTATGACACAGTATGCGTACAGTATTTCATCCTTACGTGCCTATCATGTAAGCAAACTCTTCGAAGACATTAATCATTATAACAATTTTCTCTAGGATTACACAATCATCACTTACAATGTTGTTGTATACTAGAGCCCACATATGCACTTTTGCCAATGTTTATCGACATAGATCTCAACATCTGTAGTGATTAAACATCTGTCCTTTCCGTATATTAGTCTTGAACTATTTTCCTCCAGTCTGCTAAAAGTGAAAACACGATTTGCAAAAAAAATCTCGGTACTTTTATTTTTCAAACATGTCCCTATAATCATATCCCTTATTTTCGATGTATTTGGTTGGATCTTTAAAACTCTCATCTTTAACAATGATTTTTGGTTTAATAGTTGTAAAATGATAAGTTCTCAAACCTGAGAAAAAAGATTATCCTTATAAATGTACACGTTTAGAATAAACATCAATATTTACGAAAAATACGCGCTGAGCTTCCGTAGAGAGCGGGATGGTTAATTGAAAACAGTAAGTAAGATAATGGGTGGACGGGTGGTTGATGGGTGTTGTGTGATCATGATTTTAACGTCTTCAAAAAGAGTTTGTTTGCATGATAGGACACGTATGGTTGAATAGACTTTAGTCTAGGCCAGTCACCTAGATTGACTGGCTTAGGTACAGTTAGAGTGCTAAAATTATTGCCTACGCCGAATCTTGGGGTTAAGTAGCGGACTAGGGCATCTTATAGGTTGCACCTGTAGGTACTAGGGTACCTCTCGGATGGAGGTGATCACAGACAAGTTTTAGCGCAGCAGAATATTCTTTTTGGAGTAGCCCAACTGAGAAGCTGAATAAACTTTTCAACCACTAACGATTGATCTTTTTGAGCACTTGCTGCTAAGTTTGCTTCGTCATGATGATGACATTGATGACTTACCAACTGTCATGAAGAGCAGCTTGCAGCCGGGTTCCAAATGGTACTTGGAGGGTTCCGTATAGTGCAGCCGATGGTAGATGATGTCGTAGCCATCTACCGACTTCTCCGGGAGGAACGAGAACTCTCTGCGAAATATAATAATATATTATTCGATGCCAAGAGATAGTCGAGCGGTAAAGCACACGACTTTCTGTCTGGAGGTCGCGGTTCGAATCCCAGCTGGGCACTGGGCACGAGCACACACAACGAAGTATTGGATTGGAAATATTGAAGGGATGTTGACACCAAATAAGAAAACCAATGAATCAGAATTCTCTCGAAAAAGGATCAAGTTCTCAATCAAATAGCGAAAAAAGTAATTCAAAAGAATAAATAATTACATAATTATAAGTCTTCAAAGTTTTAGGAGGGGGCATTTTCTGTCCCTTTTCCGCAAAACGCCCCACTGTATTGAACGATCGTCATTTACTATGGCGCTCTAGGTCAGTGACGTCACTGATCTGTAGCGCTTTCTCTCTCTAACTAAAAACATTCTAACAGCTCATTCTAACGGTTGTAGTTTCGTTATATTTTGACATATTTGAATAGGATTTTCACTATTTGGCATAGTTTTATGTATTCTTTCATATGGAGTAATAATAAATTTCGAGTCAACATCCCTATTGTAAAAAATATCATTACATATTTAATAGTGGATTTACGGTGAAAGAGAACATCGTGAGGAAACCGGTCTAATGCCAACAAGGTCTAGTTTCCCCCCGCTTATTTTCATACAATGCTGCTATGCTTTTGTCCTACTTTGAGTTCAAAACATTGTGTAACCTGTAGAAGACACCTTATAAGCCTCTCAACACTTTTTCGTTAAGAAACAGACCAAACATTTCTATTGCAAAGGTTTTTATGGCAAACAGAGCTGATAATCAATCATTAACTATCATGACGGAATTTCGATATCGGTCGATACTCGCTTGTGCACCTGTTCTGTTGCATTAAAACTTCACCTGATTAGATAACAAATTCAATTAGTGAATAGTCATCTTCTGGGTGAGCTTGCATCACCATAGCTAATATTTAAATACTCTGATGTCTAGATGCTGGCCAGGAGCAATCACATTTTTAATTAAAACAAATATCAATATGTGTATCTAAGTAAATTAGAAATTACTATAGGTAGTTAGAGTGCATTAAAGTAACTTGTTATAGAAGATATTGCTCTGAAATTAAATTGCAGATGCCAAAAGACCAACACCCGATGCTTCGTTTTAAGGATTCCTGTGGGGCTAAGATTATCTATTTTTTATTGTTATCTACAAAATAATATATATCCCCCTTTGGCTTTGATACACACGTTATTTTGCTCATTGGGTCTAAAAATTCTTTGTGAACGTATTTTTGGGGCAGCCTGTACGTGTCAGTTCAGTAGCAGCTAAGTAGTTTTTTAGACATGCAGTAAATTAAGTATTTAGGTACATGAACCTTATTTTCATGACAGCAGGGTAGTGTACAAATTCTGCAGCAAATAAACAATCAAAGCAAATGTATTTAATGAAAATACCTGGTATAGGCATTGATTTAGTCAGGCATGCTTACAGTATTTTGTATAGATTAGGTCCAATAAAATAAAACCCCATGACTTAGACATCCAATTTTTGAGTAGAAAGAAAATGAACACCAACTTGCCTATTTTAAGAGACAGTTTTTGCGTTACATAACTATGATATTTCAATTTTCAATAAATAAGTATTGTAGTTACTCACAGAGCTTCAGTAGACGGTTTCAACTCATCAGAAAAAACTAATCGATTATCGAACAATTCCGGCGAATTATTCTTCTGCGCGTAACATTTCTCGATACATATTTTTGTTTTTTCCAAATTACCGTAGCAAGCGTTGTAAAACAACACCAACTGTTGGTCCGTAAGATCTTTTGGCACATATTTACGATAATCCAACGTTAAAATCCATTCACGCAAATGATCGATATCTGCCTGAGAAAATTTGTCCATTAACGCAGTTGCCGCTTCGTAATCAAACTCCATTTTAAGCGACATTATTTATTTATTTACACTGCACCGTTCGTCAAAAAATACGATCGAATAAATCATACACAAAACGAACACCCAACCGCGAAAACCGTAATATGACAACTGATTAGTGATTGCGAAAATTTCAAGGTTGTCTGTTCAACTGACGTGCGCCAAGTTGCCAGTTAAATTATATTTCTACTATTTACTACCACTTGGTAAATTTTTAAAAAACCATCTTGATTATGTTATGACAGTGTCAGGCGCTTTGTTATGTTAATGCAAAAACATATGAAAATGGATTCAGTAACTTCGTAAGAATGATTTTATTTTGTACATGAATTGTCTAATCAACTCATTGTGTTTTAAAACCGTATTTTGTTACAGCGAAACGAACCTTGTAATATGGACAAGGAAACATCGATTAATTTTGTTCTGCAAGTTGTATTGGAGGACTTTAATCATTATAATAACGCCTCTTCTCCTACTGCCGATTGCGCTTATTGGAGATAACCAAGTCTGTATAATTTGAATATTACACCTAGCTATTATTTATCTATACAATCGTCTTGAAAGATAATTTCTGTCTCTTTTCATGCTGCAGATTGTCAGTAACAAATTGATAGTGCGCAGAACGCTTAACAAGTATTAGCGTCAAAGAGTATAATAAGTATATAGGTAGTAGTGTTTGTGTATAAATACGCACTTGTTGACCGTGGCAAACTAGCGTACGGTCCACCTGATGTTAAGCAGGCACCGCAGCCTATATGGAACTCAAAAGGAGTCACGTGCGCGTAGCTTCCATTACATATAGGTATATGTGAGAACGACAAGCTGCGCTCTGGGGGCCTACCGGGAACCGAAATCGAAGTAACTCCCTCTCTGTTGCTCCAATATGCAAGTGCGACAGAGAGGCAGATACTTCGTTTTCGGTTCCCGGTAGGCTCTCAGATCTCTTACTCCCACGTGTTGCTTATCGGCAGGCCGTTGGCCGAGCCGTAAATACTTGCTCCGATAACTAAGGGCGGGTTTGTAACAAATTTAACAGACCGATCAACATTAAAATAATGGCTTAAACCATATAGAAACTTGTCAAACTTTTCACATAATGACACAACGAACATTGCTTGCGCAAACAAACCTAAAACTTTTAGACTTCAGATGCTCTTTATGGTGAATTTCTGACCAGCAGGCATATCCCTGTTTCTACGTGTTCCTAGTGACGGGGGTGTACTGGATAGCGGACGCGCTGCCCCCTGCTGCTATCTCTCTCATCCCCCTGGCCTGCTACAGTGTCCTGGGCGGCGCGTACATTCAGGAGGTTATACCCGTCTCTATCTATCTTGTTCGAGTGTCACGTACTTCGTGTTGCTAGTGACGGGTTGATGAATGCGTTGCTATCTCTTTCATCCCCCTAGCCTGCTACAGTGTCCTGGGCGGCGCGTACATTCAGGAGGTTATACCCGTCTCTATCTATCTTGTTCAAGTGTCACGTAAGTACTTCGTGTTGCTAGTGACGGGTTGATGAATGCGTTGCTATCTCTCTCATCCCCCTAACCTGCTACAGTGTCCTGGGCGGCGCGTACATTCAGGAGGTTATACCCGTCTCTATCTATCTTGTTCGAGTGTCACGTACTTCGTGTTGCTAGTGACGGGTTGATGAATGTGTTGCTATCTCGATCATTCCGCTGGCATGTAGTTTCCGAGGCAGTTCAGCAGTGGACGTCTTTCGGCTGATATGATGATGATGAATATGACCCTAGGGATACCAACACATTTTTCAATTTCTCTCAAGTAATGATGTAAACAGGTCTACTCATGCAACGAAGTTCTGGACTGTCTAGGCACCATGATGCTAATGGTGGCGGTGGAACATAGTCTAGTCCACAAGAGGCTGGCTCTGAAGCTGCTCATCACTGTCGGCTGCTCGCACTACAGGTGACCACTATCAGATTGTACTAGAGCACGTTCAATTTTAGGCGGGGCGTGCTACACACACCCAGCGAAAAAAAAAAAAAAAAAAAAACAAAACATTATTTTGGTATCCAATCCGGCCGAGTCACAGGTAACGGACGGCTTGCAGCTCGTAGTTGGGGGTTGCGATCGTCCATAGAAACATGGCGGCGGGACCCACTTTAGGTAGACTCAATGGCGGTATCCATAAACACCCAGGATTCTGTTCAGAGGGAGAGCACTATCCAGCGGGGGCACCACCCGATTATCGGGGGGACACTTTTTATAAGGTGAAGGATTTGCCCCTGTTGCAGGTTAAGTTTGGTGCTGTTCTTCAGTGCCATGTTTCTGTCGATGTGGATCCCAAACACCGTAGCCTGTGGACTCCTGATGCCCGTGGTTAAAGCTCTATTGCAGGAACTAGAGAAGGTTTGCTATTAGATCAATCAGGATTATTTAAATACAGTTGCCGGCAAACATCTTGAACCTAACCTTGAGCGCGCAGTAGTGTGATTTGTACGTAAATCGGCTACTGCGCACTCAAGGTTAGGTTCAAGATGTTTTTGCTGGCAAATGTCATATCTTCAATTAAACGCACAAATTAATTAATTATGTTTATTTTGAGATAAGGGTCATTTTCTATACTCGATTTTTTTTCTGTCCGAGCTGAAAATCGTATGGTAGCATGAGATAATACGTACCATTTATTTTTTTTCATAAAGAATACATGTTTCCACGTTGAGGTCCACTCAAATTCACGGACTAATTTGTTTTTAAAATACATTAAAAAATACCTAAACGCTCAAATTAAGACTCCGTGCCCTGTCCGGCATCGAGTTTTGAATCAATCAAAAATTCCTATCAAAAACTGTACATTAGAATCACTGATTTCGTGTCAAAAACTTTAACTCGATTATATTTACTATCACTGAGCACAGACACTATTCACTTCACTGTGGTGAATAACTTGTAATTGATGTTTAAAAATCGTCCGAGCGCGAGAGTTAAATTTTGTCGGCAAAATTCAAAGGTCCCTGCCAGCCATCGTTTACATTTGATCAGCTTCGCGTCCTGCTTCACATGTACTCTCAAATGTCAGCTATTATATATAAAAAATCTATATATAGCAAACCGCATTAAGTTCGAGTAAACCACCTAAGTACTTCGGTTTCTGGGTGGGCGACAATTTTTTTGCTTTTGCTTGCAATTTCGGTGGCCCTTAGAAATTCAAATTTTACATAAGTAATCATTAACATATGTATGCATTATAAAGCACTTTGGTGTCTCTATATCAGCGATAACTTAAAATATTATTAACATGCGATTTGAATTTTTTATGATTTTTTTATTTAGATTTCCAATTCCCGTGTCCTAATTCCCATAGCTTGTTTACCCAAAACAGCTGATTTTGGGACACGGAAATTGGGAAGGGTGACTTATTTTGTTAATAAACCTCATTTAATAACAATAATTATGGATGAAATGCATAAATAAATATAATTTGTACTAAGTATATCGATTAGAGTTATAGTTTATGCGTTTATTTAAAGAAAACAGGCCTACTGCTACAATTACACTTAGCTTCTTAAATATTTGAAAAGAGTGACCCATGATTGGTAAAATTAGGCTAAATAACTTCGATACAACTGAACTTTATAATTCTTGATAAATTAGATGGTAAATAATAATTTTAATACAATTTTTTCTAAGAAAAGGCAATTCCCATGGACAGATAAATTCCCGTGCCCAGGTCAAATTTTCAAATTGTAATAACTTCCGTAATTCTATACGTATAAGTACCCCGTAAGAAAATTTGTGTTTATTAATTTTTTTATCAAATTATCAGCATAGAATTTTCTATGTATTATTGGTATTTCTAAATTCCATGGGAATTGGACAAAAATGCCCGTTTGGTGAAATTCACTCATAAGCACAAATTCAACAAAGCGCCATCTTTGATGTGGCCAATAGAGAGGGAGAGAAATACAGGAGTGAGCGAGCAAGTGATTCGGATACGTTCCGATACCACACTCTCCACCGCCAAATCCTTGCCACCTGTGTTTCTTTCCCCTAGTATAACGTATCTATTATAAACTAACTAAAAACACATCTCACAGCTTTACTTCTTAGTCTTACACATACATGTTAATAACAGTGACATAGATATGTTATTTTTATCTCATCTTAATTAAAAAGACACTTATTCTAATAAACTACTATTACACTTTAATAATTGATTCACATGTCTCTTCCACCTGACTCCCTCAACATCAACAAAATAGGTAGTGTCAGGTATCGATTCTTCCACAATAGTACCTAGAATCCATGGTTTTTTATCTTTTCTGTAATCTCTAACCATTACCTTTTCCCCTACCGTAAAACTAACTTCTCTAGTACCTGAAGCGTTGTTTCTTTGTTTCTCTAGCAGCTCATGTGTTTTCTCTAAAATTGGTGGTGGTCGAAGTAGAGAAAACCTTGACCTTAACTCTCTATTGTACAACAATTTTGCCGGTGTGGCGCCAGTCGTACAATGTGGCATGTTCCGGTAATCGAACAGAAACAAATTGATAGCAGATGTAATATTACTACCACACTCTTTAATTTTAGTAACATGTGATTTAAATATTTCCACAAATCGCTCTGCGGCACCATTTGTGGCTGGATGATAAGGTGGAGAGAACATATGTTTAATTTGTTTTATGTTACAAAAGTTTAAAAATTCTTCACTTCTAAAAGAAGGACCATTATCTGTTACAATTTGAACTGGGTAGCCGTGACGAGCAAAAAGTGTATTTAAAACCTCAATAGTGCGTGAAGCTGTGATGTTACTCATTGGTATAACTTCTGGCCACTTAGAATAACTATCCACCACTACTAGGTACATTTTATTATAATATGGGCCACAATAGTCCGCATGAAGACGATACCAAGGTGTTGGTGCCACTGGCCATGATTTTTGTGTATTACTTTTAGTTGGATTATTTCGGTTAGTTAAACATATAAAACAATTATTAGTAACATTTTCAATATCGGAATCTATACCCGGCCACCACACGTAAGAGCGAGCCACTTGCTTCATACGTACGGTGCCGAAATGGCTTTTGTGCAGTTCAGTCAGTACCGACTCTGTTAATGATTTTGGAATTATTATTCTAAATCCCCAGAAAAGACATTCCCTATCACAAGTCAGTTCATTTCTTTTATTAAAGTATGGCCATAACTCTTTGTGTAATTTATTCTTATCTGGCCAACCATCGACACTGTGCCTAATGACTTGAGATAATATTGCATCTTTTTTTGTACTTTTCTGTATATGTTTCCAATCTAATTGCCCTACTAAGCCACTTTGTGCATTCTGAATATGATATATACTACTAAGTTCTGCCTCTAGACAAATTGGATGTAATTGCTGTTTATTACTGGATTCATCAGAAGGGAACCGTGATAAAAAATCAGCAGGGTTCATTTTTGTTTTTATGTGTCTAATTTTATAACTGAATGCTGAGAGAAAAATGGCATAATGTTGTAATCTTTTTGCTGCCATTTTTGGGATTCCTTTATTAGGACCAAATATCCTTACTAACGCTGCATTGTCTGTTTCCAGTTCGAAAAACTTATAACTTTATTTTAATACTCCTGTCTAGCCACCTCCAATAACGTAGGTAAAGCTTACTGTGGTACTCGGGATACAATACAAGTATCTTCGTGGCAAATTTCATTAAAATCCGTTTAGCGGTTTATGCGTGAAGACATAACTGAAAAAACGTGAGTAACTAACTTTCGCTTTCGCTATCGACAAACACATTTTGAAATGGAAGATGATGAGATTGATGAGGCATGGTCCCGAGCACGCTGGCGGCATTGCCTCTTTGCACCGCCAGACTTAGCCGCTGGGCAAAGAATGAGCCAGCCCTATGGTCGCCTGAGACGCCTATTAATCGTGTCGACACCTCTCTTAGAAACTTTTTGGTGTCGGACGACCAAGGACCCAAAGTCTCTACCGCAAGTGCGACGAATTCATATTCATTCGTGAGGAATGCGTACTTGCGGCGTTTGGACATTTGGGCTTGGTCAGCGGCTGTCCCAGGCTTCCGAGCCGACCCTTCAACGTGGGATGGGGCTAGCGTGTCGACGCAGGTTGCGTCCCACGCTAAGGGGCGACCTAGGCACCAGGGTACGAGAGTGCAGCCGTCGGGTCTCTTCCCGTCAGCTGCGGACAGCCCAGAAGGTTCTAATGTGGCAGGGAGTGCTGCAGTGCTCAGTGAACGGCGGATGAGGTCATTCAATGTCGCATGTCTAAATAAACGGCCGGCGCTCTTTGGGCAATGTAAGCCGTGGCGACCCAGAGAGTCGACGGGTTGGGCACAGCGGCTACAGGCATGTGGTTCGCAAATTTGGAGGCCCAGGCGAAGGCACACCGCGACTCGTAGTGCAGAGGGATCTAGAACAGAGCCAAGGTTTCGTGACGGAAGCGCATGCAACCAATGTCCCGATTCTTTTTCTGACACTGCGAGTAGCCTGGCCCGTTCTTCTCTATTTTGTGAATTTTCCAGTATTGTTTGGTGCATTTTTTTAATTCTTAAGGTATCCCATTCGGCTTGGCTAGATTTTTCCTCCGGCATTCGCTCGTTGGGATTTTCTGCTATCCAGGCACGTTCGGCATCTGCTTGGCACGACACCGGAACATTGACGGTGGAAGGTAATTTGAGAATACCGCCAATGAGGGTGAGCGTGGGTGGGGTTTTTTATATATAGATATAGGTAGTTAGTATTTTCTATTTTAAAATATTTTTGTCTTAATTATGTTATTAGTTTTAATAAGTTACCTTTTACCATAAATTTACGTTTATGAAGTAATCTAAATAAATAATGCACTCGGGTGGACAGCTCTAAACCTGGTTCCAGCTATGACGTCGCAATAGATTGATGAGGTACCAAAGGAAAATATCGAAACTCCTCCGTAAAATTGTAAAATTTGTGATGTCACACTTGGGGGGAAGCTGTGAGCTGTGACAATGGGGTAACAAAACATTCCTGTGACGTAATTTATGGATGGCCCAAAGTATTTTATTTAGTGCCAGTTGCACCAACGTACGAACACAGACCGGTCATCGTCAAATATGGCGCCGGCAGCTGTCACCCCATAGAAACTTGTTAAACTTTCCATACAATCAGATTTGACGAACACCGCTTACGATTACAGGCGGTTTATAAATAAATAAATAAATAAATATTTGTGGACAATCTTACACAAATCAACCTAGTCCCAAACTAAGCAAAGCTTGTACTATGGGTACTAAGCGACGATATACATACTTATATAGATAAATAAATACTTAAATACATAGAAAACATCCAAGACCCAAGAACAAATATTCGCGCTCATCACACAAATAAATGCCCCGGCCGGGATTCGAACCCGGGACCTCCAGCTTCGTAGGCAGGGTCACTACCAACTAAGCTAAAGAGGTCGTCAACCTTTGGTTTGGTGCAACCCAGCCTTACTCTCTAAAAAATTTTTGTATATGTACCTTATTAATAAATGGTTGTTTCAGATGGGTATCGTCGATTTGTATCAAACCATTGACAAAACTGAGCAAAAGTCCCATAAACACGAAATGAGGTAATTTTATTTCAAAATGCAAGAAATTACATAGCGGTTTTTACGCTCGTATAAAGTTGTTCCCATAGTAAGTTGTATACAACCGTGGATACATTTAATTTGTTTTTATTTATTCGGCAGGATACTAACCAGGCCATATTTAAGTTTAAATCGGTTCAGTAGTCTAAGCGTAGAAAGGTAACAGACAGTGTTACTTTCGGCTTTGGGCTTATTGCTGTCACTCACGTGTCCGTCCGTCCGTCCGTCCGTCATGTGTAACACAGGTTTACAGCCAAACGGTTAGAGCTACAGTCTTCAAATTTTCACAGTATACCTAAGCATCTTGGTGGCCCAAAGCCTTACAAATAGTCCAAAGTTTTTTTTTTATCTTAAAAGAATGATTCACAGTAGACCGTTCCGTATCCTGGCCGGCCCGTTTTCTAATAAAGGACGCGTGATGGCCGTCGATTTCTTGTACTAGAAATCGGGCCGGCCCGGACATGGAACGGTCTAGCGTGAATCATCCTTTAAGGGGGGCTTCCATACAGCTAAAGTGCGGCGCGAAAAGGATAAAGGGGGGCTCCCATACATGGGCGCGAAATCAAACCAACTTAACTTTGCGGTTGGTTCGGAACCCTAAATGTGCGAACTCTGACTCGCACTTGACCGGTTTTTATTTGTTGCAGTAATCCCAAACCTACAGATTTCACCGTGTTTTACTTTCTTGGGATCGCCTATTCTTGTTCCATAGGTTGGTATTTCTGTAGATACTAAGTAATTTTCAAAAAACTTATGAACGAAATATCTAAGAAAGATCTAGTTTTCCCGGGTTGAAACTTTGTGAGGTTACATGGCAATTTCGCTTCCGTAATCGACGATGCATCGAAAAATCGAAAGATCTAGGTACCTACATTGATTTATACCTTGGAACAACAAATAATTGAAAAATTTGGCTCCGAGCAGGATTTGAACCTGCGACCTCCTGGCATTCGCGGCCAGTCGATCTAGCCAACTGAGCTATAGGTGCAACGCAACCCGCACCCGGCCCCCAAATTCTTCAACCGTTGCTTTCATACAAAACTAACAGATAAAACATTGGAATGTACGTATTACTTATGTATGTAAGCACTTTATTGTACACAAAAACAGGTTAAAACAATATATGTACATGTCAATCCGTCCGTATTAGGTGCGTAACTCACTTAACTTTTCTTGTATAGGTGGAATGGCGACCTTCCACGGATGTCAGGCGAATTTAATATTCAAAGAATACAGCGAATCGTAAGTACATCCTAGAATACTCGTACATACATACATAAACTCACACCTGTATTCCCAAAAGGAGAAGGCAGAGCACATGGACTTTAATTTTTATTAAATTTCACTTAGCAATTTTAGGTGTAAACTTTAAACCGCAGTATCACATTTTCTCCATCTTTAAAGTTTTAATCTTTAATGTGATACTGCAGTGATAGGTTGCTAGCCCATCGCCCACAAACTCTTCAACCCGGTTCCCATAGTCGACTTTTACGACACCCACGGGAAGAAGGGGTGGTGCTATATAGTCTAACCCGGCACCACACAAGTGGTTAGGACACTCCTAGTAAGTCTTAGTGCCAGTTGCAGCAACGTACGAACACAGACCGGTCATCGTGAAATATGGCGCTGGCAGCTGTCATCCCATAGAAACTTGTCAAACATTCCATACAATCAGATTTGACGAACACCGCTTACGATTACAGACGGTTTGGCCCAGCCTTAATTTCGATTCCGGCAATCACGACAATATGTAACAGGAAATAGCGGACTAAGGCTGGGTTGCACCAAACCGTCTGTAATCGTAAGCGGTGTTCGTCATATCTGATTGTATGGAAAGTTTGACAAGTTTCTATGGGATGACAGCTGCCGGCGCCATATTTGACGATGACCGGTCTGTGTCCGTGGTTCGTACGTTGGTGCAACTGGCACTTAAACTTTAGAATTGTATTTCCTTGCAGGGTGTTCCCTAAGCTGGGTAAGATCATATTCCCCCAGTTCATGCTGCTTACCCTCCCAGGAGTGCTGCTGACTGAGACCCTGCTCTACATCTGGATGAACTCCTACTTCTTAAAAGTATTCAAGTAAGAGGTTTTTCTTAAGAGGCTGACAAGACCTATAAAAGTCCCGCTCTAACACGCGTGAGTTTCCAATTAACCATCCCGCTCTTTACGGAAGCTCTGCGCGTAGATTAGCAAATAAATACTATAATAAGGGAACAAATAAAATGATCACCTAAATAACTTTTGATATCATCAAATTTTCGAACCCTAAAATAAGGTTGAACACTCAAAAAAATTTATCGATCAGCAATTCCGAGTCACCAAAAAAATTCTACCTATTTTTGCAGCACTTGCACCTATTTTACTTATTGCGTTCCTATAAATTTGTAATCGCATCAAAAAAATAGTCAAGTACCACCAAAAACACTAAACTACCACCTAATCTCATGCACCTTTTTTCATTAGAATTACATCCAAATATTATATACATCGCATGCTACATTTTAGTAAACAGTTACAAATTAATTGTTTTTAGCACTATAAATATTTCAGTTATTTCCAAAATGTTATAAATTAGAAAGTAAAATTTAAAATTAATTTAAAAAGCAACGCGCAATGTGGCTGTGTGAAATAATAACACGTATAGTCGTTAGAGTGAAAGGTACCTATTGCTGTTTCATTCTAACTACCTATTGCTGATGGTTTACAAACTGCAAGAAGTTTTTTTTTTTTTTTTTTAATGCGTTGACGTGAGCGCGTTTGATTGAAACCTTTTATTTCAAAATGAGTTTTGTTGATTTATTAAATTGTTAGTTTGTTATGAAAATGGATAAAGGTCCTCAAATGAGTTTACTTTATTAATATAGATAGACTTTCATGGAAAAATTAAAGGAAGTTAATAGGTAGAAATAGGTATAGGTAGGTTTAGGTTATGTTAGTTTTGCATCGGCCCGAAGGGCCAAAACAACTCAAAATAGGAGCTCCGCTGTTAGCAAAGCCGTCTGGGCAGTGGGATCGCGTGACATGAGTAGCACTACTAAAGTAAACGCCAACAACTCTCAGTATTAATCACTTATATTATATTAAAATAATATAGGGATTATCGCATTAAATTCTTATTATGTACATGATAGTTGTAAAGATAAAATTGTATTAAAATATAATATAATTGGGACGCTCACAACTTATATCTACGACGACAGGAGATCAAAGAGAATGTAGACAGCATGCCACAGACAAACATAAATGTACTGCATAGACAAATAATATAATTCTAACACCCCGCCTTATGCTGTACATTAGATAAATTTATAACATGACACTATGATGGAATCTTAAATTATACAGAATTACATAAGCACTGAATGAAAACAAAAAGTTACATGTAAGAGACTACCCATATGGTTGTTCACATAATAACATTCATAGCTATTTGGAGTCTACAGTTACAATACATTTCATATTGAGACTTTTTACAAACTTAGAATGCTTCTGTGCACATAATGGTTTTGTGAGAACATCAGCAATCATTTCATCAGTACATAGATATTTTACATTTATTTTCCCTTCATGTATCAAGTCTTTTACGAAGTGGTACCGCAAGTCTATATGTTTAGTTTTTCTATGGGAATATTCTTTGACTAATAACAATTTTTGTGCGCTCTGATTATCGTTAAATACAGTGACATTAAATTGTTTATCAGTAATTTCTGATAAGAAATTCCTGATAAAGCAAATGTCCTTGCATACATCGCTAATACAAAGAAATTCACTTTCCGTCGAAGAAAGTGCGACACAGCGTTGCTTTCTTGCTTCCCAGTTGATGACATTATTACCGAGTTTAACTACAAAGCCAGTATATGACTTGCGGTCAGTTACGTCATTAGCCCAGTCTGCATCTGAGAAAGCGTTTATTTCGAAGTTCTTATCCTTCTCGAAATAAAGGCCATAATTGATTGTACCGGCTAGATACCTTAATACTCTTTTCGCAGTGCGCCAATGACTTTCATCAAAACATGTACTGTACTGACTTAATTGACTACAGGCATAGGCAATATCTGGGCGGCTACATACACTAAGAAATGATAATGAACCCAGAAGCTGCCTATATTGATAAGTATTGTCATCTAAAGGCTTGCCAGACTTTTCAAGTTTACAATTTAGAGGTAACGGGGTTGAAACAGGCTTACATTCTGTCATGTTGTATTTAGCCAATAACCGCTTAATATAATCATGCTGGTCTAGAACAGTTACATCATTGTACTTGGTAACGTTTATCCCAAGGCAATTCTTTAATGTACCAAGATGACGTATATCAAAGTGCTGTTTTAGCAATGTTGTAACTGTTTCTATACAATTACTATGAAACACATAAAAGTCGTCAACAAATAAGGCAATAATTACATATTCAGATTCATTTTTCTTAATATACACACATGGCTCACATTTACTTTGTTTATATCCATTTTGAGAGAGCAATGTATGGATTTTATTGTTCCACATTCGGCTAGCTTGCTTTAGGCCGTATATACTTTTTCTCAATAAACAGATTTTATTATCATTAGATTGAAAACCGGTTGGCTGCTCCATGTAGATCTTTTCGTCTAACTCGCCATTTAAAAATGCTGTAGTGACGTCAATATGGTCCATGGAGAGATCCAACTGATTTGCAATAGCAAACAAAATGCGTAAAGTGGAATGCCTAACCACAGGCGAATAGGTATCCGAATAATCGATTCCTTCTTTTTGACTGTAACCACAAGCGACAAGTCTAGCTTTAAACCTTGTGAAGTTACCAGTTGCATCATATTTCTTCTTAAAAACCCATTTGTTTTTGACAACATTAACATTTTGTGGGCGATCAACTAACTCCCAAACATTGTTTTTAATCATCGACTTTAACTCACTCTCCATGGCACCATACCATTCATCCTTTTCAGGAGAATTCATGGCGTCGCGGAACGTAAGTGGTTCATGTGATGGACTCGCTGCAGCCATTAGAGACGTTAAATGATAATCATTATACCTTTCAGGAAAAATGCCTCTTGTATTCCGCACAGGCCGAGAGATAGACGAGACGGTAGGTTCCTCCGTCATCATCGGCTCGTGTCCTGCAGATGTAGTGGGCGGCAGAGAGGTGTTAGGGCTGGACAGCACCACATCCTCATCACCAACCTCGATGTCATCCTCAGTAGTGCGGTACAGGTCAGACAGAGGTGACAGCACCGGTGAACTAGTCGCCTCCTCTGAAACCGTCGAAGAGTTCTGATTAGAATTTAAATGATTAACATTGTCATCATGGCTATCATTAATATTGAGATTATTATCACAGTCATTAATACTACTAATATCACAGTTATTAGATTTATTATTGCAGCTAGAATCCTTATCATTATTATTTTTAGAATCATTATCAGTATTAATTAAATTATCAAAAATAATAAAATGTGCTCTTTGACCATCAGTCCCAGGATATAATAAATCCTTTCCTATAAATTTGTCCTCAAGAAAAGCAACGCTTCTAGAATAAATAACCCTTTTAGGATTAGCGGGATCTATCAAGCGATAACCTTTGCATGTTTCACCATATCCTACAAATATATACTGTTTTGCTTTAGCATCCAGTTTTCGCCTCTTCTGATTAGGTACATGTGAGTATGCTACACAGCCAAAAACGCGCAGATGACGAAGATCTATATTAGATCCGGTCCATTCACACTCAGGAATCTTATCTGATAAAGCAGTACTTGGTACGCGATTTTTAATAAAAATAGCCGTCATCACAGCCTCGCCCCAATAGCGATCAGGTAACTGTGACTCCTGTAACATGGCTCTAGCTTTCTCAAAGATAGTACGGTTTGCTCTTTCGCTAACACCGTTCTGCGAAGGGCTATAAGGACAAGTGGTTTGGTGAATAATGCCTTCCTTTTTAAGATAATTGGACAATTGATGATTGCAATATTCAGTTCCTTGATCAGTTCTTAAAACTTTAATATGCAAACCAGTTTGTTTTTCAACTAAATTTTTAAAATCAACAAATTTGGAACTTACTTCTGATTTGTTCTTGAGAAGATATCCAAAAGTCTTCCGTGTTCTGTCATCAGTAAACGTCAGCAAATAGCGGTGTCCGCCCCAGCTGGGTACATGAACTGGTCCGGCGATGTCGCTGTGTACCAGGTCCAAGGTTTGAGCTGCACGCCCCGCACTTGACCGAGGAAATGATGTTTCACACATCTTCCCAGTAAGGCAGGCGATACAACGAGTGGGCACGCCGTCTTCAGGCTGAAAAACGACACCACACTGATTCCCTCCACCTAGTATAGACATACCTCGTTTGTTCAGATGACCTAAGCGCTTGTGCCATATAGAAAAAGGCACAGCAGCAGCAGCATTGGCACTCATGGATCCTTGCCTACATTGCAGGGACATAGAGTCGCCTAATCGGGGGTCAGGTCGCTTTTGCTCATTTACTTTGACTTTATAAAGACCATTATGTTTGTTAATAGTTAAAACCTGTTTGCCTGTGATTTGACAAGAACTGTAAATATTACATTTATCATTGGAAAAGATCACAACATAACCTTTCTTTGTAAGCTCACTTACAGACAACAAATTTTTTGATAAATTAGGCACATACAGTGCATTATCAAGAGAAAGTTCAGAAGAAATAACAATCTTACCACTTAATTCACTATGTAAATTCTGACCGTTTGCTATAGATATTACACAGTTCCTATGTTTGGCATCCTGCAGCAGAGACTTGTCACAAGTCATGGAAGTAGAAGCACCCGAATCGATAATAAATTCTCTTGAATGTGATGCGGAGAACGCTGATGCATACATTGTATGTTCCCCTCCATTCATGGCTTCTTCCTTCTTCTTTTTAAAGCAGCGACTAGCGACATGTCCAACCTTTTGACAGTAAGTGCAGGTGACTTTGTTTTTCTTCACCTTCTTCTTAGCAACAAAAGCTAGTGTGTCTGTAGTGATACTGGAATTGTTTCGCCTATGCTCCTCCTGAAGTAGTCGAGTCCGGACAACTTCACTCGATAGGCTTCCGCTAAGGTTTGCCGTCTCTAGGCCCGATACAAGGATGTTAAATTCTTCTGGTAGTCCGGATAGAAGAATTTCTGCTATTTCTTCGTCGTCTATCTTCTTCCCAATGTCTGACAATTGTGTGACGAGCTTCAGGACTCCTTCGATGTATGCTGACATGTTGGAAAAATGACTATATTCCACTCTATGAAGTTGACGGAGCAGGAGAACTCTCCTATACAGCCCCTTATCCTCAAAAGTATCAGACAATTGTTTCCAGGCGTCCTTCGCTTTCTTGGCGTCACGAACTATTTGATAGAGGTTAGGTTGGATTGACAAGCAGATTCTAGCTAACGCACGTGCATCCTTCGTGTCATCTGTGGCATCCGGATCCGTGCCTTCCACATATTGCCAAAGACCTTCTAGAGTTAGTAGCATTTTGATGGCGAACTTCCAATTAATCCAGTTATCGAGACCGGTTAACTTCTCGATACCATTTGAGGTTATGCATGCGGTCGGTCCCTGAGGCGTAGTTGGCTGACTCATGTTATATTCTTATATATATTTTTACTCACGCTTTTTAATCTTCTTCTTCTTCGTAAGCTTCTTGAAGTCTTGGCCCTGAACCTGTTAGCAAAGCCGTCTGGGCAGTGGGATCGCGTGACATGAGTAGCACTACTAAAGTAAACGCCAACAACTCTCAGTATTAATCACTTATATTATATTAAAATAATATAGGGATTATCGCATTAAATTCTTATTATGTACATGATAGTTGTAAAGATAAAATTGTATTAAAATATAATATAATTGGGACGCTCACAACTTATATCTACGACGACAGGAGATCAAAGAGAATGTAGACAGCATGCCACAGACAAACATAAATGTACTGCATAGACAAATAATATAATTCTAACATCCGCGCCAGCGGAGATCCGTCAATACTGTTCCAATCTCCACTAGTATTTTTGGGTAGTGACTAATTTATTTGGTAACAATTTAATTTAATAGGTTATCGACATGTTACTTCTTTGAGTTGCACTTTATATTTAAAAGGAGTTGAAAATTTGGTGCGAATCTAGTATTTTTGGTAATCAATGTAATTTTTTAGAGCATCATTCGGCAACTAATTTGGTGGTTCGTTAAATGCTACCCCTATAATAATATTGAAATAAAAAAAGTGTGGATTATTTGTGAAATATGACTCGTTGGCGGTTTAGGTATGAATATGTTGACTTCATGATTTTAATTGCAGACCCATACGTAATAAAAATAAAGACCTAGAACCGTTTAATGATGATTTTAAGACCAATCTTTGCAATTATTTTCTATCCATCCGATTTCGTCCAATTATGTATCGAGTCCGTACATGGTCTTTGAAATACGATGAATAATATTAACATTTTTTTTTTGATGTGCTAGAACAAATAGTTTTTCTTAAAAACTGCTTAAATAACATCAATTTCAACAAAATTAGGTCTTGTCAGCCTCTTAACAATCACTTTTTTTTTATACCACGTCGGTGGCAAACAAGCGTGCGTGCCGCCTGATGGTAAGTAAGTTATGACTTGTTTTTTAGTGACACAAGTGAGGGGGCAAAACCAATATTTGGTGTGGGCAATTAATATTTAAGTAGTGGGGCCATCTGATCACGCAAGAAGCTATTTTATAAATTAAAAAAAACTTTGAAAAATGAGGCGCGAGGCCTCTTGGACCCCACGGTGGCCTACGTCGCCCACACGCCTAACGCCACCTCGTCCTGACAATCTGAAATACATCGCCTTCCCTCTCTAAGTACCAATAATTTTATGTTGTAGTCATACTTGTTTTGGCGTCGAAACTCTAGTTATTTAGTGAAATCGCGAAGCGTCCGGTTGATATAACTGGTGACCGAAGAGCTGGCAACTTCCTCCCACAACGTACAGCATTGCTATCTCAGTACAATGCCTTAACAGTCAAGAGCTTTTAAGTTACTGTTGTATTCTTGTACATCATAGTTTCTTGAATATAAATGAATACCTATAGCTTTTTTTGGTCGATTTTCATATTTTATGTTGTCATGTGAAAAGGTTATTCATTGTGATCCAGTTGGTAATTGATTTCCAGTCATAGGTCTAACGTGGTGGCGATACCAACCGGGCTGACCGAGGAAGAAGCCCGCTACATCAAGACACTGCTGGTGACCCAGTATGATCAGCTAGGGAGGATCAAATTCCATGACTATGTGCGTATTCTGGGCATTTCTCAGGGTGAAGTTTAAGCGTGAAGAGGTAACAGACAGAGAAACCAACAGACAGAACCTTTGTATTTATAATGGATGCCATTTGATGCGTCTGTACAAGCTACGTTCACGTTCCTTACAACCGTAATTTCCCTCAAGTCACGCGTCAAGGCACCAACACAATCGAGTGTTTTTTTTTATACGACGACTGTGGCAAACCAGCGTACGGCCTACCTGATGGTAAGAGAAAGCCGCAGCCTATTAGACGCTCGCAACTCCAAAAGAGTCACATGCGCGTTACCGACCCTTTATAAAATTTGAGGATTCACTGTGTTGACAGCAGAAGGGATAAAAAGTCCCTCGCTCTCAACACAGTGCATCCTCGGGAGCTCTGGCAACCTTGCTCACCTCCAGGAACACAACACTACATTACATACTTGTATAGTAAATAATGTTATTATGGCTGTGGTTTTCTGCAAGGCGGAGGTACTTCCCCAGTTGGGCCGCTCCGAATTCGAGCAAGAGATGACATTTTACTGTGTCCTACCTCTCTCTCTCTTGTGTTTGGTTGAATATGACTAGTCAATAAATAAAAGTTGGTATGTTAAACAGGTGGTAGCTGCAGCAGTGCTGTTGACAGTGGCTCTGCAGGTGGCCACAAGCTCGTCAAGACTCAGCAGCGGGGTGCAGATCAATGATATTTCCGTGTAACGACCGTTCACTACCTTAACCAATATTTACCCTTTAAAAGCTTTGAAAGAGACGGAACAGGGCCACAGAATAAGTGATTCTTAGTACTATGTACAGAAGTCCCACTGTTAACAAGTCCCCAATGTACAACCCCAAATTATAATAGGTCAATAACAAACTTTGACCACACCAATCGCATGACGGGACAATGCGACCGTCCGGTAGCAATGCGCGGCAGCCACTGACGGAGTGAGACCCCCCTGCCAGATGAGGCCGACGATGAAGCGAGCTCACCCAGAAGATGCCTAATATTCACTCGTGCCTCAAAAGGTCTAAGTTATTTTATTATAAACTTTGAAAGACAGATGCTGGCAGGAAATTCCAAACTTTAGACCAAATTTATGTTACACGAGTTAATAAGATAACTTATTTTCAGGCATATCAAATTATCAGCTCCAACAGTCTTCACGGTACTGCTCCTGTTCATTATACCTTCAGATTTGGAATTCCTGAAGTTTTTCAAGAAGCGAAATAGTAAGTGCAGAAGGATTTTTTAATACGGGTGGTACTATATTCTGTGGGCTTCAGAATATTCTCACCCTCACCACTAGAATCTTAAAATATTCACTACTTGCATAGGTACTTAAGGATGATTCACGCTAGACCGTTCCGTGTCCGGGCCGGCCCGATTTCTTGTACTACAAAACGGGCCGACCCGGACACGGAACGGTCTAGCGTGAATCAGCCTTTATCAGAGAATAGGCAATTAATAGGTACAGGTAGGTAGCTAATCATAATACCGCACTCACAGCATAGCACGGTGCTCTTTCGTTCCTTGCGCGATAAGGATATCTGACCACACAGGTCAGGGTGATCTCCACAGAGTTCTGGCTATACGTTTTTACCTAAGTAATTTTTAATGGTCCTTTTTCCTTAGATGCCTTACACGTGCCCTTACCAACGACGACTAGCAAGGCTTGCCTCAACTGGAATATTGTACGGGATAACATGATGTGGAGCGTTCTTTTCACGATCGGTTAGATATTACTTACCTATCTTACCATTTCAAGATTATCATTGACAACATGATTCAGTTGCAAACTAAATAATAACCGTAAGGGGTGTAAGTTAAAATCTGATTGTATGTATGGAAAGTTTGACAAGTTTGTATGGTATAGCTGCCGGCGCCATATATTTAACGTTGATCGGTCAGCAATCTACAATCGTAGGTTACAACCAGCCCATAGTATGTATGAATGTAATTACTTTATTGTACCTACACAAAAAACAGGTAAAAATACATACAAATTAGGTTATTTGGTACACAGGCGAACTATTGCTAACTCAAACAATTCTCCCAAACAGGCGGCAGCTGCATGGCTTTAGAATCCCTGAAGCGTTCAGGAATGACGGCAGAATTCGGCAAGTTCCTACAGCTGATGCAGAACTGGCCTAGCCCCATACTAGCCCTCGTGGTTATCCTCTTCTGCAAGCTGCTCACAGAATTTGGCAGCAACTCTTGTGTGGTGTATAATTTACTGCCGCAAATTGCTGCACTGGTTAGTTACTCTTTGACAGCAGCACATTTATATTACTGCCCGTACACTATCCAAATTATGCCACCTCTACCGTTTTTTACAATAGGAATGTTGACACCAAGTAAGAAAATCAATAAGTTCGGTTTCCTATAGACATTTGCGACTCCAAAAGAATCACAAGCGCGATTCCGACCCTTGATTTACTTGACGATTCGTTGTGTTGACAGCTAGAGACATTTATCTACAGGTCCCTCACTCTCATCACATCCTCTTTATTCTGCTAAGTTCTACTGCACGTTTTTGCGTTATTCCCCCACGAATTTTAGTTGTTGCCTTCTTACCCAAAGACCTTTTTTGGGCTTTTGTTTTATGGCTAAGTCAAATTAGTCTGTTTATTGCAGAGCATCAAGGCACAGATGCATCCACACTTCCTGATGCTGGCTGCGACTCTGGCCAGCTCAATGGCGGCCCATCTGGTCCCTTCCTCGCCGTGCCTAGCAATGGCGAGCCAGTACGTGCACATTCCACCTTGGAGAATGGTTAATAAGACTTCTTCTCTTTAAATACTACACTACCAGACATTTTGCTGCGTGACCATCAATCAATCAATCAATGGCCTTCGAGTCTATTACAGACTATCTATACAAGCAGTGTCATGCAGGTAGACAACGTCTTTTGTGGCTGTGTAAGCCGATGCGAGAGCGGCATACACGACCGCAGCCCTGGCAAGTAAAGTTCGCCCGTGGCGAATAGGTCTCCGGTCTCCGGTCGATGTCTCTTGGCTCGCTTGTCTGCGAGAGCCGCAAACCACGCTCTATCGTGGACTTTGCGCCCATCGAGCACCAGTTTGCGCCATTTGTCCCTGTCCTCGGCAAGCTCCTCCCATTTGTGAACCGGGATGATGAATGCGTGCATGTCTCGCTTGGCACAGTCCTTATGGCGCAGCACCATCAAAAGCCCCTACAAACTCCATACAGGTAAATTACGAGGAAAATACTGAGTCATTCGGTGTAAGTATATTTTTAAAAGAAATTCATTCAACCGTTTCCTATCAAGAATAGCCAAAGTTGGTGTGTTTTGAATGGATTTATGAATAGTTTTTATTTCCGGGAAATAAAAACTATTCATAAATCCATTCTCCATAACTTTGTTTAAGTCATTTTGTCAGACCTTTTACACGTGCAGCCTATGGACTAATTACACTAAAAAGGCGTTCAATGCTCTGCGTGTCCAATACAATAATGATTTCAGGATGCTGTTGGGGCTTCCACGATTTTGTAGCGCATCAGGCATGTTCGCGGAGGCGCGCGTTGACAGCTTTATTGCTATAATACGCAAGAGAACTGCCTCCCTGATGCGGCGCGTTCGTGAGAGTCCCAACAGTCTCCTGAAGGTATTGGTGGAGTATCCGGCCAGTACAATATGGAGGCACTGGGACTCCATACACATGGACTCCAGAGGGGGTCATGTGTATAATATTTTTTAATTTAAATTAAATTAAATGTAATACTAACATAGGGTTTAAGATTTATTTTTTGCATCTGTTACTAACATATTCTATGGACATTGTCTGATTTAAATAAATTGAATTGAATTGAATTGAATTGAATAAACCCATTACACAAAAAATAAAACTTTTTTTTATTTTATTTTGAAAATGACTTATTTTTTACAAAACCATCTGACTGAAATCATGAAATGACATGGTGTGTATTTTTGGAATCAGCTCATGGAGCTCATTTGATATCTCACTCGATTTGTTTTTAAAGTTCTTTTATGTCACACCTAGCCATAAAGTGGCCATTATCGCACGCTCCGCGCGCGAAAAAACCCACTTCCTGGCCAGGGGGTGACATAAAATTTTGTACTTACCACGGGCGATAATAAAGAAAGCCTCAGATCGCATATTTATCGCCCTTGCCTTCGGCTCGGGCGTAAAATACCTGCGATCTGGGACATTCGCCCTTGGTAAGTAATGTATTATTTTTGCATACAAAAAATTATCCCATCGTAGCGGGAAAATGTACCAGGTGGAAGTGACAGCTGTACACCCGACTCTAAAATACTTACCAAAACTCCTATCACCTTTCCCGAAAAGAACTTCCTTACAGGACACTAGCCAGGGACTGGACTATCTATGTGTGCTAAGGTTGTCTGGAAGAGATCGCATTTTAGCGATAAGACCGCCTGTTGTCCACCATCAACATGTTTAATTTTAATCCTTTGTTTCTTTTGTATTTTTTTTGGTGATCAATAAAGAATATTTTTATTGTAAGTGCCGTCTCAGTTCTAATTATATAAGGAAATAAATACAATACAATACAAATACTCTTTTTATACTCGTCGACTACAATATTACAATTAGAACTTCATAGACCATTGCACAATATTATACATTTTAAGCTGAACTAAAAGTGTATGCTCTATGGAGTAATATAATATTTCATTGTACAACTGCGCGGAGAATCGAAATATCATTCAAAAATAGAACGCCGTAATTTGATGAAAAAAATTAAGTTTAAGGAGACTCATTTTATGAATATTTCAACATTGATAGTGCTTCCCGCGCTTCTGAACGTAAAACCGTCAATGCACTTGTCAAATTGTCTACCTACTTAAACGGTCGTCTGGATACTGGCCATAATCATTAGAAAAAAAACTTAAATTCTCCTGCGTCGTGATTGGTCGAAATTTGACATGATGCCAAAGGCGGGCATGGACTGATATTTTTTTTTTCAATCTTAACAGGGCACCGGCCCCGTGGGAATTGTTATTACAAATTTACAATACTTGTGATATTATCGTAAATTTCATAATTATTTAGACTTGTTTTCAATATTCATCAATACCCACGTGATACGTATTGTGATATGTGCAGACCACGTGCTATTAATCACCGTGTAACCTACATGCACAAATGATATCGTTTCAGCGGTAACTTTCTGTTATTTTGTTATTTTCGTGGACTCGTAGAAAAAGTATTGTATACAATAGTTATATAATTAGCTTTTTGAGTCTCGAACCTTACTTAGACCACTCGGCAAGCCTCGTGGTCTAAACGCGGTTCTCGACTAAAAAAGCATTCATTATATAACGATTGTATAAAATACTATTATTGCACACCTCAATTAAAGGACACAGTACAATAAGTAGAGGCAAACAACAGGCGGTCTTATCGCTAAAGAGCGATTTCTTCCAGACAACCTAAGGGTAACGGAAATGAAATCTAATAAATTGATAGTAGGTGGTGCAGAGTATAAATGATATATTGCGTTTTTGATATCCCTTAGATGTCCGCTGGCGTCGGGCCGACGACCATCGCGGTGGTGGTCACCTGGTTTACAGTCACCCTGTGGTCTAAAGTTATTATACTAGAGTAGATACCTATCGATTAAATAAAGCATATTGTGCCTTTATCAAATATCCGAGTTCATATTTATTATTTACCTAGAATTCACTTTATTCTGAGAGAAACATTACATTACCTAATTAAATTTTGAAAATGGAAACTTGAATTTTCTCGATCTTAGGCACCCTACATTGGAACTTTGGCACTGGGTTCGTTCCAAGCGAGAAGAAAATAACTAACCAGGAAGGTAGAAAATGCTAATTAACTAGGTAGAAGAACAAGATTGAATTTATATGAAATATAGTATAGTTATAGTACATTACTGCAGAGACCAGTAAGTTAGCCATCCTGGACGAGTATGAGTTAGCCGGCCGAGCCGAAGGCGAGGTCCGGCTATAATACGAGGCCAGGATGGCACTTACGGTCGAAGCTTGTATAGTGCTTTTCTCAAAAATGAAACAAGTTGTATGAATAACAATATTTAAATAATTTTCGACAATTCCGCCTCGATCGTTCTAAAATTGTAGTTAAAGAACCAGCTGTGGGCTGGCGCGCTCGCGGCGCGCGCCGGGCTGGCGCCGGGCGGGCGAGCGGGGGACGCGCGCCGCCAGCTCCAAACTTATGATATGTAATGGGATTTTCTCAAAAATGGCCCGCAAACTGGACTTTAGTGGCTACATATTGGAAGGTAAAGTGTATAGTTTAAGGTCAGATCCAAATTAAAAAGTAAAAAACATTGCAGGCCACATATATATGGCCTGCAAAGTCACATATAAATTCCTTTATTTGTCGAGTTATAAACTTTTTAAAATGTAGAAACTGTCATATAAAAGGAGGCACAGGTCGTATTCAGCCAATTCAGCTCGAATTTTTCTGTTGAAAACGCGACGTTTTTTTATGTGTCTCGAATAATTTGCGTTTTTCGGTGGAAAAATACACTTGCGATTCTGTTAAAAAAAATAAACGGCGGGAAAACATGATGTTTTTGACGTTTTAAGGTTATGTTTATCAAATCTTAATTAAATTTTTGTCGTATTTTCCCCATTTTTGAGAAAAGCACTATATTAGCCTCGGCCGGAATGGCAATTGCAGGCTTCGTATTATAATTAAACGGACTCGCAAGCTCGTCCGTTTAAACAAATACTCAGCCTGCAATTGCTCCCTTCCCGGCCACGGCAATAATGTACTATTACATACTTACTTCCTGGACAGTAGCTGTTACTTCCTGGACACTTCTGCCAACTGTCCAGGATGACCCACTTTCGGATACTGTCTTCACAGATGTTATGAGAACATTACATACTATTTTTGAGAAAAGTATATATCTGTCGGCTGGTTGTATTGTACTAGATTGATTAAGTGCATTTGTTTCATGATGACATGCATTGAAAAATGGAAAGAATTTAGCCCTGGCTTGGCTGCGGATGTTATAGTATGCTACTGGTACCTAAATCAATAACATTTTCCCAAAGTTTTTGATTATTTATTGCAAAATCACGTCAGTAATGTCAATCGAAACTAAGTTTAAGATACATGATACAACCAAAACTCATTTTAGCAACCCTGTCAGGCTGTCATTACTCTTATATTTAATAAACCTCGTATTTCAGTTCTGAAATGATGCTGACAGGTGACCTTTGATGCTGTTGCTGAGAAAGCCGTATAGTCAACCAATATTGATTTCTAGGCCAGTTCGTACCTTGTCACAGTGAAAATCAATACGAAAGCCGCTAGAGATCTCATATTAATGTCACTGTGATAAAGTACGTCGTAGTGTCCTAGAAATCAAATTGTTTGACCGTACGACTAGCTTTATTTTAGGCATACTGAGCCCACGTTACACAACGTATGCAATGCATTCTGAGATTATTACGTAAGGTAGGTAGTTGAAATTAAAAAAAAACATAATCTCAGACTACTTTCATTAATCATTAGCCAGACTTCATTTTGTTACTCAGTGAGTTTTGGTTGTCTACAGAAGATACTACTTCTAAAACGTTTCAATCTTTGACATAAATACCTACCTCACGCTTCATAACCGTTAATAAAGCTAAGTTAAGAATTACGATGGAAAAAAAATATTGTCACATATATACCATGGGGGCCAAATCAACAAAAATCGAATTACGATTGATAAGAGTTATACAGCATAATAAAAGGCGTTTAAATTACACGGGCCATTCTGGGCCATGGCCCGTATAGTGGCCTATATAGTTTAGAAGTGCGACGGACCGCAGTAGTAGCCGAGGGCCTTACACTTCTGACACAACTCCTGCGGGTGTGGCTTGTTGATGTCGCTCTTGTCCAAACCGTCGGGCTTCTTAAGTGGCCTCTGAAATTATAAACATCAAACTGAATATTCTATTATTAATTAATTTCAAAAACAACTCCTTTGATAGAAAACAAAAAGATCTGACTAGAATATTCTCTATCAAAGATTTCAGGGTGGGACGAATACACAGACAGGCACGTATTCACCACGTCGGGGGTGCGTCGTCGGGTCGGTTATCGTTACACCACTCAACCTGTTTAAGGACTCCAATTGCAGTCCGAAACATGTCGTGACTATTCCGACTGTCACCCTGTTTAAGCGCGTATTACACTGTCCTGAATTCAGGACACTTAGAAGGGTTCCGACCTATACGTTAGAGCGAGATGCTTCAACTCCCCTCCACTAGTTAGGACGCCTGATTCAGGACAGTGTAATACCCGCTTTAGTAAAGCCCGAAACGCACTGACAGCGGTAGCGGGGCGGGGCGTCGCGGTGCGGAGGCGGTACCGGTTGTAATGTTCGAACTAATATGAAAGGGTACCGCCTCCGCACCGCGACGCCCCGCCCCGCTACCGCTGTCAGTGCGTTTCGGGCTTAAATACTATAATTCTCTGACATTGTTTTTACCTGCTTATGCGGCAATACGTTGATGAAGCACGTGGTGCACTCTTGCCCGTAGCCGGCCCAGGAGTTGGCAGACATCCACATGCGTTTGCATTTGGGGCACCGGTACTCGCCGAAGCAACGGCCCTGAAAATATTCATCATCATCATCATTTTCACCACGTAATCGTCCACTGCTGAGCATAGGCCTCTCTTCGGATACCTACGCCACTCGCCCCGGTCTTGAGCCAGTCTTATGCAAGAGTGACCCGCGATCTTCCTAATATCATCGACCCATCTAGCCGGTGGACGTCCGACGCTCCTTTTACCACGAAGTGGCCACCGGTCGGGCACTCTTGGTCCACCTGCCATCACTCTGCCTAGCAATGTGTCCTGCCCAACTCCACTTGAGTTTGGTAATGACATCTCCGACGTCACGCACTTTCGTTCGGCGTCGGATCCTTAAGTAGTAGGTACTTAGAGAGGCCAAGTTGAAAAAACGCAATTTCCGTAGGACTGAAATGGTTTATACCGACAAGTGGTATCGTTGGAATCAGCATGCTCTACTGATTATCAAAACGCATGTTGTCGCTTTCTAAAGTAGTGGAGTGGGTTTTTATGACGTCATAAGTTTTATGTATGAAAAATAAACATTTTTTCTTCAAAAACCTATCGAGTGGGGTATCAAACGAAAGGGCTTCATGAGCTGATTCCAAAAATATACCACACGTTTAGATTTCGGCCACTGGTGTAGTAAAAAATAAATTCATTTTCAAAACACACCACGTTTGGGCTCTTCCTAACAGGAGATGCTTGAATGAATTTTTCTTAAATTTATGCTGAACGACTCACTGTATCCTAAATATCTAAACGCAATGAAAGGAGTTCGGAAAATATGAATGCCTACCATTTATTTCATTATTTTGAAGCAGCAAAACTAGCATTTTGTAGACATTTTGTAGACGTAGGTATAGTGATTTTTTCCGAACTCCTTTCATTGCGTTTAGATGTTAATGACACAGTAAATCGTTCAGCGTATATTAAAAAAAAATCATTCAACCGTTTCCTGTCAGGAAGAGACCAAACTTGATGTGTTTTAATAAAATAAATAAATAAATTCTTTATTATCCAAAAACACATGAAAAGAAATTACAAATGATACGAATATCCGTTGAGCCCCAAACTAGGCTGAGCCTGTATCTTGGGACCCACCGAGTCGAGTGTTGAAAATGAACTTTATTTTTTACGGCACCGCTGGCCGAAATCTAATAGTGTGGTATATTTTTGGAATCAGCTCATATAGCCCTTTCGTTTGATACCCCACTCGATAAGTTTTTGACGAAAAATTTATTATTTTTCATACATAAAATTTATGACGTCATAAAACCTCATTCCACCACTTTAGGAAGCGACAACATGCATTTTGATAATCAGTAAACGATGCCGATTCCAAGCGCTACCACTTGTCGGTATAAACCTTTTCAGTCCTGCGAAAATCGTAAATAAGGCACTTTCGGCGAATTGGCCTCTCTACTAACTCGGTTCACTCGGTCTTGCAGAAAATAAGTTACTGTCAAAAATCTCCTTTCCACAGGGCACAGGGCGGGTTCTATACGGCAGATGACAGGTTGTACTTGTACAGACGGGGCGACCGCTTTAGCGCCAGATGGATAGCGGCGGCCTAAATCAAGGGATAGGTAAATTTTTGGACGCGCCTTTTGAAAGGCGCAGAATAAATCGCTCAACCGGCTATTTTAATAGAACTTTGGGCAACAAAATGAGTTTAACCTTATCTTATCTAGGTATAATGACATATTTTACTGTTGTCTATAAAACGGGTTGTCTACTTAGTTAAGTACTGTAATGCCGAAACGAAATAGGCTCGCTAGGCCAGTTACGCGGCCTGCGTCAGTATGCGGCCGCATTTACAATTTAACATGCCCCAAAGATACAGGGAATCGTATGCATTTTAATTAGTAGCTATTGAATGGGAAAATATATTTAAAAAATTTGAAAATATACTTTCAGTTCATCAACTCATTGAAGTGGCAAACCGGCGCATCAAATTAGCTGGCCGCTAACCCACCTATCGATCCTAATACAAAGATTTTCTAACAGTTCTATGAGACAGCTTTAGTATCCAAGTAGGTAGGCATAGAAAAACGATTTAAAACCCTTACTTACGTTGCCTTCCTGTGGCATCATGGCTAAGTTAATTGTACAATCGGTGAACCGAATATTCAAAGAATTCAGCGATTTTTTTACGTACACTAGTATTACACAATCGTTTTTAGCACTTCTTTCCGATTCCGACTCAAGATTCAAGTCACTCAAAAATGAAATAGAGGTGGGTGATAAATAACTTCACGGTGAAAAAATCACGGTGATCCGCCGTTAAAAAGTAACAGTGTGACTTATCACGAAGTAACAACGTTACAAAATAACGTTGTTACTTAGCGACGATATCACAGGAACAGTGTGTAAGCCTCGTGACCGCTGTTACTAACTGTGACTGTGACTGCGGTGCGCTGTCAGCCTGTCACTGAGTAACATCAGTTGTTACAAAAATATCAGTAACTGCCGGGAACGATCGACACGCAAATGTCGTGACACGAAATAACCGAAGTGACAAAGTCACGGTGATTTTTCAATGTGATTTTTTTGGAACGGGAATAACAATAACGGTGATCGAAAAGTAACGCTTTTCCCCATGTCTAGGATGAAAATGAAACAATAATGACAAATCGGGGCTTAACCGAGTATAGACTAAAAAAAAATCGGTTGTCTATGAAACGATCAGTGAGAGTTCGACAATAAAGCTGCCTACACAAAGCCCTGCCTGCAGGGCCCTGCTTGCAGTGCCACTGCCAAATCGTATTGTGTGTAGGCATGCAGGGCCGATTTAACAGATAAAAAAATCGGCCCTGCATGCCTACACACAATACGATTTGGCAGTGGCACTGCAAGCAGGGCCCTGCAGGCAGGGCTTTGTGTAGCCGGCTTAACTATTGGCATCAGTTACACGGTCAATATTATCACGCGATACAGTATTGGCCTCTCCTCCCACACTTTCATGTAAGTGAGAGAGAGGCCAATACTGTATCGCGTGATAATATTGACCGTGTAACTATACAGGTATATTATATACAGTTTTTTTAAGGTAAAAATAAATTATTTTTTACTTGACTAATAAAAGATCTAACGAAAATACTCTAAAAACATCAATTATTAATTTATCTTAGCTAATTGAAAGATTTTATAAGTATAAAGATTTAAAAAGGACGCTGATTTGAACAAACCTACTCACACTGCCTTAGTGACGTCACTAAGACAGTATTTCCCTACAAACTTCATAGTAACAAATAGTTTTTGACATTTAATAAAAAGTTGCTGATTTGACTAGGGGTTTAATACCGTATTGTGGAAATTAGCAATAAATACCGGGTAGAGTCAGTCCAACTCAGGTCGGGTCTAGCTGAGTTTATTGCTGGACTCTTCTCAGCTAGGCTCGGTTTAGTGAACCAGCGACAAAACATCCAGTAGCTCGATTCCACTGACACCTCAGATTCGGTTGAAGCCGCTCAAATCTCACTGGAGCGCAAACTCTTAGAGTATTCCAGTGTTTAAACCGCCCGCGTGGTCGGGTCGGAGGTGTCGTCTGGATTTTCCCCCAGGCCACTCTCCAACCGGGCACTCCTATCGCTTTATTGAGCCCTGCGTTACCAGGCATATAAGGCCACAGTCAGAAAAAAAAAAAAAAAGTATTATATGTATGCCAAAAGTATTGATCTCGATGATGATGATGATGATGATGATGATGCAAAAGCTAAAAATGCCTAAAGGTACTGCGTAATGTCGCGTAGGTAACTAAGGATCGACTAATGAGCACAAAAGCTTGTTTATGTTTCAAATTATAGGAATAACGAACACTTGAAAATACCTACAGCGTAATTTACACCTTCACGCGTACCCCGAAGGTGGATATTTGAACAGATTAAGTATTTAGTTAGAAAAATGAACAGGAATAAACATTAAACAACTGAGCTCGTAGCCGAGGAAGCAGTAACGCACGCGACTTTTAGGCGTTCGTTCGTTTGTTTTATGTGTCAAACCAGGGGACCGATTTTTGAGTGTCGAATGCTCGACTTTTCACTCGACATCTGTCAAAACGTCATACTTTTTGACGGATCCCGAGTGCAAATTCGAGCGTTCGACTCTCAAAAATCGGCCAGTCAAACGCATGCGTTCCATACAAATAGGGTAAGTAAATCGCCAGTAACTGGCCACCCCCCAATAACTGGCCACTTCGCAAAAATATACACCAAGCAACTAATTGTTGGTATTTCTGCAATTAAATAAATAAAATTGAACTGAGTTTAGAGCTGACTTCATGTATTTTATTTTGTTGAAGGCGGTCTTCACTGCACAAATTCCGTGGCTAGTAACTGAATGACATTTTCTTAAGTGGCCAGTTACTGGCGATTTACCCTACGTTGCGTCAAACGCATTGCGTTGAATGGATTTATATGGTAACGCATGCGTTTGACGAATAAAACAAGCGAGCGAGTGCCTTAATCCGGAAGGTCGCGAGTTCGAACCCCTGACGGACCACTGGGGTTTTTCAAAAAAAACTTATATACGGAAAATAAAAATAACAGTGGCTTATCGATGAAGGAAAACATCGTGAGGAAACAGGTCTAATCCCAAAAAGGTCTAGTTTTCCCTCTGAATTGGACGGTCAGGTGGGTGTCGCTTTCGTAAAACTAGTTCCTACGCCAAATCTTGGGATTATGTGTGGAAGCAGAGACCCCGGACTCCTTAGGACACATCCGGGAAACGGCAGAAGGAAGTTAGAAATATTCTTATAATGGCAGCTAATAGGGATGTTGGCTGATAGTCAAATAAACTACTTTTTTAGGGTTCCGTACCCGAAGGGTCCAAACGGAACCCTATTGCTATCACTCAGGCGTCCGTCCGTCCGTGCGTCGTATGTCACAAAATTTAGTTCCGAAGAAAAAAAACTTGAAATTTGGTGATAATGTTTATTATTACGTATATTTTACCAACAACTACTAATATATTGATAACTAAATCAGATTTTTGAGGTTGATTCGGAACCCTAAATGTGCGAAGTCCGACACGCACTTGACCGGTTTTTTTATGCAACGTAAAAACGCTGTTTGCATGAAAATTGCACGGAAATAGGAACATGACTCATGATTTCCTACTATTTAAAAATCGTTTATAGCATAAAAAAATAAGTGGGAAGATTTAAGAAGAAGAAGAAGAAGAAGAAACATTTATTTACTGCACAAAAGACACACAGATACAAAAAATAATTGATTTCAGATTATTTTCGTGAGTTTTGTTTATCCTAATATAAGGTCTAGTTTATTTTACTGTTGTCTTTAAAACGAAGTGATTGTATTCTCTTTGGTTGTCTTCTTAGTAGTCTTAGTACTGTAATGACGAAACAAAATATTAGGGTCGCTAGGCTAGGTCATTTTTACATGCCCCCCAACATTGAGCATGCATTTTAATTGGTAGATAAAAAAACGAGAATATATGTTTCTTTCTTTCTTTCAGTTCATCAACTCATTCAAGTGGCCGTAAACAGGCGTATCAAATTAGGTAGCTGACCGCAAACCCACCTATCGACCCTACAAAGATTTCCTAACAGTCCTGTATAGATTAGACAGCTTTAGTATCTAAGTACAATGAACACTAGGTATAGAAATAAGATAAAACACTTACTTGGTCCAGTGGCATGGCTCAGTTAATTCTATAGTCAGTTAACCGAATATTCAAAGAATTTATAGCGATTATTTTAAGTATAGGTATCTACTAGTATTCTACAAAATCGTTCCCGGCACTTCTTTTCGATTCCGACTCGAGAATGAAACAATAATGGCAAAGCGGGGCTTAACCGAGTATAGATTAAAATTCGGTTGTCTATGAAACGTTCAGCGAGTGTTCGACAATGAATGTTGAGCACTTGATAGCGCCAAGAGACTGCTTATAGCGCCGATAACGTTATTGGCACTTCCCGCTTGGTTCGTCCCCACTATATTAATGCCTGAGAGTTTTTTTGTAAATGATAAATAAACGTTTTCACCTCACTAGCTCGGAAAGCCCTTTTTTATTCTTTAAAAACAGATAGCATAACTGCATTTTATCCACATGTGTGCAAAGTAATTTTGAAATCCGAACGTGTTCCTAGTTACTTTTTTAACCGTGTTCCCACTATCCGATACAATATCGGTGTAAAATTCATTACCAATAAAAACTGCTTAGTGCTCACACTATCCGATCCGATATCGGTCGGATTCGTATCGGATCCGATATCGGTTAGTGTGGATGGACACAAAACAGCAAGGACAATTTTCGCCAATCAGATTTTTTTTTTCAGGTGGTGTGAAAAAAATCAGTCCTTGGATTTCAGATTTTATATTTATTTCGAATTAATTTTTTTTTTATATATATTTTGGATTTTAAGCAAAAAAACTTTTTTTTTGCAAAAAATCGTCATTATACTCCATTTCGACTAATTTAGGGATAGGGATTTCAACTTTTACATTTATTTTGAGTTTTAAGTCGAAAAAAGTATTTTTTTGCAAGAAATCGTCATTATACTCGACTTCGACTAATTCAAGGATAAGGATTTCAAATTTTATCATTATTTTGAATTTTAAGCAAAAAAATTTTTTTTTTTGTTAAAAATCGTCATTATACTCAATTTCGACTAATTCAAGGATAAGGATTTCAAATCTTGTAACTATTTTGAATTTTGACCAAAAAAAATTTTTTTTGCAAAAAATCGTCATTATACTCAATTTCGACTAATTCAAGGATAAGGAATTCAAATTTTATATTTATTTTGAATTTTAAGCAAAAAAAATTTTTTTTTTGGCAAAAAAAACGTCATTATACTCGATTTCGACTAATTCAGGGATAAGGATTTCAAATTTTATAACTATTTTGAATTTTTAGCAAATAATTTCTTTTTTGCAAAAAATCGTCATTATACTCGATTTTGACTAATTCAAGGATAAGAATTTCAAATTTTATAATTATTTTGAATTTTAAGCAAAAAATATATATATTTGCAAAAAAATCGTCATTATACTCGATTTCGACTAATTTAGGGATAGGGATTTCAAATTTAACATTTATTTTGAATTTTAAGTTGGAAAAAAATTTTTTGCAATAAATCGTGATTATACTCGATTTCGACTAATAAAGATTTCAAATTATATTTTTATTTGAATTGAAAGTAATACATTTTTCACGCAATTTTCCTTTATTTATTTACTTTAGCATTTGTTTTTAATTTTGCTTATTTTTTGTTCAAATTTAGTTTTTATTTTCTATTTTAATAAAATGAAAAATTGGAAGAAACCCAATTTTTTATTGTTTTACTTTTGTTTTTTCCTTTTTCTATTTCCTCGCTTTAGTGAGGTGAAAAGATTTGTGTTACACACGGCTGCAAAGTTATTTTACGTCTCGTGTGTTGCAACACTCGCTATGCTCAGGATTCTAATTTTGAACCACTCGCTTCGCTCAGGATTCTATTTTCGAACCACTCGCTTCGCTCGTGGTTCAACCATAGAATCCATTCGCTAGCTCGTGGTTCAACCCTAGAATCCATTCGCTAGCTCGTGTTCCAATTCCACACTCGCGGTTAAAATACAACTTTGCACCCTTGTATAACAAATAACTATTATCAAACAGTAATAGAAACGGGGAACCTACGTATTTATTTAATTTTACTAAGAGTTTGGCCCCCGAACGCCAAGTGACTGGCTCGTTAATAATGTTAAAATAACCCATGAAATGCTTTGTAATGGATAAAATTTAAACAAATCGAACCAACTGAATCGTGACCCACCGTGGAACCTTGTCACAGAAAATGTCATAACGACATCGTATTGCCTGACAAGGAAAATCATTATGACACTTTCTGTGACAAGGTTCCACGGTGGGTCACGATTCAGTTGGTTCGATAGTACATATTACATACGATTTGCATTATACATTGTTATACATGAAAGTCTTTCCTCGCAGTGGTGAGGTGAAACTTGGGTGAAACTGAAAAGTTGTGTGTTGCGCTTTGCGCTCGGCAGCAAAGTTGCAGTGCAGCGTCTCGTGCCTTGACAGCCTCGCTACGCTCAGGATTGTACATTTTGCCTTCAATACAAGCACTTGCGCCAAACAACAACTTTGCAGCCTTGCATAACAAATAACTATTTTTTGTAAAGTTTTGCTACGATATTGGGGAACCCTTGACTCCGTCAACAAGGAAAACTCATTTTATGACCGATGACGTAAGTGCCTAGTGTGAAGTTATTCCCCTCTTTATGCTAATATTATTCACCTTATTGCGCGTTCGCATTAACACTTGAGGCATCACTACCGGTAACGCATATTATGCGTTCACGTCCATACAATTTTGTTCGTAGGGGGCATGGCCGGGCAGCGAATGTGTTAAATAACGTTAAAATTAAAGGTGGTCCGTAGTGCAACCAGGCTAAAATGGCCTCGGTTCGGTCGGAAAACTAACGAAATTCGAATACCTATGTCCGTCTCTGTCGCTCGAATTAGCAAGTGTGACAGAGATAGAGATAATTGAATATCGTTCGTTTTCGGATCGCGGTAGACACTCAGGTTCAATGACACAAATTATAGCTTGCTACACGTGTACCGCATAAATTGCACAAAACCTGAATAAACATACGAAATAAAATTTATATCAGGTATCTCCCTATCTATCGCACTTGCTAATTCGAGCAACAGAGAGTAAAACATTTAATTTTCGCAGACATAATTATATTTTCTAATAAAATACGCATGATCGTTCCACCCTACTTGAACATTACAACTAAACAATGGATGTTTGTGAGGTGTTTTTTAAGTACTGTTTGTCATCTAAACTTGAACGAAGTATACCTAAACAAATATCGGAATAAACAAACAATGGAGACTGGCTCAGAAAGTCATTGAACAAACTATAAAACTCGGTTGACTCGCGTATAACAGACATTCAGAGTTAACCTGACAGACAGACAACTTTAACTATACAACATGAAATATATCTGCGTTTTCTTATTCGCTCTTGTAGCCGTGGTCTGCGTTAACGGACAAGGGATACCAACCAGTAAGTTATTTTTAATTTAATAAAACAACTGCAATGCAAAGGCCGCGATAGAAGGGAATGCCTGCCGAGTATGTTATAGACGGCCGAGCGAAAGCGAATCCGTTTAATAATACGAGGACGTAATCCCTGTTCCGGCCGAGGCGTATAGTGTTTTTCTCAAAAATATCCAACGAAATTTGGAAATTATAAGAAAAATCCCAATGTAATTTAGGGGGATATATGGATTCGGTAAACCACGTCCCCTGTGAAAGAAACACGCTAATGTCTTTTGCGCATGGCAAAACGGGATACAATCTCTTAGGGAATGACTTTTTTAAACAAATCTCGATAAATATCTGGCTGTGTGCAGTTTTATTAAATTTCCTCTTGACAGAGTTTAGATGTGGCAAAATGCCATCATATTATTTGTCTCAAGTCGTTATAACGTGTCAAATGTTTATGCACGCTTCGTTTTGGCAGTTTAATGATTGTAACTGTACTAAGTATTTCATAGATTATTTCCTTCGAATTCTAAAACAAATATGACAACTTTTTTTTCAGAAAAATGTCCTCCCGGCGAGCACTCAGTCCTCTACTGCCCGCGTCAAGCCGAGCCCGACTGCGACATCCCGACAGTCCACGACGTGAGACCGGGCGCATGCGACATCCCGGACTGTTTCTGCGACAAGCCGACCGTGCGCGACCTGCGCACGGGCAAGTGCGTGCCGCGAGACAAGTGCCCGAGGAACGTGCCCGAATAAACTGTACCTAATTGATTATTTTCCATATTTTAATATTAAATAAATAAAAAACAAGTGCGCGAAGAACGTGTAATTAGCTATTTTCCACATTTTAATATTAAATAATATGTAAAAAATATGTCTATTTTTTATCGTACAAAAAGTCGAATAAAAGGTTAAAATAAGGTGGGAAATTGAAAATAATGTCATATTTTTGATTTCCCACCGAATTTGCAATTGAAAACCATTCAAGCTTTGCAGCCTTGCATAAGAAATAACTATTTTTTGTAAAGTTTTACTGCGATATCGGGAGACCCTTTTGACTTCGTTTTTCGACAAGGAAAACTCATTTTATGGCCGATGACGTAAGTGCCTAGTGTGAAGTTATTCCCCTCTTTATGCTAATATTATTCACCTTATTGCGCGTTCGCATTAACACTTGAGGCATCAGTACCGGTAACGTATATTATGCGTTCACGTCCATACAATTTTGTTCGAAGGGGGCATGGCCTGGCAGCGAATGTGTTAAATAACGTTAAAATTAAAGGTGGTACGTAGTGCAACCAGGCTAAAATGGCCTCGGTTCGTGTACCCTGAGGGCCTACTACGAGCCGAAAAGGCACGAAGTTCGAATATCTCCCTCTCTGTCGCTCGAATTAGCAAGTGCGACAGAGAGAGAGATATTCGAATGTCGTTCATTTTCGATTCGAAGTAGGCCCTCAGGTTTAACAACACATTATACCTTTCTACGCGTTTACCGCATAAATTGCACAGAACCTAACAAAAGTAATAAACAAACATACGAAATAAAACTTATATCAGGTCCCTATCTATCGCACTTACTAATTCGAGCAACAGTGAGTAAAACATTTAATTTTCGCAGACATATATATATTTCCTAATAAAATACGTATGATCGTTCCACTTTAGATACCCCCTACTTGAAGATTACAACTAAACAATGGATGTTGAGGTGGTTTTAAGTACTGTTCTTCATCTAAACTTGAACGAAGTATACCTAAACAAATATCGGAATAAACAAACAATGGAGACTGGCTCAGAAAGTCATTGAACAAACTATAAAACTCGGTTGATCTGCGTATAACAAACATTCAGAGTTAACCTGACAGACAGGCAACTTTAACTATACAACATGAAATATATCTGTCTTTTCTTGGCCGCTCTTGTAGCCGTGGTCTGTGTTAACGGACAAGGGATACCAACCAGTAAGTTATTTTTACTTTAATAATACACTCACCCGCAGAAAATTTGGCCCAAAATTTTTCGTGATTTCAAACTATAATTTTTTTTAAACTATAAATTGAATAAATTAAATAATGTTTAATATGTATAAATGCATTTTTCTAATTTTGGCCAAATTTTCTGCCGGTGAGTATGTATACAACTGCAATGAAAATGCTGCGAAAGAAGGGAATGCCTGCCGAGTTTGTTATAGACGGCCGAGCGAAAGCGAGTCCGTTTAATAATACGAGGACCGGCCGAGGCGTGTACTTATAGTGTTTTCTCAAAAATATGCAACGAAATTTGGAAATTATAAGAAAAATCCCAATGTAATTTGCCTCGATTTCTTTTTTGATTTGTTGTTTGCTGTTGTTTGCTGTTGTTTGCCTCTACTCATTGTCATTATGTACTGTTATGTGTTACTTTTGTTGAGGTTATGCAATAAAGAGTATTTGTATTGTATTGTATTGTAATTTAAGGGGGTATATGGATTCGGTAAACCACGTCCCCTGTGAAAGAGACACGCTTATGTCTTTGGCAAAACGGGATACAACCTCTTAGGGAATGATTTTTTTGACAAATCTCGATAAATATCTGGCTGTGTGCAGTTTAATGAAATTTTCTCTTGATAGAGTTTAGAGATGTGATGTGGTAAAATGCCATCATATTATTTATCACAAATCATTATAACATGTCAAAATGTTTATGAACGCTTCGTTTTGGCAGTTTTATGATTATAACTGTACTAAGTATTACATAGATTATTTCCTTTTTTCCCGCGAATTGTAAAACAAGCATGACAACTTTTTTTTTTCAGAAAAATGTCCTCCCGGCGAGCACTCAGTCTTATACTGCCCGCGTAAAGCCGAGCCCGACTGCGGCAACCCGACCGTGCACAACAGAGAAACACCAGGCGCATGCGGCGTCCCAGACTGTTTCTGCGACGCGCCGACCGTGCGCGACCTGCGCACGGGCAAGTGCGTGCCGCGAGATAAGTGCCCCACGAACGTGCCCGAATAAACTGTAATTGATTATTCCATGTTTTAATATTAAATCAATAAATATAAAAGTGCCTGAAGAACGTGTAATTAGTTATTTTCCACATTTTTAATATTAAATAATATGTAAAAAATATGTTTATTTTTTATCGTACAAAAGTTGAATAAAAGAAAATAAGGTGGGAAATCAAAATTAAACATAGGTTCATATTTTTGATTTCCCACCAAATTTGCAATTGAAAACCATTCAAGCTGATAAACAGTTGTATAAAATGACAGTTAGGTACGGTCACGCGCTTTAATTAATGACCCATTTCGCAAACTTTTTCGTTGAATTTCTATACACTTTGACAGGACTGTCAACAGTGTCAACCTTAAGTGGGTCCGAAAAACTCGTGACTGTACCAACATTTATAAGGCTCATAACATGTTATTAGTCAGTAAAACAACATTAAAACTTAGCGTTACGCGTTACCGCAAGTTAAAACAAACCCAACCCATCAGTTCTCATCATCATTCTCTTGAGAGCTGGGCTCTTGTCGATGCAGCTTGATGCAGTTATCTCCATCTTTGCCGGTCCGAGGCCAGCTTCTTGATGTCCTGATACGACTCGACATCCACATCCTCCTTTATCTGGTTCATATAATTTTTTCCTTGTTTTTCCTCTTTTATTTTCCCTTCTATAATGTTTCCGACGTAGTTGTCGTGTAGCAGGTAGCCGATCATTTTTAGGGTTCCGTACCCAAAGGGTATTACGGGGCCCTATTATTACTAAGACTATCCGTCCGTCTGTCACCAGATTGTCTCATGAACCGTGATAGGTTAGATAGTTGAAATTTTCAGAGATGATGTAAGTATTTCTGTTGCCGCTATAACAACAAATTTATACTATAAAAAAAAACATAATAAAATAAATATTTAAGGGTTCCTATACAACAGACATGATTTTTGCCGTTTTTAGGGTTCCGTAGCCAGAATGGCAAAAACGGAACCCTTATAGTTTCGTCATGTCTGTCTGTTTGTTTGTCTGTCCGTCCGTATGTCACAGCCGGTTTACTCGGCGACTATAAGTACTACAATTATAAAATTTGATAGGAATATGTATTCTATGATTCGCTATATAAATGTGATGTTGTTATCCTTGGTGAGATATTAGCTCCCAAAGTCGTACAAAATGTGTCCCCCCCCCCCCTCTAATTTCCAAACTATGAACATTAAAATTCTGAAAAAAATTGAGGTGATGTACAATATAAATACTTTCAACGAAAATTGGTTTGAACAAGATAGGATTATGGGTTTTTGAGTTATCACTGAAAAACTGTCTTGCCCAAACAAACAACGAATACTAAAAAACAGAATAAAATAAATATTTTAGGGGGCTCCCATACAACAGACATGTTTTTTTGCCGTTTTTATACATAATGTTACGGAACCCTTCGTGCGTGAGTCCGAGTCTCACTTGGCCGGTTTTCCCTCTTCTGGTTTGAATTGTGCTCATTAAGCTTCTCTTTTCCGCTACTCTGTTCAAGACTTCGGACCCTTCCGATCCGATTTCTCGAACACCTTCAAATATACCTTGTCTCATTCCTCCACCACCCATCCCACCCAGTTCTAAATGCCGTAAAAATGCCGAAGATGACGAGGCAATGGAACACTTGCTGTGTGAATGTCACGCCCTAGCCCAGTGGTTCCCAACCTTTTCAGTATCGCTACCCTTGTGGTCTATCCGGGAGACCGATTTTACCCCCTTTTTAAAAAGTAGGCAAACAAACAATACAATAAGTACAAACATTTTTATTATACACTAGGTTTTGCCTGAGACTTCGTCTGCATAGAACTCGGTCATCGCGTTAGTATGTTATTGCTATTATTTTATTTTAGCCACTTACCTAGTTATCTCTCTTCAACCCCGTTAAGGCATGATTTCCGATATAAAAAATTAAACCGGCCAAGTGCGTGTCGGGCCACGCGCAAGGTAGGGTTCCGTAGTCGTCCACCCGTTACATAATGTGGACTAAAAAGTTCGCAAACTTATATTTACTATGTTTTTGACAGAATTACCAACATTATCTAAGGCACCAATGGAAATTGTACGAAAGTTTGCTTTTACAAAGTACATTTCTGAAGTTCAACTATTACTCGTTAACTAGTAATGTCTACTTAGCTGTGATAGTTTTCCTTTTAAATTCATCGTATATACTACTACCATGATTTTTTTCACATGCCTAGTAGCCGCCGTTTAACTGGCAGGGGGGGGGGGGACACTTGACCATAACAAAAAATATCACTTCAAAGCTTAATATCACGCTAACCAATTCTTTAATCAAAAAATGCTCTTAGAAACCTTATAATATTTTTAAAAGAGCTATCCAACGATACGCCGCACGATGGGGTTTGGCAGAAAAAAAATTCACCACCACTTTACATGTACGGGAGGTACCCTAAAAAAATTTTTTTTTAAAGATTTTATTCTACCGTTTTGTCGGCGTGATTGATATGTATACTCATGCCAAATTACAGCTTTCTAGTACTAACGGTTACTGAGAAAAACGGGGGTCGGACGGACGGACGGACATGGCGAAACTATAAGGGTTCCTTGTTTACTACGGAACCCTAAAAACATCCTTTGTCCTTCCCGGGGACTGAAACTATATCCATACCAAATATTTTCATCTAAATCGGTAGAGCGGTTTAAGGGTTAACATGCAGTGTTACTTTCGCATTCATAACCCGCCCCGGTTTCGCATGGGTAGTCCAGTTTTTAACCTATATAGATGAATACGCGAGCGAAGCGAGCACGAAAATTTTCGGACATTATGATGCAGGTGTGGAAAAGAATTCATACGCATCAAGTAATGCAGATGAAAACGCGAGCGTAGCGAGCGCAAAATATTCCGAACATTGTGATGCAGGTGCGGAAAGGGTCATACGCAAAAACGGGTTTGGATTTCAAGAAATGAAAATGTGATATATTTGAACAAAATGTTTAAGTTTTATATGAAGGTAGTTTATGACATCTCTGCAAAAATAATGAACTAGATCGTTTCGCAATATTTGGAAAATTACAGCAATTTTTGTTTTTCTTCTGACCACAGGAGTGACAGATTTTTCAACAGAAAAGAGCAAAATTCGCAATAATTCTGGAGCTCAAGCTCTAAAAAATTATTCAATATTTACTGAAACTAGATTGTTTCAGTAGACACTAAGTCACATATTTAGTAAATCAAACCACTAACAAAACAATCAACAATAAAAAAACAAATGTGTCCACAGAATGTATATTGTGTTTTCCACAGAAGATAACATTTATAGTTAAGCTTAACATAATTCATAATCGACTCACAAAACAGATTCATTTTTTTTTATTTAAGTATAGAAATGTCCATCAAAAGATATTTTCATCACTGTCATCCTCCATTTGTAGAAAGTAGATGTTCTGGAAAGAAAAGTTTCATCTAAAATATTCCCACACCATGCCAAGCATATTTTAAACTATCAGTGATAAGTTTAAGTCAAGTTTCAGTGCTAAAAATGTTTGCGCCAGTTAAATAAATATAAAGACCATATTGTAGTTATAAGACGACTAAAGTTGACAAAAGAAACATTCCTTTAAAAGCCAGAATCAAGGTCATCTTTTCTGTGGACATTAATTAGTATTTACAGATCCATGATAGGTTTAAGCTAAGCAAAAGTGCCAGATATGTTTGCATTAGTTAAAATAGATATAAAATAATATAATAAGAAAACGCAAATCGACAAAACGAAAACATATTAAAATGCAACAATCAACATATTTTTTTCTGTGGACATTGAAACCTTTCTGTGGATATCAATTTCTTAATAATCCTCTCTCATGACATTTTTAAACAAAATTCAGTTTTAATATCCGTTGTAAAGGCACACAATTAACAAATTAATGGTTTTTGACCAGACACACGAGAAGAAAAACAAAAAGCGGACACACCATCACTGTTTTAAATTAATATCGTCCATTCTGTGGACACACAAGTCCACATGAAATACGTCCACAGAATGGTCTTTCTATCAGAAAATGGCTTCAGAGTGCACACACTTTGAGGTTAGGGGGGCTTGCCCAGCGGTTATGTAATATACTCCCCCAAAGCCATTGCAGCTGAAACTTCATAAGTTAATATAATTTTCGCTTACCTTCTAACGCGAAGAACAGAAAAGAAGCACTGATCTTGGCCAAAATCTTTAAAAAAACGATTAAACCGCAATACTTGTTTCTTTGGCGCGTGCGTTTCCATGGATTCACAGCGTTGATTGACAGCTACTGCGTAGTGTTGCTAGTGCAAAATATTTACAATCGATTCCAAACATTAGTTGAAGATTTGTACCGGTTTTTTGTGACCACAGAAGAGACGGCCCGCCGTATAACCGTATGTTTATGATATTTATCTCGAAGACCGTTAACGTTTTACCTACTACTTAGCCTTAAAAAATACGAGAAGGCAAATATGACCGTTTCCAATGAATCATTAAAATAATCATCAAACATTTGAAGAAATATGAATTTTTGAACATGTCAACTACGAAACCGAACAGTCCACCGGAGGGACTTTTTGAAATCAAATTAATTATTAAAAAAAAAAAAATTGGGTTGCATGTAATCTAGTTGAACTAATTATTATAAAAAAGAATCCGAATTACGAAAAAAAATTAAATAATATATTATTACGATTACAGCAAAAGCAACACTAACTGAACTGGTTTTTGCGTATGACCCGAAAAGACTTCATACGCATCAATTAATGAAGATGAAAACGCGAGCGTAGCGAGCGCAAAATGTTTAGAACATTATGATGCTGGTGCGTAAAAGACTTCATACACATCAAGTAAAAAAGTATTGTAGAAGAAAACGCGAGCGTAGCGCGCGCGAAATTTTTCGAACTTTATGATGCAGTGCAGGTGCGGAGAATAATTCATACGAATCAAGTCATGCAGATGAAAACGCAAGCGTAGTGAGCGCGAAATTTTATGAACATTATGATGCAGGTTTTATCTATTCATCCATTTTGTGTACCCCTCTTATTACCCCCATAGAATGGCTGTTTTACCCCCAGGGGGGTAATTACCCCCAGGTTGGGAACCCCTGCCCTAGCCAGACAGAGAATGAACTACTTTGGCAATAGCTACCCAGAACCAAAGGAATTCAGAGTACTCCCGCTGAACTCCATCATCCGGTTCGTGGAGAGATTGGAGAACAGCTTAGAGTAGGTATAAAGGAGGGGCAATTGTACAAAAGATCCCATTGGGTCGAAGTGCATCTACAATGGCCCTCATACAGATAAGATAAGATGCCATAAAAATAATTTAAAATTAAATATTTTTTGGTTGTACTTTCCGGTGTGGAAATTTAAGGAAAACAACAGTGAACATCCGAAAAAAACCATCTGAACAAATATAAAGTATCTCCGTCTCGACAGCGAAAATATTTATTTGAATCGCATAACAACCGAAAATACACCTAAACAAATATCGGAAAACAATGGACACTCACTCATAAAGTAATAAAAAAAAAGTATAAAACTCGGCTGATTCGCATTTTACCAGACATTCAGAGTTAACCTGACAGACAGGCAACTTTAACTATACAACATGAAATATATCTGCGTTTTCTTGTCCGCTCTTGTAGCCGTGGTCTGCGTTAACGGACAAGGGATACCAACCAGTAAGTTATTTTTCATCTCACTAGCTCGTAAAACCCGTTTTTGCATTATTGCCCGCAAAACTGCATTTTATCTACAAGAGTGCAAAGAATATTTTGAAATCCGTACGTGTAGGTTTAACATATAAAGGTCAGTCCAGGCAGTCAGGACAATTTTCGGCCATCTATTTTTTTTTATTATTGATTAAATTGTCTGATCAAATCAGGCCCCTATACCACAAAACTTTACAAGTCTACAATTTGACAAAATTGTACAATTTTTCATAGAAAAAGTTCACAAATTTGTCGAATTGTACGCTTGTAAAGTATTGTGGTACAGGTCCCAGGTGGTGTGGACGCAAAAATCATTTCCTTCCAATTTAATATATTAAATTTTGCTTTATTAAAAAAACATAATTATACTAATTTTCGACTATAATTCTAGGGTAAAGTTTCAAAATTTTATATCTATTTTGAATTTTAAGTTATAAAACTTTTTTTTGCGAAAAATCGTCATTATATACTCGATTTCGACTAATTCGGGGGTAAGGATTTCAGATTTAAATTTAATATTTATCGTCATTATATATTTTTTCGACACATTCGAGGAAAAAGATTTCATTACTTATATTTAAATATTGAATTTTAAATTACAATATTTTTTTTGTTGTGAAAAAGCATCATTTTCGACTAATTCAGGGAAAAGTTTGAAAATTTATTATCTTGTTAGGGTTCCGTACCCAAAGGGTAAAACGGGACCCTATTACTAAGACTCCGCTGTCCGTCTGTCACCAGGCTGTATATCATGAACCGTGATAGTTAGACAGTTAAAATTTTCACAGATGATGTATTTCTGTTATGCTAGCCCACCTGGCCCCTGTACCACAAAACTTTACAAGTCTACAATTCGACATAATTATACAGTTTTCCACAGACAAAGTTGTCGAATTGTACGCTTGTAAAGTTTTGTGGTACAGGCCCCTGATTGTCAACAAAATTTTTAAATGTTAAAAACACTTTTTTAGAACAATGTCCATCCGGCGAGCACTCAGTCCTGTACTGCCCGCGTAAAGCCGAGCCCGACTGCGGCAACCCGACCGTCCACGACCGGGCTACGACGGATCCGCCGGCGCCGGCCCCATGCGGCGTCCCCGACTGTTTCTGCGACGCGCCGACCGTCCGCGACCTACGCACGGGCAACTGTGTGCCGCTCGACCAGTGTCGAAGTTCCACATGTTAAATAAATAAGTATAAAAATGTCTTTTAAGTACAAGCTTTCTTTTTAATTATAAGCAAACACCTTAAATTTCAGCGATAACCATAAAATACGTACAGTCAGCGTCATATAGTACCTACGTAGCAGCCCAAGTGTCCAAATACTTCGGCACACCATACAAAATATATGGTGTAATATATGGTGGTGGTGGTTCTATTTGGCCACTTTGGCTGCTACATACTATATGACGCTGACTGTACAATGTTATTCAGTCGCACAAATTAGTAACAAAATGGGCCGATAGATTGCGCTGTCATGTTTTTAAGATTTTTTCCTGAATTAATGAGGTCGGGACGGGTAAACACGAACTGTGTACGGAACCCTCGGTGCGCGAGTCGGACTCGCACTTGACCGGTGTTGAATAAATGTGTATGAAATAGTACATTACTTACCAAGGGCGATAAAACAAAGAATGTCTCAGATCGCAGGTATTTTACGCCCGAGCCGAAGGCAAGGGCGATAAATATGCGATCTGAGGCTTTCTTTATTATCGCCCGTGGTTAGTACAAAATTTTATGTCACCCCCTGGCCAGGAAGTGGGTTTTTTCGCGCGCGGAGATTGCGATAATGGCCACTTTATGGCCAGGTGTGACATAAATTATTTTTTGTTTTTCGTTAACATTTTAAATAAAAAGGTACAAATAGAATCCTTATGTATAATAGTACATTACTTTACAAGGGCGGTAAAACAAAGAATGTCTCAGATCGCAGGTATTTGACGCCCAAGCCGAAGGCAAGGGCGATAAATATGCGATCTGAGGCTTTCTTTATTACCGCCCGTGTTAAGTACAAAATTTTATTTCACGTCCTGGCCAGGAAGTGGGATTTCCCCCGCGCGGAGCGTGCGGTAATTGCCACTTTATGGCCAGGTGTGGCATAAATTAACATTATAGGATTTATAGGTACTTTCTCGTTCTTATGAAACTTACTTATCGCAGTGTTTTACGACTAAAACATGACTAAAACAGATATTGCTGTTATTTTATAGATATTGAGTAGTTACATTACGTACGTGACTTCATTGGGAGAGTATTTTATGGTCACACCCAGAGGCCACTTTAGGTAGGTATCTACCTATAGATAGGGCTGCCATCCGTCCGGGTTTTCCCGGATTTGTCCTAGTTTGGAGGCCGTCCGGGGGCCGTCCGGGCGGGGTTTCAAGAAGTGTCCGGAGAAAACCCGGACACTTTTCATGTAAGGAAGCACCTCATTGAATTTAAAGGTATTGTTTTTTAAAAATATTATTTTCGGACTCGTCCGGGGAAAAAATGCGATTTACGCCAAATGTCCGGGTTTTTTTTAATCTTTGTCCGGGTTTGGCGAAATTCGAGATGGCAGCCCTACATATAGAGCAGGGTGTGCGTTGCACACACTGCACACAGTGCCGCTCGCTGCTTAATTAATGGGCGCTAGGGATAATTTGCAAACGGGCGTTTTATTTATTTATCGTATGGCATTTATTTCAGACCGTGAGATCTTCGAGAAGACAGTACGGTTGCCAGTTTTTGTTGCACTTTTAGAACCACCCAGGGGTCACGTGTAGGGTAGCGGTGGGTACTTTCCCTACGGACGTGGTGCAACTTCGACCCCCCTTTGTCAAAGTGAGTGGGCAACTTGACTGTTAGAAGTTCTCAAGCCGCCCGAAGGCCTCCAACTTGGCTTAACGACTGCTGTCATAGACAGCAGCCGGGATCAACGGTTTAACGTGCCTTCCAAAGCACGGGAGCGCTCAGTTAGTAACCACTCAAAGCGGTCACCCATCCATGTACTGACCGCGCCCGACATTGCTTAACCTTGTGTATCGCTTGCGGCACGCAGGGCGCCGCTGGGCCACGAGCGCTACATGGGAGAGACGCCATTGGTCACACCACACCTGGCCATAAAGTGGCCGCACGCTGAGAGAATTTTTTTTAATTAGTTACTTATCACGGGAAGTAATAAAGAAAGCCTCCGTTCGTATATTTATCGCCCTTACTTTCGGGTCGGGCGCCATCAAATACCTGCGATCTAAGACACTTTTTGTTTTACCGCCCTAGATAAGTAATACAATACAATACCTACAAATATTCTTTATTGTTCACCAAAAGTACTAATGTTCTATTACTTAACCCTTTGACCGCCAAAGCGATGGTGTGTCGTCGTGCCCAGTACGCCAAGCACTGTTTATTTGGTGTAATGTCTAAAGTTCTAAACCAATAAAAACAGTTCATAAATGAATTTTTTTCATGATCAAAGTACACGTTCACTCCGACCTTTTAAATGGTTGTTGGCGTGGTGGGCACGACGACACACAACCACTTTATAGGTTCTTGGCGGTCAAAGGGTTAATGTATATAATCGCTTCGGCCTATACTGCCCTCCTCCCTATAGCCTATACTATACTGACCTCGTCCGCCTAAGTAGATATTTTTTTGACAGGATGTCCCAATAGTTATAATTATTTTAATAGCTCCCGAATGAGTCTAAAGCGACGACGGGGTGATGGAGGATGTCAAAGTTAAACAAAACATTATCCATATCGATTAGATATGAGCGCCGCGCCGCCGCGCCGCCGCCGCCGGCCAAAAACTCACGCCGCCGCCGCCGACACATGGCGATCGGCGCGCCGGTCTCTGTTTCGCGCGCGTTTCAGATACTGTGTAGCTTATCTTTTACACACTTATATATCATCGATCGGCAAACTAGTTTGGAATTTGATATTTTACAGTTATATAGCGTTATTTATTTTAGTATTCAGTACCAAAAATACACAAAAGGGATCCTTGATGAGCGATTCTAAACAAAATCCGACAGACTGGCAACTTTGTGCCGATGTTCTAGATTACTTACTTACTTTACTTTACTTATATATTTGCCAAAGCTGAGAGTCAAAAACAATGTTACGCCGAAAAGCCGGTAATAGGCACGATTACATCTCGGAAAGTAGGGGTCTCTTTTGCCTCTTTTTCGCGGAAATTAGACACGTCTGAGTTTTTGTGGCATTGAACCTAACCAGACTGGACTGGCATCGCTCTAATCGAAGAGAGAAAGGTTCATACAGGCATAATCATAACTTCCCATTAGTCCGAATTCTGGTCATACTGGTTCGTGCAGTGGATATGTAGTTCTCTACAATAGTACTGAAGTCTGCATACCCAAAGATACCGGGCGCACAGCAGAAAGCACTGACCCATGGGAGACAACGTCATTAATAGCCATCGGATCAGACGAGCAGCCATCAATTACCACTCTAATAGATTCTATACCTCAGGAAATCCGGTATCCAATCCAAGCACAACAACCAGCAGGCAGACCATACGAAGAAAGTTTGATTAGAGACCGTTGTGCCAGACCATGTCAAAGCAATAACACACCTGGAGTGAGGCCATTGTGAAATTGAGAGAAACCGCTAGGGCTTCTTCGTATTTTATCTCTATGGCCTTATTTCAGGTGTGTGTGTGTGTGTTGTACGCTAGAAGATCCCCAGTGGACCGATTGTGACGAAAGCCGTATTGTCGGTCACTGAGGAGATCATTTGATTCTAGATACGCCAAAGAGCCTGCTGTTCAGTCAGAACACTCCATAATCTTGCAGTGAATGGATGTGACCGAAATGGGCCTGTAGTTAGCAGAGTCCACGCGACTACTGCGTATTAAATAAACTTCAATGCCGTTGAAATTAGTTTGGTTTAGTGAAGAACATGCTTTTACTTTATTACTTGTCGTTTAGTAAAATAAAATTATAACATGTCTCACGAAAGTTTATATTCAAGAACTTGCTTGTTTCTGACACGGTTCGATGTATTCGTGGTTAACCAAAAGATGAGCATAATGCCGCTCCTAGTATTTGTGATACATCCTAGAAGTATATAATATACGAGTGTGTTTGCGTTAGAAACACCACGTTTCGGAGGCATCCAAGAGTTTGAGCAGAATTGTCATGTTTACATACAAATATCATATTTTAAAGCTTTGTCATGTGACTGGACCACCTTGACGCGAAGTTTCCCGCAGGCAGCAATAGACTTGCTGTTTTCATTGCCACTTAGATGTTACCTACATATACAGCAGAGCATACCTAGTCTTTATACACAATATGTAACCCACCATGCGTAATCGACTAGGACGGAATAAAACGTAGAACATCGATATCAATAGGCGTGTTTGTCATCCTGACAGTAAAAACGACGTTGACAGGCGTGTACGACATCAAATAAGGAAAAAAAAACGTATTTTTGTTTTGAACCTGAGGTTTTTACAAGGTCACGCCGCCGACGCCGCCGCCGACCAATTTTGATCGGCGCGCCGCCGCCGGCCAATTGCCCATCGGCGCTCATATCTAATATCGATGCATATAAAACACAATTAAAAATTTCAACCATTTATTTCTTAAATAACAACAATACAAATCTACTCTACTATTTACACAATTATTTTACACTTGAAATTATTTGACATGATAACGCAACAATGTCGTTTAAATACAGATTCTTTCCCGTATTCCTAAGATTCATTTTTCAATAACAAGCCCTTGCATATATTTGAGCACATCAAATAATTTCAAAACTGTAAGTATCTACACCTGAGACAACAAATACCTTATGAGCACAATATAGCTTTTATAATACAAAATATTAGATTTTTTTCTTTCCAAAGATGGTAGTGACATAACAAAATTCTACCGTGCCCGTCTTTTTTTTTTAAATAATTTTGCGCATTTATCCCCATTTGAAATGAGAGGATCATTGATTATTGTCACAAAAAGAATTTGTACAAAATTTTACGAAAAGTAAACATACATTTATCGTCACCTTTCTACAATAATTTTGAGACATATCGCCCTAATACATTCATCTCACTCATGCGTCAGTCGTTCAATTAAAATAAATAAAAAAATAAATTCATTGTCAAATGAAAATGCATTCGTCATCAATATAATAGTCTGAACGAAAGTTGAACCCAGTAAATGTTTAATAACGCGACACCACTGTCACATTCACTCACGTCACTTTTAAGCACGAGCGCGGGTGAGCCTTGGTTGTCTTGTCAGTTAAGTTATACATGCACATTGTCTTTGTAATGAGACTCGGCTAATTTCGGCCCTGTAGATCACACACTACCAATGTGATGTGTGTCATTTATCATCAAAATGTGAAACGAGAGTTGTTGAAAATTGTACGATGTACAAAATATTACAAAATTGTTTCACCATCTTTTTTCTAGTAATAGAAACTGCTGTCTATAGATATCCAAATATTTTGACGTAAACAAATAAAGTTCATAAAGTGCAGTATTTATTTGATATGAAACCTCAATTAACAAATGAGATATGTGATGGACGGTCGCCAGTGTTCATAAATCGTCGTAAACAACAAATGTTCTCTTTCCAAAGACCGATGTGCAATATATATTATACATATATCGCTGGGTACTGTAAATGATTAATACACTTCAATAATTTCCGAAGTTTCAGGTTCATTAAATATGCGCTGATTGATATAACTATATATACACTGTAATTCGAAATAAACTGTCTGCTAAAAAAAATAGAATATAGTTATCGCACTTATTATTTAAAGTTTCTATACAAAACAGCATAGTTAGGCTGGGTTGTATAAACATCCGTTAGACTTAATGGACGTAGTTAAACGAAAAGGCACAAGAGATCACCATTGAATGTATGACTTGTTTTAACCGAAAGTTTTGAAATGTTTAATTTAACATTGTGTGGGAGGCCGTTTCGTTTAATTTCGTACACTTTTAAGATACAATTTTGATAACTCAGTAATTTCTACAACTAAAATGTGGTTTGTCCCTTTCTCACAAACATAAATGTAATAAGTATAAGCACAAACTTTAGCAGCAATTAACTTAAATAGGTTTCATCAACGATTATGTTTAAAGGGGTTAAACTCTAACGGATCTTTATAAAACCGTGCCTTAACCCTTCCAACGCCGCTCAGTCAACCTGTTGTGTGTGACATACGGTTGACTGACAGACGGCGTTGAAAGTGTTAAGGTATCACAATTATGCTACCATACAGTAACATATTCATTTTATTGACTATTTGGACTTAAATAATTTGGTCAATAATAAAATATACGTTTTAAATACTGTAAGATATTAATTTTATTTTTGTTTGACTGACAAAGAAGAACTTAATCCTGCTTCCTGACATCTTAATACATCATGCGATTTTAGACTCTAATTGTTTGCAAATTAAGGTTCTAACTCTGTTACATATGTATTTATACAATTATACATATACAGAACTTTATTCAGGAATTTCTTCCAAGTCTATCAGGTACCATAAGATATATAACGTTGTCAGTATCATATATCGCATTTAATTTAGTTTTTCAATTAATTTGAAAATAATATCGCCATTTGAGCATATACTTGCAACCCGGTTTCGGCACCAAAAGTCAATGAAATGAATACGACACAGTTCACCATTTCCTATCACCATTCATAAAATTCAATTAAAAACATTCCCATCGTCCGCGAACTAAATTCCAGTTTCGTAACTAGTTGCGAAAAGATGGTTGTTACTGGGTTCATGCAGATAGAAATTCTTCGATCGCAACTGGTCCCGTATAAAATGAAAAATGATCTGCAGTTACGTACGCGGACGAAGATAAACCATTCACAGATCATTCAAAATTAAAACCCACACAGATTGTTGTCAGTTTTCTGTTCAACCATGTTAAACCATGGAGAGAACCATTCTTCATATATCTAGAAATATATAATGCATGAAAATAGTTGTTGCAGATGTAGGGCGGGATGGACCAACTTACAATTACCGACCGATCGTAGTTAAATATGGCGCCGGCAGCTGTCATCCCATAGAAACTTGTCAAACTTTCCAACACCGGTTATCTACGACCACAGCCGATTTGCAACCCACACATATAAATGTAGTTGTAGTAATATAGTTTTCCATCACAGCGTGTATACAAATATAGTATAATTATAATAGGTTACATATATAAAAAAACAGCAAATACGAGTATAATTTACGGTTTTATCTCCAATAAATAAATAAAAAATAAGTGGACACTTCTTACGTTGTCTACCTACTTTTTTCGTTACTAAACAAAATAATCCATCAAAATTATTAACCGACTTTTATTTTATCGCCATCTATCGTTTGTAACGGAACTAAAATTGAAAGCGTGGACTGTAGAGCAGTGTTTCGAATCACGCTAAAAATGCTCGCAGCGCTTACAGTGCCGACACACAGGCGTTACAGGGCCGCGTAAGTAGTGTTTTTTTTTGTTTCGGACCGCTATTCTCTTGAGCGTGCTCACGATCGGACCGATTCACGCTCATAGCCCTTGTTTACTGCCATGCTGCCGTTAACTTGACGTTTGGCTCAAGGTGCTTACGCCTGGGAGTGTGAGCACCGTGAGCGCCGTCCATGACAACATCAGTGACGTCACGACATCTCATGTAAGCGCTATGAGCGTGAATCGGTCCGATCGTAAGCGCGCTTTGAGCGCTGTGAGCGTGATTCGGAACATGCCTTAGGGCAGCTAACTCGATACAAGCTGCCAACAAAGCAGGATCCACATCAAAATAGCCAATACTTGGCTTTTAAATAAGTGCAAGAATATATGAAATGCTGAACATCAAGCCAGATATACGTGCTTCTCGAGCAAAATATATTATACTTTTTTGTCGATGAAAATGTGTGCGATTTCGAATAGGATAACCCCTTATAATGCAATTTAAAACATTGTGTACACATTATTGGTGCCCTTAACTGTACACATACGTAACGCACGTACTATACAAAGTTTGCGCAAGTTAATCTGAACCAGTTGAGTCGGTGGGTCTGTTACTAAATGCTATAGATAGGGTTCCGTACCATGTGAAACTGAACCCACGACATATATACTGCTTCATATTCGTAATCACAAATATCTTGATTGAAGATCGTGTATGATTCATATAAAATATAAATAAATATATATAAAACATAATCACAACATAAAAATTCAATACATAAAAATAACAAATATATCAGCCTAGCTAGCACGATCGTGTTTATGTCGGACACATAGCATTCGACCCTTACTAGCAAGTAAAGTGCGAGAGGGACGAATGCCATATGTCATAAACGCGATCACGACATGGTGGCAGTTTGCAATAAACCTCGCTGTTACCACACCAATCTATAGATCACCGAAAATTAATCGATCGATGATCATACTACGATTGAAGTAAAGCGTAAGAACACACCATTTGACAAGGGCGTTTTAACACTTTCACTCACAGACTTAAATCTTGAATGAACCCAAGAAACCGATGTAGCAACCTACCTCTAGCGGGCAGTTAGTTACTGGCAGTTAAAGTGTTTTAAATTAAAAAATAAAACATTTACTCTTCAATTTAGGCATATTACATGCACCTATGAATGTCAAAAAAATACCACCATGTTAACTAGCTATAACATTTGCTAGATCAAACTATAAAAAATAAATGGGGGATTTCCTCCCTGTACAAAATGCTTGTTCAATATTATTAAGTTGACCGAGTTGTGTCAAGGTAATCCCTACAAAAAATACTTAATTTTGAATGTTATAAGATTGAAAATCCAATAACAGTTTTATAAAATATCGGCCAACAAAAGATCTCGACTATTATTGTTATTATATATCATAACTCACAACAATTGAGTTACTTTGTTTAGAATCCTGTTTAAAGGCATACTGGTTTGGTTTTTCTACTAGCAGTAGGCCTGTTCAAAGCCTCAGACCAAATGACAGAGCATTACGAAGAACCTTGTGAAGTCTGAAGAACGTTTTTAAAACCACACCCAATACGCAATAAGATAGAACACGCTCACGCACCCGTAAATAGAAACTAAACTAGAGGTCTCCAAACTATGGCCCACGGGCCCTTCCAATGTGACCCGCGAGCGAGGGCCAAACTGTCGTCTTTCTTAACCCTTGTATTGTTCTTAACCCTTTGCTTATGGCAATAAAAAAGGTTGACTAAACCATGCACATCTTGTGAACATTGGGCTTCCGGTCGCCATAGCAACTTAATTTGGCAACCAGTTGCGGTGGAGCCTTGTTTTTCTTTGTTCGCAACTAGTTGCGATAGAAGAGTTTTTATTTTCTACGCAACTGGTTACCTGTACATGGTTTAGCGTGTGTCTTAATACATTATTTATTTATTTAATCTTCATACCTTATAGTACAAACGGCGAACTTAACGCCAAAAGCATTCTCTACCAGTTCGTAATGCACTGTCTAGATATCTTATTTCTTGGTCTAAGAGTAGACAACACTTTGGACATATTCGGTTGTCATAAAAAAATAGATATTCTCTACTTATGGCGGTTTCATATATAGAAATTATACTACGTTTCAAATTGATCTGTATAAGAGGTCATTGACATTAAAGCATGTTCCAATGTTACAGGAAATTTGCGTAGCAGACCTCTTTTTTATTACATTTATCTTATTAATATAATGCAAAATAAATCTGCCCGAAAAAGCACACACAATTTGACATTCACAATCGTATGGACCAATAATGAACCAAGATGCAAGTGTTATCTGGGCAAGTCAAAGCAACCTCAATTGACAATTAAATTTCAACTATAATAACACAGTATTAAGTTTCATTATTGTTAGTTCTACAGCCACAGATATCGTTTGGAACTTTAGGTCAATAACCTCAAACCCAAATCAATTCGAAACCTTTTTCACTAAATTATCTCTTAGCTACATATTCGCATTTAACTAGACCCGTTAACGTTGAATTAGCTAACGTTGTAGGCAGGCTACAACCAAACCTGTTAGTGCCCCCTAAAATGGCGGCAGCTGTAGTGTTACAAGCCAAACTGAAGGGGGTTTGTATGGGGGCGACTGTGGTGGGTACAGTGGTGGGGTTCTCGTTAAAGAGGTTGAGTTCCTTGATGTCTTCTCGATGGAAGATGAGGGTATCTCCGTAGAGGGGATAGGAACCCCATACAACGAGGGTGGTGATGATTTTGGGGCCGATACCGCCGATCGCCTGCAAGAAACACAATTGGATATTTGACACGTGGTAAAATGTGTATCATAGGGTGGCTATATGGATAGAAAACCAATTATCGCAATAAATAGTAAATTAGACAAATTTATCAAAATTATAAAAAGACATGGGCCTTGGAGGTATAGGGTGGTGATTACCACTTACCATCTTGGAGATATAGGGTGGTGGTTACCACTTATCATCTTGGAGGTATAGGGTGGTGATTACCACTTATCATCTTGGAGGTATATGGTGGTGGTTACCACTTATCATCTTGGAGGTATAGGGTGGTGGTTACCACTTATCATCTTGGAGGTATAGGGCGGTGATTACCACTTACCATCTTGGAGGTATAGGGTGGTAGTTACTACTTACCATCTTGTAGGTATAGGGCGGTGGTTATCACTTACCATCTTTGAGGTATAGGGTGGTGGTTACTACTTACCATCTTGGAGGTATAGGGCGGTGGTTGTCACTTACCATCTTGGAGGTATAGGGTGGTGGTGACTTACCATCTCGGAGGTGGAGATTTGCGCGACGCCCGTGACAATGGCGTTGGGCGGCGTGCCCACCGGCATTTGGAAGGCCATTGAGCACGCCAGCGAGGACGGGATCATCGGCTTGGTGGTACAGGGTGGTTACCAATGTTACCACTTACCATCTTGGAGGTGGGGATGTGGTTACCACTTAGCATCTTGGAGGTATAGGGTGGTAGTGACTACTTACCATCTTGGAGGTATAGGGCGGTGGTTATCACTAACCATCTTGGAGATATAGGGCGGTGGTTACTAGTTACCATCTTGGATGTATAGGGCGGTGGTTACAACTTACCAACTTGGAGGTATAGGGTGTTGGACACTTACCATCTTGGAGGTGGGTATGTGCGCGACGCCCGCGACGATGGCGTTGGGCGGCGTGCCCACCGGCATGTGGAAGGCCATGGAACACGCCAGCGTGGCCGGGATCATCAGGTAGCGGGGGTCCATCTTCAGCGTGCGAGCCTGTACAACACGAAATTTTTCACTTCTCATGCTCGTAAAGTTGTTCTTTATGACGAGTGAAGGCTGCATTAAAATGGCTTTTTCACGTCTCCTGCTCGTAATAGTACGATATTATTGCCGTGGCCGGGAAGGGAGCATTTGCAGGCTGAGTATTTGTTTAAACGGACGAGCTTGCGAGTCCGTTTAATTATAATACGAAGCCTGCAATTGCCATTCCGGCCGAGGCTAATATTGTGCTTTTCTCAAAAATGGGGGAAAAACGACTGAGGCTTTCTTTATTATCGCCCGTGGTAAGTACAAAATTTTATGTCACCCTGGCCAGGGGGTGACATAAAATTTTCTTCTTTACCTTCCAATATGTAGCGACTAAAGTCCAGTTTGCGGGCCATTTGTGAGAAAAGTTTAATTTTATGCTCCGTAGACAGTGCATAAAATGCAGTCTTATGCTCTAGTGCATAAAATGCAGTTTTATGCTATAGAGTGCATAAAGTAAAACTTAGCGCGCACTTAACTGCCGACCAGTGACCTGCTTCACGAAAGCTTATATCTCTTAGCTTATAGCCTAGTCTAGACTAGTAAATACTAGTCCACTCACCATATTGGCCAGTACAGGCAGGATCAGGTTGGCGATGGCCACGTTGCTGGTGAACTCTGTGATGAACTGCGTCACCAGCACCACCACCAGCAGCACCACGTAGGGCGGCAGGCCCTGTAGGCCGCTCAGCGAGTGCCCGATCATGGACGAGAGGCCGGTAGCCTTGGAGCCTTCGGCTAGCGCGAACCCGCCACCTGAACAACATAGTCTATATTAAAACGGTTTCTTCACACCTGCCCCTATTTCATTCAGGTATTTGACAAATGTTAAAATTTATAACACAGTGTCACTTTTTGGATAGTTAGCCATCAAAATATCACAATAAATCGTAAATTATAAAATTTTACCAAAATCATAAAAAGATATGAATCATCAAAAATTCAGAAAATAATGTAATTTTTTTACCGTCCAGAATGCTTATGTAAAATTAAAAAATAAATTGTATGGCAACTATGTACCTAAACCCATTATTTTACGACTAAAACAGCAGAATACTAATTTTCCCATACAATGGTTGGTCGAATGCTGTGCAAGTGACGTCATTTGCCAGAGCCAATTTGTAGGAGCCTTTTTGAGGGCCGCTAGCGTCGAGCTAGGTTTGTCCCTAATTTTAACCCTTTATTCGAACTAATTGTTCTACAACTCAGACTCAACAATGTACAGCGAATTGTCATTGTCAGGTGACAATTGTCAACATGGTGAAATAGGGGCCTGCTATTCAGGACACAGTAATTGTTACCTTGGAAGAAGGGATCAAAGACGTACTTTTCGTCCCTAATTTGAGGGCAACATTTACTCTTTTCGTCATAGAAGGTATGAAATGCCGCATGTGTCACACGGTACCAAAATTATTTCCGTCTTACACTTGAATCCCTCGCTATCAAGATTCAATGTAATTTGTTAAACTGTCCTATTTGTGCCATTCTAATGTATTAGAATGAAAGAGATGCGAGATAACGGTGACGTCACATGTGTCATATTTTCTAACTTCAAACGAATGTTCAGCGCGCAACCTCCAGTATGTATCTAAAGTTCTTGGTGCCAACCATAACATATTATTACAGTAATCTGTGGATAATGTCGTTGGCTATATATAAGATTATAAGGTAAATGTAGTAGCATAAGACAAGCGCTTGTGGCCCAGCGGCGCCTGCGTACCGCTTGCGGTATCTAAGGTCAAGACTCGGATGGGTGACCGCTTTGAGTGGTTACTAACTGAGCGCTCCCGTGCTTTGGAAGGCACGTCAAGCTGTTGATCCCGGTTGCTGTCTATGGCAGCAGTCGTTAAGCCAAGTTGGAGGCGTTCGGGCGGTTTGAGAACTTCTAACAGTCAAGTTACCCACTCACTTGACAAAGCCTAATCCCAATAAGGTCTAGTTTCCCCTCGGGGTTGGACAGTCAGATGGCAGTCGCTTCCGTAAAAACTAGTGCCTACGCCAAATCTTGGGATTAGGTAGCGGACCCCAGGCATCCTTCAGGATGCAACTGTACTGGGATAACGCTAGGAGGATGATGATGTAGTACCATAAGACACTGTAACACTTATATTGTATAGTTGTTTGTTATCCCTAAAATAAATAAAATATCTTACCGAGCAAGAAGAGTAGGCCCCAGGGTATCTTCTCCTTGAGGATATTCCACGTGACCACACCAGCAGATGGTTTCGTGGCAGCCAGCTCTTCATCTGAAAATCAATAATATTGTTATACTAAACTAGCTTATGGCGATGTATCGATTGAAAGAGATGCCCTTATGTTTTTCACTCACGACAAAACGGGATGCAACACTTCGAGAATAGCTTTTTAGACAAATCTCGATAAATATCTGACTTTTTTTTTATACCACGTCGGTGGCAAACAAGCTTGCGGCCCGCCTGATGGTAAGCGGTCACCGCAGCCTATGGACGCTTGCAACCCCAAGGGAGTTACACGCGCATTGCCGACCCTTTTAAAAATTTATACACTCCTTTCTTGAAGACCCCCATATTGTAGTCCCTCGGGAAAACCTCGGTAGGGAGCTCATTCCACAACCGGAGCGTGCGAGGGAGGAAATTCCTCTTAAACCGTACCGTACGCGACCATTTAGGTTCTAAGGTGTGAGGATGAATGCCCTGCCGACGGCGAGCGGTGCGATGGTGAAAGCGGCCGTGGGCATCATGTCGAACAGTTCTTCGGAGCACAACAAAAAAAATATCTGACTGTGTGCAGGTTTATTAAATTTCCTCTTGACAGATCAGACCATCATATTAACTTAATCGTGGCTTTTAATAATGCGTTGTTTTAGTAGGCTGAGTAAAAAAAAGGAAAATATAGACTCAACTTTGGATTTTTTTCTATCGAGAAAATTTTAACCAATCATGTTTCGGCTATTGTCAGAAACACAATCATATAGTCAAGAGTCATATATCTGAAAATCAGTCCCTATTGTTTCCTCGTCTGGGAAGAACAGCGTTTCAAAGTTTCTAAATTTCTCGTTGTAGCGCCTTATTCCGCGTAAACTTCCGCTCCCTATTTCGTCCCTTCGAGAGTCTTTCAGGATAAAAACTATCCTATATATTATCTGATATCGTATATCTAATATGTTAAACCTCGCTATAACCTCGTTGTATACCAAGTTTCATCACAATTCGTCCAGCCGTTTTTGCGTGATTGAGTAACAAACATACAAAAAAATACACGTATAACTAGTTTTTCCCGCGACTTCGTCCGCGTGGAACTCGTTTATCGCGATACAATTTAATTGCTATTTTTTATGTCAGGCGCTTACCTAGTTATCGCTCTTCCATACAAAAGCCCACTCCCTTAAGGGATGATTTCCGGGACAAAAAGTATCCTATGTCCTTCCCCGGGACTCAAACTATCTCCATGCCAATTTTCATCTCGGTTCAGCGGTTTAAGCGTGAAGAGGTAACAGACAGACACACTGTCGCATTTATAATATTATAGTAGGATGAAGGGTACACGGAAAGAGCACTAGTTTTTTATTTCATTATAATTCAGGTCGCCTTTTGTTTTGAAACTTTAATGGACAAGACAGGTTAAATCTTTTTTTTTATTGAAAAGTTAAAGTAAAAGGTAAACTGAGTGTGACTTACATGATGAAGAAGCGGAGAAGAACTTGAGGAAGTCCATGGACATGGGTAGGATAAACATGAGCACCACGATGAACATGGACGTAACACCGTCTTTCACCTTCCTGCAACGTGAATATACATCATCATCATCAGCCTAATACCACAGAATAGTATAATAGTACTACATACAGAATGGCCACGAACCCCCCGCACCGAGGACAGTTACCTCGTCCCTGAGAGACCCGCCTGGTGTCGATCGGGTGCCGTCGCGCCTCGCGATTCGTCCGCGCCACGCGCTACGCACCCGCGCACACAATTGACGCGTGTACCGACAGCGCACGCACACATACTTACCCACAGCGCTTACGTTCCTTCGCGTGTCACAGGTGTGCTAATACGTCCTACTGGGCACAGGCCTCCTCTCGAGGTATGTTCCGAATCGCGTTCGTATATCAAACGTCAACTTGACGTTTGGCTCAAGGTGCTTACGCCTGGCAGCCTGGGAGTGTGAGCACCGCGAGCGCCGTCCGTGACATCATCAGTGACGTCACGACATCTCATGTAAACGCTATGAGCGTGATTCGGTCCGATCGTAAACGCGTTTTTAGCGCTGTGAGCGTGATCCGGAACATGCCTATAGATGAGGGGCGCAATTTGATTGAGAATTTGATCCTTTTATGGAGAAAATTCAATTTTATTACTTGTCGTCAACATTATTAGAGAGATGTACTTACATGGTGGTGACAACATCGGCCCAGCCAGGCATGAAACCAGGCTTCCTGAAGATGTACATGAACACAGCCAGGATGAACAGACCGCCTGACACCTGAAACAAAATTATTGTAAAAATTAAAAATAAAAACCGCCGACATGTAGAACATAGCTATGAGAATAACTGAATATACCTTTTCATGAAAGGTGGTAGAATAATGTAAGTAAATAAGAAATAACTGGATATATCATGGAAGGTGGTGGATTAATGTAAGTGAATAACTGAATATACCTTTTCGTGGAAGGTGGTGGATTAATGTAATTGAATAACTGAATATACCATTTAATGGAAGGTGGTGGATTAATGTAAGCGAATAACTGAATGTACCTTTTCATGGAAGGTGGTGGAATAATGTAATTGAATAACTGAATATACCATTTCATGGAATGTGGTGGATTAATGTAAGTGAATAACTGAATGTACCTTTTCATGGAAGGTGGTGGAATAATGTAATCGAAAAACTGAATATACCATTTCAGGGAAGGTGGTAGATTAATGTAAGTGAATAACTAAATGTACCTTTTCATGGAAGGTGGTGGATTAATGTAAGTGAATAACTGAATCTATATGCCCCTTTGTTAAAATAGTAAATAGTTCATAGAAAGTAAGTAATTGCACGTAGGCATTCTGTTATATCCCACTTTAATTCTAATTTCTGTAATTGTAAACCCAAATATTATTAAACAGTCATTTAGCTGTAAGTGTCAAATCAGCAAACACGTAATGATTGATTGACGTGCATTTGACGTTTAAGTTTTTTTTTTGCCATCTTTTCCACTGTCGCTAGTGGTAGGCTGCCTGCGTTCATGTTCAATGCAAACTTAAGGCCTACACACACACGAGACCTACTACTAGTCGGTGCGTCTGTGCAAATTATTATTATTGTTTTAATTATTGTTACATATTCAATGTTCTTTCGTTTTTGTTACAATTTATTACTGTGTGTGCTCATAGTTTTGTTTTTATCCGTGTAGTGTTACCCGCCGTGCCATCACCAAATGGGCCCTACGGAAGACCAGCGCCGGCTGCAATGCCGGCATTATGCTGAGTTGGGTCCACTTCGTGACACGGTTTTATAGTATATTGTGTTTGTCCTTTTTATCACGAATAAATATTTGAACTTTGAACTTTGAATGCACCTTTTCATGGAAGGTGGTGGAATAATGTAATCGAATAACTGAATATACCATTTCATGGAAGGTGGTGGATTAATGTAAGTGAATAACTGAATGTACCTTTTCATGGAAGGTGGTGGATTAATGTAAGTGAATAACTGAATGTACCTTTTCATGGAAGGCGGTGGATTAATGTAAGTGAATAACTGAATGTATCTTTTCACGAAAGGTGATGAATTAATGAAAGTAAGTAACTGAATATACCTTTTCATGGAAGGTGGTGGGCCCAAGACTCTTGTACTTCTCGTTGATGACCTTCATAGTGGTGGTGGAACCGGAGGCTTTCTGCACCTTCTTCGCGGCCTCACTGTTAGGCCTGAAACATAAAACATTACTTATTAACTACATATTCCTAATTAACTTTATTATACGACTACTTCTCGAATGTATTGTTACTTCAAAATGAGAATATATGAGAATGATGAATTTTATTCGCATACCAAAAAAATACTGATTGCGCACCAAAAAGTACTGACTTGCCACATCAAAATTTAACAATTGCACGTTAAAATTAAATTTTGAAGAATGATTACTGATTAGTATTTTAGCCGTACAAATCTGTATTTTTAGGTTGTTTCTTATTTTTCTTTTGATGTTCCTTCAAAATTATGACTTGCTAGCTTTTGCCCAAAAATTTGCTTTTGCAGAATAAAAAAAAAAATGAATAAAATGAACTTTATTCTGTAAGTAGGCCGCAATGGCACTTTTACAAGTCAAACCCTAATAAATGTTTGAATTTTGGAGGTTAGTAAATTATTTGTTAAATGTACAAACCTGAACATGCCCATGAAGGTGACCTGTAGGGAGATCCACACCAGCACTTGCATCAGCAACATGGGTGGCGTGCTGTACGCCATGAAGTAGAAGAAGTTCACGGCGTGGGTCACTTCGGGGAATTCACTGGAAACAAACAAATACATCAACATATTGTTTTTAGCTTAAACACAGAATAGTATAATAGTATTACATACAGTATGGCCACGAACCCCCCGCACCGAGGTCAGGTACCTCGTCCCTGAGAGACCCGCCTGGTGTCGATCGGGTGCCGTCGCGCCTCGCGATTCGTCCGCGCCACGCGCTACGCACCCGCGCAAACAATTGACGCTTGTACCGACAGCGCACGTACACATACTTACCCACAGCGCTTACGTTCCTTCGCGTGTCACAGGTGTGGCTTAAGCCCGAAACGCACTGACAGTGACAGCCAGCGCGGCGGGGCGTCGCGGTGCGGAGGCGGGACCGGTTGTAATATTCGAACTAATATGAAAGGGTCCGCACAGAAAACCGGCCGGGAAAAAAGCGTTCTGTGCGGACCCTTTCATATTAGTTCGAACATTACAACCGGTCCCGCATCCGCACCACGCCGCCACCGCTGTCAGTGCGTTTTGGGCTTTAAGGTTCAATCAACTTTTTCTAGTTGTTATTCTATCCCGTCAGCGGGGAGACAACAGTTTACCGTTTTTCTTAGAAAAATGTTTATAACATTGACTTCAAGCATGCTCAAGACATGACTCATGTCCAAATTGATTTATACTCATCGCTAAAACTCGTGTTCAGTACATCTAAACCCTATAATACACACATTGACATTTTTAAAGAGTGGCGGAGTGGAGTAATAATAATTTATACGTATACAATTAAAAAGGGTTGCGTTCGCAACAGGAGACTGGTCAGGGGCCAGGACCGACACTCTTTATATCACTCGGAATTGTTGCTCTGGTCACTGGTCAAATCACAGAGCAGTCTCTGGCCATTCTTTTAAAATGGAGTCTAGCTCGTTGCGCCATCGCCGACGAGGTCTGCCGCGTCTCCTGTTCGAGCTGTCGCGCTGCCACTCTGTTGCGGTCTTGGCGCACAGCTCACAGCCCAGTCCCACTTCAACTTCAACAAGAATGGAGAATGATGTTACCTGTCGAATATTCCCTTGAAGGCGGAGTTGGTGGCCGTGCCCACGAGGGTGCCGCAGCCGCCGAGGGTCGACGCGTACGCTATGCTCAGGTAGTAGCAGATAGTGATGTCGCTCGGAATTGGTGCTCTGGATAAATATAAATAAAATTAAAAAACAAAAATATTTTTTTCTTCAATTTAGGCATATGAATGTCAAAAAACTACACAGTTGCATAAAAAATAAACCTCTGCCTCGAGTAGAACCCGGCGTAAGAAAAACGTCAAAAAAACTACAATTGAGTATTTTCTACGAGTTTTCCACATTCGGTTGAAACCGTTCAACCAATCTCACTGGAGCGCAAACTCTTAAGAATATTCCAGGAATCTGCTCGTCGCTGCGTTGGTGAACACACGTGCTCGGCGCGACGACGAGTAGAATCCACTACCGAACAAAACCAGTTGCCTACTGTCATGGCGTCGTTACCGAACAACGTCTTTGAACAAGTATTGATTGGCGAAATCATCATAAATTTGATGGAGACTTTTTTAAAAAGTGAAGTGAGTATTCCAGTGTTTAAACCACACAGACAGGTTTCATAAAAGAATAGGTGTAAAGCTGGCTTAAACACAGTCGACGGCTGCCGCCATCTCCGCTGAGCTTTAAGTTATTCTCCTCATTTGTAGGAAAAGGTTTTTCCCTAATCTTTGATGAAACAATATTCCACCAACTCACTCTTCCTCAGTCTTCTCGTTAGCCTTCGCTTCCTTCCCATTCTCTGGCTTCTTCCTGTTAACATACACGTCTCCGAGCCCCTGCGACTCCAGCACCTCCAAGATGGCCTCCACAATGGGCACCATCATCGTGGTGGCGGCCGCGTTGGACACCCACATCGAGATGAACATGGTCACGAAGGTTAGACCGAAGTTCAGCCTGGAACAAATATTTTTTAAAAAAAAAAACCTTGTCGCAACGTAGGTTATTATATAATCTGTGATATAGCTAAGAATTATCTCCGACATCAAGAATTTTGATCCTTTAGCCGCACAGACATCAGTTGATATATAACAGTGGCTTTTAGATGAAACAAAAACCTGGGGAACCATCCATCTGTTCTGAGGTTGACTCGAGGAATCTCACCTTCTATGTGAACAGCCGACGACCTGCACAGTCCAGAGCGCCACCCTCTTCGGCAGCTTCGAGTGCTGCACCCCAGCGGCTATCATCAGCCCGCCCATGAACATCATGTTAGTCTCCTTCATGTACGCGGCACAGGTTTTGTCCGAGTCGAGGATCCCCATGGTGGGGAACAGGACGATCGGCAGCATGGATGTGACCGGGAGTGGCAGCAGTTCTAGCACCCAGTATGTCGCCATTATGAGGACCACGTACATGCATTTGTAGGCCTGGAATGAGGTAATTAACGCCATCTAGTGAGACTTTTACGTATTAAGATTTGTATTTTGGTATTAGTCGTTGTGATATTTTAATTTTATGAAACATATTCTTGGTTTAACAATGAATCAGGCTATTATAACACAAGCGTGTTAGTTTGGCCTTGTTATCACTATCAATCAGGTGAGAGTATGACACGTTGCTCGTCAGAAGATCTTGAAAAAACAGAGCAAATTCTGAAATGCTAGCAAAGTCTACACCAAATCACCAGCATTTTTTTCAAATTCTTTAAGTATATGGCAACTATTTTACTTAAAGTCCTATTAAAAGGTTAATTTCGACCCATAAATTGACAATGTCCAGCCGACGTTTTCTTCTTGTTAGAATCGTTTGGAATATTTGGGGTCGCCAGCAGGGTTTGCCAAATTAAGGGTTAAGAGGTAATTAATATAATCAGATCAATTTTTAACTTACCGGCTGATTATTAATAATCGGTATCGGCAACAAGACGATCGGCGTGAGCACGATCAGCAGTGACTTCCAATATATAGACAAGAACAGCTGTATCCTCTGGCATAATGTGGCGCTAGACCTTGGTCTGGAAAAGAAGTAGGTGGTGCCGCTGGAAAAAAAAAACAATATTGTGAACCGCCGCATGCTGTTAATACTGAAAAAAACATGCATTAGAGAAATGGTAATGTGTATGGGTGCAAAAATAATTGGTGGGTGTATTTAAGGTTTTCTTGTAGCTTTATTTTGTATGAGAGGAGACAAGAGTGATGTTTTAGAAAAAATACTAGCATTTGCCCGCAACTTCGTCTGCGTAAAACTTTTTCATTGAGATAATATTTAATTGCTATTTTTTTAATTAGGTCATTGCTTTTTCATACAAGTAACAAGCTGTATTCAAAGTAAGGGGCCTGCGTCTGTCAATACATGATACAACTAATCCTCAAATCAAATACAGGTTGGCAGCATGCTCGAGATTGTTCTAGAGTTATGGTCATAGGCTATGGAATCTGCTTATTGGGCAGGTTGTGCAAGTATGTTTGCAACCATATTTTTTTATTTTTTTCAAATTATTTTAGCTAATCTTGTCTGATGTGCTTTTGTTACAAAATTGCTTTTGTTGAAGTAATTAGAGTGCTCATTGGAATACTCATAAATGTGTGTTGTGCATAATGAGAGGAATTATTTTCATGAATTTGTGCATCAGATCAGTTGTAGTACATGTTTCGTTATTTCATAAATTTCTAGATGAATATTGTAAAAAGTATACTATGGCTTTATGTTTTACTGTGCACTGATGTTTTTAATTTCATAATCATGCTATGCATATTTTGCTGATGACTTAATTAATAATAAATAATGCTTGTTAGTTCTCGGCGGGTTTACAATATTTACTCCCTCATTTGAGGGGAACTGTGATCCTTTTCCAATAAGATAGTCGGAAAAATATATTGTAGACTATTTTTTAACATTATGCAATTTTTATTAAATTTATAAAATAATATAGCCTTTAATTATTATATCCTGTGCTAGCAAGGTTCTGGCACCATGTAAATATATTTTTTCACTTTGCTTGGTTGTTCACCATATAACCATATACCATATATTGGTTGGTGTGTCAAAACAATGGACACATCTTAATCCCTCAGCTACTGAGCCCGGAGATTCCCGACAACATATCTATTCATAAAAATAGCAGTGATTGATGACGGCTTACAATGCTGATAGATAAATCCAGCCGCTGGCACCAAAGGGGCCCACAGCGCCCAGGCACTGGTGGGCATATAAAATATATAGTGGTTTCCTGGGCCAGGATTAGTTAGCTATGTATTCCTTGGGCGCTCTGGGCATAAGGGCCTGCCAATGAGGGAGGGGTAAGCGTTCCTGGATCCTTGTATATTGTCCTTCCTAGTCTACCTTTCTTATGATCATTACTCGCGATAGTCGCGTTTTCTCAAGTTTATTTAAATGTCATTAACTTACCGATTTTCATCATTGACACCATTTTCCACGCGATTTACGATGTCTCCTGCGTTGCCGTTAGACATTTTAGCGGATTTATTATTTCGATGTGAAGTACTAATTCAGAAAACACGTAGAAATATCTTCGGTTACATTCCCACCAACATCTGAAAATAAGACACTATTTTAAAGGCGGTAACGTTACGAAAAATCTAGAACACAGAACAAGTACAACTTTTATTACAATTAATTTAATTCATTTGCGAGATCGTATTTTCAAGCTGATACTTGTCGCAAAAATTCAAATAAAACGTAAATAGTATGCCTTTAGCAGGCAAACCGAAACCACGTAAACGTCATAATGACGCACTGCATTGCAAAGAGCATTGCATGCTAAGTGGGCGCTAATTTTTAAAATTCGCAATGTAAAAACTAAACGCCATTAGCATAGCTGTATATAAAGTAAGTTAGGAATAAACATAGTTGGTAAATTATGCTCGTAAATGTTAATTTTAATATAAAAGACTTTTTAAATTATCCACATAATTACGAATAATCAATTAGAAAATCTAATTTGACATGTCTTATTTGATATTTCTTTACAGTTTCCTCCAACAGTATAACTATAGCATTCCCTACAAACGTACAGCAATAATGCCACAACAATATAGAAAAACGTCACTGCTGTCAGTTCGCTTGTCATTGTCACTAGAAAAGAAATATTGTAAGAAAAAATTGAAATGAAAACATTACATGTATTTATACTGCTTTAACGATATTTACGTATCAATTTTGGTGAATTATTAATAAATAGTGTTTCCGTACGCGTGGATGCCATGGGGAAACAAATTAAGTCAGACGCCGACGGTGAGTCCAGTTACATATACTGTAGTTTTCTAATGGTTTCGTTTTTCACTGAATAGATTTGTGTCAAAAACGAATTTTATCTATTGAAATCAAAAAGATACCTTAGTCATAAGTGCGGGCCATACCGGCCTCTCATACCTTATTTCTTTTGTACAAAAACGTAAGTAAATATATTTGTAGGTTATGTGTTTTGTTTCATATCCAGTAAGACCTAGGCCAGATATGTGGGTGAATATTTATGCTAAATGTTTCAAAAATATGAATAGATAGATATTCTGTAGTTCCAGCCTAATTTATTTACAACACAAATATAGAGAATAAAAACAATATAACAACTTAGTACTATACTTAATACTAAGGTTTCGCTTGGTATGTACCTGGCTCAAACGACCCAAAAACACTGGTGGTGTTCCCGCGCTGGATAGCCAGTGAGATTCTTTGAACCATACATACCAGACCTTGGATCGCAACCCCTATCTAATTATTTACATTTAGACTGATTTTTTTTATTTATTAAGCACTTAGATTAAGCAATACTCAAGATATACACATTTATCTTAATCATATGGTCATGTTATGTGGCCCTGAGAATGCTGGCAATAGCAATGGTCAGTTTAGTAACTTTGATTTATACTATAAAATATATAATAGGAACTGCACAACTATGAGGACTTATAGTGAAAATTAGTTACAAATACAGTGGCCAGGCGAGTCCAACACTTGTGTGCAACGTACATTTAGCTAGGCCATCTAATGGCGAAAAAAGCAATGTTATGAACAGAGCCTGGAATTTTCACGGAAAACAAAAGGCTGTCACAACCAGCTTAGCGCTGTGCTCTCATCGATTTTTCCACGTCAGTTAAATATGTAAAAGCTTACTAATCGATACACCATTGTAATTTAAAGTGAAAAATAAACGCATTTTCATTTGCAATCTCTCTTGTGTTAGAAACATCTTTTTATCGATGTTGAATATTATTATATAAAAAAATCATGCCGATATATTTACATTATTATGCAAAAGAAAATTATAATTAAAAATTACCACAAATTAAGGCATTGTTTTATATGTAGTCCTTGACAATGTTTATACAAGCAATACCTATTTATAATAATCCAAGTCCATATTTTGCCATATGTAGTTAAATATAGAGGGTGGATTTTCTTTTTGGGTCAGTGAGGGCAGCTACCAGATCCTGCAGCTAGGCGAAAACGGTCTTAGAAGACCTTCCCTCGATTTCAAATTAATGAAAATTGGTATTTACAGATTTTGGAAAAAACATACACTTTTTTTTTTATTCCAATCAATCCCATTCCTATCCAGGATCAAAAGCTTGTATGGGACCAAAAAAAATTTCCACCTAAAAACCCACAAATCGAGGAAAACTTTTCATCATTATTGTTAGATGCTACCCTAAGGTTCTCTGGAAGAAATTGATAAGACCGCCTGTTGTTTGCCTCTACTTATTGTGATTTTGTACTGTAGGTACTGTGTCCTTTAAATCTGTGCAATAAAGATATTGTATTATATGCACATGAATTTCAGATCCCTATTGATAATAACAACACTTGGTTAAAAATAAACCAATGTCACTGGAGCGCAAACTCTTAAAGTACTATTGCAGTGTTTAAACCGCCCGCATGGTCATATCAGGGATTTTTCCCTCTCCCATTTTTCCAACCGCACACTCCTATTGCGTTACTGCGCCAGCCTATGAAGCCACAGTCAGGTTAGAAAAAAATGGTTCAAATATTAATGAGTAAGGTCCGACCGAGAACAACTTTTTTGTCTCGGCCGAGACCGAGACCGAGAGTTTAAAAATGTGAGAAAGAAACGCCAATTTGTATGTATGATCGAGACCGAGAATTTAAAAATGTGCGAAAAAAGCGCCGATTTTTGTATTTTATTTATTTATTTAGTGATCAAAATCAAATAAATCGATGTTGTATGATAAAAATAGCAATTTTTCCACATTGTGCCCACTGAGATTGTGTGTACGCTCTTCGTTTTCCATTGCGGCAGTGTCATAATTGGTTTGAAAAGTTCATACGTAACCAATCAACATCGCGAAAATCAATGGCTGACAAAACTACCAGCCAATAGATCACCTCGTGCGGCTCTACAGGCGCGTGGCAAATTCAAATTCACCAAACTTAGATCGTTGCATAGTCTCGGCTACGGCCAATAATCTCGTTCGAATTTTGGCCGAGAATAGACAATACCGAGACCGAGATCTCGGTCAGACCTTATTAAAGAGCAGTTGAGCACCTTGTCCTTTCCTATATATACCTGGTGGTAAATGATGCACATTAACTCTTATTAAAAGGTGCTAAGAGTTGTTATTTTTTTATACAACAATCAATCTATGAAAGGAATGTAGTTTCCATTACTTGTGCTTGTCAGCTTAAAGTGTCCAACACTGGTTCAGTTACCCTACCATTCCATTGCCTATAATACTATACACTGTGGAATGAATCACTGCTCCCTACATATATTGTTGTATATAGAAGCCATACAACAGAGCAATGAGTTAAGACAAGAATTATATATCTAACTATAGTTATATCACCATGCCATTGTTTAATAAAGAGCTTAAGTACAATACAACTTAATAGATATATTCCTTCTTTCGAAGTTTTCATTTTCAAATCATAACTTCACATGTGTCATATAATCATATTCATATACCTATATGTTATCCCTTAAACTTAAAGTATTTATACTAATGAGCCAATAATTCGGTAATTATCTGATAAATATATTTGATAAAACTGTGGTGTGACAGTCAAAAACACGGCAGTAAAAAGAATTGTATGAAGAAGTTAAGTGTCATATCAGACAATTTTAAGAATGGTCCTGTGACCGCGAACCGAAAAGGAATAACTCCCTCTCTATCGCTCGAATGGGCATGTGCCATGTGCGGCAGAGAGACAGATTCTCTCAGGCAGCTCGTTCCTACTGAAGAACTAAAGTTATACGGGTATTATATAGCTTATGTCGTTATTACAGGCCAGCCAATCAGGATAGACTAGTTTGCATACAATGGCGTATGACGTCCACAAAGAACTTGTCTAGTAAAATGTTTTTCTAAAGAATTGTAAATGCTTTGCTAAGGAAAGTGAGGTCTTTGCTGGCCAATATTTTACAAAACTGTTATAGAATTTTGATTCTTCTGGCACGTAAAAGTAAGTCGCTTTTCGTCCAGATCGGCTAAGTACCAATTTGCTGCACTCGACCCGGTGGACCGCAGAACCAGGCGCCTCATTGGCAGCAGTACGGTAGTAGGAAATAAGCTGCAGAACCTAGCACATAGACGCAAAGTAGCATGTCTGTGCGTCTTCTACAAATTGTACTTCGGTGAGTGTGCTCAGGAGCTCCATGAGCTCATACCGCCTTCCCCCTTCTTTCATCGGACATCCAGCCGGTACGGCTGGCTACCATCCATACTTGGCCGAAATTCCTCTAATTCGAATTCGAACCAAGCACTTTGCCTCATCTTTTATAATGCGCACTTCTAAGGTTTGGAATTCTCTGCCGGCGTTTGTATTTCCGAGTTCATATAACCTAGACCTTTTTAAGGCACGAGTGAATAGGCATGTTCTGGGTGAGCTCGCTTCATCGTCGGTCTCATCTATGCCCCCTGGCTAGATGCCGGCCAATAGAAATCCCATTTTTTATGATAAAAAAAATATTACTTTGATAGAGCTCGGCCAACTCCAATAATAGGTACTAAGTATATTTGCGGCTATTTAAACAAGTGTTTATTCGAATCCATGTCAGACTTATTGAGTACCTATAGAACAGCAAAACTAATGCTTTGGCATTAAATAAAAAACCATTGTAGTGGCATCATCATCATTCAACTTAAAATCCGGGCACATAACAAAACAATGCCTTTTTTTTCGCCGGGAGAGGACGGGTTTTTGACCCAGTTATTTTAACTGAAAGAAAGAAAAAAAAAATATTATCGCTACATAATGGATATTAGTAGAGGTACTTGCTGACTTCTAGATTATGGTGTCTGTTTATCATCAGGCACCATCAGCCAGGTCGTATGCTTGTTTGCAACCGTAATGTTACGAAATTAACCAACATATTTACGGAAATGATCCTAATGTCAGTAAAAAAACGTTGGCAACAACTCAGCAGGTCAGAAACTGCCGTAGTCCAAGGTGACTAGAGGTTTCTCGTTACGTAACTCTGCCGTAAATAGTCGAGGGCGTGGCTGGACGTCACACAAAGTTTTGGAAACACGTGAACGTGACGTCAGAGGACGGTAAACAACGGTTTATAGTGGCGCATGGGGGGGGGGGGGGCTGGGGGGGATATGGGGTGATAAATAACAGGCAGTGGATTCCTGCTAGTTTTATCCTGTTTTTTCCCGTTGGGAAATTAAATGAAGGACTTAGTTAGATCGGATCCGGTTTGTCCTTTGGGTACCTATTTTGGTGTAGAGGTGGGTGATAAATAACTTCACGATGAAAAAATCACGGTGATCCGCCGTTAAAAAGTAACAGTGTGACTTGTCACGAAGTAACAACGTTACAAAATAACGTTATATATCACTGGAGCACTGTGTAAGCGACGCGTCGCCTCGTGCTTCGTGCCCGCTGTTACTAACTGTGACTGTGACTGCGGTGCGCTGTCACAGAGTAACATCAGTTGTTACAAAAATATCAGTAACTGCCTGGAACGATCGACACGCAAATGTCGTGACACGAAATAACCGAAGTGACAAAGTCACGGTGATTATTCAATGTGATTTTTTTGGAACGGGAATAACAATAACGCGGTGATCGAAAAGTAACGCTTTTCCCCATGTCTATTTTGGTGCTTTGTGTGTAGCCTGCACAGTGCAGGTCATACACATGAAAAAACGAAAGTCGTCCCTCCTGTGGTCAATAGTTAACAGCTTATGTGCATGTAAGTTATGTTTTTGTTACATGAATTTATAGACACGGGGACACTGATTATGCGGGTAACTAGACCAATCGAAAATTAAGCTTTGTAGCCCTTAAATTTTGATATGTTCACAGGAAAATCGTGAACCTAAATCTATATGACCCAAATAACAGGCAGTAAATTAGAGTTTTATCCTGTTTTCTTCGTTGTTTGTTCATTGAGTACTTTGGTGCTTTGTGTGTGTCTCCATCATTTGAGTTTCGTCTGTCGACGCGTTAAATAGTTACAGAAAGGCAATGGCGAACATAAATAATATATTGTTCTACAAACTTTACGACATGCTTCATAGTATTCTCGAGTCCCCGAGTTCCTTTTTACGACCAAGATTGCCCGCTCAATGACGCACACACGGGATGTACTTTAATCTCACGAGCACGGGAGAGCCATGGTTGTGTGTTGAGCTATACATGCACATTGTCTATGTGTGCGTCAGCGTAGGTGCTATGAGTTCACATTGTCTGTATTAAATAGTCAAATTACTATTTACGAAACGTCATAACGTTTTTTTAATATCACGTCGGTGGAAAACAAGCGTACGGCCTGCCTGATGGTAAGCGATCACCGCAGCTTATGGACGGTTGCAACTCTAGAGGTGTCATATGGGCGTTGCGATAATTCCCGAAAAGAATAAGGTTCTCTGTGCTCGACACTGACCCTGTATACCTATGGCTCTTTCAATCTTCTGTCATGTTGACAGAGACGATCCATAGGGGTCATCTATAGGCACTAAGGTGTCGAGCACTGGGAGGACGAGACCTTGGTGCCTACTAGCATCAACATTATGAACTTACTAGTTAAACTTGTGGGATTTATGTGAGTGGAATGATCCATTCCAAACATATTATTAGACGTAACCGTACCAGTTTCCAAGGCTATGGCAAACATTGTTTAAAAAAAATGGCTGCTGCGCAGCTGGTCATCAGCTGATTATAGTCGGAAAACAAACTTATCATTTGCGGTTACTAAACTATTCAACTACTATACTATTTTCCTGCAGATAACGGTAAGTGTTAGTTTGTAAGCTTTGGTTCGTTTAGCACGGTTCATTTGTTTCGTATTGTTATAAAATTGCAAAGAATACTTGAATCAAGCAAATTTGGGTTTAATGCGTAGCGCTGTTAGAATTGTAAATAGATTATGTTTATTTTAATTTTACGGTACTATGTTGTTTACTTATTGTACGGTTTGTAAGGAGTTGTGAATGACCAGCTTTTTGCGTGTGTAATGAAGTTGTTATTGAAGAAATTTACTCTAATTTTAATTTAGCTGTATTTAGTTTTATTTTTTTTAGGTAATATGTTTTTCTATAGTTTTCATTATTAAATACCTCTAATTTTCGTGAATATAAAAATATACTTCTCGATGTAAAAGCTTTATTTTTTAATGTAGTTGACAATGTGTAGCAGACACATAAATAAGATTTGCGATGCTTATTATTTACATTTTAAATTTAAATTTAAGTGAAAATTTAAAAATTAAATGCCACAGGTGAGATTTTAAATTTATTTGCATGTTTAAAAAAAAACCTTGTTTTACAGGTTTTGAATTACTAGAGCCTAGCTTTGCTAAATGTTCGTGATCGTTTCATATTTAAATAATAATGTTAATAAAGTAAAGTGTTAATTGTTCAGTCATGTTTTTCGTTTGAGTCTGGATGTATCAAGGTGCAAAATATGTTAATTTTTTGTACTGACCCTATTAACCTTAGAAGCACTGTCATTTGTTTGTCATTGTTTGACTGCCAGACGAAGAGCAATTACTGACGTGAGCAAGCATCAAGATAACTAACCTATATCAATTTATGATTCTGAAAAAAACGCTATAGTAGTATAGTTTGTAGTTTTGTACAGTCAAGGGCATAAATATGTATACATTTTTGGACCTTATTTCAATGGATTAAGGTAAAAAAATGTATACATATTGGTGCCCTTGACTGTACACAACTGTAAGGCCAAGTGCTGTCAAATTAACGCAAGCTAAAATCTACCTAACAGTCAGAGCTCTAAGTCGAGTTATGCTTGCGTTCGTTTGACAGAATTTGGCCTTAGAGTTTTGTACGAACTTATACCTGCTTTTATCTCACGAGCGCGGGTTGGCCATTTTTGTAGTTGTGACACATACGAACACTAGACAACGTGAACTTATAGCTCCTACGCTGACCAGTGGCGGAGCGTCCATACAACTCGATTCCCACCGGCTTGCCTAATTTTTAGCCACACCAGTTCTTTAAGTACGGCTCATGAAGAATAAGAAAGGCAAACTATTTCCGGCTTCCCTAAGAATATTTTTGACGCGCCGCCACTGACGCTGACGCACACATACACAATGTCCATGTATAGCTCAACACACAACCATGGCTCTCCGGCGCTCGTGAGATAAAATAAAAGTACCTACTCTAAAACTAGACTAACAGGTAAAAAAATGGGTGGGTGGGCATTAGATAAAAAGACACCTACAAGAAAAAAACAGCATGTCTGTAAAATTAAGCGAAATAAACATTTCGCCCGGAGTAAATATAGTTTTGAGTGAAAGAAGTTCAGAATCATCTATATATATAAAGTTGATGGGTGACTGATTAATCACCGCCCCGCCGAAACTGCCGGTCCTAGAAATTTGAAATTTACACTATAGTTAGGTTATATAACGGAGGCAAGGGATAAGACGGGATTTTTGGAAATTCCACCCCTAAGGGGGTAAAACAGGGGTGCAAAGTTTGTATGGGGGGCAATAATTTTTTAAAGGTATAGACTTGAAACTTTGTACAAAGACTCCTTAAAATAAGACAATGAAAGTGATATCTGCGTTTTCAAAATTTTCGTCTCCTAAGGGGTTGAAAATAGGGGTGAAATATTGTATGGGGAGCAATTTTTTTTTAAAGTGAGAGTCTTCGAACTTTGTATGAAAGTTATAATAATACAAAAAAAGTAATTTCAGCGTTTTTCGAAATTCATCCCCTAAAGGGGTTAAAAAGGGGTTCAAAATTTGTATGGGGAGCAAATTTTTTTTTAAGTGAGGTACTTCAAATTTCTTACAGAGACTCTCTGTTTGAATAAAACAAAACTAATTTCTGCGTTTTTTGAAATTCAACCCCTAAAGGGGTTAAAAAGGGATTCAAAGTTTATATTGGAAGCAAAAATTTTTGAGTGAAGGACTTAAAATTTCTTACAGTAACTGTTTAAATTAAATACTACAAAACTAATTTCAGCGTTTTTTTTTTAATTCATCCCCTCAAGGGGTTAAAAAGGGGTTCAAAGTTTGTATGGGGAGCAACATTTTTTTAATAGAGAGACTTCAAATTTTTTACAGAGTCTGTGTTTAAATACAACAAAACAAATTTCGGCGTTTTTTTTTAATTCATCCCCTCAATGGGTTAAAAAGGGGTTCAAAGACTTCAAAGTTTGTATGGGGAGCAACATTATTTTAATTGAGAGACTTTCATTTCACAAAAGGACTGTTTAAATGATTTCAGGATTTGTGGATTTGGATAGATGTTTGAAACGAAATTTCTACAGGTCTTTAATTAAATACGTACAGTAACGAAGAGAAAACGACAAGATACGTGTCAACTCACACAAAAAATAGCCTAAGAAAATGAGAGTTTTTAACCGATAAGTAGGTACCTAAAGGGATTTTTAGAGGGGTTGAGAATTTGGGTTGACCGATTTATATCTGCAGCATATTAATAATTTGGTCTCACCGGGTAAGAGTACCACAATTATTATACCGTTTCCTGGATTTAAGATGTTTTAACTAAAAACCGAGCTCTACGCAGACGAAGTTGCGGGCAACAGCTAGTATCAAATAAAAGTCCACGATCTGTGACTACGCCTCTAGAAGACGATATACAAGGTGATTTCGGGGTCGTGATCCCAACTATTTTTTTCTGACTCAGTAAACGATTGCGATAATGTTACCTTTATGTTTCTATTGAAAAACCGATGATTCGTTATTTACATATTTTAATTAAAAAACGTTAAGTAACTTAAAATGCGTGGTCACCCTACTTTTCTTTACATGCACTTTGCACACACATAAGTTTTCTTGGAGAACAGTAGGGTGACCATGATCTCAAATCCGAGCCTTAGGAGAAAGTAAGTTAAATGCTCCTTTCTTGGTCCACGATCCCGAAATCACCCTGTATAAGATAGAGAATAAAAAAAAAGATAGAGAATACCATTATGTTATTATATGTGTCGCAGCCAAGCCCCCAGGTCAACTAGGTCTCAAACTATCCGTTATACACAAACACTACTATATTGATGTATGCGCTTGCGTCACTAATTATGTTGCCCGTGATGCGTTTCCCTTTATCATTCGTTTTCAATGTCAGCAATGATACACGTCCGGAACTTGACGAGCAATTAAATGATACTATACATAGTTCTGGAATGCGCGTGCGTTAATACGTTATTAAACGATAGTAAAAAAATATTTTTACGTTGCTTATAAAACTACTTAAATAAAAATCGGCCAAGTGCGATTCGGACTCGCGCACGAAGGGTTCCGTCCCATACGGCAAAAAAATCATGTTGTATGGGAGCCGCCTTAAATATTTATTTTATTCTGCTTTTTTGTATTTGTTGTCATAGCGGCAACAGAAATACATCATCTGTGAAAATTTTAACTGTCTAACTATCACGGTTTTTGAGATACAGCCTGGTGACAGACGGACAGACGGACAGCGGAGTCTTAGTAATAGGGTCCCGTTTTACCCTTTGGTTACGGAACCCTAAAAACTTCAAGGTTCAATCTATTTATGATAATCAATAGTACCTACCTACATTACTAGGGTGGTAAAACAAAGAGTGTTTGTTCGCAGGTATTTGACGCCCGAGCCGAAGGCAAGGGCGATAAATATGTGATCTGAGGCTTACTTTAAGCCCGTGGTAAGTTCAAAATGGTATGTCTTCCACTGGGCAGGAAGTGGGAATTTACGAAGTAACTTCAATATTAGTATTTTTTACGATTGTATTGAGTCAGATATAGAATTTGTCTAGACTAGAAGTCGTATTTACAACAAAAATTTAAAGTTTCTTTTTAAAATCTTAAATATTGGCAAAAGTACAACGTGGAAGTAAATAGGTAATTCATTATTTATAGAAATATCGCGTTTGTAACTCAAATTGTAGCCAAGATCACCCATTCTGCTCTATTTTTAAAAGAAAAAAAGTTAGTGACGATTAACATGGCGCTGTGTTTTTTTTTAAGTTGTGAGCAAAAGTTGTTTACGACAACTAGGTACTGAAATAAATAATGGACAAAACCGCATATACGAGTAACTAAGAGCACAAAGTAAATAGCGGCGGCGCGCGCCGGAGCAGAGAGTCCGCTCAGTACAAAGTGCCATTTTCGCCGCACGCACACAGACATAACATTTACAGGCATTCTCAGTTGATTTCGGACGAGCTTAGTCGCGACTGTCACTGTCGCGTCGCGAGTGCTAGTTGTGCGCGCGTTGATCACTTGACGTCGCCGCCGCTACGTAGGTACTTTGTGTCACGTACGTCAAAATGAATAACCGATATTATTACAGTTGGAATGTATTTTATTGTTTAAATACAACAAAAAACTGTGCCTAAATTTTCAAACGATATTGAAAGGTAAATAAAACGGTTTTCTCATTTTGGTAGTTACAATACATAGGTAGGTAGGAAATTTTTTGAAACTAGCCGCTTTGATAACGACGATCAACCAATACACATTCATCTTATCGTTCGCTGGTAAAACGCCAGTATTTAAGTACTATGGTTTACTTAAGGCGAGGTTCTTCCATTGCAAATGTCCCGCTCTAACACGCGTGAGTTTGCAATTGACCATCCCACTCTCTACGGAACTATGCGCGTAATTTTCGTAATTTTTAGTACATTTTTGGGTGAGAAAAATACATGGCTTACTATATTAACAATATTAATCCCGACATCCCTCATACCATCAAATACGTTTATTTTAGTATTATTTTCTACTCATCATGTTACCTAAGATTGAAATAAAATGAGTTTTAAGATAGAAAATAGAGGTATGTTTGGAATTTTTTTCTATCGAACAAAGTTTTGCAAATTGTGTAACGGACATCCGATGGCACTAGATAAAGGTCTCAAATATAACATCGTATTTTTTTTACATTTTTAATATGTAGTATTTCGAAATAAAACCGTTTACCAAATCAGATTTTTACTATAACCCGGCCTTGTAGGTACCTAATTAATTAGGTACTTATATTCTTTGTTGGCGCTCTCGACCGCCGCCGGTCACAAGTCACAACTCGCAGCGGGTCACGCATCAATTTATTAGGGTTCCGTACCCGAAGGGTCAAAACGGAACCCTATTGGTGTCGCCCAGACGTCCGTCCGTCCGTCCGTCGTCTGTCACAAAATTTCTCATTGACCTATGAACTTGAAATTTGGTGACAATTTTCAATATTACGTATATTTTTTTAACAACAAATACTAATATATTGATAAATCATATTTTTGAGGTTGATTCGGAACCCTAAATGCGCGAAGTCCGACTCGCACTTGGCCGGTTTTTTACCAAGATACGCTGGTTCATATTTAAATGTCATGTTGAAGAATTTTTATTATACCTACTCATTTTAAAATTCAGAATCAATACAGAAGCAACCCTCAAGTTTAGGTATGTATTTTCAAGAACGGCGGGAACGGACCTTCTGTATATTTTTTATTTTGTGCTAAGAGGCAGAAACAAAGCAAAAAATCATGACAAAATCCGTCGTAGCAACTGGTCGCAAAGCCGCACGCAAAAGACCAAACTAAATAGATTATTCATGTTCAAATCCTGCTTAATTCCAGCTATAGGTTTTTTTTTAATTAATAAAATCTAAGTATAGTGATTGTACCACTTCAACACCCATCATTTTCATTAGATAGTAAAATTCCAAGAGTTAAAAAATTTATAGAAGTGTGTTTTTTCAATTTTGTGTTATTGATACAGTTTAACATGAGTTGTAGGTAAATGACTAACCGAACCATGAGTTATCTGAAAAGGAAAACATGCTACAAAAAACATCAACAATATGAATAATTCTAAAAGCGGCAACTTGATCAGGTTATTTAGGGAAAATATTTTGAAATCTAGAAACAATGCAGAATTTGAGGTAAAAGTCATGACCACCACATATTAATTCATTTAAGAGGAATGCCTAGCTGACCATCTTTTCAAATCTTGAATTTTTGACATAATGTTTCTGTCGCGCTGCTGGGAGCGGGAGCGGACGCTGTCTATGTGTGAGCGCACGCACACAGGCGCGAGACGCGAGCCCGCGAATTTACTTACTGACCCAGCATACGATAAATTAGGCTGTAGGTACAGATCGCACCATAGAAAAAGTCCCCCCTTGAGCACTTTATGAAAACTGTACAATAATTTCGTCAACTAAAATGAATCCACTTTAGCTCAGACGTTAACATGGTTGACACGCAATCAAGAGGTTCATGGTTCAAATCCAGAGATTGACAGAACTTTTTGCTTTTTTACCAAGTAAATTGATGTAATGCTTTTATAATAAATTTTTAATAACGTCAATATATTAATAGGAAAATGAAATAAAATAACGCCTAAACTTTTTTTACTTTATTAACTTGAAATACTTAGCAATATCATATTGAAAATAATAGCGTTTTATCTTGGCATAAAAATATGTATATCTCTCTTTATTTTACACATCTAAACAAAATAATAAACAGAAATAAGAACAAATAACAATATTGTTTTTTTTTTGTTACCTAGCTAAAATATAAAACTTGCGTTACTTAGACAACTTTTGACAGACAGTGCACAGCCTAAACCACTGAAGATATAACCATGAAATTTGGAACATATATTCTTTAGGGTACGTAGACGTGTACTAAGAAAGGATTTTTCGAAATTCAACCCCTAAGGGGGTGAAACAGGGGTTGAACCGTTGTGTGGAAATCGTTCATTTGGAAAGTCTTAGACTTGAAACTTTGTACAAAGGTTACTTATTAAAAAATAAGATAAATGATATAGAGTTGAGTATAAAAATTCATCCCCTAAAGGGTTCAAAAAAGGGATGCAAGTTTGTATGACAAAAATGTTGTTTTTCAAGTAAGAAGTTTGAAACTTCGGTCACAAGCTTCTTATGTATAGTGAAAAACATTGATTATGGCATTTTTTTAAAATTCATCCCCTAAAGGGTTTAAGCGAGGGTTGAAAGTTCACGTGCGCAATGTGTGATTCTTTTATAGTATGGGTTTCTTTTGAACCCATTTCAAGATTTCAAAAGAGGATGTTCTCAATTCGGTTCATCAAAATGCAGATCTGATGATGGGATCCATGAGGAATCGAGGGAACTCCTCAAATCTTATAGGCAAACATACAGTGATTTTTGTGTTTTTATCAACAAATCAAGCATTTTCATACAAGAATGTGACATTTGATGAAGTGGGACTGCTGATGATGTTCAGAATCAGAACAGAACTCTTCAACGTCGCATAGTTCACGTTTGGCGAATTGTCCTCTTTGCTGTGTTTGTTAAGCAAGTTAGTTTTACAAGACAATCATTTGTCAAGCTCGAGTTCTGATGATGGGATCCATGAGAAATCGAGGGAACTCCTCAAATGTTAAAGGCATACATAAGTTACATTACACATTTTAGTATTTTAACAAACAAATCAGGCATGTACATTTAAATAAATTGACATTTGATGAAGTAGAACTGTATGTAAGTATATGATGATCAGAATGGAACTCTTCAACCACGTATATTTTTGTTTTTTACATTTTTGTCAAACTTGAGTTCTGGTGTTGGATTCCATGATGAATTGAGCGTATAATTACTCTTCTACCATTATAAACATACTTATAGCCATTTTTAGGGTCCCTTACCCAAAGGATAAAACGGGACCCTATTACTAATGCTCAGCTCTCCGTCTGTCACCAGGCTATATCTCGAGAACCGTGATAGTTAGACAGTTGAAATTTTCACAGATGATGTATTTCTGTTGCCGCTATAACAACAAATACTAAAAAACAGAATAGAATAAATATTTAAGGGGGCTCCCATACAACAAACATATTTTTTTTATTGCCGTTTTTATAGATAATGGTACGGAACCCTTCGTGCGCAAGTCCGACTCGCACTTGGCCGGTTTTTATTTCATTGTATGGAATCCAAGAGTGCACTATCTAAGTATAATAATCTTTCACCGGTCTCCCCGATTGAAGTCGGTTTTTTTTTTAATTATATTAGGTAATATGTAGATTTTTATTTCATTGTATGGAATTTAAGAGTGCACCATCTAAGTATAATCATCTTTCACCGGTCTCCCCCATTGAAGTCAGTTTTTTTTATTATATAATATGTAGATCTATAAAAAAAATTAGGTTTATTTCTATTACATGACATTTTTCTTACTCTTAATCGCCACGCGAAGTCGCGGGCAAAAGCTAGTGGGTTATAAAAACCTATGATTCGTTAATAACTTTACCACTAACTAAGTAGCATTTATTCCTATATCAAAGACAAGGGTTCCCAGGTCACCTTTCTATTCAATATTCTTCCATTGTGACTCAGGGTTTTTCTTGTGATTAATAACTTTTCTGGTAATAATGATTTATCGATAATTTTTCACCACTAGCGTATCGACAATATATGTCAACGACTGTTGCCCATCCCTATTCCTTCTGTGTACGTATATTTAGAAACTGACTCCGCCACGAATTCGTGCGATAAGGACAACTGCAGCTCGGACTAAAATTCCCTTGCAAAAAACTGAAAAATCGAGGTTTCGTTCTCGACTGTTTCCTCATCCAAAACGCAACCAATCATTATAAAATTTTGGAAACTGCAAGAGCAAGAACTAATCTATGCCGCTACGTTTTGATTTTTTGGATATTTGTTGTCATATTTGTATACTGCGCCTTTTTATGGAGCCAATTCAACTAAGCCGTTTTTGCGATTTTTGGAGGGCTGTAACTTTCTTTAAAATAAAAATATCCAAAAAAACAAAACGTAGCGGCATAGATATTGATCTTATTTGAAAAAATCATTGCTCTAGGTTCAAAAACCAGAGAGAAAACAGTCGAGAGCGTTTGTATGGGAAAATCGCAGCTAGGCATTCCTCTTAACGCGCGTTAGTTCGAAGTAACATGACTTAACTTACGTCAACAAATGTTGTTATTCTCTTTACCATCTTATAAGCAATAAAGTGAAAATAATCCGCATTCTATACGCAATAAAGATAAGAATAATCCGTCCATCACCATTAATATTCATGAGAAATATTGTCATCTAATATTACTAAGTTTATGATGTGCCGCGTTTCCATATAATTTTATGTTATAGAGGCGTCTCCACGGAATGCGGAAATTCTTTCTCATGTCTATTAATATGGTGTTGCTGGGCAACAGAACAGTTGCGCCGTTGCCCCTGCATCGGATCGAAAACGAAGTCGCTCAGAGAGTGTTCTTGGCAAGTTCTTGCTTGGCCAAACTGCCACTCTAGATGCTCTCAATATTAGTAATTGTAACATTTGTAACCACTTAAATGTAGAAACAATAGGAAGAGGCAACAAAATGAGAATTCAAAGAAGACTGAAATGAGATTCTATGAAACAATGCATTCTAAGTATGAAAGGTTTGTCGATGAAATAATGAGATGCCGATCCTTTCTTTGTCTTCCAAAGCTCTAACATCAGCAATGGTACAATCAGTATCGTACAATTTCTACAAATTTGAACCTTAACTCAAAACAATAAAGTGCTGGTCTGTGTACATGTTTATGCTTTCTACTATATTGGCGTGTACCGTCGTCCCGAAATAAACGCACTGAATCAAGGTTCTCATATTCACGGTGAAAAGCTCTGATATTTATTCCTGTACAACACTTTCTAATGATTTATTTTACTATTTAGTATCGCTATGTCTTAGTAATGTTTGACGTCTGTTGCATCATATTTTGGTTTATTTTAAACGAGATAGGGGCGTAGGTTGCCATGCAAGCTCAAACGTCATATTTATAGCCCCACATCAAATATGTATATGAAGGTTGCTTATGACTTATGACATTTTGTTTTCATTACTATATAGTATACAATACAATACGAAACTCTTTATTGCACACCGCACCTTATTCAGAACATAACATAATAAAAATAAAAATAGCCTTTATTACTGAAGTTTTTTTTTTACATTAATACTCTATCTACTTAAAAATATACCTTAATTATTTTCTATTCAATTATATATAATACTATTTTCTATTCCCATCGACAACTTCAGTTTGTCTTCCGACATAGGCCTCTTCCAAGTCCTTCCAGGTGACGCGGTCTCTCGCTTTCCTGAGCCAGAGCATAACATAGCAAGATATAATATAAGTAGAGGAAGACAACAGATGGCCTTATCGCTAAAGAGCTATGTATCTCTTCCAGACAACATTTGAGAGGGAAAAATAAACAAACATAACCAGTAAAATATCATGGATTTTACATAAACTTTTTAACATTAGTAACGCCTCTTAAATGAGTCAAGGACAGTAAAATACTACAGAAACAATTATTGTGTGATATATCCCACTTCCGACGTAAACGTTTATTATGTCCGTCCGCATACGAACTGGGTTACGACTGCTACGAGTAGCTGTAAAAAAACTGAATACAAGTCAATGTCGCATCCTTGACTGCCAATGATGGCCAGTTACACTAACTATTTCTTTGTAGCTTATTTTTATACAACGGTGGCAAAATAAGCATACGTTCAGGGTACATATGAAGATGTCAAAAGTTCTTATTCCCTTGTAATAATGACTTTTGACGTTTTCATTATGCCAAGCTACTTTTGAAGTACCACAAGATCTACTTGTCCATGTAATACCACAAGATCTACTTTTCCATGGCTTGGAAGGTGAGATGAAAATCCCTTTCGTAAGACTAGAGCCTATGCAAAATGCAAATGAAAAGCACCTAGATATGACATGACTCGTTTTGATACTAAAAGTAAGAGTTCAATAACATTTACTTTTTTATTTTCCTCGTGACGTTGATTGTATAATCATATTAAAATTAAACACAACTTGTATGTTAATTATTGGACTTTGTATTAGGTATGTTAATTCTTGTATCGAGTTCTTTGTGACTTGTAGCCTAAATTCTTTGAAATGTGAAACACTTCGTGTATTGATTGAAGTAAAGTTGTAAACTCAAACTCGTTTATTGGTAATAATAGTATTACAAGTCATACAGTACTTAGCTAACTACTACTTACTTACTACTTTACTTTTGTAAGCTTAAGTTATAAACATTTATAGGGGTTATATAGGTAATGGAACGCTCCTTAGGCGCGGATCGAGAAATTTTGTTCAGGGGGCACTATCAGGCAGGGCGGGAGCACTCGCTAATCGAGGGAGGGGGCACTATTTATATGAAGAAAGCCTGCTTCAGTAGGAGCAATTGCCCCTATTTTCCCCCTCCGCCGCATCCTCGCCTGACCCTGCTGTCTCATGGGTTTTGTTCTACTAAAAATCTTGTAATTCTGTAGGTATTAACTCAAGGCTGGCAATCGTGTTGTGACGCGCGTTGTCGTCATTTTGCCAGACCTTGTGAATATTTGCATTCTATTTATGAGAGTCCAAAGGTACAGTACCTACTCAAGGGCCAGTGACATATAACTTCGTGGATTCGTAAGAACGGCTTGACTGGTCATACCTAGATGAAAAAATAATTCAAAATTTAAATATATTGCAAGTAGAGTGCGGGTACCACCTGAGTTATAAACCATATTAATTATGAACTCGCTCACAAAATTTCACAAGAAAATAGCCGGAAATTCGCCCGCCGAACATACCAAAGCATTTGTCCAAGCTGTAACGAAGGCCTTCGATCGCTCGCTCGGCCAAAAAGTTACTGCACACACAAGCAAAGAAAGCGGAAACTATCTTAGATAGCAAGGTCCACTCCAGCTTGATTGCATTGTCTAGTTTTCTAGACGAACGTTATCAGACTTCCTTATCAATCTTTAGTCGTGCCACATAATTGTCCAGTAATGACATTTGCGGCCGGTACAGCCTTGGGTTAGCGACTTTTCTTCCGTGTCGCGATTTATTGGTTATTTTCTCGTTTTGCAGAGTGGATGATTGGGTTAATTGTACCTAGCTGAGTACTGGGGGATACTCGTACCTATACATAATTAGTTATGTTTTATCTGACGTTAAACTCGTTAAAGGGAGGGTGACGTTTTTCTAGAAACCTATGCGTGGGTTGAGTTCCATAAACGACAGGGTTCGATTGCCAGTTTGATCGACTAATGTTTTCTTTTCGTCTTCGTATCGATGATTAAATGATCCGTAATAAATGCTTGTCCCACGTCATCTGTCTGTAATAGTAGCGTATTACGATATTTACGATAACACTGGGAACAAACAATCTGCCAGGACGTCGGTTCTTAGAATTTACCGCCCGCTTTGTATAGTTTGTGTTACAAATTAAAAGTTTCAGACTTCAATTATCTCTAGAATGTTGGCGTATAAGTCTTTATTTTGACGTCTTGTAACTTGAGGGAATTTAACAATTCTGATTCCATTTTATTTAGTTTATGACAGATAAATCGAATTGCAATAAAGTTATCAATCAAATATTAAGCATAATACCACAAAGTAAATAGCGGCGGCGCGCGCCGGAGCAGAGAGTCCGCTCAGTACAAAGTGCCATTTTCGCCGCACGCACAATGACGTAACATTTACAGGCATTCTCGGTTGATTTCGGACTAGCTTAGTCGCGACTGTCACTGTCGCGTCGCGAGTGCTAGTTGTGCGCGCGTTGATCACTTGACGTCCTCGCCGCTACGTAGATAGTTTATGTCACGTACGTCAAAATGAATAACCGATATTATTACAGTTGGAATGTATTTTATTGTTTAAATACACTTAAATACAACAAAAAACGGTGCCTACACTTTCTTCAAATTTTCAAACGATATTGAAAGGTAAATAAAACGGTTTTCTCATTTTGGTAGTTACAATACCTAGGTAGGTAGGTAATTTTTTGAAACTTGCCGCTTTGATAACGACGATCAACCATTACACATTCATCTTATCGTTCGCTGGTAAAACGCCAGTATTTAAGTAGTACTATGGTTTAGTTAAGTAGGTACCTAATTAATTAGGTATATTTTTGTTGGCGCTCTCGACCGCCGCCGGTCACAAGTCACAACTCGCAGCGGGTCACGCATCAATTTATTAGGGTTCCGTACCCGAAGGGTCAAAACGGAACCCTATTGGTGTCGCCCAGACGTCCGTCCGTCCGTCCGTCGTATGTCACAAAATTTGTTCCGAAGAATTTTTAGACTTCTCATTGACCTATGAACTTGAAATTTGGTGACAATGTTCAATATTACGTATATTTTAACAACAAATACTAATATATGAATAAATCATATTTTTGAGGTTGATTCGGAACCCTAAATGTGCGAAGTCCGACTCGCACTTGGCCGGTTTTTTACCAAGATACGCTGGTTCATATTTAAATGTCATGTTGAAGAATTTTTAATTTATCTGCTCCTTTTTAAAATTCAGAATCAATACAGAAGCAACCCTGTAGTTTAGGTATGTATTTTCAAGAACGGCGGGAACGGACCTTCTGTATATTCTTTATTTTGTGATAATACCATTAAGTTAGGGTTTGCTTTACATTTATTGTTATAGTTTACCTAACTTTTTGCGGTGCGAGAAAGTAGAAATCTCACATTCGCGTTTTGTCACCGACGTCACCGTCACCGTCTATTTTTATCTCACCCGCGCTCGTGAGATACAAGGACTACCTGAAGGATCTTTCTAAACCCAAATATCATTCTAGATAGAACGGACTGCCTAGTGGTATTGTCCATTTCAACTACCTTCTACACGTCTGTTATATTTCAGACAAACGAATCTCATAGCATTACAGCAACAATATCCCGCTGCACTTTGCTTTACGTTTACACCGATGCACTCAAGTGGTTGTGCAATTGCTGCGCAATAGGTCTCCGCAAATTGCTACTATGCAATTAGATGCATTCGAGTCGCTGCACTTGGCTACATTCTACGGCTAGGTTCACGGTATTTGAATGATAATCAAAACTGCAACTTTTTATGAAACGCTCGATGGGAATATTGGGAATGAAGTTTGTAAGAAAATATGACGTCACAATTTTCTATAATCAAACTGCGTCCTATCTGTCATTTGAAACATGTAAGTTTGGTTTAAGTTTTTGATTTTATTATTTACTTTGTCGGAAGATGTCGCTGCATCGCGGTGTTAAGAATTAACGAAACCATAACCAGGGGGGTTATGGTTTCGTTAATTCTTTCTTTTTAGGAGAATTTATAAATGTGTACATAAAGTGATTATATTGGTTTGTACAATAAATACGAGTGTATCATTTTGGGACCCAGTTATTCATTGGTCCTTCGAGCCGGATTGTTTATGCTTAGTTTGATGTTTTACAATGTTGCTGTGATTTCCCAGTTCGGGGCGAACCTCTAGTTATTACGCTGCCCGCACATCCCTCATCCCCCTAAATCGTCATACCCCGCCCCGTACCGCGCAGGCGATGAGCCATTAAGACGGTCGGTAAATCGTTTACTATTATCCTATTAGAGCATACCGTGCAGTCCATAACAATATAAACTAAACTAGTATTATTTATTAATCTTTTTCTAAAGCTATTCAATTAGCACATATAATTAGGTAGTACGAGTAATATCTGATATTCTAGAAGATCTACGCATTTGTAATCAATTCCTAAGCATTTTAATGCGATTGGACTATGATCGTCTGACCTTGCCAGCATAGTTATGTACTGGAATAATTATAAAGTGTTTTACATAAGATATAGGTATATTTCCCGTTGAGAACCAGAATGGCCAACGTACTGTGTACTTCCTCTATGCCTGTATTAGAAATAAGTAATAAAAGAAAGATATTTACACCGATCATTTTTCTTAAATATGTCTCATATTACTAAAAGGCCTCGCTTAACCTCGGCCGCCTAAAATACTCAGCACACAATTTCGACCCTACATTGCAATAAATTTATATATGCTTGGGCGTACATTGCATTGCAAACGTCCCGCTCTAACACGCGTGAGTTTTCAATTAACCAATTTAACCATCCCGCTCTCTACGGAAGCTCAGCGCGTGTTTTTCGTAAATATTGATGTTTATTATAAACGTGTACATTGATTAAGGATAATCTTTTTTATCAGGTTTGAGAACTTATCATTTTACAACTATTAAACCAAAAATCATTGTTAAAGATGGGAGGGTTTTAAAGATCCAAGCAAAAACATCGAAAAACGGGTTATGTTTGAAAAATAAAAGTATCGAGATTTTTTTTTCAAATCGTGTTTTCACTTTTAACAGACTTGAGGGAAATAGTTCAAGATTAATATACTGAAAGGACAGATATTTAATCACTATAGATTGTCGATAAACATTGGCAAAAGTGCATATGTGGTGCTCTTAATTTTCTATTGAACGTTTATTACGAGTAAATTCCTAAGTCAGCAAGTTTACTGTGACCTACTTCAAACGGCTATTTTTTCTAAACAATTCGACATGCCCGGCCAATTTGCGATAACATTGCAGTAAAATGGAGTGTTACATAACAGCTTGTTTTCTTATACAGTTAGCTACAAATGTGTTTTGCATTTAGTAGACACTCATCATCTTGACACTTAACACCTTCGCTGCAGCGAGAGTTAGCTTAACACGTTGGCCGCCATGACCATAAGCATCATCGGTGGGATCAAAAGCTCTTAATTTTTCAGGATGGACAGTCAACTAGGGAATGCAATCTCGGTCTCGCGAGATCTCGTGCTAATTTTCGAGATTCAATCTCGTTGGTGAGAAATCTCGACTTCCGAAATCTCGGTCGAGATCTCGACTCGAACGACATTACAAGACTGATTTTATTGTTGACCGCTACTTGGATGGAACAGACTCTAAACGATGATAAGGGCGCAGCGCGCAGCACACAGTTGTTTGGTGCGGCGCGATTAGCGTAACTACAATTATTTTCATGATATTTACTCGCTTACACTAAATTTTTTACTAAACGTTGATATTTGTTTCAGTATTCTAATAATGTGGCTTTTTTTCATCTTTTTTTGAATACCAGTACTACCCAGAGTAGGTAATGTCCATTGAATTAACATATCTTTATAGAAAAAGCGTATGTTTTTTAAAATATGTCGAATCTCGATATCGACGAATTTAAACGAGATCTCGTCTGTTTTTCTGACGAGATCTCGAATCCCAAACCTCGACCTCGGATTTCTTACGCGAGATCTCGAATCGCCAATCTTGGTGCGAGATTGCATTCCCTACAGCCAACGTGTTAACATATTGATAGTACATGGTTGTGTGTCGTGCTACCCGTACATGCTCATTGTCTATGGGTGATATAAAACCTCAGTTTTCTATGTGTGTAAAACTACTGTACTATAGAATGGGTTCTTTCGACCCCAAGCCGCAGTAAGGGTAAATTGGTAATTTATTGTTATTGGACCATAAGGTCATGAAAGTAAAAATAAAAAAGAGACGACATTATGACCTCGGTAGTCAGTCTTCTATGCGGATACTGCGTCGTATCGAGATATATTTAATCTAAACTCGCATTATTATATTTTCGTTTTCTCTTGGCCGAGGCCACACGAATCGAAAATAAAAGCGTAAACGATTCACACATGTGTCTTCACGGCTATCTGTCTCTTTATACAGTTTTTACAGGACAGGAATAATCTAGTCGGTATAACATAGACGAGTAAAGCCAGCTATGAAAGCGTTTTACCAAATTGGATCCTAACGTACTTTTTTTTAAATAGCCTTATGTGTCCCGCTGCTGGGCAAAGGCCTCTCCTGTACAAATAATAGTCAAATAAAAAAAAAAACCCTTTTTTAGTTTACTATAAATTTATATTTACTATATAAATAGTATGCAAGATTCAAAAAATCTGGACTCTACAGTAAAGTATATTGGCTGTAAATTGGCAATTATCGTCACAATGCTCAAAGAAACATTTCCTGGCCAGGATTGGACGTAATGTTTTGTATTCACCACGAACGGTTTTGTAATAAAGAAGGCCTCCGATCGTTTATGGGCCTCGTCTTCGGCTCGGGCGACAGATACCCGCGGTCTCAGTCCTCAACTCCTAAGTATCGGCTTAGCGAGCGCTAATGATTAAGAACCGCGTATTGGTTTGAAACATGACGCGCTATATTTATATATGCATATACGAAAATGACTTGTTTCATATTATTTATATATTTAAAACATAGTCATGTAGGCAAGATATGTAACTGCCATTGTTATGAGTTCTACATCGCCTCGTGTCAATCGTCTTGTTTTATGTAGTAATTAAGTACCTACAAGTTATGTGTTAGCAATAAAATAAATATTATCAGTTAATATACTTGACAATGTTACAGGTTTTACAGTTTTACATTCGTTCATTTGTCACTAACGATGTATGTGACTTATTGGCTAACATTATTAATGTTAATTGATAATAAATTATATTCGCTTCCTGAAATTCAATCCACGACACAATATCGAAATGAAGTGTTACTGAAAATCTGCGAATTCTAAAGTAATTTTACTACTTAATTTAATTCAAATAATAGGAATGTTTTAGGTATGAAAAATAAAATTGTAAGTAGCCCTGTGTCCTCTGAAGGTTCCGTTCACTGTCTGTGACGAGGAACGAAAACGGAATATCTGTCTGTCGCACTTGCTTATTCGAGCAACGGAAAGTAGTAGTATGGAGTGTACGTAAGTATGTAGGTAGTACTATGTAGTAGGTACTCTGGTGGATATCGGTATTATTCACTCATAGTCCGCATTTGGACGCAACGCGCATTTCTAGCCTTATCTATGTCAAGATTGTCAAGTCACTGCACTTTCCCTACTTGCAGGTGCATACGTAACTGTGTTTTCCTTAACGCATCACTGTAGGTACAGGGAAAATGAGTCATGTTTATGATTATGATGGAGCAGAAATTGAACATAAATGTTGATTTTATTTAGGACGATCATTAGGCAATGTTACGATACAGCAGTAATAAGTTTTTGTGAAAAATTTCATTTGATTTTATAGCCCTTGAAAGTTACGAACATTTTCTGGTGATATCAGACGTTGTGGAAATCTTGCATTCTTAACTGGGTCAGAAAATGTATTTTAAGCGTTTCCGATATAAATACTGGATTATTTTTACTTACGAGTCTAATTTGCATAAGAAGTAACGGTTTCAGGCCTTTGTTCTGAATTTCTTTGTCCCTTTACTTCAGTGATTCAGGTCTTGGAGGTTTTCCAATCTTTGTTGGACTTTTAACTTAGTACAAAGGAGGGTTCACCGAATAAGACCCACTACATTACATTTGACATTAAAAGATTTAGGGTCGGTTGCACCAACATACGAACACAGACCGGTCATCGTCAAATATGGCGCCGGCAGCTGTCATCCCATAGAAACTTGTCAAACTCTCCATACAATCAGATTTGACGAACACCGCTTACGATTACAGACGGTTTGGTGCAACCCAGCCTTAAAAGGGATGATTTTAAGGATCAATTTAGAATAGGTTTACACTTGTTCCTTTTCAGTAAGTACAAGTTTCTTAACGCTCTTTGTTGATGATAAAAGTTATCAATTACTAAGCAGTGTAAGCCATTTATATCTTTTCGTAGGGTCAAGTGATGTAGTGATAATACGAATATGAGTTTTTTTGTTAATCCAGAATGTGACTCTATAGGCCGTGCCCAAATCCATGGAAAACCTCCGACACAACAACACAAGCGGTTTAAACACTAGAATATGGGATGGTTGAACAAATTCAAACGAATCTGAGATTCCACTCGGAATCGAGTTACTGGCAGTTGAATATGAGATGTAAAGCCAGGCAACACAGGCGGTAGGTAATAAGTTCGGCGACACTAAGGCGACTGACGTGCCTATTGCCGCCTGTAGATACATAAACAAGGCCTAACTCATAAGGTAGGCATTTCATGAATAAGGAATAGTACATTACTTACCAAGGGCGATAAAACAAAGAATGTCTCAGATCGCAGGTATTTTACGCCCGAGCCGAAGGCAAGGGCGATAAATATGCGATCTGAGGCTTTCTTTATTATCGCCCGTGGTAAGTACAAAATTTTATGTCACCCCCTGGCCAGGAAGTGGGGTTTTTCGCGCGCGGAGCGTGCGATAATGGCCACTTTCTGGCCAGGTGTGACATAAAATACATTATTGAAGTTTATACTCATGAGTCAGGTAATGTTATGTACCTAAGCCATTCCATATCCATACCTGTGGAATAATTTAGATGACACTTTGTTTCTTCAGTAAATCTCGACGGTCCCACATAGTCTCATTTGTGTTTTTGACCTCAATTATTTAGCTATATATTTCCTTAACCCTCATCATCAGCGTATTTTTTTAAATTTAAATAGTTTCCATTGATATTTTATTCTCAGTTTCTCGCCTAACTGCAATATACGGTCACCATAAAATATATTACCACCACCATAAGTCACCATAAATATTCACTAACTATTCAGTTTACTTTCTTTTTTATACCACGTCGGTGGCATACAGGCGTACGGCCCGCCTGATGGTAAGCCCCACCGCAGCCTATAGACGCTTGCAACCCCAGGGGCGTCACATGCGCATTGCCGACTAATACTCTTCAGGGTGCCCATAACATCAGAACATGAACTATTTATACAGCCGAATGCATTCCAAATTCCAATTTCATTTCTTGTACAGTGCATTTGCATAATGAAACAAATTAATATTTAAATAGCTGCGTGAACAATACGAGTCAAACTGATTATTTATTATACACGAGCGCCATTTTGAACGGACGATCCAATTGGTCAAATACTGACACACCCATTGACGCAATTCATTCAGCGAGACATTTTATCTTTATGTACACAATTGCTTGTCGTTTTAACTAATATGGCATGATATTGCATACAAATCATGCAATTCATTAGTTTGACTGACGTACTACAAGGGAGACCAATGCTCAGCCATAGGCGATCACAGGTACATACAGGCTGAAGATGATGATGATGATGATGATGATAATTGACTATTAATATTAATAGTATAGTTACATGGTACTGTAGATTTAAAAGACACTGCGGATGTTATCATTCATCACCTATCTCGGCTGATTTCGACCACTACGACAAGAGAATACCTAATACCTGACTCGCTAACAAAATGCTTAGTCGAGAGCACAATAAATGTTCCATCGTCTCGTCATCCTCGCCACACAATCTATAATCTAAGTTGTCCATCTTGTCCCAGAGACCTTTGATCCCTAAGTGACCCCAGTCTGAGCTGATTTCTGATGAATTTCCTAAGCCTCTTCGTCTAGCTCTGGTCCACTCCTTACATTAAAAGCCTAGAGTGCCTTAAGCCCGCCTATGCCCACGTTATTCGTCCTCTTGTCTGTGTTTGGTTTTGGTGCAGGCTTTCAATCTCGCGATGTTGGTTGCGAGAGTCACTCAGTTTTGGACCTACAAAATAGCTTTTGGATCCCTCTTCTTGCAAGCTCATCTACTGTTTCCTTGATTCCCTCGTGCCCTAGTATGTAATAACAATGAAATGAAACTGTAGCTATAACTATATTATACTGTAGATAAAAGTTCGATGCGTATATGTGACCTTCTCATTGTTTCAGTCTTTATCAAGTACAAAGAGTGCCTTGATTGTTCTAATTGACCAGAAATTAGTTGCATAAATAACTTAATTGCCTGTTCACGCTAATGATATGGGATTTAATTGCTAGTTTATCTAAACGTAAACAGGAAAGCAAATAATCAACAAAGAACCCGCGTAGAATTGCAATCTTAAGATGGTAAATATGGGTCTCGTACCTTAAGCGAATAACGACACCCACAATTTAGGTAAATACGCATCTGGAGGTACAACTCTAATTACCTAGAGTTCAAAAATAATATATACAATATATGTATATGTATGTCAAAAAGATTTTATAGGGACATCATGGCACAGATTTGAGTCTGACAGCTATGTAAACTTGTCAAACACGCCGACGACGATGTACTATCGGACCAACTGAATCGTGACCCACCTTGGAACCTTGTCACAGAAAATGTCATAGTGACGTCGTAGGACTCGTATACCGTGCGTCAATAGAAATTGGAAATTATGTAAACAAATATGGCTGACTGACAATTCATTTGTCTATGGATTTGTTGTAAAATAGTGATGACAAAAGTCTATAACAATAATTAATCAATCCACTTGACAGTCGAGAAATTATTTTATTGAATATTCATTGCGAGTATTTGTGGCTCTTAACTTCATGGCAGCAAATAAAAATAAATGGGCAAAGAAAATTCATAGCAAAGTAAATGGAAAATGATGAGAAGTGAGTTTATTTGTAATTGAATCTATAATGACATTAAACTTTTTCGATATACTGATATTCCCATCACTTAAACGAACTTTTTTTTCAATGACAATATAGATTCCTAGCATTTTTATGAGTAAAAAAATTGACAAGCTATTGTCACATAACTAATCATTGTAAAAGAAAATTGTTTTTATTGAATAATGAATAATTAAAAGATATTATAGCTTAAAATGAATGCAAATACAAGGATTATGTCTATAAATTGTTGGTAAGACTGTGTTCGTTCTTTAAAAGTGCGTGATTACGAAGTAATGAAGGTAAATTGGTCTGTTTACATCATTTCTTAATTCTATTGACCTGGACCTTAGGTACTGCCTGACAAGGAAAATCATTATGACACTTTCTGTGACATGATGGGTTACGATTCAGTTAGTTCGATAGTACCTAAGTCATCAATTCAACTCATTACAGGCTAGCTTGCGCCTGCGCCGTAAACAGACTACAGTGGATAACAAATCCCGTTGGCTGTATGCCCACTGTTGATCTTTAGAGCTTCGAACGTATCCTGCATGAGATTAAATTGCGCAAGAGCAACAAGTGCAGTCGCACTTGCTTGTTTACCATCGTCATCCTCATAGCGTCTTACCGCATGTACCCTAAGGAATCCGAGGTCCGATTTGAAACCTAACCCCAATATTTTCCGTAGGAACTAGTCTTACAAAAGCGACTGCCATCTGACGTTCAGGGAGAATTAGACCTTGTTGGGATTGCATCGGTTTCCTGATGATGGTCCAAAATCGATTTACCATCAAGTAGCAAATGCATGTCTGTTGCAAGAACAAAGACCATTGCGAAATGGTTGAATCTCCGGAAACCGGTATCTAATATGACTCATGTACAGTGAACGTAAAAGATAGTTTACATTTTTAGCTGTATACAGGGTTTATTTTTTGTATATATTTTTTAATGTCACAAAACAAAATTAGATCATTTATGTGAGTAGAATCGAACTTTACATTTGATGCTCCATCATCATCATCATCATCATATCAGCCGAAAGACGTCCACTGCTGGACATAGGCCTCCCCCAAAGAGTGCCACAATGACCGGTCTTGCGCCACCCGCATCCAGCGGACCATATATACTCCATATATACCTATAAATGTGGTTCAAAGATGTAAAGTTGTAAACATATCTCGCTGACCGTACAGTCAGCCCATGAAAATGTTGAGCATACTTAGAACCTTGTCACATTAAAATCTAAGAAATATTTAGACTGAAACGTCATAAGATTTGAAACCTCTTTAATTTGACAAAGTACTAAAGTGCTCAACATTTTCGTTGGCCCACTGTACCTTCGGTGACATTGACCGACAATTTGAACTTTATTGCAACAAGATAAAGTGTACGTTGACCAGAGTTATTTTGTACGCTTGTAGTCATAACATAGCTTCTCGTAAACATTGACTGTCCGTACGTTTACTTTTGCGTTCTTTGTTCTTTTCTTTACATTTCTCTTGTTTAGTTCATGAAGATACTTTCTCATATTGTCTTTTCCTACTGCTCGCTTGGAATTAAATAGGGCGACCTTATTTTGATAGCCTCTGAAGGATTCCTCAAATGTTATTTTATTTTACTACTGACTAAGGTAAAAATGCTTCTATGAAATCATACCACATTTTACTAAACGGCTAAAACTCACGTATTAATTGTCAATTCGTCACCCCGGGCGACATGTTTCGAACTTCTTCCTCAGGACGAGTATTACGTCTGCGAACCACGCAGATTGAACACACACCTCCGCCCACTCACAGGCCCGGAGTAACAATTAATACGGGAGTTTAAAATATATTAGAAATGAAATGTTTCACTTCGTGAAAATGCCTTATGGGCTTGTCTGGCCTAAACATTGTTTCACTATCTGCGAAAATGTAAATTGGAAATATTTATCGATAAGTTTTCCGTGACGTTAACCGGTATTCGCTAGTACAAGTTATGTTTATGTATTACGTTACGCATTTTAACACTATAGAAACAGAGGTGCTAATAGTGTCTTGTGTTTGTTAACACCTTTGGTGTATGTGTATGTAATGAAGAGCCTAAAATGTCTAACTTTTGGACAAAAGCCTCCCTTTTCCTCTTCCGCGAGTCCCGATTCCGAGTCGACCAGTCTCCCACCAGTCTCTCTCAAAGACATCGTGCTCATCTCGCCATCGTCTACCGGTTTACCAATGTGTATATTGTAGGTGCTATCCCAGTCGCTGAACAATGACAGTGTAAGGGCCAATTTTTTTGCCGTTGTAGTTTTTTTATTTCGTTAGAATTGCATGAAAATTGGTAGGTAGGAAGAGCCTGATTCTGTACGAGTAAAAAATATATGACAATATGGTGCCGAAAAAATATTTTTCCCGTACATTTTATCCACTGATGTTACGAAAATCCCATACGTTTTGTCACTCAATGGAAAAAAAATGTGTATATTGTTCAGAATCAGGAGCTCTTCCAACCTGCCAATTTTCATGCATTAAAAAAAAAAGACAATGCCAAAAAAATTGGCCCTTAACAAGAATAAGGTCGACAATTATGGACCTAAGGCGGTGCCTGCACGGCGCTCCGCACAACAACGGAGGCGTCAAGGAACGAGCAGCAGAAAGAACCGATAACTAAATTTCTGCCTTTCGGTCGACACTTGCGAGAATCACCCCTAAGTGCAGTAATTTCATGCTTCCTTATATCTAATGATCTAACATTACCACACTTGTGTGTGGTGGAGACTGGTGCCTGAACTAGAAGAGAACCTGTACCCTTACCATGAGTTTGCAATGTTTGCATTACCGTACTCGCTAGCTATGGCTATGGACAAAAGTACAGTACCCTTACCATGAGTTTGCAATGTTTTGCATTACCGTACTCGCTACGCAAGCGACTACGTAAACGATTTAGTATGGACAAAAGTGCAGTGCCTCTGGCGGTTACGCAATAGAACTAAGAATCGCCATACTAAATCGTTTACGCAGTCGCTAGCGAGTACGGTAATGCAAACATTGCAAACTCATGGTAAGGGTACAGGTTCTCTTCTAGTTCAGGCACCAGTCTCCATCACACACAAGTATGATTGTTTAGTTAGAGATAACATCGAAAATGTATACATATTTATAACGTTGACAATACTAGCTATTTGAAAGGTTACGCTACTAGCGTCAATAACCAGGAAATTACTACGCAAGTGGCAATTGACGTACGAAACAATCGAGAGTCATCGCCCGTGTCAACGCTTTAATTGTATGGTAAACGATTCGGACACTGCCGGCCAATAACGTCGTTTACGTATCATATGTGTTCTTTATTTAATCATATTGTGTAGAAAAATACATACAAATTGTTCACTATTCTAAGCTGTAGCTGTATATTAAAAATGGTACGTGTAGTCGTGTACACGTACAGGCTGCAAGTTTTTTCAAGGCTGCATGACTTACACGTCCTAAATTTTAACAGGTTTGATAATTATATGGATTTTTGCTGTCGAGTCAGCTTTTGGAAATACATGTCATATCAGACATGGGTGGATTTCAAAAAAGTTGTATATTCCAAAAAATTTAAATGTCCTCCTACTTCAAAAATCTGTAAAAAAAATAAGGATTAGAGTAGAATGTTTTCCAGATATGTTTTCACGTCGTCTAACTAATTGTTGTGATGTATTCGTAAAGCTTTAAAGTTTGTAACTGGTAGATTAAAAAAAAAACTCATTTTTGCTCCCATACAAATTGCGTACATGTCCTGTGTTTAACAGAGGTTTAAAAAATCATAACTTTGTAAGCCGTCGTCTCCCGGCGAAAAAAATAAACAATGCCATTCTTTTGTTATCTGCCCTGGGATCCCAGGGACTGGTAGACGACGGGTAACAGCTCGGGCCAAAAAAATTAATTAGGGTCTATTAAAGTACAGTCAAGGGCACCAATATGTATACACTTTTTCACCTTATTCCATTGAAATAAGGTCCAAAAGTGTATACATATTGGTGCCCTTGACTATACATAATGAAATATCTAGAAAATGGTTTGTTAGGTTTCTAAAATGAACATATTATATCAAAATATTTTTGCAAAGTTCGGGGAAAGATTTCGTTCGTGTAACGCTGAATTTTGTGTTTAACATAGATAATGTAATGTATCCATAACAGTTTTATGTCGGGCTACAACTAGTCTACTACCACCACAAGCGAATAAGTCGATAGCTCTAGTTTTTGCGTAGTAGTAGATACGATAAAGAACTAGTGACAGACCGTTTTTTCCCACATTTAATTCCACTTTGTAACATGCCTAAAATAGGTTATTTAATTTTCATCTCACCCGCTCGGAAAAGCTTTCTTTATCGTTTCAAATCTGCGTGCAAAAGTCCACTTTCCACGCTAGCGTGGAAAGTGATTTTGAAATTCGAACGTCACGCAGTTCCATGAGTTCCAACTTTTTTTCTATAAAGTGAAACGACAGGTCATTCCTAAGCGTTTAGAAGTAGGTATACATACTCGTATCATGTATCTAATGGTGCAGTTTATTATTGTTTTGTTTTTTATAATGATATTAATAATACTTTTTCCAGCTTAATTTGATGATATTCAATAATAATTTAGTTTTATTTATAAAGAAATAACACGAAGAAACATATTTGAAATGTTTATATGTTTCAACATTTTACGCTCAGTGCAATTTCGGAACGCACCGTTTAAAAAGTTAGTTTTTAAGAAAAAACTCGATCCGAGAGATTAAGATATTTAAATATTGTTTTGTTTTGTTGTTGAGTTAGAATAATATCAAAATAATGAATTTAATTAATTGATTTCAGTGCAGAAGATACTTATATTACAATTTTAACTCCTGATAAGTTTGGAAATGAGTGAAATATATTTGTTTAAGCCGTTAACCGTGAGTATTTCGTACCACAGTACTCAACAATAATAATTAGGCTCTTTGATGCTTTTAAATGTTAATAATCCACGAAATGCTTTGTAACGGGTGATATTTAAACAACCCTTTATAGAGCATGAGTACATCTTGAATTATACATGAAAGTATTTCCTCGCTATGGTGAGATGAAAAGTTGTGTGTTGCGCTCGGCGGCAAAGTTGTTCGGCGTCTCGTGCCTTGAGAGCCTCGCTACGCTCAGGATTGTATTTTTGAACCACTCGCTTCGCTCGTGGTTCAATCTTACAATCCTTCGCTAGCTCGGCTCCCAATACAAACACTCGCGCCAAAAATCAACTTTGCAGCCTTGCATAACAAATAACTATTTTTCTTACTGCTGTTTTTACATAATTGACAACATTTCATATTTTTAACTACTTTATTTTATGAACTAGTTAGAAAATAGGTAAAAATTTAAGCCACCCGTATTTTTTCTTTTTCAATTTAACTCATGATTGTTTTGATTTATCGAACTGCGACGAAGTAATGATTTTAATTCCTAAAATGTGATTTAACTCATTATTTCATACAAAAAAAAAACACGTTGAAAAGTAGGTCATTCCAAAAGGGCGTAAGTAAAATATGACGTCATCACCCCAACAAGAATCCAGAGCCACTCCAGAGCAGCGATTGTCTGTACTCTGTACTAAGGTCTCCCTGAATACAGCGAGGAAGATGACGTCAACTTTCGGTTTACAGTAATTTGCGATTTTTTCCAAAATTAACGGAGCAAAAAAACTTAAAAAATGTTTTTTGTGTACTTCACACGTTTTTACCGAAATGGTTTTCGAATTAAGACTTTTGGAAATTATGAAATATTGTCAATTGGATGGTGGAGTTACTGGAGTTAGGGGGTAAACTGCTTTGCATATTCGAATGCTAGAATTTTGTAATTTTTTTTATTCACATTTCCAACCCAGATTTGCGTCCTTTGTGTGACGTTTTTGCGACTTTTGTGTGACGTTTTGACGTTACACAAAATGTTTCCCCTTACAAATTAATTCCTTTGTATGACATTTGTATAACATTTTTGTGAATATTCCGTTGTGTTACGTACAACTTTTTTGAAATCCACCCACATACGTAATCAAAATCCAAAATTTATTCAGCAAATAGGGCACTTTTACATGTCAATCAGTAATTATAATTAACAATACTCGCAAAGCTACAATGTAATTAATTAACAAACTGAATGTGATTACAAAAACACATAGGTACATAACACGTCTCATCTAGATTCATATTCAATCAAGCGTGTCCCGTTACGTTAGTACATCCGACACGTTTATTGGTCTATTGTCAATACGATAGGAAGATAGGAACGTCAATGGCTATGCTAAGTAGCTCTCCATAGAAATATGCCTAGGTTTCAGATTTATCTGTGTGCATTAAGTTGTTAGCATTGTCAGGTTTAAGGCGATATATCGATTGAAAGAGACACCCTTTGTTTTTCGCTCACGACAAAACGGGATGCAACCCTCTCCGAGAATGGCTTTTTAGACAAATCTCGTTAAATATCTGACTGTGTGCAGGTTTATTAAATTTCCTCTTGTCAGTACCTAGATGAGGTAAAATACCATCATATTAACTTAATCGTGTCTTTTAATAATGCGTTGTTTTAGTAGGCTGAGGAAAAAAAGGAAAATATAGACTCGACTTTGGATTTATTTTCTATCGAGAAAATTTTAAGCAATCACGTTTCGCTATTGTCAGTACCACAATCATATAGTCAAGAATCATATATCTGAAAATCAGCCCCTACTGTATGCTAGTCTGGGCAGGACAGCGTTTCAGTCTCCAAATTTCTCAGTGTAGCGCCTTAAATGAGGAGTGTTCCTTAGGACTAGTTTGGTTGGGACGCAGAAAACACCTATACATTCAGACTTTTGGAAGTACCCGTGTGGTGTGGCCTACTCACAGGATAAAGTTTATTTACCTATAGCTTAAGCTCCTTAAAATCATTTTCGACTTCCAAACTAGAACTTGTATTAAGCTTGTATTAGGTAAATTTAGCCTTTCAACAACTTCGTTCCGTATTTTCTGGTTAAAATTCACTATAGTGCAGTAGTTGTAGATCCGATGACAAGTCCCCTTTAAACCTATTTGTCATAACTCCCCCCCCCCCCCCCCCCCCCCTGCCCTGCCCTGCCCTGCCCTGCCTGCCCAGGTATCTTTGCCCCCTGGCTAGATGATGGCCAAGAGCAATCCCATTTTGAATAAGAAAAAAAAAAACTATACGAACAATACAATTTTTAGCCATTTACGGCAATTTAAATGCACTTTTGAATAGTAAATTGTAAATGCTTCGTTTTTCTTACTACTTCATAACCTTCATTTCATACCGACTTAAAGCACACTGGTCAACAGTTTCGATCAAACACAAATATTACCTTTTGCCTTAGTGTTATCAGAGATCACATCAGTTCAGCTAAGCTTTGCAAATAGCTCAAATTCAAGGTGTCTCCATAGACTTATCTTGTCTTCTAGTGTGTGGTGTCCGATGCACTATCTTATTACGAGCTTGAGATATGGTCAGCCATTCTAGTCTTTAGTTACCTACGGTCGGCCTCACAAGGAGCTTTTTAACTTTATTGGTTTGTTGTGGGCCTTCTATGCCGCCTATTGATTTATTTTGAGCCCTTAAAGTTCTTGCTTATACCCGTTGCCTCCAGGAATGGCTCACAAGGCTTATCACCTTCGTATCCGGTGATACTAAATTTCCAACGGGTGTAAGCGATAAAGTAAGTACCAAAGTGTCTACTTTTGAGTTTGATTGTACCTGGTTTTTATTTTTTTAAGGCGGCTACTGATACCCCAGATAGAAGTGGGGTTAAGGGAAGGAAGAATGTCAGCTACAGATACATAAATGATATATAAGTTTATAACTAATGTTGTAACTTGTAAGTGGACATGTAAAGTTTGATGCGTGTTCGTGAATTTCGTGATTAACTTAAAACAACTTTGACACGGAGTCACGGACTGACTTTGACGCGGGTTACACTAATATTTCATCATCATCATCTTAAGAGCCGAGCTCTTGTCGGTGCAGCTTGATGCAGTTCTCTCCATCTCGTTCTCTTCCCGCAGCAAAGACACCAATATTTATTGTTAGGGTTCCGTACCAAAAAGGTAAAAAAGGAACCCTATTGGTTTCACTTTGTCTGTCTGTCTGTCTGTCTGTCTGTCTGTCTGTCTGTCTGTCTGTCTGTCTGTCTGTCTGTCTGTCACATCGCTAAATATCTCAGGAACTACTTATCCTATCGATTTGAAATTTGGAATAGTTATAAACAAGGGTAACCCAGATACATAGAAGATGGTTTTTTAAATTATTTTATTTTATTTTCTGTGAATAATGACAGATAAAAGGGGGTTCAAAATTTTAAAGTCTGGCAACTATGTCAAGTGGGGTATCATATGAAAGGGCTTGACTTGTACATTCCAAAACAATTTTTAGTTTTTTTTTTCGTTGGGGAAATTTCGATTTACGAGCGAAAATGTAAAAAAAAATATCATTCCCCCCCCTTATCTCCGAAGTTTACGAAGAAAAAAATTTGAAATTATTACACAACATTAATATGCATGTATATTTTACAGGAAAATTATAGCCATAGCTCTATCTAGTTTTTCTTTTTTTTAATCATCAAAAAACTCTTCTATACTAAGTTTGTAATTTAATCACCTTTGTATATATTTTTGTTTTATATTTAAATTTACAAAATTACGTTGAAAATACCTTCTTTCAAATAAAAAAACAATTATTGAAATCGGTTGATGTGATAAAGAATTATCCTTGAAAAACCAACATACGTACTAAGTTATTCAGTCGCGCAAATTAGTAACACAATGCGCCGATAGATGGTGCTGTCATGTTTTTTTTTAAGATTGTTCCTGAATTAATGGGGTCGGGACGGGTACACAACTACATATACAAGAACTGTGTACGGAACCCTCGGTGCGCGAGTCGGACTCGCACTTGACCGGTTTTTTTTTTAATTATTGAGAATGGGTTATTTTTTGTTACTCGTATTTTGCTGCATTTTGTGCGGACGCTAATTAGAAATAACCCTTCATTGCATATCTTTTTGCGCAATTGTAGATATGGTATAGCGCGATTTAGAATGGCGAAAGAAATAACAAAGTATTAATTAAACACTATCCTGAATAATGTGACTAACTATAAGTACTGATTAACTATTAAAATACCAATAATGTAATATGAACTGAATGGAAAAAATTACCATACCTCAAAATATAGGTAATGGCTTTTGATAAAAGAATCCCTTATAGAGCCCCTGCATCAATTCTAGTACCTACTTGTAATTTGTAGTTAAACTGGTATAATGAATGATCTATTCATGGCATTTTCTCACCATTACTGCAAAACCTACGTGTTTCAAGCCCTTGAAATGCTAGACTTGGTCGTTACATGCAAGATAGATACTTGCACATAACCTTTTTAATAAATACTCTCAGCATGTTTAATAATTTAACAGTCTGTTTATATTATAAAGCGGCCAACACCTGTTTAAATTTAATTCAGTTTGATAATGATAATATACGCATTTTTATTTCGGATAAGTTATTTTCCCGCGCAATAAAATCGCCATGAAAATGTTCGATATTCGATTTGATTTAAATACGTTAAGTTGATCATAATGCGGGATTTGGTGTACGCGATTCCTAAAGCTAGTATATTTATAAATTCAACCAAAATCTTAACATAACGAACGCATTCATCGTATTTCCGTACACAATAAAAATAACTTACCGATACTCTTGAATATTCCTTTGTTCTTTATTCAAAATCACAAAGCACAGCACAGAAAAAAATAAAGTTTCAAAATTCGAACACTGGATGGCGGGAAATTCAGCACGCGCGTACTGCGCGCGCCGCGGATGTCGACTGACCTGCCAGTTCCTCCTCTAGTTCCCTTCCCGCATAGGCGCGTTGTCTCTGGCGTTTATTTATTTTTAATTTTATTTAGTGAAGTGAACCAACACGTGATGGCAACAGGTTTGTTAGGGTTCCGTACCAAAAAGGTAAAAAAGGAACCCTATTGGTTTCACTTTGTCTGTCTGTCTGTCTGTCTGTCTGTCTGTCTGTCTGTCTGTCTGTCACATCGCTAAATATCTCAGGAACTACTTATCCTATCGATTTGAAATTTGGAATAGTTATAAACAAGGGTAACCCAGATACATAGAAGATGGTTTTTTAAATTATTTTATTTTATTTTCTGTGAATAATGACAGATAAAAGGGGGTTCAAAATTTTAAAGTCTGGCAACTATGTCAAGTGGGGTATCATATGAAAGGGCTTGACTTGTACATTCCAAAACCATTTTTAGTTTTTTTTTTCGTTGGGGAAATTTCGATTTACGAGGGAAAATGTAAAAAAAAATACCATTCCCCCCCCCTTATCTCCGAAGTTTACGAAGAAAAAAATTTGAAATTATTACACAACATTAATATGCATGTATATTTTACAGGAAAATTATAGCCATAGCTCTATCTAGTTTTTCTTTTTTTTAATCATCAAAAAACTCTTCTATACTAAGTTTGTAATTTAATCACCTTTGTATATATTTTTGTTTTATATTTAAATTTACAAAATTACGTTGAAAATACCTTCTTTCAAATAAAAAAACAATTATTGAAATCGGTTGATGTGATAAAGAATTATCCTTGAAAAACCAACATACGTACTAAGTTATTCAGTCGCGCAAATTAGTAACACAATGCGCCGATAGATGGTGCTGTCATGTTTTTTTTTAAGATTGTTCCTGAATTAATGGGGTCGGTACGGGTACACAACTACATATTCAAGAACTGTGTACGGAACCCTCGGTGCGCGAGTCGGACTCGCACTTGACCGGTTTTTTTTTATAGTCGTGTGCATTCGGCGTGGATATTATCGGTCAACTGTGATATAAGTGTGGTAATGTGGTGATGAGGTTTACGGGTTACGTTTATAAATATTAATGATAGTTTGGCGTTTGTGATAAGTAACATGAGAGCAAAGTCGCGAAAGGTTGTGGGTTCAAACCCTGTTACAATAGATTTTGTATGTATGTATGTATGGGCTCGCCGTAAATATATCATTTTGCTACCTTGAGATACAATCTACTATTGTAATTTAGTCTAAAAGTTTATTTTGTATGGAAAGTTAACGCTGTTGTTGCACGTAAGATATACATATACCTAAATTATATGTATCTTGGTGAGAAGGATTCATATTTCAAGTATTTTTATGGGATCATTGAGCTCATTGAAGAGTCTTCGTTTTTTAAAGCGCATGAGTCTGGTGTTGTGATCGTTTTTTGTTTTTTTTTTTTGTTTTTTCTACCTAATGTGAATCGACTCTGTACTCTTTAAACTTTATACCCTTGCCTCTAGCTTATTTTTTTAATGTTTTAATTGAACCTCTTGTGATTGTTATTATAAACATAAAATTCTATCGCGAATAGCTATAAAATTTATGCATACATTTTGCGGTAACGATCGGAACCCTAAATGTGCGGAGTCCGACTCGCACTTGGCCGGTTTTTTTTTTTTTAACTTTATACAATTTTGAAATTGGTAATCTTGGGACCTTGTATGCTCTCTCAGGGCGCGCGGGACCGAACTTACGAAGCAAATTAAATTCAAATTAGAATATTATGAAATGACTGTCACAAATTGACCGGTTGTATTGTAATGTCTGATTTACACATGTGCCGTGCATTAAAATATAAGTGACACTTAGTATGCGCGATAAAGTGCGGGCTGCGGTCACGGTCAAGGCGCACGCGCATACATACGTAAAAGGTCTTGTCTCATAGGAATTATCCGCTTCTATGTGATGAAACAAAGTGCTTAATATTTTGACATATCCAACTTTTTTTTGAACTTGACTGTAGCTTTATTGGTCTGGCCCAATAAAGCGATAGGAGTGCGCGGTTGGAGAGTGGCCTGGGGAAAATCCAGGGGAAACCTCCGACACGACCACGCGGGCGGCTTAAACACTGGAATACTCTAAGAATTTGCGCTCCAGTGAGATTGGTTGAGCGGCTTCAACCGAATCTGTAGCTCTAGTATAAGTTTTTTCGAAACATTAACTAATTCGAACGCGTTTGCGTTTTGTCTCAAAATGTATGAAAGTGGTATGAAAACGTGAACCTGCGCCTCTGGTGGTCACTAGTGGAAACTAAAACAGCGAGTATAACATTTGTTGCTAACCGATGAACGCGCGTATTTCAAACTCGGTGAGAGCGTCTTCATACATTTTGAGACAAAACGCAAACGCGTTCGAATTAGTTAAAGTTTCGAAAAAACTTATACTAGAGCTACTGAGGTATCGCTCGAGTTTTGTCGCTGGTTCACGAAACCTACAGATGTTTTGCAAAATGATTTTCTTTCGGGAAAACTCGGATCTCAATCGGAATACGATGGCACCCGAACTGTCAATCAATGATTGTATTAAATGAGTGACGTTTTCATATCCATTATTATGGAACTTTATTGTTTAGTGTCAAAGTTACCCCTACGGCTGTAAGATGGGTACTGAAGCTAATTGAGAGAGCACGATAAATACGAACTTTTCCGATAAAGTACGAAGGAAAATCATTTTTCACTACATCTGTAGCATAGTTGAGAAGAGTCCAGTAAGAAACTTTAGGTAGGTTTAATATATTCATGTCAATTCTGACAGAGACCAATTCAGTAACCTTGTCGCCTGAAAGTACGGGGTACTTTGCGTCAAATCCGGTAGTTCTAATTATTTGCAGACTCGTTTATCAGGTTGACCCAATGAATAATCCAAGTTTGTGACCTCGAGGGTCGAACGCAACTTTGTCAAAAATCGAAAAAACTATTATAACCCTAAAAGACTATGTAGTTGGTGATAGTACCGTCTCACGTTTTTAAAGAAGAATAAATTTGCTCCAATGTGGGGCTAGAATTATCTCTGTAGGTAGACGCGATAGTTTCTGAGATAAAGCCTCCCAAAGTTTATAATTTTTTTGGACTTCGCAAACTACCGGAGCAAGCTCTGTTGTATAAAGTTACTGTATTAAATTATTTTCCTTTGTAGGTAATGATTATTTTTGTAATTTCGTTATCCTTAATGACATTTAGTTTGTTAACTTTACACTATAGCTTTGTGATTTTTAATTAATTACCGATTGACATGTAAAATGTGGCCTAAATATTTGCAGATTAAATGTTTGATTTTGCTAATATAATTTTATATATATAATTTGTTGCTCAAATATTTAAAAAAAGTCTACTACTAGTACAAAGTTTCGCCTAACTGCGGAGCATAATATATCTGATACAAAATTACTAGGTCATTAGCATTACAGCGTGTCAGATATTTTTCAGCGCTTTGTTCTATTATAGATGAAATATGATTTTCTACCATTTGAATAATACAAATCCTAAAAACTGTTCCTACCCATTTTCCTTGCTCTTGTGTGCCTATTCATATACGTATACACATTACCACTTTTGTTATTCTTAGATTCCAAATCAGTATGATCGTCGCCATTAAGTTCAGAATATATTAATTTAATAAAAACTTGCCAAGGACAGATTTGTCGCGTCGGCGCAGACTCAATGCTGAAGACCTTATGAGAAGGGGTCAAAAGTGGTTTTTGTTTGGTGGGTTATCGGAGGATAGCTTCCGCGTTTAGTTGGATATATTTATATAATATTGTAGTTGAGGTTTTGCAATATTTGTTTTTGTTGTCCACAACTTCTCACGTGTATTTTTTGAATATTTTCGTATATGCGTCATGTAAACCTGATGAAAATAATAATAATAATAAAATGCTTTATCGTGCACTATACATACAATTCCCATTGCAATTGTTTATTGTGCTTTGTGTGTCTATTGTGCTTTATTGTGTAAATTCTACAATCACTGAATAAAATATTACCTACATGAGAAGATATCATTTCTCTGTTTTGTAGGTACAGTAAAAAAATACACGTGAGGTCACCTTGTACCCCATACTGGTGTAAACTCATACTGGTGTCCTGAGTCGCCGCTGCACAAATAGTACCTATGCACGCTCGCTCGCCCCGCTGCACGCCCCGCCGAACGCTCCGCTCCGAGCATGTAGGACCACGCCGTCACCCAAGTACCTTCCTCCAAAGGTGTCGAAATGTCCCATAAACCGGGACTAATCCGTGGAAAGCTGATAGGACTGCTAAATACCTCTCATAATTATATAATTTTACGTGAAATAACACATGACCATGGTGTTATTATGGCTGCGGTCTTCCGTAAGGTTGAGGTACTTCCTCAATAGGCTGCCCCAAGTCTGAGCGAGGCTTATTCGATAAGAGTAGTTTAGGATCGGAGCAAAGCGGCGTACTCGAAGAAAGGTCCTTAGGGTGACAGTGACACCACCAGTAACGGACACTTTAAGTTGACAAGCACCCAGTAATGGACCCTTCAATCCTAATTCAAAGATCATACGGTTTTAAATTGATTGTTCTATAAAAAATGAAATGTATATCATTGGGCCTTGTCCATTACTGATGGTGTCACATATGCTAAGCAGTGGGCGCTTGCGCGCTAATAATGCTGAAACCTACATCTTTCATTTAATTTGAAAAGCAAAAAGTCAAATCACACTGACACTGTCGGAAACCGTGTCAACTGATCCTCGAGAATTTCAAATGAAGAAAATCCTATTGCATCGTATAGTAATAGGAATATCCAATAAGACGGCGGACGGCGCCATGTATGACGCAATGTGCAACGCTGTAGTCATCAACCATCGGGTTGAGAAAGTTTAAGCTATCCCTGAGTGAATTGGATTATTTGGAAGCCATAGAAGTACGAATCCTACTACTAGTATTTTAGATGCGAAAATTTAATGTTTGTTACTCGATCACGCAAAAGGCGTTGAACGAGTAATGATGAAACTTGGGTACACGAGTAATTACATACCTGTTTGTTGGCCCTGATTAACATTTATGATTATACATTGATTATATGATACTTATTATCCCGAAAAATTATCCCTCGAAGGTGGAGTGGAAGTTTACGCGGACGAAGTCGCGGCGCGGACAACACTATTTATAAAAATTATGCCAGTCAGTATTGATAATTCCAATAAACTGGTGTACAGGTGTACGATGGTTTTAGTAAAGTTTTAGATATTAATAGTAATGGAGCCATGTTTTGCTTTTATTGAGATTTTAAACGGCAAAAAGAGTTCTTTATCTTGGAATTTATTAATTTTGAGTGATGTTTGAAACGATATTTCATGTTTCTTATCGAGTAATCTAAATTATACATACTTATAAAAAATAATTCCTATTAAAAGATATTACGCCGCAATAGTCCTGTACGAGATAGTTCCTAACGACGACAAAATTTCAAGCTACGTCAATTCACAATGAAAAAAGCTTTTCACACCACCTGCTCGTCAATGCCCAATTATATATCATGCAAACCTTACCGAAAGCAAATCATTATAACCCTTGGCTTAAGCCGGGTAGTAATATCGTACTGAATCTCATTATAACCCGCCGGGTAATAATGTGATTTCACTTTTCATAGCTCTTATAGTTCTGTTATTAAAGTCTAATGTCGTGAAGTCCACTGAAGCGGCGAGGAGGCGGCACACCGCTCCGTGTTTTGTTTGGAACGTCGTGTTCGAAACAAAAGACTGCGTCGTCGGCCGCCGCCTGTAGCGCGTCAAGCGCGTGGTTTTAGTACTGAATATTTGTGTTTTCAAAAATCACTATGTAATATCCGTGCCTCGGACGTAGCTAGGGCTGGCCTTCCTCCCTTCGCAGTAGTTGCAGCAATGTAAATAAATACATACTTACATATTTCTGGACATTCTTACACAAATCTACCTAGTCCCAAACTAATCAAAGCTTGTACTATGGGTACTAGTCGACGATATACATATACCTATAAAAATAAATATATACTTAAAATACATAGAAAACATCTAAGATTCAGGAACAAAATACTTGTGCTCACCACACAAATGAATGCAAGCAGTCGTCGATGTACTAGGTATTCAATACCAAAAACAAGATCCGCGTGAGTTACAAGACGCTTAATTATACGGAGTAAAACAGATTCTATTAAAATAGATACTAATTTTTTTATAATTTAATTTTGTTTTAAGTAGCCTTGGTTTTTTTATTGCCTCGCAAGAGGTGAGAAAAGTAGAGTATACTCCACGGGGATAAAGCTGTTTTTGTCTTGGGAGCGCTTAAATCCCTCACTACACTCAGGACTCAGTCTTAATTCCCTCGCTTCGCTCAGGAATTAAGTCATTACTCCCTCGCTCCGCTCGGGAGTAAAATTTGTAGTCCTTCGTTACGTTCGGGATTCAATATCGCACATATGAGCGATTTTAATGGACCTTTAAGAGAAAAGGTAAGCAAAATAAGTGGCTGGTAAGTAGATTGTGTGAAAGACGATATGCTTACGTACGAAGGGTGTCAATGACGAGTTGACGGGTCATAGAGGGATAAAAAGTGCGATAAAGGTAATAAGAGAGTGGAGAGTGCTTTTTTATGGTAAAGGTTCAGACCACTTAACATAAAGACATCGCATAGGTTAAATATAGTTTTGTGGGTCGATAATCGAGTCGATCTTAGGAATCAGTTTTTTTAAGGAATCGATACAACCGCATATTCAGGAGTTTCAGGACACTCATGTGATAGCGTGGGTTCGGTTAACACGTTCCCTGTCCGTATGCTCCCACTGTTGGGTCATGACTTTTTTAGGGTTCCGTACCCAAAGGGTACTCCGCTATCCGTCCGTCTGTCACCAGGCTGTATCTCATGATAGTTAGAAAGTTGAAATTTTCACAGATGATGTATTTTAGTAGGTATGAATCCTTAAGTGGGAGTTACAAGTCGTGATAAAGTTTGGCCTCACGATGGAAACTGTTCCTTAGGCTACTTGTAACTTATACTGAGCGAGGCCAAACTATCCACGCAAAAAATTCAAAATGGCGGCTATTTTAGTTTCCAAATTTTTTTATTTTTTTTAGAACTCAAAAATGCTTCATGCTACACTAAAACTTTGTATGAGAATTATGTTTTGTATAAATTTAGCTATAACTTTGGTTATTATCATTTTCTCGATATATCTAATAGTTCATGAGAAAACTGGTGTTCAATATTGCGTTTCTTGTTAAAACACTGTTAGTCAAAAGGCTTAGCAAAATCAAATTGCATCGTATGCAGAAATCAATCCATTTTCTCCAGTGATACTAGGAACAAATATAAAGGATTTCATCCGACGAAATGAAAATTTCATCGACGGGAATTCAAAATGGCGGTCATTTACCAAAGGGGGAGCCGCATTTTTTAAAAAGTGTATAATTTCATAACGGCATCTGCTATTTAAGTAATATGGGTATCAATCGATTGGTATTGACACCATTAATTAAAATAAGAAAAATACCATGTAAAAATTAAAGATAGCAGCCAACTAATATCAAAATTGAAAAATTTTCATTCTTCTTTTTTTCGTTATATTAAAAATAACAACTAAATGTCCAGCGATATAGTAAATTTATATATTTACATAAATTCTCATTGTATTATCTACGCGACCAAATAAAAATTATGACAATCCGTCGATTCGTTTTTGAACTATACGAATTACAAACGAGCCTCGGCGACTGTGTCATAGTAGTTATAGAAACAAACTGCACTTTTGTAATGAAAGCAAGTCGCTTTTGCACAATGGTATTAGTGAAGAGACCAAACTTGATTATTTTTTCGATAATATCTAATTTTCACCCGTCAGTAACCGAGACTACGCCACTTCAAAATTATAAGTTTAAAAGGTTCTACTAAGTTAAAATGTAGACAGATTTGGACAATAAATGTGGCAATCGATAGAGAAAAATGTTGCTCAACTTAAAATAAAATACGCTTTTTGTTACAAAACTTAAGAAAAATTTTTTTTCTGTGTTTAGCAATAAACTTTTTATTTTATTTTTATTTTTTTGATATTTATACTCTGTAAAATCCTACACTTTGTTCTTTCTGCGTTTAAGAACATTTTAATCTATAGTGCAATGTGCATGTGCATTGTGTGTCATAGTTGTTTTTTTTATATTGGGGAAACTTTCTGTAGTGTGATTGTTTTTGGAATAAAATATTCTTTTAAGGTTCAAAAAATATATAAGGTATGAATATAAGTACTTATAGGGTACGAATATCAAAAGTTTATTGCAAAAGAAAGATTTTTTTTCTTAAGTTATGTTAAAAAAAAATCTCAGCGGTGTTTTTTATGTTGAACAACATTTTCCTGTCTCGATTGTCACGTTTATTGTCCAAATTTGGCCACCTTTTAATTTAGTAGAAGGTTTTAGACTTATAATTTCGAAGTGGCGTAGTCTCGGTTACTGACGGGTGAAAATTAGATATTATCGAAAAAATAATCAAGTTTGGTCTCTTCACTAATACCATTGTGCAAAAGCGACTTGCTTTCATTACAAAAGTGCAGTTTGTTTCTATAACTACTATGACACAGTCGCCGAGGATCGTTTGTAATTCGTGTAGTTCAAAAACGAATCAACGGATTGTCATAATTTTTGTTTTGTCGCGTAGATAATACAATGAGATTTTTTGTAAATATATAAATTTACTATATAAATGGACATTTAGTTGTTATTTTTAATATAACGAAAAAAAGAAGAATGAAAATTTTACAATTTTGATATTAGTGTGAAGAATTTCTTCTCCTTTTACTAGTTTTGCCGTTCAGCTCGACGGTCGTCACCAGAATGCCCGATCCACTGAAAACCCCCTACTACGCGCCATGTTAAATGGCGGGAAAATATTCATCTCTGATTGGTCGTACCGAGCTGTCAAAACTCAGCACCAATCAGAATCGTGCAACACTCCCGCTGGTCCATTTGCACCAATCGCGTACAATTGTTCAAGGAAAGTCTGGTGTTGCTAGGACAATTGTCAATTATCAACATCTTAGTGTTGCACTCATATTAACATGATATATGACATGACCAATAAGTACGACATATGCCTTTTATATGATTATGTTAGCTGCTTCATACTGCACTCTTAAAATATTCATAGACAGGTCGGCTATCATTTTTAATTCAAAATATTATAAATCATGACATTCGGCCATCAGACAACGTGCAGACTCCGGCGCACGTATATATAAAAGTAAATAAAAGAGAGGAAATGAAATAGGGAATGTTTACCCATGTGTGTTGCATGTATATATTTATATATATATATATATATATATATATATATATATATTAAGTCATATAATATGCTGTACGGTTTCATTAGGGTGCAATAAATGTTAACGGTAATAAAATAAGATTCCACTTCAAATATTTACTTTTTAATTATTTATTACCCATGACAGTAACTAACAGAAGAACAACAAGTAACCAGTAATACAGTCAGATGTCATTAATTTACTCATAATTAATTTAACAGTCATTACAATAATCAATTAATTATTATTTATCATGACTGATCATCATGACATAGGCCATTCTTTTTATAGATCTTCGTAACTAAAACTAAGACTCACTAATAACGTAGTAGTGGATTAACCGTTAGTAACAGTAACTGCGTTATCTATATCTACTACAGTAAAATATGAGAGTTACGTATACAATTGTAAGTAAATATATTGTATACTACAAGTGCAATATACTGTGATCATAACAAACTAAAAGATAATCATAACAAACTAAAAGAAAAACAGACTTATATATCTCCGATATTTACCTAACTAGAATCTGAGTCAGAACTATTATCGTCACTGATAACATTAAGGGTATTTATGTGAATCCATGGTCTCATTCGGTCAGCTGATACAACAGAACAATACTTCTTTGACTTTTTGAACCCTGGAACATTAATAATTTCATACCTATCATTACCCAATATCTTATTTACTTTGTAAGGGCCTATGAATTTAGGTAAAAGTTTCTTACTCTGACCTGGATTCTCTGTGAATGAAACTTTGGTAATTTTAACCAATTCTCCAACTTTGTATTTGTTCGCGGGCTTTGTTTTCGAGTTATGTAACCTTTTCATTTCATTTTGTTTTACATCAATCATATCCTTGGCTTCTCTCCTTACTTCATGTATTTCCTTACGTTGGTTTGCCTCGTCACAAAGTTCTCTAAACATGCTATCTGGCATTCCTTTTAATCTTACTCCAAAAAGTACCTCTGAAGGTGTTTTTCCTGTTGTGGCGTTGACTGTACTGTTAATTCCGAACTGCACTTTTGGAACAGCTAAATCCCAGTCTTTTTCATTTTGAAGTGAACTTTGTGCCGCTAGAGCTTTCAAAATTGTTTGGTTAAAGCGTTCTGCTTGACCATTGGCACGTGGACAGGCAACAGCGTTAAGAACATGTTTGATTTTCTTCTCAGCGCAAAATTGCTTAAACTGACCTGATGTAAACGCTGTTCCTCTATCTGATATAATTCGTTCAGGTATGCCGAAGTCTTGGAATATGTTTTCCAAAACTTTTATTGTGGTGCTACTTTTAGTATTCTTCACTGGTCTCACGAAAACGTACTTTGAAAAACCATCGACCACAGTTAAGATATAAACATTTTGTCGTTTACTTTTGACAAAAGGCCCGAGGTGGTCGATGTGAACCGTTTGAAACGGAACGCTCACCTTTTCAATGGGATAAATATGACCTTGTTTATTGCTGTTGCCCTTGTTGTACGCGCATTCCAGACAGGCACTAACGTATTTTTTTACGAAACGAGCCATTTTGGGGAACCAGTATTGACTTTTTATACGTTCGAGAGTCTTGTTCACTCCAAAATGTCCCATTTCATCGTGGTTGAGACGACAAATTTGCCACCTTGCTCCTTTAGGTATAACCAGCTTCAAATTATTATTTTCATTGTCTTCCATTTTCCGATAAAGTACACCATTCTTAACTACATAATGTTTCTTTATATTTTTATACTCTTCATCAATGTCAGGTTTTAATGTTTTAATGATGTGACTAACTTCTGGATCTCCTAATTGCAGTGTAACTAACCAATCGTTTTGCTCGATACGGAGGACCGAAATTACATTTTCAGGAGCACAGTCATCGTTAGGACTTTCAACGGGGTTTCGGCTTAACGCATCAACGTGGGCCAAGCGCGAACCTGGACGGTATTCAATTTCATAATCATATTCTCCCATTTGTAAGAGCCAACGCGCTATTCTAGGTATGAGATCTTTCTTGCTCAAAGTCAGACGTAAAGACTGACAGTCTGTGAAAATTTTAAATGGCATGCCCAATAAATATGTCCTAAATTTCTTGAGTGAGCAAACCACAGCTAATGTTTCCAGTTCGTATGAATGGTATACTTTTTCCTCGGGCGAGGTTTGTCGGCTAAAATACGCCACCGGCTTGAGTTCATTACTGCCATTTTGCCATTGCATGAGTATTCCTCCTATTCCCAGAGAACTTGCGTCTGTGTGTAACTCGGTCTTAAATTTAGGATTGTAAAGGGCTAATACCGGTCTACTGCACAGTATCTCTTTTAACTTTGAAAAAGCTTTTGCTTCTGTGCCGGTCCATCTCCATTCAGTACCTTTCTTTAAAAGTGCTGTCAAGGGTCGTGCAATCTCACCAAAACCCTTTACGAATTTCCTGAAATAGCTAGCTAATCCAAGAAATTGCCTTGTTTCATGGATATTTGTAGGGGTCGGAAATTGTTCGATTGCAATAGTTTTGTGTCGACTTGGTTTGATACCTTCTTCGGAAACTTCATATCCAAGATACTCAATTTCTGTGGAAAAGAAACAGCATTTTGAAAGTTTCAAGGTAAGGCCGTATTCCTTTATTAATTTTAGCACCTCTTCAAGTTTTTCAAATCCCTCCTCTAAGGATGCAGTCGGAATAAGCAAGTCATCCATGTATGCAAGCACGGACTCAAACCGACTTGGGCCCAACATTTTATTAACCAGCTTCTGAAACACAGCAGGTGCGTTGGCTAACCCGAACGGCATGCGATTAAATTCGTAGTGGCCGTCCGGGGTAACGAATGCTGTTAGGTGCTTGCTCTCTTCAGAAAGTGGGACTTGATAATAGCCTGATGCCATATCCAGTGTGGTGAAAAATTTGTTTCCACTAAGATTCCCTATTTGATCTTCAATGATTGGAAGTGGATACCTGTTCTTAACAGTCTTTGCATTTAATGATCTATAATCAACGCATAATCTCTGGTCTCCATTTTTTTTTTTAACCATCAATATTGGACTAGCATAGTCCGAACTTGATTCCCTAATTATGTCATTACTAAGGAGATCCGAGATTGCTTCCCTGACCTTTGCTCTTTCGGAATAAGAAAGCCTATATGGTCGATAGACAATCGGTTTATCGTCCTTTAATTCTATTTTCATTTCAAATTCCTTGGGGGCACAACCAATTTCATCTAATGAACACGCAAAGCATTCGCGATATTTTTGCAGTAATTTATGTAATTTAACCAAGGTCTCATTATTTATATTGGGGCCTACTCGGATGTCGTTTATATTAATCGGGGTTAAAGTTTCATCTGGATTTCCAATAATTCGTCTAACATCGACCGTATTGACCTCCTTGAACGGAAAAGCTCTACTCATCAAAGTACCCTTTTTCAAAGATACAGGTATGTTTGTAAGGCTGGATACCAGTATTTCTCCTTTACCATCTCTGAATTTATATGCGCCCTGGAGTACTCGATACTCCTTGCCAGGAACTGGTCTCAATTGTCCTTCCACATACACATCCCCAGTGTAAGGTTCATTGCTATATACTGGTAAAATGTGAATTCCAGTCAGAGTAATATTGTCACTGTTCATCAGCTTAATAGTACTCGAACTCAATCCTAACTCAGATTCTATTGCAGGGTTATTAAAGAAGAGCAAGCTTTTGCTGTCCTTAACTACTGTTACGTTTGACAACTCCGTGAAATTCTGACCTATCAGGACTGGTACGTGTAAATATTTATCTGGTACTACTTGAACTATAACGTCAGCATGTACTTCATCAATCTGAACAGTGACTTGAGATTTATACAAGGGTGTCACATGAAAATTACCAAATCCCCTGATCACAGGTAGATCAGAAAATATTTTATCTAAATTTAATTTTTCTGCTTCGCTCAGCTTAATAAGGGAACAGTCGCTACCAAAGTCAATGTAGGCTTGTAATGATTTATTGTTAACATCAATTTCCTTAATAAATTTTTGATTAGTATTAGAACTATCAATGTTTAACACTTTTTCGTTTTTCATTTTATTCTTGCCGTTTGAAGAGGGAAATCGACAGTTTTGTTCATCGTGGCCGATCTTACTGCAAGATTTACATCTTATTACGATCTTTGGACAATCACTAAATCGATGTCCCTCTTCTTTACAATTAAAACAAATCAGGGGCTTGCTGTTTAAATTTTCTTTCTTCTGGGGACATTTGTTTGACATGTGTCCCTCGGCGCCACAGCTAAAACAACGTATCTTCCGAAACATCCTACGTTCCATTCCTTCGGCGTAGCCTCGTTTCTTTTGTGTGAACGAAAATGCTTTTGTCTCTGGCTGCTGAATTACAAAATATTGTAACAAGTCTTCAGGCTCTACGCATTTAAGTGCCTGCGCACTATTTCTCATTGACATGTCCGATATGCCGTGAATAAGGCAATCTACGGCTTTTTTCCCAGTAATTCCGCATCTATTCAATAGCATCAACTTGTCATAGAAGTATGTGCGCAAGCTCTCGTCAGCTTTAGTTTTTCGAGCAAACATTTCTTCCAACATAAGAGCAAAGTTGTCATCCACTGGAAAAGCACGACGCAGTTTTACTTGCCAATCTGACCATGTAAAGTCTAAACTCGGTAAAGAATAAAACCATTTCTTGGCTGTACCGATCAATTTTTGCGTCGCATAGTGAGATGTTTGAATATTATCCCATTTGTATATGCGCGCGTACTCGTTCACTTTGTGCAGCCACATTTCAATATTTTGGCTTTTATTATCAGGATCAAACTCTGGCAAGGCGTTCAACATCTGATGCGAACTGATGGTATGTTTATTCTTGCTGTTAAGTGCTTCAACCAAATCGTCAACATTGACGTTGCTACTTGATCCTCGCGATCGACGACGCTTTGAGTTGGGGAGTCGACTATCATTCGAAACATCTCGTTTGCGTTTTCTACTATCTCGCGAACTATTGCTCTGCTCATCATTATCCGAAGCTTCGAAACGGGGACGTTTCCTTGATATGATTGGAGGTATATCGTCATCGGAGCTCTCACTGGACATACTTATAATTCGGTTTCTCCTCACAGCCAACCGAAGACGCCCAGTACTGGAGTTTATTGAATCTGCCATCATCTAAAACAAAAATAACCACGTATAAGTTCCCTTATTTATACTCAGATAAGTAAAATACTCACAAAACAAAGTTTATAAAATGCTAAGGTTCAGGTCTATGACTTTTTTTTTTAATCCGTCTTACGAAAATCCATATCATGTAGAGTAAATAAATGTATAATCTAATTTCAGAAACAAGGATATTCAAATTCATATTAATATTCACATTAATATTCACATTAATATTCACATTAATATTTACATTAATATTCACATTAATATTCACATTAATATTCACATTAATATTCACATTAATATTCACATTAATATTCACATTAATATTCACATTAATATTCACCTCAATATTCACATCAATATTCACATCAATATTCACATCAATATTCACATCAATATTCACATCAATATCCACATCAATATCCACATCAATATTCACATCAATATTCACATCAATATTCACGTCAATATTCACATCAATATTCACATCAATATTCACGTCAATATTCACATCAATATTCACATCAATATTCACATCAATGTTCACGTCAATATTCATATTCATATCCATATCCATATAATTGCTAAATTAATATATATTTTTTTTGATATCTCAGACAGACAATCGTTCGTTAACAACTTCTATAACTTTGGTAAGAAAACTTTAAAATAACTTTAGTCCGATCTTTTAATTAGACTTCAAACTCATGGACTTCGGACAATCTCAACGTTCATATGCGATCTGTGTCTCAAGTTTAGACGTAAATAATAATAATAATAATACAATAGTTTCGCTTTGAAATATCGAACCACAGATTCACGTTCCAATCAAGATTCAGTATGTGCTTAAGTCTGGACGTGTGGCACTCTCACCTCTGCACACCAAGTCCAAGCACACTTTGACGTCTTCATACAACCCAGATGTACGCTCACGTCCTCATAAAAGCCCAGACGTACTCTCACGTCCTCATACAAGCCCAGACGCACGCTCACGTCCTCACACAAGCCCAGACGCACGCTCACGTTCTCATACAAAAGCCCAGACGTACTCTCACGTCCTCACACAAGCCCAGACGCACGCTCACGTCCTCATACAAAAGCCCAGACGTACTCTCACGTCCTCATACAAAAGCCCAGACGCACGCTCACGTCCTCACACAAGCCCAGACGCACGCTCACGTCCTCATACAAAAGCCCAGACGTACTCTAACGTCCTCACACAAGCCCAGACGCACGCTCATAACCTTGTCCGGTTCACCTCAACGCTCTCGACTAGTATATCCTGACCCCGATATTCGTAACAGCTACGTATAAACGAAGGTCAGGTTAATACTCGTCCATTTCAGGAAAGAGGTATGAATGCGTTATGAATAGCCACCCAGGATGCAATGCAATCATCTCATAATTTCATATTTATGACACACCGCGACACTCCACCTTTTTCTTAAATTATAATTTACACTACCATTATTTATTGTACAGAGACAACAATGTACGTTTAGATACACTAAACTATAAATGAATTATGTACGTACGGATAAATTTAATGCAATCTACATTAACCTTTTTACTATTTTTTTTATATATTTATTATGGAGGTATTCAGAAAAACAGAAAGAACAAAGGATTCAATATTCACTATGAATTTACGTTATTGAACTTGAACACCGAGTTCGAATATGTTTTAAGATCGATTAAGACAAAGATTGATACGATTATTTATATCATGCTTTCTTATATATATACGTAAGTACGAATGTACAAAAAAAACTTTTTCATCACCCGGTCAGTCGAAACCAAATTCAAAGTAATATAGAATGGAATTCGATCGATATTGGAATGGAATCCTATCTATATACGCAATCGTATAATTGAAATAGTACTTACATGCACTGTTCAGTACATCCACCATGTGGGGAGGTTTTGGACACTTCTGATATGTGAAGAATTTCTTCTCCTTTTACTAGTTTTGCCGTTCAGCTCGACGGTCGTCACCAGAATGCCCGATCCACTGAAAACCCCCTACTACGCGCCATGTTAAATGGCGGGAAAATATTCATCTCTGATTGGTCGTACCGAGCTGTCAAAACTCAGCACCAATCAGAATCGTGCAACACTCCCGCTGGTCCATTTGCACCAATCGCGTACAATTGTTCAAGGAAAGTCTGGTGTTGCTAGGACAATTGTCAATTATCAACATCTTAGTGTTGCACTCATATTAACATGATATATGACATGACCAATAAGTACGACATATGCCTTTTATATGATTATGTTAGCTGCTTCATACTGCACTCTTAAAATATTCATAGACAGGTCGGCTATCATTTTTAATTCAAAATATTATAAATCATGACATTAGTTGGCCGCTATCTTTAATTTTTCACATGGTATTTTTCTTATTTTAATGAATGGTGTCAATACCAATCGATTGATACCCATATTACTTAAATAGCAGATGCCGTTTTGAAATTATACACTTTTTAAAAAATGCGGCTCCCCCTTTGGTAAATGACCGCCATTTTGAATTCCCTTCGATGAAATTTTCATTTCGTCGGATGAAATCCTTTATATTGGTTCCTAGTACGAGGGGCGTTCAATAAATTCTCGGTATGAGAATGAAAACAAAAGAATACGATAGGTTTTTTTATTTTATTTTTTAATATACTCCCCCCCTATGTTTATGCACTTATAAGATCGGTCAATTAGTTTTTTTAACCCCTCATAAAAATATTTTTTATCTTTAGTGTCAAAATGCTCCTCCAGTGCTGTCTTCAAAGCTTCATCGTCAGGAAATCGATTTCCTCGTAGGTCCTTTTTGAGGTTGGGAAACAAAAAGAAGTCACTCGGGGCTAAGTCTGGACTATACGGTGGGTGTATAATAGTTTCGAACCCAGATTCCCGAACAGCAGCCTTGGCGATATGAGCAGTATGCACAGGGGCGTTGTCGTGCAGAAGCAGAACTCCCTTGGCTAATTTTCCCCTTCTCTTCTCTTTGATTGCTTCTCTTAATTGGCGTAGAATATAAGCGTAGTACCTTCCTGTGATATTTACACCCTTTTCTTTATAATCGATCAGCAATATTCCATCACAATCCCAGAATATTGTGGCCATGACCTTTCCAGCTGAAGGCATGACCTTGAACTTCTTAGGGTGAGGAGTTCCTTTAATGTGCCACTGCATGGACTCTTGTTTGCTCTCAGAGTCATAATGATGAACCCAGGTTTCATCTCCGGTAACAATCTTTTGCAGTATCTCATCAGGATTTTCACCACACAGCTTAATAAATTCGGAACAACAAGCAACGCGCGTATTTTTCTGAAGCGGCGTCAGCATTCGCGGTACCCATCTCGCACTGACTTTTGACATATTAAGATTGTCATGGATTATATTGTGTATAGTACCAATAGAAAGCTTGGTTATTTGAGCTATTGCTGTCACCTTCACTCGAGCATCTTCCAATATAATTTTCTCCACTTTTTTTATATTTTCTTGTGAAGAAGCTTCGACGGGCCGACCAGGTCTGGGGTCGTCTTCGATGCTCTCTCTCCCACACTTAAATTCACTTGACCACTTTTGAATTGTTGATAAAGAAGGAGCAGACTCTCGGTAAACATAATCCATTTCTTCTTTTATAGCTTTTTGATTTTTTCCTTGTTTGGTCAAGAATTTTATTACCGCTCGGTGCTCTAATTTAATTAACATTGAAAAATCGCTCATTGTGATCACGTTTGTTCGGCAGTTGCAGAAAAACAAAAGAACATCGCCGTTTGAATTTTACCTTTTTTTTATGTTAATGAATGACACTTACCGGCCAGTATTAAAAAGTTTACTAAAAAGGTTTAAAAGATATCAATACCGAGAATTTATTGAACGCCCCTCGTATCACTGGAGAAAATGAATTACTTTCTGCATACGATGCAGTTTGATTTTGCTAAGCCTTTTGACTAACAGTGTTTTAACAAGAAACGCAATATTGAACACCATTTTTCTCATGAACTATTAGATATATCGAGAAAATGATAATAACCAAAGTTATAGATAAATGTATGCATAACATAATTGTCATACTAAGTTTTTGTGTAGTACGAAGCATTTTTGAGTTCTAAGAAAAATAAAAAAATTTGGAAACTAAAATAGCCGCCATTTTGAATTTTTTGCGTGGATAGTTTGGCCACGCTCAGTATAAGTTACAGGTAGCCTAAGGAACAGTTTCCATCGTGAGGCCAAACTTTATCATGACTTGTAACTCCCAATGTCCATTTATATGGGGATTCACACCTACTATTTCTGTTGCCGCTATAACAACAAGGGGCTCCCATACAACAGACATGATTTTTTTGCCGTTTCTATAGATAATGGTACGGAACCCTTCGTGCGCGAGCCCGACTCGCACGTGGCCGGTTTTTTAGGAATCGATACAACCGCATATTCAGGACACTCGTGATAGCGTGGGTTCGGTTAACACGTTCCCTGTCCGTGTACTGTTGGGTCATGGCCTTTTTTCAGGAGTCCATGCTTTCACTGTGGAGTCTCATGCGCATAATGAATGCACAGTTGGACTTACATTGTCAGATCGTTCTGTATGGGGACATTGAACATGTTAATTTAGATTAGATTAGAAAATCAAATAAGTACTCTTGTTTTCTGGATATAGTTATCCAAGCTACGCTAAAGACTACGTTTATTTGCCTTAGATAAAACCATAATACTTAAAACAGCTTAAATTCGTCTGTTGCATGTTGGACGCAATTATTTAATCCACATCAAACAATGGGATTATACATCAACTTTATTGTACTTCGGTCACAGGCAAGACTAATATTGTTAACCTAAATAGTTGTTATGGTAATTTTCCATATTTTAATAGGTTTTTTTTCTATATTGTTACAAGAAAATGTCACTCACGCCAGCACGAGGAGGAAAGTAGCGCGCAATTCGGCTTTTGTTGTTTTATAAATCTCATGGTAATATTCATTCGCAAATTATACATATTTGTTTTTTTTTTTTTTTGAAAAACCTAGTGGTACAGTCAGCATCAAAAATAGCGACACATATGAAGGCGTCAATATATCTCATGGTAATATTCATTCGCAAATTATACATATTTGGTTTTTTTTTTTTAAACCTAGTGGTACCTACAGTCAGCATCAAAAGTAGCGACACACATGAAGGCGTCAATATATAACAATTATCTACGAAAAAAAATCACGTTTGTTGTATGCGAGCTCCCTTAAATATTTCTTTTACTCTGTTTTTTAGTATTTGTTGTAATAGCGGCAACAGAAATACATCATCTCTGAAAATTTCAACTTTCTAACTATCACAGACGGACAGACAGACAGACAGACGGAAGGACAGCGGAGTCTTAGTAATAGGGTCACGTTTTACCCTTTGGGTACGGAACCCTAAAAAGAGAGAAAACACGATGGCGTGAGTTGTCAGTTGCTGTGGGTTGATTTAAATAAATAAAATAAGTTATTGAATGAAAAGTGAGTTAGTTGCTTTATGTTCAAGCAATAGGGATGACGACACTATAAAAGAAAATCAATAAATCCAAATTTTCTACATAAAGGCTCAAATTCTCAATCAAATGGCGAAAAAAGTAATTCAATAAAATAAATAATTACGTAATTATAAGTCTTCAAAGTTTTAAGAGTGGGTATGTTCTGTCCCTTTTCCGCAAAACGCACCTTTGTATTGAACGATCGTCATTTACTATGGCGCTACTTAACAGTGACGTCACGGTTAGGTAGCACTTTCTCTCTCTAACTACGAACATTCTCACCGTTGTAGCTTCGTTATTTTTTGAGGTATTTGAATAGGATTTTCACTATTTGGCATAGTTTTATGTCTTCTTTCTATTGAAGTTATAATTTTTTTTGAGTTGACATCCCTATTAGCAAAGTTTATAGAAACCAGCTTGGCTACCCCATACAACCTTTTTAAGTAACATTCAGTAACTGTGTACACACTTTGTGTCGACACACGTAACATATTTAGTTATTGTTCGGTCGCAGTTCCGTCGCGACGACCAAAAGTGGGGAAGTTCCGACACAAAAAAGTAGTTGCATTTGAGTATCCTACTTCCTACACAAAGTACACACTACGTTTCGTATTTGCGTCGACTTAGAATGAGAATTCCATTCATTCATTCAGTTGATCTCGTTCTTTTTGCTGTCACTGCGTCAGGTAAGTTATGTTATTTTTATAATATAAATAAAAACTTAAGTAGGTATTCTTTATATGTGTAATTGTGAGTTTCCGCACGTTAAAGTAAGTGTCAATGGAAGTGCGAACGGAATTTCTTCGTGTACTTTTGAAAAATAACTCGTTTTTAGCAACGGGCCTGTGATATTGTAAACATTTAAGTAAATAATTGTAATGAAATGCGAGATGAGAATATATATTTTTAAACTAAAATAACAATAAACAGATATTGATACAACATATAATTGTTAAAATGTTTAGTACCGTTAGAATTAACACTTATTAGTTGTTAAAACTACAGAAATTTAAGATTTTTTATTATCTAACAGGTTGTAGTTCATATTTTAGATCTATTTTTACTGTTTCAACATTGTGTTGATAATGTGTCGACTTGTTGGTCAATTAATTTTGATTTTAAAATGGACGGAGCATGACATCAGTTCTCAAACTTTAAATTTTTTTAAAGGATGCCTTTCCATTTAGTTGTGTAGAACAATGTAACGATGAAATTGAGTCACAAGTATCAAATTTGAGTGAACCGAATGTTATCATTTTAACGAATGATATGATAATGGTTCATCGAGAAAATGATGATGGAATATGGTAATTCACGTTCACAGTTCCTAGTACAGCACTTCACAAAAAGCTTTAGGTTTAATGTTCAGTAAGCGAAACTGAAACACGTTTTTCGATTTCCTTTACTGTACAGTCATCATCAAAAGTAGCTGCGCATAAAAAAATTCAAAATATCTTATTCCCTGCAGAATAGTCAGTCATCATGGGAGTTATTCTCACTAGAACTCGACGTTACATCAAGCCGAAAATCGTCAGTACTATTAGATTGCACAACACCGGGATCATCGCACGACGGGTTCAGCAGTACATCACCGCTTTGATGTTGAATATTACTGCTACTGCAAGATGCAGCCACTTCTGTACTATTTTCTCTTGGATTAACATTATCACCAGGCTCACTCAATTTACACAATTTACTAACTTTTCGATAAAACGAAGACGAATGGCGAAAAGGTTTTGTTTTTCTATTCATTTTCACTAAAAGAAAGATTATCTACTGAAAGCAAGCTCCCAACTTTGAGAATTCTTGACTCAATATGATCATTTGTTTTATTCCACAGTGTGAACACATTTTAGGAACAGTTACAAAACCTTGTGTGTAATTGGTGGTAATCAGTAACATTGTGTACACACTGTACCGGAACATTTACGTGTCAAATTCACGTAGTCACAAACTAACCACAATGTTACCAAAAAGTTACTTTTAATATTAAGTTCGTTATAAGTAGAAACCGTTCCGTAACAAAATAATCTTACACCAATTTGGTCACAAGGTGTTGACAATATTACCGCACGTCGCAACCAAATTCTAACTGTGTGTATATGTTGTAAGCGTTTCGACACTGCGACTAACTTTCCAAGTTTGTGACCACTATTGACTTCTCGCGACCGAAAATGGTTGTATGGGACGTTGAAAACTGGCTTTGTACTGTACGTGACAATTACAAGTGCACACACATACGTAACGGTGTGACGTGATGACCTCTTAGTGAGCAAATTTGTACATGGGAGTCAAATTGACCAACGCCTTAAGGTTTATGCCATTCTAGTCTATGTACTTCTAGTGATTAAGAGTATAGTTGTTTGAAAGCGACTGGACTTGAGTCATTCTGATTTAAAAATACAAAAATATGTGCTATGCCTGTAAATGGTACGTGTAGGTGGTTGATATAAAAACGGTCACATGTCCAGCCGTGTGTTGCTTTAATTCCGTTTGTTCTAATACAATATAAAATCAACAGTAAAAAAATATATATTAATGGACGCCTTTGGTTCTCCCATTTTGTAGAAAAGCACTATTAAGCTCGGCCGGAATGGCAATTGCAGGCTTAGTATTATAATTAAACGGACTCACAAGCTCGCGTCCGTTTAAACGAATACTCAACCTGCAGTTGCCTCCTGCCCGGCCACGGCAATAATGCACTATTGAAGTATCATAAAAAGTTTCTGATTATTATAGACTACCACAAAAATCCAGAAATAATAAATCAATCACCAAAAGTGTGTTTTGATTTGGTTTTGAGTTATTGGGTAATTGTCCATAATGAATGGCAGATTTTAAATTAGATTTACCCATCATACTGTCGAACTGTCTCTTAAGTATATAAAATTGCCCACTACCGTACTGTCTTCTCGAAGATCTCAAGGTTCGAAATAGCCATTAGTCAATTTTTTTCAGAAAGTTCGATGATGCATTGTCAAAAAATAGTTTGGATGTTTTTTTTTATTATTATAAGAAATGGGATTGCTCTTGGCCAGCATCTAGCCAGGGGGCAAATGAAACCGACGGTGAAGCGAGCTCACCCAGAAGATGCTTTTTCACTCGTGCCTTGAAGCCATATCTAAGTAGTAGTGGCGGAGCGTCCATACAACTCGATTTCCACCGGCTTGCCTAATTTTCAGCCACACAAGTTCTTTTAGTACGGCTCATGAAGAATAAGAAAGGCAAACTATTTCCGGCTTCCCTAAGAATATTTTTGACGCGCCGCCACTGCTAAGTAGTAGTCTTAGTACCTTGGCCCTATACCTTATAGGTACCCTATTCAAATCAGACGACTAGGCCGCGGTAAATCTATTAAAATGAAATTACAGTCTTTAAAGACTTTCGAAGGTTTCAGACTAAACCGCCTTCACACCTAACCTATAATTTTCCCTTATCATTATCACTTAAGAGGCCTTACAAATTATGATATATTTTTAACTCTAATTATGACAAAATCATTGATAATTCCAATATACTAAAGCCGTCCTCTCCCGGCGAAAAAAATATACAATGCCATTCTTTTGTTATCTGCCCTGGGATCCCAGGGACTGGTAGACGACGGGGGATAGGTATGCTTTGAATAAAGGTTTAGGTAGTAACGGAACGATTTTTTCTTCTAGGTATTCAGTGCTAAATCATTGGCTTGCCCTTATCCCAGCTAAATGGGATAAGGGCAAGCCAATGATGAGGTATTCAGTGCTGTAGAATTAAAAAAAAAAATTAAATAGTTCTTAGCTTAATATTGACGGTTTGTAGTGAAGTTTTAAATGATATTTCTTGAATAAAATTCAAAAAATACGTAACATCTATGATACCAAGCCGCAATAGTCATTTAATTGATACTTATGATGATAGTAACGAAAATAATTTCAACATAAAATAAAATAAAATAACATTTATTGTCGCATAAAAGAGAAAAAAAAACAATCGGCAATACACAAAAAAAACCAAACACAATTTAAATTTAAAGAGTTAGTAATTTAAAATTTAAAGAAATACAAATTTAAGTTGGTGCGACAAAGGGCTCGGGCTCAGCGTTTGCTGTGAGCCTGGTCGGCTGCACAGCGCTGTTTTTCAGCCCGCACCCACTTCACAGCTGATCAAAAATGACTATACATATAGGAAAAACAGAGGAACACTCGCTACAATATCAAACAGCTACAATACAAATAAGCCTATATCAGATGTTGTTTATCTTCATTTTCATCTGATCGTATACAAACCTAAACTGTACTTGTTGATCTGATAAAGACTCTTAACATAACGTATCTTAACGACAATGTCAATTGATATGACCATATAACACACGTTGTATACATATTTATATACGGAAAGGCTTAAGAGCCATGAATGTTCTATTAACATCTAGTCAGTATGTTCTGGAATAAGTCTAGGACATGATAGAAGTAATGAGTGGCACCTTGTGTCCGATATATGTCAGTATCAACTATCTAGAACCCATTATAATAATGAATGAAACATTATATGAGTCAGTCCATAACAAAAGGGCCCTTATGGCACTTTCTAGTTTCGTAGATATCAGCGTTTTAGTAAAATACGGTAAAATCACATATTTTTTGTTTTTTGCATATTGATAAAGTATAAGACTAGATGTGTATTTCTAGCTTGGTTTCACACGTATTAGTTAAGTATTTCTACCTTTAAATTAGTTGTAAAGTTTAGTAAAAAAGGGCCCTTATGGCAGAGGTCAGATAATAATGATATAAAATAGGTTAATAACTTATTCTAATTACTTCTAACCATTTTCTGTATTATTTATTTGCCTTTTCTGTTTACTGGATTCTAGTGGTACACGTTACAAATACCTATTTCTAGTCTCAAGTCAAGTAAGTTCTAGTCGTGCATGACCGTTGCAAAAATTTTTGTTTCTTATTACATTTCCTATTAATTGTATTTTTAGAGTTCCGTAGCCAAAATGGTGAAAACGGAACCCTTATAGTTTCATCATGTCTGCCCGTCCGTCCGTCCGTACATGCGTCCGTCCGTCCGTGCGTCCGTCCGTATGTCACAGCCGACTATAAGCTCTCTAATTATGAAAATATATGGTAGGAAAGTATTATTCTATGAATTGCTACATAATAGTAACGTGAAATTAAAAAAAAAGGTAGGGCCGCTCCCCCCCCCCCCCCCACCCTCTAATTTCCAAATGTATGAAAATTCTGAACAAATGAGGTGGTGTACAGTCACCAGCATTAATATCTGCCAAAACAATGGTGGCATAAATATTCGACACAGCTCCATTTGTAGGGCCGTAAAGACGGGTCAAATATTTATGGCGCCTTTATTATAGCAGATATTGATGCTGGTGACTGTACATTAATAAATACTTAAGACGATTTTTGGTTTGATAAAAATACGGCTACTGGTTTTTGAGTAATTGCTGAAAAACTGTTTTGCCCAAACAAAAGGGCGTAAGTGCCGTCAGTTTACTATGAAGATACGACCTTTTTCGATTCGACGTATCGGATAGTGGGTTTAAATATGGACTAGTAGGTGTCGGTACGGAACCCTTTATTGTGCATGGTCCGACACGTACTTGGTCGGTTTTTTTTTAAATAGAGTTAAAAAATATTTTTTACTATGCGAAATTGCTTTTTCGTATAATTTAAAAATTACGCAAAATTCAAAAAAGTTGTAATGAAAAGATTTATTCAGAATTACGTTCTAATACAAGATTGCTACTTAGACTATGTAAATATTATTATTTACTTACATTTTTGGTTACATTCGTCCATAAGGGCCCTTTTCTCAATTGTATGGAAGTACCTAAACCTTGATTTTCATGTAACTTTAATCGGTCATAAAATTGAAACTAATTGACATAGAAAAAAAATAAAACCTGTGTAATGCTTGTCTAGACTTATTACAGGTAAGTATTGTATACTATACGGAAATTGTTAAATTTATTCGTGACGAGATACAAAAAATATCATTTTCTATATTTATAAAAAATATATATCACGTTAGGATTTTGTTTTTATTTTCCATTCGATGTGTTAAGTAAACTATTTTCTAGCATACACTATGACAAAGATCACAAAATACGAAATAATAATTCACCTATTACAAATTTCCTTACTTTTTTATGATCGGCGCCTTGCACTGATCAAAGGCCATTTTTTCTCAACGGGGTAGTGGAATTGAAAAATCTTTGATTGTTTCCTATAGAAGAGAACCTCAAGATTCAGGATCTACCATCATCTATGTAACTTCCCACGGGAACATACTTTAAATGAGTTTTAAACTTCTCTTAGTTATTTCTCAAAAGTGCATTTTTGGGTTGAGTAACTTTGACGATTTATTAAAAAAAAAGTATGGCACTTAGGGACATGGTGATCATTGGTTTTGGTAGCCTATGTATTGTAGATTATAGATCCGTGCGTAACTCAATACCGACCATAAAGGCCCCAGTGAGCTGGACGGTCACATATTTTAGTTATACAAGCCAAGAGTGCAGTTATAACTATTAATAGATTGGCATCTATTAAAATTCTTAGAATACATACGTTAAACCAAACAGAGAGCAGTCCAAGTGTGTTTACCGCCTGCGTGGTCGTGTCGGAGGTTTCCCCTGGATTTTCCCCGGGCTACTTTCCAACCACGCACTCCTATCGCTTTATTGGGCCCGGCCATAAAATAAAGCCACAGCCGCAGTCAGGGCAAAAAAAAAAACAGGTTTTCGATGGACTAGGTTGATTTGTGTAAGATTGTCCACAAATATTTATTTATTTATTTTATTTAATATGTCAAAATAAATGCGACATGCATCATGGACTCAAGTGCAAGCGCGCACATGTGTAGAGTGTAGAAATATTAAAAACCATAACATAAAATAAACATGCCTCACATTACTCATATTATGTTTGAGCTGCATAGAACTGTGGTATGCATGCATTGCAATGACGTGTCCATGATAGGGTCGGGAGTCAAGTGACCACACGAGTGCGAATTGAGATCAATTTACGCTTCTGTTTACGTACCAGAGACAAAGTTCAAGATTTTTCTACGCTTTAATTCGTATATGCATTATTATTGATAGTATGGTAATTATTTCGAACAGTGAGATCTTCGAGAAGATTAAGTTCTAAGCTGCTAGATGGTTGCACTTTAAGCAGCACCCAGAGGGGTCATGTGTAGGGTACCGGTTGGTACCTTACCTACTCCATACGGACATGGTGCAACTTCGAACCCTGTGGGTATATAACCCCCTGTATGTTTAATTGATAGCCGTACTGTTGTGCAAATCCTCAAACAGATCCAGCGTTTTTGATGTGAGTTGTTTTTTTTTCGGTCTTTGAGTTTTGGAGCTATTAATCTTGTCCAAATTTACATGTTATCTTTGAAGGAAGGACTTCGTAAATGTTTCATTCGACAGACCTAGTGCATCCTAATTATATATAAGGATGAAATGAAAAAAGCGTTAGACCAAAATGTGTTAGTTTCGAGAAAAAAAAACATATAATGATAGAACTCGCTGGCTCCACTGGCCATCGGTTCTCCGGGCAATGTGGCCTGCCCACTGCTAGTTAAGTTTGGCAATTCTTCGGGCTATGCTCCCATGCTACTTATAAATCCTAAGTAGGAATTCTTTACGAAGGGTTTTGATGTCAATTTTATAGATGATATCCCAGGTCCCGCATTGTATACATCGAAAGTATGTTATAAATATCCAGTCCGTACACCTGGCTAACAATGGATTGATTGTTAATCTGTAAACATTCTTTGTCAGTTTGTACGTAACATGTAATGACAGTGGAGTTCCACGAAATCGATCAACTGGCGTTCGTCACGTATGCATTTGTAGTTTCAGGTTCGAAAATGTGTAAAAAGTCTCGATGGCGGAGATTATTCTTAGCTATGTTCTGTGTTGGGCGTTTTCCTTAATTTCTAATTAACATGAAAACCTTCATGGAGGCCTTGTCGTCGCGGTTGGTCCCCGACTCACAAGACCCCAGAGCTGGCGCGTTCCTCTCCTAACGAATCGCTCTCGCGGTTCAGAGGAGTAACGCCGCCAGCATTTTGGGGTCCATGCCATTGCCACAGGCAGATCTTTTGGGCAGTGTTTTTTTTTGTAATCCGTTCTTGTATATCCATAGTTTAAAGACATTTCATGTTGTTTATCTGCGTTATTTTTGTTAAGTATTCTTGTATAAATGTATGCATGTGTATGTATGAATAAATAAATGCTTTTAACTTATTGTTTTCACTTATTTAATTCCAGAAACGAGTCGCATGTGGGCGAGCGCGTCCTTCGTAGGCGTGCTCATCGTCATCGGACTCCCGCTGTGGTGGAAAACCACGGAAGTCTACAGGTATAATACGATTAACTTTTCCTTCTAACTGTAGAGTACTTTTATCTCACGAGCGCGGGTGGGCTATGGCTGTGTGCTGAGCTATACATGCACAATTGCACACGCACAGGGCCAAGCCGGCCCAAGGGTGGTACTTTGTTGAAAGGTGGACTTTATTTGTACTTATGTCAAAATTTGAGATTAAAATATTTTAAAATTTGTAAGGCCTCTTAAGTAGTATGAAAATAGAAAGACTCCGCTGGGTACGCTGGGTTGATTTGTGTAAGATTGTCCACAAATATTTATTATTATTTATTATTTAGTAATTGATGTGATTTTGACCTTTTCACCTGAATGCGCTTGCTACATAATTACAAAATATCTGGGCGACCGAGCCTTGCTCGGCGTTTTCCCGGATAGATTGCTCGTCCCCGAAAACCCTCACATACCAAATTTCATCAAAATCGTTAGAGCCGTTTCCGAGATCCCCGAAATAAATATACATATAAATAAATAAATAAATATACAAGAATTGCTCGTTTAAAGATATAAGATTGGCGTAGAATCTAGTTTCTTGAGAAGTGACTGCCTTACTACAAAGGAATTTAACTTCAAAATTCAGTACTTTGATACAAGTAGGCATATATATGTCAATCAATTACGAAGCCACCACCATCCACTCATCACATGTTAAGACCAGAAGGTCACCTACTCACCGCGTGATACAGGGTCGTGAACTTGCCAAAATATCTCTCACTTCATTACATCTACAACACATGAAATAGCGAGGTTTCTGATAATTCAGTCGGTCCAAGCGAGCACAATTAACTTATCAATTATCAACCTTATTATAACGAGATAAAGTAGTGTTGCTGGTTGCACTCGTACTGATATGCGCGGCGATACTGTACCATGGTTGATAAGGTATCTGCGCAGAACCATGGCCCATGGGGTTATCAAAGCCCCATAGCTTTTGCTATCGCAGTTGTGAGAACAATTTGTGGAATGTAGATGTTTGTTTTCTGCTTATACTCTTTATGTGTTGTCCAGTTGATTCAGGACTACTTATAGCACAGAATAGTATAATAGTATTACATACAGAACGGACACGAACCTCCCGCACCGAGGTCAGTTACCTCGTCCCTGAGAGACCCGCCTGGTTACGATCGGGTTACCGTCGCGTCTCGCGATTCTTCCGCGCCCCGCGCTACGCACCCGCGCAAACAATAGGGATGTTGACTCAAAATTTATTATTACTTCATACGAAAGAATACATAAAACTATGCCAAATAGTGAAAATCCTATTCAAATATATCAAAAAATAACGAAACTACAACCGTTAGAATGTCTTTAGTTCGAGAGAGAAAGCGCTACAGATCAGTGACGTCACTGACCTGGAGCGCCATAGTAAATGACGATCGTTCAATACAGAGGTGCGTTTTGCGGAACAGGGACAGAAAATACCCCCTCCTAAAACTTTGAAGACTTATAATTATGTAATTATTTATTCTTTTGAATTGCTTTTTTCGCTATTTGATTGAGAATTTGATCCTTTTTCGAGAAAATTCGGATTCATTGGGTTTCTTATTTGGTGTCAACATCCCTATTGACGCGTGTACCGACAGCGCATGCACACATACTTACCCACAGCGCTTACTTTCCTTGGCGTGTCACCCCCGTGATTATAGCTAGGCTGCTACTCATTGACTTCTCAATTCAATACCTACAGTATTTTCTTGTTAGTCAAATCAACCAATTATTATGAAACTAAAAACGCTTTTGCGTATGAAATTTGTAGGAAAATATGACTAATAATCTCACCCCACAATTTGCTATTGGTCAACCAAGAACCATGGGGTTATCAAAGCCCCATGGTGTTTGCTATCGCAGTTATGGGATTTTTTATGGAATGTAGATGTTACCTACGTTTTATGTGGGTGCTATTTATGGTACCTTGATGTCACAACATGGTCCTTTAACAAGCTTTATTTTAACTTGCACTGTTAGTACTTTCGTACGTGTATTTTGTCTTCAAAATTTGCAATCCTTTTTTAGCCACTACTTACCGGTATCCGATTGAGCTAAAATTTGGCATACTTGTAAGTTCGGTGAAAATACAATATTATGGCACCACTGAGCTGATCTGATGCTGGAGACAGAAGGTGGCCATAGCAACTCCTAATAAACTACACAAGATACACTCGTCGTGTTTGGGCTTATTAGAACCGTCTCAACAAGGAGTTGATGACAATAAACATTAATTTACAAAAGGGTCGCAGTTATAACCTAACCTAATACACTTTTCTGGCAGATCTAATTAGGTTCTACACAATGGCATTTAAGCAGTATCTAAAAAGTTAACGGTTTCCTTAAAAAAAGTTTCTAAGAAACGAAAATTCTGTGAAACTGCACGTTTTCTTTTTTTCTTTAATCCAATCGTATTAGATTTTTATCAAAAGAGAGATCATCCTTTAAACATACCAAACAGTACGATTATTTACATAACCTTCAATGTATTAATTACTTAACTTGAAATATTTACATTTAGATATGACATGCATTTAAAATTGGTGTCGGGAGGTTATCAAGGGACGCGATATAGGTCGCGTCCTCACCATATCGCCGATTTGGAGATGGCATTCAAAAGGTCAATTCAGGCGTGATGTGAGATAAGACATGTGACATTGGGCGAGGGTAAGATACGGTCAAGAGCCGTCGCTAGCTCATGCGGTTTTCACTGCACCCGTGTCAGTTAGGATCGGCTCTAACAACCAACTATACAATGGCTAACCGACCCAAAGTAACTCTTGGCCTCCAACACGATTTGTCACCAATCGGGGAGCTCTGTGGGAGTAAGGAGCGCTCGTGGCCCCGCGGCGCCTCGCCTGCGTGCTGCGTGCGGTATCCCAGGTTAAGCAATGTCGGCCGCGGTCAGTACATAGATGGGTGACCACTTTGAGTGATTACTATACTAATTGATTGATCCCGGCTGCTGTCTATGGCAGCAGTCGTTAAGCCAAGTTGTTGGCCTTCGGGCGGCTTGAGAACTTCTAACAGTCAAGTTGCCCACTCACTTGGCAAAGGGGGGTCGAAGTTGCACCACGTCCGTAGGGAAAGTACCCACCGCTAACCTACACGTGACCCCTGGGTGGTGCTAAAAGTGCAACGAAACTGGCAACCGTGCTGTCTTCCCGAAGATCTCACGGTTCGAAATAACTGCCATACGATAAATAGCCCGATCTTGAGCCACCATCCTCGGTTTTGAGTGATATTAATTAAGCTTTAATAGTACATTACTGCCCAATCCCTCTCATCTATGAAAGGAGGCCTGTGCCCAGCAGTGGGACGTAGATAGGCTGATGATGAATGATGAATGAGTACATTACTTAACAAGGGCGGTAAAAACAAAGAATGTCTCCGATCGCAGGTATTTGACGCCCGAGCCGAAGGCAAGGGCGATAAATATGCGATCTGAGGCTTTCTTTATTACCGCCCGTGTTAAGTACAAAATTGTATGTTACGCACAGGCCAGGAAGTGGGATTTCCCGCGTGCGGAGCGTGCGGTAATTGCCGCTTTATGGTCAGGTGTGACATAAAGTAATATTTTTTGCTATGGTTAAGGGACTCTAAAGGTTGGGGGGGGGGGGGGGGGCATAGATCAATATAGTGTACTTAAGAGACTGTCATTCATTCCCATAATAATTGCAGTGGCATAATTTCGCTCCTCTTTTTCCAGGGTATCTCTGCCATACGACAAGATCGCGTCTTTCGATTCGCTGTCTCACACCATCGCTACAGAGGTGATAGTGATGGCGAATGATGAAGCTACTGCGTCTGAAATAGCTGGGCTCATTGAGAAGTCCTTTGAGGATACACGTTAGTATATTTATTTAGTGTATTAACCGTGGTACCACGGCTTTTGTACCATGGGGGACCACGGGTAATTTTTTTTCCCCGTAGACCCCTCTGCTCCAGTTTTAAGTTATCTTTTTGAATACGAAACTTTCCGTGGGCCCACGGGTCATTCCTCGGAGAAAAAAAAATCCCCGTAGTTCCACTGCAATAGACATGTCAATATAGAGTACGGAATTCGTGATCATGGACGTTTTAAAAAATGAATAAAAAAAAATGAATAAAATGAACTTTATTCTGTAAGTAGGCCGCAATGGCACTTTTACAAGTCAAACCCTACTAGCGTTTCACAGAGGCCACTGCCGAGAAGAAACGCCGAAAGAAACTCGACAGTCAGCCATTTTCTCACAAAAATATGCTTATTACAATGATAAATGATAATACTTAACCTACTTAAGATCAAGAAATCTAAGTATCTATATAAAGCAACACAAAAACAAAGAATAAAATGAGGAAAAAAACCAGTTATGTACAGTGTGTAATTCTGCAAGAAAACATTGCAAGACAACACACACAACTGCAAGACAACACACACAAACAAACACAAAGAAATAAGGACTCGCAAAGAAACGCAAAGAAATTGTCTTAGAGGGTCACCCTAAGGCAGGTCGGTGTAGGTACGACGACGAGCGAAGCGAGGAGGAGTGTTAGTAGTATTGCGACCCAAGCGCGCGAGCCGAGCGAGCGAAGCGAGCGTCCCGCGGTAGCGGCCGGCGAAGCGCCAGAAACGAACTTTTTTTTAACCCATAATCTTCTAATCTGCAAAATATGACAGCGGTGGGTCAACGGGTAAAACACAGTTCTTTTCAATTACCCGTAGTCCCATTTTGGTGCAGTGGGTCTACGGGGAAAAAAAATTACCCGTGGTCCCCCGTGGTACAAAAGCCGTGGTACCACGGGTAATACACGATTTATTTGTATATCGTAAAAAAAGTACCAATTCTTTCCATCATTGTTCAATCTTGTTTTCTTATTTTTCAATTCAATCATCATCATCATCCTCCTAGCGTTATCCCAGTACAGTGGCATCCTGAAGGATGCCTGGGGTCCGCTACCTAATCCCAAGATTTGGCGTAGGCACTAGTTTTTACGAAAGCGACTGCCATCTGACCTTCCAACCCCGAGGGGAAACTAGACCTTATTAGGATTAGGCTTTGTCAAGTGAGTGGGCAACTTGACTGTTAGAAGTTCTCAAGCCGCCCGAAGGCCTCCAACTTGGCTTAACGACTGTTGCCATAGACAGCAACCGGGATCAACGGCTTAACGTGCCTTCCAAAGCACGGGAGCGCTCAGTCAGTAACCACTCAAAGCGGTCACCCATCCAAGTCCTGACCGCTGCCCACGTTGCTTAACCTTAGATACGGCACGCGGTACGCAGGCGCCGCTGGGCCACGAGCGCTCCTATTATTTTTCTATTCAATATAAGTAGGTAAATTTTAGCGATTTAACTGCATGGATTCAATTTTAACTAAACACGACCACTTCCATTTCCAGCGATGCTAAAACTCAAAGTGACTAAGACGGTTCTCTCGGACTCTCTCCGCAATACACTGGAATCAGTCGCAGACGAGCTGGACGCGGTGGACGAGATGTCCGGCAGCGTTCCCCTGACTCACGCGAACACGCTGCACGTGGTGCAGAGGACGCCGCTGTACCAGCACGTCTGGCTAGCAGGGGAGCGCGTCATGTTCTTTAGGGATTCTAAAGGTAAACCATAGACTAGGACTGACGAGAGAGGCAGACTCTGAACTGACTACTCCAGAACAGACAAGCGCATCATCTTCTTCAGTCACTTCAAAGATACGGTACAACCACTCTCTGTTGTCGATCGTGTTCTTCAGGGAGTCTAAAGAGACTCGTATTCTTCAGGGAGTCTAAAGGTAAACCATAGACTAGGACTGACAAGAGAGGCAGACTCCGAACTGACTACTCCAGAACAGAGACAACTCCAGTACAACCACTCTCTGTTGTCGGGTCATGTTCTTCAGGGACTCTAAAGGGGGGTGCCAATAATAAATCCGGAGGCGAAGATCAGCCGTGTGCAGCATCCATGCAGCCTCGACAACTCTGACAAAAGACTCTCGTGTTTTTCAGGGTCTCTAAAGGTAAACCATAGACTAGGACTCTGACTAGAGAGGCAGGCTCCGAACTGGCTACTCCAGAACAGAAACGCATCATCTCATTCTTTTTGTCTTGGTTGTGGAAACACTTGAACGTGTTTGAAATGTCAGTGTGGTGCTCGTACCCTTCTCATTCATGGGAGGAAGCCTGGTTCCAGCAATAAGAAGTCTATGACAACGACAGTAATCTTAAGATTCTGACTCCCGCCGCAATACCCTGGAGTTGGAGCCGAAGAACGGGTCGTGTTTTTCAGAAACTAAAGGTAAAGGTAAGGTAGGTTCTATTTATTGAGGTGTGCAATAAAGAGTATTTATATTGTATTGTAGTGTAAACCATAGACTAGGACTGAGTAGCCAAGTGTCCGAGGCAGACTCGTTCCCAGCAAGATGAGCTCAGATGCGTACGGGCACGTATCGTGTTTTTCAATAACTTTAAAGATACTAGTGAAAAGTGAGCCACTTCCCCTGCTCAAATTAAATTCATCAGACCTTTTAACGCAGATAAGAAACTAGACCGCTGTCTAACACGTACAGTACAGTTGGAGGTCGTAGATAGAGGTCTTTGGAACACTTTGTCATTCTTTAGCGGCAGTGTTCTGTGAGGCCCTTCTCATTCATGAGAGGAGGCCTGGTCCCTTGGTTTCTTAAAGTGTCTAAAGACTCCAACTCTCTCCGCAAAAAGTTAGTACTCTAAAGGTAGGGAACCATAGACTACGCTTCAGTACCGAGTTAGAAGTACCAACGATTTTGGGCCGGTAAGGCGGTTGTCACATTGATGCGGTTTCCGGACGGTATCCACAGTGCGAGCGGGATACCGCTATAGACTTGTAGAGCGCTGTCTAGCTCGCAAACCACACCGTCGTGAGGTAACCGCATCAGTGTGGCAACCGCCTCAAAAGTACGCTATTCAATGTGTTCAAGGATAGTCCGCTACCTACCACTCAATCTCTAACACAGAGGTCAGAGACAAAGCCAAGAGTCGTGAAATCAACGCACTGTCACCAACACCCTTTGCTTGGCTATAAATCTTTCTTTTGTCGCAGCTGGTCCAACGGTGGTCCAAGCGCTCAAGCACTGGATCTACCAGAGCTCTGTCCTCCAAGGCGCGGTTTCCGAGTCGGACGAAGCGCGGCGCACGCGGTTCCCGCCGGGCGGCGGCTACCACGTCACGCTGTCTGTCGCCGTGCCCGAGCCCAAGATGAAACTCCGCTTCCCGGCCAGGGAAGCTATGGAAGGTATAGTACATTACTGCAGGTGCAGAGGCCGCGAAATAGGGGATTGCCGGCCGAGTGTTAACGACGCCATCTAGAGATACGAGGCCGGCAGTCGCTGTTCGCGCCGAGGCTTGTATAGTGCTTTTCTCAAACATGCAATGAAATCCCCCCTCCCCCTACCCCTGAACCCACCAACTCAGTCCCAGGCCCTACCCGCCCTTACACAAATAAAACCTCACACCCCCACTCCAATACCCACTTTCCTACCTCCCCCTACCTCTAACCCATTAACCCACCAACCTCTTCATACCCTACCTCCCCCACCCCTCCCTCTCCCTATGCAGCGGCGGGCGCGCAGCCCGGAGCGCGCGCTGCGCCGCGCCCCATAAACAAAAGACGGTCACTTTGCCGGCCTTGGCCTTCAAAGTTGTATGAAATTCCATTGTGGGCCGCTCGTTCCCCCGCACCCGCCACGTGACGCACTTCGCAGCCTGTTATAACGAACGTAACGTCAATATTTCATTGCATGTTTGAGAAAAAAATGTTACATAGTTACAGCACACCTATGACACGCGAAGGAACGTAAGCGCTGTGGGTAAGTATGTGTGCGTGCGCTGTCGGTACACGCGTCAATTGCTTGCGCGGGTGCGTAGCGCGTGGCGCGGACGAATCGCGAGGCGCGACGGCACCCGATCGACACCAGGCGGGTCTCTCAGGGAAGAGGTAACTTGACCTCGGTGCGGGGGATTCGAGGTCATTCTGTATGTAATACTATTATACTATTCTGTGGTTACAGTAGAATTCGGTACTCCCAAGCGCCATACGAGGGGCGTTCAATAAATTCTCGGTATGAGAATGAAAACAAAAGAATACGATAGGTTTTTTTATTTTATTTTTTAATATACTCCCCCCCTATGTTTATGCACTTATAAGATCGGTCAACCCCTCATAAAAATATTTTTTATCTTTAGTGTCAAAATGCTCCTCCAGTGCTGTCTTCAAAGCTTCATCGTCAGAAAATCGATTTCCTCGTAGGTCCTTTTTGAGGTTGGGAAACAAAAAGAAGTCACTCTGGGCTAAGTCTGGACTTTACGGTGGGTGTGTAATAGTTTCGAACCCAGATTCCCGAACAGCAGCCTTGGCGATATGAGCAGTATGCACAGGGGCGTTGTCGTGCAGAAGCAGAACTCCCTTGGCTAATTTTCCCCTTCTCTTCTCTTTGATTGCTTCTCTTAATTGGCGTAGAATATTAGCGTAGTACCCTCCTGTGATATTTACACCCTTCTTTATAATCGATCAGCAATATTCCATCACAATCCCAGAATATTGTGGCCATGACCTTTCCAGCTGAAGGCATGACCTTGAACTTCTTAGGGTGAGGAGTTCCTTTAATGTGCCACTGCACGGACTCTTGTTTGCTCTCAGAGTCATAATGATGAACCCAGGTTTCATCTTCGGTAACAATCTTTTGCAGTATCTCATCAGGATTTTCACCACACAGCTTAATAAATTCGGAACAACAAGCAACGCGCGTATTTTTCTGAAGCGGCGTCAGCATTCGCGGTACCCATCTCGCACTGACTTTTGTCATATTAAGATTGTCATGGATTATATTGTGTATAGTACCAATAGAAAGCTTGGTTATTTGAGCTATTGCTGTCACCTTCACTCGAGCATCTTCCAATATAATTTTCTCCACTTTTTTTATATTTTCTTGTGAAGAAGCTTCGACGGGCCGACCAGGTCTGGGGTCGTCTTCGATACTCTCTCTCCCACACTTAAATTCACTTGACCACTTTTGAATTGTTGATAAAGAAGGAGCAGACTCTCGGTAAACATAATCCATTTCTTCTTTTATAGCTTTTTGATTTTTTCCTTGTTTGGTCAAGAATTTTATTACCGCTCGGTGCTCTAATTTAATTAACATTGAAAAATCGCTCATTGTGATCACGATTGTTCGGCAGTTGCAGAAAAACAAAAGAACATCGCCGTTTGAATTTTACCTTTTTTTTATGTTAATGAATGACACTTACCGGCCAGTATTAAAAAGTTTACTAAAAAGGTTTAAAAGATATCAATACCGAGAATTTATTGAACGCCCCTCGTAAGTCGTCCCAAAGGAAGACCAGTGCTAGCCAGATTATGCTGATTTGGGGCCATTTCTTGGCTGTGCTTACGATTCGCTACTTTTAGATTAGATATTTTTGAATAAAAATTAGGATTTCGGGGGAAATAAAAAAACACGTGGGCCTTAAAATTTCAAGTTCTATCGATCTAGGACATAAAAAGGCAAACTTGAAAAATTGAAATGTTGTGAATTTGATGTCTGTTTTCTTTAACGTACTTTATTTGAAAGAAGAAAGAAAGAAAATCATTTATTCGTGGCACAAAATACAGTACAAATATAAACATAACACCACAATACAGAACATAGCCACGAAATGGCCCCAAATCAGCATAGTGCTAGCCATTGGCTAGCGCTGGTCTTCCTTTGGGACCACGTGAAGACACGAAGGACAAAAAACAAACAATATAAAAACATAAATAATTAACAAATTCGCACGCAATCGCTATTCACTAACAACACAACAAACATGAACGCGACCATAAACAAATAAACATTTACAGACATCTGTGGTCTGTCACAAGTCGCAACAACTAGCGCCAGCGGATAATTACTAAAAGTATATTGACAGGGACACTTTGGATTGATAGATAGATCTCTTAGACACAAATGGACACAAACTACTAAGGAGATACTAAGATCTCGTGACGTGAATGTAAATGGAGGCGTTAAGTTAGCGTCATGACAAATGACAATATTATCATTACTGATAAGAACTTTTGATGGGCAAATAAAGGAAGTTTGTATTGTATTGTTTCAGACTATATCGGTACGTTTGTGGACGAGCTGAGCGTGCTTCACAACTTCACGCTCAGGTCCCAGTGGCTGTATCTACTGGACTTCGATTTTCAGGCTAAAGAGGTATCAAACGAAAACCTCTACTAAAGTAGATTTTTTAATTAGACCAAGTGTAAGGCCTGAGTACGCTCGAGTCGGGCGTCCAGCGTTGCGTCCAGCGGGGCGCGCATGTCAAACAATTGAAACTCATACTGGTGTCATGTAGTCGCCGCCGCACAAATAGTATTGACGCTCGCCCGCCCCGCTGGACGCGACGCCGAACGCTCCACTCCGAGCGTCCACTGAGGCCTTACATCAAGAAATCGAACCTGGTTATTCCGTAATGGCAGGGGGGTCTCACTCCGTCAGTTCGCCGCGCCGCTGCAAGTACATCCGTAGGTGTTGTATTCAGTGGCTGCCGCGCATTGCTGCCGGATGGTCGCGTCGTCGCGTCATTCGCTTGGTGTGGTCAAAATTTGTTATTGACCTATTATAATTTGGGGTTGTAAATTGGGGATTTGATAATAGTGAGACTTCTGTACGTATTATAGTGCGCGCCATCCACGACGACGAGCCCCTCCACCGCCCGTTCCGTACAACTGCGCATAGATTAGTATGAGATGCGCTGTGGATGGGCGCGTCGTCGTGGATGGCGCGCACTATACTATTACTTATTCTGTGGTAATAAAGTACAGTCCATTACAAGAGCGGAATATATTAATAATGTTTATAATAAAATACTGGAAAAATACCCTCGGGAAATGAAACTAGTTCGCTACAAAATATTTCAAAATTAACTGTGGAACTGTCAGGTAAACAAGTCACTGACCAAGTTGCCTCATATGTAAAAATCTAAATAATAGCGCCCTCTTCAAAATGATCATATAAGCCGTGTTCCGAATCACGCTTACAACGCTATAAACGCGTTCATAGCTTTTACATGAGATGTCGTGACGTCATTGATGACGTCATGGACGGCGCCATATTGGCGTTTACGATGCTCACACTCCCAGGCGTCAGCACCTTAAACCAAACGTCACGTTGACGTTTGATATATGAACATGACAGTAAACACAACATGCCCGGTCCGAATCAAAACACCACTCACGCGGCCTTGAGCGCGCTTACTGATTCGGACCGGCCGTCAGCACTGTCAACGCTGTGATCGTTGTTGGCGTGATTCGGAACACGGCTTATACAACATATAGTAATGGTTTACCTTTATTTGGTATAGTACTTTTATCTCACGAGCGCGGGTCAGCCGTAGTTGTAGATGTGACACATACGAACACATAGACAACGTGAACTCATAGCACCTACGCTAACGCACACATAGACAATGTGCATGTATAGATCAACACCCAATCATGGCTCACCCGCGCTCGTGAAATAAAAGTACTCTATTACGATTCACGTACAGGAATGAGTTTTCATTATATGCATTTACCCTACGTTATACGTATTTTTATACTCGTCGACTACAATATTACAATTACAACTTCATAGACCAACTGCGCGGAGAATCGAAATATCATTCAAAAATAGAACGCCGTAATTTTATGAAAAAAATTAAGTTTAAGGAGACTCATTTTATGAATATTTCAACATTGATAGTGCTTCCCGCGCTTCTGAACGTAAAAACGTCAATGCACTTGTCAAATGTCTACCTACTTAAACGGTCGTCTGGATACTGGCCATAATCATTAGAAAAAAAACTTAAATTCTCTTGCGTCGTGATTGGTCGAAATTTGACATGATGCCAAAGGCGGGCATGGACTGATTTTTTTTTTCAGTCTTAACAGGGCACCGGCCCTGTGGGAATTGTTATTACAAATTTACAATACTTGTGATATTACCGTAAATTTCATAATTATTTAGACTTGTTTTCAATATTCATCAATACCCACGTGATACGTATTGTGATATGTGCAGACCACGTGCTATTAATCACCGTGTAACCTACATGCACTAATGAGATCGTTTCAGCGGCAACTTTCTGTTATTTTGTTATTTTCGTGGACTCGTAGAAAAAGTATTGTATACAATAGTTATATAATTAGCTTTTTGAGTCTCGAACCTTACTTAGACCACTCGGCAAGCCTCGTGGTCTAAACGCGGTTCTCGACTAAAAAAAGCATTCATTATATAACGATTGTATAAATAAATAAATAAATAACTAAATAAATAAATACTATTTTATCCCAGGTGAAGGACACAAGCGAGTATGGCCGCCATTTTGCCGTTCGCAAGGACCGTCTACACTTGCTGCTGACGCGACTGGAAGAGCGCGCGGCGACCCACGTCTCTGAGCTACCCACCATCAACCTAGTGTTGTACGCGGCGCCCTGCGAGAGGGCACCACTAGTCATATATGACGATGGTAAGTCCGTCTACACTAGCTCACTCGACTGAGCTACCCGAGGTCAGTTACCTCGTCCCTGAGAGACCCGCCTGGTGTCGATCGGGTGCCGTCGCGCCTCGCGATTCGTCCGCGCCACGCGCTACGCACCCGCGCACACAATTGACAACATTTCATATTTTTAACTACTTTATTTTATGAACTATTTAGAAAATAGGTAAAAATTTAAGCCACCCGTATTTTTTCTTTTTCAATTTAACTCATTATTTCATACAAAAAAAACACGTTGAAAAGTAGGTCATTCAAAAAGGGCGTAAGTAAAATATGACGTCATCTTCCCAACAAGAATCCAGAGCCACTCCAGAGCAGCGATTGTCTGTACTCTGTCCCTGAATACAGCGAGGAAGATGACGTCAACTTTCGGTTTACAGTAATTTGCGATTTTTTCCAAAATTAACGGAGAAAAAAATCTAAAAAAATGTTTTTTGTGTACTTCACACGTTTTTACCGAAATGGTTTTCGAATTAAGACTTTTGAAAATTATAAAATATTGTCAATTGACGCGTGTACCGACAGCGCACGCACACATACTTACCCACAGCGCTTACGTTCCTTCGCGTGTCACAGATGTGACTTCTGTTAGATTCATATGTAATATTTACTATGATTGACACTAATAATTAACACTAATATTCAACATAATAAGTATCTTGCAATTAAACTGTCAATTACAAAATAAGTAGTGTAATTGTATTGTATTCATCCAAATCCCCGCCATCGCTAGCTGTCAACAGTGGCGCCATAGTTTTGGATACGGACCGTTAGTAACGGTCGGTGGTGGGGTGATGAGGCGAGGACACAGCTAGCGTTGACGGGGCAGGGCATTTCGATCTTTTACCGTCAAGGTGATAACTAAGCTAAGAGTTAGTTAGGCTCGTTAAATCATCCATCTGATTTGCAAAAGTGACTTCCAAATTGTAACGGTTAATGTTCGAAGTATAATAAACGTGTTCAAAGTGTATCCTGGCGTTTTCCTGAATCTCGGCGTCCCACAAGTCAGAAGAAGGGATTTAAAGAAGTTGTGAGTACTTCTTGAGGCGAACCCGTGTTGGAGCAGACTGATTAAAACGTAAGTAACAGTGACTTATTACTAATGTGTTGTTTATTCTTATTTTGTTTCGTGCATGATCTTAATTTGAAGAGTGTTGTGTATTGTGCGCTATGCTGAAAAGCATACTTTGAAAGGCGTGCAATTTAAATACTATTTAACGCTTAAATGAGTTTTGTATGCATGTACATGCACGGGCATAGTTAAAGTAAAAATCTGCTTAAAGGAGGTAGTTTCATTTTGAGTATTTTTTTTCTCCTTTTCTTCCGATCGTTCTTGAAATAGTGTGGCCTTAAGATTACTTGTACAATGCAACGGGGAAACACTCGTCGTCGCTAAATCGGACGTGTCCATTTAAACAGTTAGGCGCTTAAATATTTTCCGTTATTGTTGCCGACGGCTTTAATCATGTTTTATTGCTTGAAGCTAATTTCTTTCTTTGCTTTGTTGTAAATACACCTTACAATTAAGCCAGCGGTCGCAAAACTGGTTTAAAATTGGAGTCAAATAAAATAAAACACAATTTACTAATACAGGCTACTCAATTGTTTTGAAATTGCGTTTGTGTTAGGTATTCATAGTTTTTATCATGTCGGCTCTTTAGAACAGAGAATTGTGCTAGAAATTTTACGTTTTCAGGTGGATGGAGCCTCCAGTGGATGATCAGAGGTGGTCGCGTGTTCTAACGACACCACCATCAGATCAGCACCGGTCCCGCAGCAGGGCCAGACGCTATGGGAGCCGACCCCCTCGCTCTCGTAGTCGAAGCAACACCCGCGGGCGCCTACGCAGCCGGCGTGCCAGCACGCGCCGGCCGCGCAGTCGGAGCAGCCGACGGGGACGAGAACGGCGCAGCAGGCGCCGTTCACGCAGCGACGGCAGCAGCAGGCGTCGGACGCGCAGTCGGAGCAGTCACCGTGGTCGCGGCCGCCCAAGCAGGCCTCGATCGCGCAGCCGGCTTCTGCGCAGCGAGAGGCGCCAGGCTCACAGCAGAGCAACGGTCACGAGAACATCGCCAAAGGGTGAACAGCTTCAACACGCATCTGCATGTGAGTCTTCCAATTTAATCCCTCATTCCGTCGTAGGCAATAACGTTACTGTGTCACAACTAGTAGAGGCATTGCGTACCATTGGTGATAAAAGTTCACATGAAAAGTTATCAAATCATAACACAGTACCAGAGTTCGATCCTGCTTGTAAGGAGCAAACAATCGCTATATGGATACACAAAGTGAACGAGTGTGCGGTGATTTATAATTGGACCGACCGTCAAACAGTTCACTTTGCGTTACCAAAGCTCAAGGGTTTAGCACAAAAATGGTACGCTGGCCTCTCGACTGTTATGTTTTCGTGGCCTGAGTGGCAGGAGAAATTAAAACTTGCTTTTCCTAGCGATGATAATTATGGACAGTTACTCACGGCAATGCTTGCTAAACGTGCTAGGTTTAATGATTCCTTGGAGGAATATTTTTATGATAAAATAATGCTGCTAAATCGTTGCGAGATTAGTGGCAAAAGAGCTGTCGATTGTTTAGTATTCGGCATTGATGATCGTAGTGTTCGATTAGGAGCAGAGGCGGCACGTTTTGAAAGTCCAGATCAGTTGTTACCTTTTTTAAAGAGCGCTAAAAATAGTTCGTATGTTGATCGAAAAGTTCGAACTAGGGCAGACAGTAAGCAGGAGGTCGTACAGAAGAATACTATTACTGATAGGCCCATAAAATGTTTTAACTGCTTGCAGGACGGGCACTACAAGTCTCAGTGTCCTAAACCCGTAGTAAAGTGCAATAAATGTATGCGATTTGGCCATAGCACTGATGCTTGTAGAGCTAATAGCAGTAAAAATACTGATAACCTTAATAAGACATCGAAACCCGTCATGTGCGTAGAATCATCGGAGACGAAATCGTCCAAATATTTTAAGCAGGCAATAGTAAATAAATCGGTCTGTAGATGCTTTGTTGATTTTGGTAGCACAGTCACTTTGATTAAGAAAACATTTGCTTCTGAACTATTAGAAAATTGGGAGAGTGATAGCAAATTGCCTAACTTGAAGGGGTTTGGTGATGCTCTTGTTAAGCCTTTAGGTAAATGTGAATTAGACATAGAGGTCGATGGTACTAAGGCGCGTGTAGAATGTCTTATAGTACCAGATAACGTCATGGAAGTACCTTTACTGGTTGGTCAGACATTTACGGAGCAACCACACATCGTAGTTGAGAAAGACAGCACCTCGTTGCGAATAGGTAGTTCAGATGACGGCTTAGACGGTAGAGTCAAATTAATTTGCACTTCTGACACGACCATTAACGGGTTAACGGCAGTTGAGTTTTCAACGGATCCCGCATATACAGGAGAGGTATATATCGATGGTAGCACGCGATATCAGTCGGGTCGCGAACACTATATTGTCCAGGGATTGTTTTCCGTAAGTGAAGGCAGAGGTGTAGCTTTGGTAAAAGGTATGTCACCTAGCCCATTTGTTCTCAACAAAGGATCGTTGCTAGCTAGGTGTAAGCGTGCCGAGGAAAGCTCTCTTAATGATAGTATGTTGGACAAAGTTATGCGCGTGAATTTAGCAGAACCACCACAAGCTATTACGTCAGATGACCTTCGTACAGATGGGACGCTGGATAATGAAACCGTCCATAGTTTAGTGACGTTACTTAACAAGTATCGTAATGCTTTTGCTTTTAACTTACAAGAGTTGGGTAAAACGGATATAGTCGAGATGAGCATACAACTAAAGGATAATGAACCTGTAGTCTACCGACCTTACAGACTGCCAATTAGCGAGAGAGAGAAAGTACGCGGTATGGTACAAGAACTTATCGACTGTGACATTATCCAGCCGTCAACATCTCCGTACGCGAGTCCAATAGTCCTGGTCAAGAAAAAAACTGGCGATGTTAGGTTATGTGTAGACTACAGGGCGCTCAATAGGAAAACTGTTAAAGAAAACTTCCCTCTGCCCAGAATTGATGACCAACTCGATGAACTTTCGGGGTATAGTTTTTATACGACCCTTGATTTAGCTTCGGGCTATTACCAGATCGGGGTCAAAGAGGGCGATCGGGCAAAGACAGCTTTCGTAACGCCTGACGGGCAGTTCGAATTTAAACGTATGCCGTTTGGGCTCGTTAACGCGCCGTCAACATTCATGCGTATGATTCATTCTGTGTTGGGTACAGCTAACAACCACGTGGGCTGTAGCAGTCCTGTTAATCCCGGTAGTAAAGTAGCATCCGCTTATATGGACGATATTATAGTGCCGTCGAAAACTATCGACGAGGGCATGAATAAATTAGAATCGGTCTTACAGTTACTGGAACACGCAGGACTGACCCTCAAGCTCTCAAAGTGCTGTTTTTTCAGTAGAAGGGTAGACTACCTCGGTTTCGAACTAAGCTCAGAAGGAATCAAACCTGGGGCGCGTAAAGTGCAAGCAGTAGAGGATTTCCCTCAACCTCGCGACCAGCATGGTGTTAGACAATTTATAGGGCTGTGTAGTTTTTTTCGCCGATTTGTGAAAAATTTTGCCATCATTGCTAAGCCTCTAACCAGTTTACTTAAAAGAGATACGCCGTGGGTTTGGGGTGAATCACAGACGCGCGCGTTTAATACCCTTAGAAACGAGCTAATGCGTAAGCCTATTCTATCGTTGTATGATCCGAAAGCTGTTACTGAGGTACATACGGACGCCTGTAAAATTGGTGTTGCAGGGATATTGATGCAAAGGGATAGCAACGGGGCCCTTAAGCCAGTGGCTTATTTCAGCCGTCAAACCACTCTCGACGAGCAACATATGACGTCATATGAACTCGAGACGTTAGCGGTTGTTGCATCGTTATTGAGGTTTCGTGTTTATCTTATTGGTATCACATTTAGGATCTTCACTGATTGTAATTCACTACGGGCAACTTTTCTCAAGCGAGATTTAATTCCCAGGGTTGCTAGATGGTGGATTTACATGCAAGAGTTTGATTACAGTGTTGAGTATCGTCCGGGGAAGTCGATGGCGTATGTTGACGCGCTAAGTAGAAATCCACCATCTAACAGCAGTTTTACCGAGTCCGTTAATAAGATAGAAGTAGGGGAATCTGATTGGTTGAGTACTGTACAAAGTTCTGATTCGGAAATTCAACGGAAAATTAGTATACTGGCCGACCCAAAGTCAGGTGAAGTAGCAGACGTGGTACAGAACTACGTGGTGCGAAATAAGAAACTGTACCGTAAGACAGATGACGGAGAGAGGTGGGTGGTGCCAAAAGGGGTGAGATGGCAAATTCTTAAACAGTGTCATGATGACATTGGTCATTTCGCGTTTGATAAAACCTACGCTAAAATCAAAGAAACGTACTGGTTCAGTAAGATGAAACGGTTCGTTCGTAAATACGTAGATTCATGCCTAGAGTGTACATATTCGAAAGAGTCTGGTAAGAAGAGACCATTACTGCACCCGATACCAAAAATTGACACCCCCTTTGGAACCATCCACATCGATCACGTCGGTCCGTTTGTAAAGAGCTCAAAAGGGAACACACACATTCTCGTTATAATCGACGCCTACACAAAGTTCATTGTTTTAAGGCCGGTGAAGAGTACGAAGACTTCTATTGTAATAGATCGCTTGCGTGAGTACTTTAGTATTTTTGGTGTACCAAAACGGATCATTTCAGACCGCGGATCCTGTTTCACAAGTGGTAAATTTAAAGCCTATATCGATGAACTGGGGACCAAACATGTACTTAATGCTGTAGCCACACCGCGAGCTAACGGACAGGTCGAGAGGTACAACCGGACGTTACTTGATGCACTAACAGCGAAATGTTTAGGCCAAGATGAGCGCAAATGGGATTTAAGTGTACCCGATGTACAATGGGGTCTAAATAACACCCATAACAAAGGGATCGGTACGACTCCGGCACAAGCGTTGTTTGGTACATCTTTAACAGGAACTACAGAGTCTAGGATTAAAGCCTACCTTGATAACGAACATATAGACCACGGTAGGACAGTAGACGAAGTAAGGGAAACCATTAACAAACACATCACAGATTACCAGGAGAAACAAAAGGTAGCTTATGATAAACGGGCTAGTATGCCGCCAAAATTTAATGTGGGTGATTTAGTGAGTGTAAAAAGGGAAATACCGTCTTCTGGCCAGAGTAGAAAGCTTGTGCCAAAGTATCAAGGTCCGTACCGCGTTACAGCATGTTTAGGTAACGATCGATACCAGATAGAGGATACGCCACTAACAAAAAAATGCAATCGCAAGTATTCGGCTGTGATAGCCGTTGACAAATTGAAGCCATGGCTAAGCTTTAGCAGGGCGAACCTAGACTCCTCCCCTAGTAGTAGTGATGAAGGCGAAGCTATAGAGTGAGTAATTGTCCATAAATTTAAGGCGTAAGCGTGAAATGTATGTTTATGTGTCTAAATATGGCAGGCTCAAGGTAGAAGTGACTTGAACTGCGCGGTCATTGAGGTGGTTTCAAGGTAGTAGCGACTTGTACCACTAATGTGACGGTTAATTAAGTTTGATGTGATTTCCAGTTATGGCAGGCTCAAGGTAGAAGCGACTTGAACTGCGCCGTGATTGAGGTGGTTTCAAGGTAGTAGCGACTTGTACCACTAATGTCACGGTTATTTAAGTTTGATGTGATTTCCAGTTATGGCAGGCTCAAGGTAGAAGCGACTTGAACTGCGCCGTGATTGAGGTGGTTTCAAGGTAGTAGCGACTTGTACCACTAATGTCACGGTTATTTAAGTTTTTAATATGATGTACGGTTATGGCAGGCTCAAGGTAGAAGCGACTTGAACTGCGCTGTGGTTGAGGTGGTTTCAAGGTAGTAGCGACTTGTACCACTAATTTCATGGTTAGTTAAGTTTAATATGATGTGAATTAATGGCAGACTCAATGTAGAAGCGACTTGAACTGCGACGTGATTGATATGGTTTCAAGGTAGTAGCGACTTGTACCACTGATGTAATGGTTATTTAACGTTGTAGCAATTTTCAAGTAGAAGTGTACCTTGTATCATTGTTGTTATTAATGAAATCGATAGTCATTGATTTGCACCTCTTAGATTAAAGGAAAGGAGATAACATAGTCAATGTTTACTAATTCATTTTGTGGCATCAATGTAGAAGCGACTTGAGCCATGTACCTAATATCAAGTGCGTAGTATGTACTTACATATATGTGCATATTGTATAATTTAAACTTCATGGGTATTGGTGATATTGGTGGTCAATCACGTAATGCCTTTGAGAGATTCTGGTTTAATTGTTAAACTGACGAATGTATGTGCTAAATGTAACTTGTACACGGGGGCGTGTAAATTTTACGGATGGCCGAATTGTTAGATTCATATGTAATATTTACTATGATTGACACTAATAATTAACACTAATATTCAACATAATAAGTATCTTGCAATTAAACTGTCAATTACAAAATAAGTAGTGTAATTGTATTGTATTCATCCAAATCCCCGCCATCGCTAGCTGTCAACAGTGGCGCCATAGTTTTGGATACGGACCGTTAGTAACGGTCGGTGGTGGGGTGATGAGGCGAGGACACAGCTAGCGTTGACGGGGCAGGGCATTTCGATCTTTTACCGTCAAGGTGATAACTAAGCTAAGAGTTAGTTAGGCTCGTTAAATCATCCATCTGATTTGCAAAAGTGACTTCCAAATTGTAACGGTTAATGTTCGAAGTATAATAAACGTGTTCAAAGTGTATCCTGGCGTTTTCCTGAATCTCGGCGTCCCACACTTCGTCCAACTATCAACTAAGTGCCACTAGTGGCTCTGTGAAAAACTCCCAAAACTGAATTGCAATAAGTTTCCATACAATTTTCGAACCTGCTCACAGAATTTCACTAACATCAGTTGCCAGATGCGACCTGTAGAAGAGTACAGTCAATGGCACCAATATGTATACACTTTTTCACCTTATTCCATTGAAATAAGGTCCAAAAGTGTATACATATTTATGCCTTTGACTGTACAGCCGGACATCCATCATAGTTTTAGTTTGTAAGTTGTAACTGCTATAGTACTTTTAGCTCACGAGCGCGGGTTGCCCATTGTTGTAGTTGTGACACATACGAACACATAGACAACGTGAACTCATAGCTCCTACGCTTACGCATACAATTTATTTATCGTATGGCATTTATTTCGAACCGTGAGATCTTCGAGAAGACAGTACGGTTGCCAGTTTTGATGCACTTTTAGCACCACCCAGGGGTCACGTGTAGGGTAGCGGTGGGTACTTTCCTTACGGACGTGGTGCAACTTCGACCCCCCTTTGTCAAGTGAGTGGGCAACTTGACTGTTAGAAGATCTTAAGCCGCCAAGGCCTCCAACTTGGCTTAACGACTAACTGCCACAGACAACAGCCGGGATCAACGTGCCTTCCAAAAATACATAGACAATGTGCATGTATAAAAAAAAGAGCTATACGCACCATAGTGAGGATTCCCCCTTGGGAAAGCTGTAAGGAGCATTTCTCGGAACTGCAAATACTAACGGTGCCTAGTCTTTATATTTTAGTTCTTTTAACTGATGTACTTAAAGCTTGACTTTCATGGGTAGCGGCCGATGCGACAGTCGCGCGCGGCTGACGCTCAGCGACAGTCGCGTGCGACTCGCGTCAGTAATAGTTTCTATGAAACTATATGGCGCCACTTTCGAGGCTAGCGACTCGAGCCGCGCGCGGCTCGCGTCAGTAGCGACAGTCGCGAGCGGCGCGCGGCCGTGTTCGGTTGGTCATTGACTGACGCGTGACGCGCGGTAAAAAATGGCAAATTCTGTACTTATATGACTTACCGGAGTGTCAAGAATAACTTCTCTTCAGGACAGATCGATTGTCTACATGTTTTCGGTTTCATTTCGTGATAAATTAAAGACAAAATTAAATTGCCTTTTATTCAATCGACAAAACTTCCGGAATTTCTCTTCATCAGATTTTAAGTGTCTTTCTATTAAAATACGATAAAATCCTTCATCACCTCTATTTTTGAAAATTGGATCAATTGAACTCCTTTGCTTGTAATAATATAGCAATAGCAAATCGTCATCCTCTTCTTCTTCTAGCATTGCTAGCAAAATATCTTTTTTAGAAGCCATCAGAGATCACACACAACTGCACTGGACGGAGACTAACATCAATATGGCGTGGCAGCGGCCGCGCGCGACTGTCGCATCGGCCGCGACCCACGAAAGTTACACCTCCGCATCAGCCGCGCGCGTTAGTCGCGCGCGACGGTCGCTGAGCGTCAGCCGCGCGCGACTGTCGCATCGGCCGCTACCCATGAAAGTCAAGATGGAGCAGCGAGAATCAACCAGAACCAAAAATTTAAAACCGATCGTGGCACCGCGACTGGCGGTTGTGGAGCGTAGCGCTAGGGTGCAAGCAGTAAGATTGTTTAACAAGATGCTTACTGAGTTCAAAATAATTAGAAGCTCCACAGTATTTAAGAATAAACTAAAAACGTATTTATTAGAAAAATGCTGTTATGACATTAATGATTTTTAATTTAGGTGAAATTTATGAATTATTTATTTATTTTATTTATTTATTTAATCTTTATTGCACAAAAATAAATTCAAGTACAAACAATTATTTATGTTTAATAAAAATATCTGGGCGACCGAGCTTTGCTCGGCATTTTCCCGGTCATGAGACCTAGCTAGATCGATTACTCGTCCCCGAAAACACCCACATACCAAATTTCATCAAAATCGTTAGAGCCGTTTCCGAGATCCCCGAAATAAATAAATAAATAAATATATATACAAGCATTGCTCGTTTAAAGATATAAGATTCCTATTGTTATTTTTAATGTTATTGTTTTGTTTGACTTTTTTAATTCTGATTTTTTTGTGTTTTTAATATTGTAATAATTGACTTGTATAAATTTAAGATTGAATTATTTATTGACATTTTTATTTTTAATGCATAATTATCAGATAATTTTAAGACATAGATTATATTTACTGTAATGACATTCAAACACGATGAAAATTGTTAATGAATTAAATAAACTGAAACTATAGCTCATCACAACCATGGCTCACCCGCGCTCGTGACATACTCGTAAAAGTACTCTACTTCCCTTTTGTAACTATTTTGTGTTAATTTTCAGACACGCGCGTCCCCACACCAGTGCAAGCCTTCATGTCCCCCAAATGGGGCGGGGTGGTGCTCGCCAACCCCACTCCCGCCGAATGCAGGGACGGTGGGGACGTGGAGCCCAACGTGCCACGCGTTATGGGCGCTTTCCTGGCGCAGCTGAGACCCCTGCTGGGGATACCCGACAAGGTATACTTAAAATTATTTTATGTCACACCTAGCCATAAAGTGGCCATTATCGCACGCTCCGCGCGCGAAAAAACCCACTTCCTGGCCAGGGGGTGACATAAAATTTTGTACTTACCACGGGCGATAATAAAGAAAGCCTCAGATCGCATATTTATCGCCCTTGCCTTCGGCTCGGGCGTAAAATACCTGCGATCTGAGACATTCTTTGTTTTATCGCCCTTGGTAAGTAATGTACTATAAACTGTCAGAGTTGTATCAAATTAGTCCGATCAAAAAGCGACTTTACTGTCCAAGCATGAAGATTCCAATAACAGTTTTTATAAAATGTCGGACATTTTAAATAATCTCAGCTATACTTTCAACGAATACAAACGGGTAACCGGGGTTACTTTCAAATTGAGGGCCATTTTAAAAATCCAGTTTTTATGCCGTGTTTAGTTTTTATTTGGTAAACGTGTAGGCTCAGTTGGTATACCTTCGTAAAGTTCCTAGCCATTTATTAAACTGAATCAAACTAGGAATGGAATAGTTAGTGATGATTATATAAATGTTCTAAATTTATCAAAGTAGTCCCATTTTTTAAACGACTGCCCAAAAAAAGGAGTGTAATGTTTTCAGGTTTCATGTGATTTTTTTTGTTCCCCCAGAACTTCTCAATGCCTTAACCGATTTTAATGTGTGAGGTATCGTTAGAATCCTTACGTCATCCCGGGTGACGTTGTGACGTTGCAATAAAAACAATATGGCGGATTGTAGACACCATTTTGAGTGTTCCGTAATTCCTAAAGTAACTCTGGTTAAACAGGACGATATTAGCATAACTAACTAACTAACTGGGCTGGCACGACGACCCAAAATGAGTCTTGGCCTCCGACACAAGAGCACGCCACTTTGCTCGGTCCTGCGCAGTTTCTCGCCAGCTTGCACCAGCTGCGAGCTCACGCAGGTCCGCTTCCACCACATCCCTCCAGCGATACTTGGGGCGACCCACAGGACGTCGTCCAGTCGGTCGGCCCAAGTATGCTCTCTTCACCTGTCGATCTTCTCCCATCCTCTCTAGGCTCAGCTTGTTAGTAGCAGAACGTAAGGTGTTCCGAAAAGTTGGAGGATCCTTAAAAATGCCGAAATAGAAGAGCTGGTAGCCGAACTAAACATTATAGGTGAATCCAAAGCACATCGTCTTCGCTGGATATCAGCATAACACCATAACATTTTTCATTAACAATTCCAGGTCCACTTAGAAGATGCCCACCTGGAGCCGCTGAGGTCGGTGACCCCGCGCCGCTGGGAGGTGGACGCTCTGTTGCGCCTGCGCGTCGTGGAACAGGTCGCTTCGGCCGAGAACACGCTGCAGTCGCTTGCGCAGTTACTAGGTAAATGGGTCAATCAATTCAACTCATTATTATTAATAATAAAAAAATACTATTTCTAGTAGCTCGTTACCATGGTTACGTCTCCTGGGTAGCTCTTTAAAATTTTGATCTTACACTTACAGACTTTAATCCTACTTAATATGATTTTTAGCGATGATTATAAACTCATTCTTACGTGGGTCAACTCTTGAACTAGAATTCCATATTATGACATTTTTTGTAAGAAACTCTGTTACTGTTGTCTCCTGGCTGACGGGACAGAATAACAACAAGGAAAAGTTGATTGACCCAAATATTAATATCCTTGTCGTAATCGCCCCTTGAAACAGCTCCTCAAGTACTCACGTGTTTTTTTTTTCATACAAAAAAAAAGTCACCTAGCTGACAAATAGGTGACAGCTGTCCACGAGTCTAAAATACTTACTAAGTGCCAGTTGCACCAACGTACGAACACCGGACCAGGCTAGTCATCGTCAAATATGGCGCCGGCAGCTGTCATCCCATAGATACTTGTCAATCTTTCCATACAATCAGATTTGACGAACATAGCTTACGATTACAGACGGTTTGGTGCAACCCAGCGCATACGCGAGCTTCCCTGCAGGACAGTAACCAGGTCCAAGACTAAACGCAAGTAGTAGTGTTATTGCGGCTGCGATCCTGGGTTGATATTCCCTTCACCATGATCATCATATCAGCCGGGAGATGTCCACTGCTGGACATAGGCTTCCCCCAAAGAGTGCCGGACTTGCGCTACTCGCATTCAGCGCATATTCCCCTGCGCCCTGCTTATTTTAAGCCTCCTCATAATTGATTAATGTTAATTTCAGGTGAAATCTCCAATATCGTTATAAACGACGAAGTGGGCGCGTCAATCAACGCGGCGGTCGAAGGCATCGCACTGGCCCGCGACCAACTGGCCCGAGGGGATCTCGTGGAGGCCTACAAGAGTTCTCGCGCGGCCCACGACGCCGCGGAGACCGCGTTCATGTCGCCGAGCCTGCTCGCACTCCTCTACTTCCCCGACGACCAGAAGTGAGTAGTCTCGTGGAGGCCTACAAGAGTTCTCGCGTCTATAGGGACCGCATTCATCTCCTAGCCTTGCTCTACTTCCCCGACGACCAGGATTGACTAGTCTCGTGGAGGCCTACAAGAGTTCTCGCGTCCACCGCTCAACGCCGCAAAACAGAAGTTTTTAGCTTGACAATTGTCCATTCGGGTCATTATTCGGGCGTTTGTTCCAAATCACTTTCATGGTCACTCTTTTGTCGACTTCAGATAAAGATTCTTTGTCTAGGTCTGTCGAAAATGAACCCCTTATTCGAAATCGTTTAACAAACCTATTTCAGTTATTATTATTTTTGTTTAAGTGACATTACTTAATTATAAAAATAATTAATCAATGACATCTAAAATCTAATTATAAAACTAACTTAAACTATTAAAAGTAAAAATAAAACTATTAAAAATCTAAGAAAGGCCCCCGTGGCTTGGTGCCAAGAACGCTGGCACGCTTTCTGGCTTTCCATCAAATTGCCATTCTGCTATTATGTGATAAAAGTACGGGACATCTACCACCTTACTCAGAAATTCCACCAAAATCTACAGCCATAATTCGTCAAAAACGTGTCCACGAAAGTGAGGCGGTTGAAACCCATTTTGGGTTATGTCCGTAACGATATTCCTACGATTACCTCGCACAGCTACGTAGCATAGCACATCTTCATAGCGCATCTTCCTCGCACAGCTACATAGCGTAGCTCTAGTGGAAAAGGTCGCATAGCTCGTAGCGCATCCTCGCAGCATAGCTCTAGTGGAAAACCAGCCTATGACTTGACAAATGCTTTTTTCAGATACGCGATCTACATTCCGCTATTCCTGCCGATAATGTTCCCCGTGGTTCTCTCCCTGAAGACGCTGCTGCTGTGGCTGCGAGGCAAGCCCCTGCATAAGGAGAAGGCTGATTAACCAAAGTATTAATTATTGTATACACTTGTCAATAAATGTGTAAGTTTTTGACGTGCTTTTTATTAATACACGACTTCTACACTTATACCGTAATTAAAAACACTACAAAACACGCTTTGCATGTTAATTGAAACCTGATCGTGTTCAAAGTCCATTACGTGACCTTTCTCACAAGTGCAAACACGACTATGATACGATATTCCATCATGGAATGCCAGTGCCTAACTTCCGGCTTCATCATCAGACCTTGAAACCTAATCGTGGTCAAAGTTCATTACAAGACTTTTCTAACAAATCCAAACACAGCTACGATACGATGTTCCATCATGAAGTTCCAGTTCATATCTTCCGGCTCCATCATCAGATCAGTTCGACAGTACCATATTATTGTATTGTCATCAGAACTACATACAGCTGCTAATTTTCATGACGCTACGATCCTTGGAAAATGGTTAAACTAGTTACCTTAGATTCCATTACATAGTTACATACAGGTCGACCTATCAGACCTTGAAACCTAATCATGGTCAAAGATTATTGCAAGACTTTTCTAACAAATCCAAACACAGCTTTGATACGATGTTCCATCATGAAGTTCCAGTTCATATCTTCCGGCTCCTTCATCAGATCAGTTCGACAGTACCATATTATTGTATTGTCATCAGAACTACATACAGCTGCCAATTTTCATGACGCTACGATGTTTGGAAGATGGTTAAATTAGTTACATTAGATTCCATTACATAGTTACATACAGGTCGACCTAATAAAAGCGTGTTAAAAACAAGACTGTTTAAGTTTAGTTTTCCTTGCAATCATTAGATCATTACTCAAAGAGAATGTATGTCAAATTGGACCTCGACCAGACTGGTTTTGCACGAAACGGCTTGACCCAAAATGTAGTTGTAGACCATGTATTATTTATTAACAGCATGTATAGCTGTCCCAAGTCCCACTGCTGGGCAAAGATCTCCACTCTTTTTTTATACTAGACCATAAGAACCTAATACTGTAATACATTTTATGTCACACCTGGCCATAAAGTGGCCATTATCGCACGCTCTGCGCGCGAAAAATCCCACTTCCTGGCCAGGGGGTGACATAAAATTTTGTACTTACCACGAGCGATAATAAAGAAAGCCTCAGATCGCATATTTATCGCCCTTGCCTTCGGCTCGGGCGTAAAATACCTGCGATCTGAGACATTCTTTGTTTTATCGCCCTTGGTAAGTAATGTACTATTAAATAGACGTCAGATTTTTGTGCTTGAATACACCGAATGATGAATATTGTAGATCCTAGAACCTATGTAGGATTGAATTTGTTCAATTAATTATTCAATCATTATCATAGGGACAGGAGGTGTCAGAATCTTTTCATTTTCAAGAATTCCAATGAGGTGATCTGTGTAATTTGTAGGCCTATTCACAATAACTGGTGCGGAAAATTTATGCAATTTTCATTAATTTCTTAGACATTCCGTGCAAACTCTTGTGAATCGACCTATACTTGCATCCTAGCATTAAAAAGTGACCGCTCCAGATTCGTATTTCTATTTATGATAAAAACATACCAACCTTTACATAGTTCCATAAGCTTACGTAAAACAGGGAATTGAAACCCACGATTTGCTTCACATTATAATATATTAATATGTAATACTGAGGTATACTCTGTCACAATCAAAATGTAAAGTATTCTAACACCGTGCAGTTATAGGTATGTTTTGTGTACGCTTAATATAACGAACAACTTATTCTAGCGGCAGGTATCTTAAGTTTAGCCGGAATAGGTAAACGTGTGAGTGGGAATTCATTATCGACAATTGAGACTACTCTATATGCTGAACTGCTTCGGGTGAATTCGAAAATGATGGAGGATTCAAATGGTACGGTTTTAATGTAACACAATGGTATCTAAATAAATGGTGTTTTTATTTTTTATATGGCTCGAAACCATCCCGTTTTCCGAATGTGTTTTGAATATTCGAAAAATCTTACTGGATTAATTTTCTGAATATCCTCGACATCAGATACTCAAGATCCGTGCCGCTAAAATTACTTTTCACTTCTCATGCTCGAAAAGTGTGTCATATTAGACTTGTGAAGCGGGGCTAAAGTAGTACATTTAAGCCCTAGGGAAAATGTGTATACATATTTATGATCTACAAAACATTTTAATTTGACCAATCAAAATACTTCACCCGTTAAATCCACCAATCACAGAACAGTAATTTGACAGATTAAAAATACTTGGTAAAAATATCAACCAACCAGAATACAGCTGTACTAAAATCGACCAATCAGGAAAGACGTTTTTCAGTTCTCTAAAGATTAAGCGGTGTCTATGGTCAAAGCAATTGCGTCTCTTAAAAGACAAAAAGCCCATGTTATATCTCTTTCTTTAATATAGCAAAAGGAAGGGAGGCGAATACGTAAAGCGAACACGCATGGTCTGGCTGGCTGGCTGGCCTTAGAAAAAAAAACATGCTGTCAAATTAGAGACATACACCCGCCAAGAGTTAAATTATTCATTTAAGGTGGATAATTTGTGTTTAATGTGTTTTCTCGCAATCGAAGTGAAAAGTAGAGTGTATAACTCGGGTCTAAAAGCCATATTACCACTCGAACTATTTTCCCTCACTACGTTCGGGAAAATAAACATCTCGTGGTAATATGGCTTACTTTAGCCCCTTGTCAAACAATCTACTATTAATCATAGCAGATTTTATATCTATAGTCTCATAGAAGGTAGATTTTTATAATAGTGTTCCATCGCTAGAGAATTAACGATGGAATGCGGGATTAGAAATTGTTAATATATTGCTTACCATATTACTCACGAATTCACAATAATACAATACCACGTTTATTTTACGGCCGATCATTACTGAAATAAAAACAAGCCTATTAAGGATGTATATATCTAAAATTCCTTAATAAATAGTATTTTAGCCAATGTATCATTTAAGCCTCATTTCAGCGTTAGTTTTTAACTTAAATCGCCTGTGGAAATGAGGTCTAAGGTAGTCAGAGCCAAATAAACGTGGTATTAATGCGGTTGTTCCATTATTTAACATTAAACCTTACGCCTATATGGATTAGGTACAAAATGGAATGTGATAAGATGGTACATGTGTCGATATGTGTCAACAATTCAGTCTATATATGCTGCAATGACTTAGACATATGTATATACTTCGAAAACGGTATTATACGTATTCCTTTCAGTTAGTCTAAATTTAAAAAGATCGTCTTAATAATACAAATAAATTATTCAATATCTATGGTATCTTGATCAATCTTCCCCGCATATTTTCAAAATCCAGTGTTGCCAGTTTCAGCTGAGAGGCGCTGCTGGGTTAAGCAAAAGCAGTTCCTTATTCAGTTCAGTATTTAATATTGCCCCATAATTCTTAGAGAGTTAAAGTTAACTTAATACCGCTACAACATCGAAAGAGGAAAAGAAAGGAGGGAGAGGAGGAAATTCGTACTTTACGACTCGACCCAGTCTGTCTCAGTTATCATCGCTACATTCTCCCCCTTTCCGGGTAAGTATTCGAACTCCCACAACGAATTAGCCAAGACCAGAGTCTCACCCTCACTCAACTCAAAGCTAAGCGTGAAGCAGTCATCTTCGCAAGGCGCTCTAGGTTTCAACTGCAACCAAGACTTCCCCTTCAACTGAGACATTATAATCAAGCCTACGTCCAACTCCAAATACTTATACCTGTGAGTATCATAGTTCTTTGAGAGTAGCAACCAGTTAAAATGGGAAGGAGGAATGTGGGGGGACAGGAAATAAGGTCTAGGAGCAAGGATGCGGAAGGATTTGACCGCTCTGATGTCGCAGTTCTGAAAATGGACGAACCAGCTAGGGATGTTGGTGTTGGTTATTCGGGAGACTATCTCCTCGAGGTCCATGGGTTGTCGGCCGAGCCTGATGTTGGTGAGGACTCGGCAGGGCACGGAACCGCGGAGGCGGTCGTCTCCGCTGATGAGAGTAGTCAGATTGAGTTCTGTGCGGGAGACGGACCAGTCGTAGTGGGCGTCGGTTACGATCACGGGAGCGCCGCGAAGGAGATGATGGTTGAATACCTCGTTGTAGTTAGTATCGGATAGGCGCGCGATGGATTCTGTAATATATAAATAGTAAAGTTTATTTCACTATTCTCAAGAAGATTCTCAAACGACTAGCTGCACAAGTCATTCACTTTCAACGAAAATGAATCAGAATCTTCCTTAAGGTCGACTTGCATTTGTTAGGATACGGGTTCCCGAGTTATGCTGTTGTTTTGTTTTGAAAACATGACCTTGTGAACTGGAAATTTAGAGAGTTCAAAGTTCACGATCGTGTCGTACCTACCTATTCAGACTTGTTAAACTTTGAAACTTTCTAATATAATCGGGCTAAATCACAACTCTGTGGCAATAAACAGTGTTGTCGATTGACGATAATGAAAGCTCTTTTAGTGTATCCCTACGTGGCACTAATAATAATACACAACACGTAAATTTAACAATTGTTTATTGGTAGATAAGATTACAGTTATTGTTAATTGCGGTAGCTTTCGTTCAAGCACACTTTGGTTAATATTAAACACGCACAGTACGTATAGTCACTCAAGGATTAATTATCACACTCTCACATCACCGCGTCACCGAGTTAGTCAACTTAATCGCTCTGAGTAACGTGCGCGCGCGTTGATGCCGTAGGGAACACTAAAGGGACGCGGCGGCGGCAGCCGGCGCGAGCGCTACGTTGTCAGCTCGCGCGCAACGTTGCGTGTTCGATAAGCGCGGGCGCCGCGTTAGAGGTCCACGCGCATAAGGTCGTAACATTTAATTTGCGAACTTTTTATTGTTAGTTTTGTATGTGTATGTGGAGTAGGCCACAACACTCCCCCGCCGAGACCGTATCACGGGCGATAGTGAGCTGGAAATCTGACTACTCTGCCGCTTCTGGTTCGTTTTTCACTGACTTGCTCTGGTGGTTGCGACTGGCCGGTGGAGGTGCGAAGCAAGTAAGCTGGCTTAAGTCGGTCAATAGTAACTGTTGACTCCTTGCCTTGCACGTCCAGTTTAAACGTTTTCTGACCTTTTTCCAGGACTTTATACGGACCAGAATAAGGGGGTTCGAGGGATCTGCGTGCCGGTCCCTGGCGAAGATATACGTACTCTGAAGACAGCAGATCTTTTGGTATATAGAAGGTCCTTGCTGTGTGCCATGACGCTGGAACTGGACTGAGATTTGCCATATGTTTACGGAGGCGAGATGCGAAGTCCGTCACGTCGATATCGGTATTAGTGGAAGGGTTGAAAAATTCGCCTGGTAGTCTAAGAGGCTCGCCGTAGACCAGTTCAGCTGCTGAGGTTTTAAGGTCGTCCTTCCAGGCACTCCGTATTCCCAGGAGTACAAGTGGTAGTATCTCCGACCATTGGGGATTGTCATGGCACATGATAGCGGTCTTCAACTGTCGGTGGAGACGCTCGATCATGCCGTTGCACTCAGGGTGGTACGCTGTAGTGGGACAGTGGTTTGAGCCGAGAAGAACTGTGATGCTCTGGAACAACTGTGACTCAAACTGTCTTCCGCGATCAGTCGTTATTTTGTTTGGGCAGCCGAAGCGCGCTACCCAGCCGAAGACAAATGCTTTAGCGCAAGTCTCTGCCGTCATGTCTGGTAGTGGATATACCTCAGGCCATCTTGTGAACCGGTCGATGACGGTAAGGCAATATCTGTATCCGGAAGAGAGTGGAAGAGGACCAATGAGGTCCATGTGTACGTGAGAAAAACGGTCAGAAGGAGTAGTTATAGAGACAAGAGGTGCAGATGTGTGGCGATGAATTTTACTGCGCTGGCAGTCTGGGCAGTTCCGCGCCCAGGTCTTGCAATCGCGACGAACGCCAGGCCAAACGTATCTATCAGCTATAAGTTTGGCTGATGCTGCTGCTCCTGGATGACTTAAATTGTGGAGGCTGTCGAAAACTTTCTTACGGAACGATGGGGTGACATAGGGTCTCGGTTTTTCAAGTGACTGGTCGCAGTATATGCTTGCTCCTTTCGTGATGACTTTGTTCAGTCGCAGAGAAGAACCATTTTTCAGCAGGTCTTGCAGTTCAGAATCTGAATTCTGATCCGCTGCAAGAGCCTCGTAGTCTATGGCTACTGCGATAGAGGCTATGCGTGAAAGTGCGTCGGCAACCGAATTGTCTTTGCCTGATATGTGACGAATATCTGTGGTAAATTGGGCAATGTAGTCCAGATATCGATACTGTCGAGGTGAGCATTGGTCGCGTCTTGTGGTGAATGCGAAGGTAATAGGTTTATGATCTGTAAACACAGCGAAGTCTCTTGCCTCTAGCATATGTCTGAAGTGACGTATGGACTCGTAGATAGCTAAGAGCTCTCGGTCGTATGGAGAGTATTTTTGTTGCGCCGTGTTTAGCTTCCGTGAAAAGAATGCTAGAGGTTGCCATTCTCCGTTCTTAAGTTGATGTATAGCTGCGCCAATCGATGTGTCAGATGCATCTGTGACCAGGGACAGCTGGCAATTGCAGTCTGGGTGTGCTAGAAGGGCAGCTTCACACACGCTTCGCTTACAATCTTCAAATGCCTTGAGTGAGTTGCCAGATATGACCACTGGATGCGAGCCTTTCACAGAACCAGTCAAAAAATCGTTGAGAGGTGCTTGGAGATGAGCTGCCTGAGGAATGAGCCGACGGTAGAAATTAAGCATGCCCAAGAACCTTCTTAGCTCCTTGACCGTCTTAGGTATTGGGTAATCTCTAATGGCTTTGACTTTGGCATCCAGTGGTTTGATGCCATCTGCCGAGATGCTGTAGCCGAGGAAGGTGACTTGTGGCTCCCCGAAGACACACTTGGATGTATTTATAACCATACCATATTGCTGGAGTCTGGCAAACAGTTGACGGAGATGGTCTTCGTGCTCCTTTTGACACGCAGAGTATACCAGAAAGTCGTCAAGATATGTGTAGCAAAAGTCCAGTCCTCGTGTCATCTCGTCGACGAACCTCTGAAACGTCTGGCCAGCGTTTCTTAGGCCAAAAGTCATATAAGGGAACTCGTACATACCAAAGGGCGTAGTAATAGCAGTCTTTGGAATGTCTTGTTCGTTAACCGGGATCTGGTTGTAGGCCTTTACTAAGTCTATGGTAGAGAATATTTTGCAGCCAGCAATGCTTTGTGTGAAGTCATGGATGTGGCGGATAGGGTAGCGGTCAGGTATAGTACGGGAGTTGAGCATTCTGTAGTCGCCGCACGGACGCCATCCATTGTCCTTCTTTGGTGCGAGGTGCAAAGGTGAAGACCATGGGCTTTCAGAAGGTCGAGCTGTTCCGCTCTCGAGCATCGACTGGAATTCCGCCTTTGCAATCTTCAGCTTATCAGGTGCCAGGCGGCGTGGTGAGCTAACGACTGGAGGGCCTGGTGTCGTCCGTATGTGATGCACAGTGCTATGGTTAATCACACGGTGAGTACCAGCTGGTCGAGTGAGGTCAGGGAAGTCACGCAAGATATCGTGGTATCTTGATTCTCCCATGAGAGTCTTGATTGACGATATCATATCTGTGGGTGGGACAGGCTGCGCTGGTGATTGCAGTGACGTTAAGCTGTCTATCAGACGTTGATTACGGCAGTCGACCACGAGATTGTAGTGGGACAAGAAATCGACGCCAATTATTGCCTTGGTGACATCAGCAATAATGAACCGCCATCGATAGCACCGCCGAAGTCCCAGATCCAATTCCAGGTGTGCGTAGCCGTAGGTTTCGATGGTTGAACCGTTTGCGGCGTATAGCTGAAAGTCGGTTTTGGATCGACGACCTTTAACTTCTGATCGTGGGTAAACGCAAAGATCGCTTCCCGTGTCAATAAGAAATTGAACCTTGGTGTGCTTGTCCGTTACAAATAGGCGGCCGGTTCGCGTGAGGCAGTCGTTTTCGGCCACTTCAGGCTGCCTCACTAGTTTTCCGCCTTGTACTCGCAGGGATGTGTGCACCTTGTCGCATCTGCACCAAATCTGCGATGGTACCAACATAAGCCGTTACGTACCTGGGATCGTGCACCTGACTTGGAACGACTACGGTTATTCCGATTGAAGGATCTGGATTGAGATCGCGAGCGTTCTGCGAACACGTGGCTTGTGAGTGCTGCCATTTGGCGAGTGAGTTCGGCGATCTGCAAGGACATCGTCTCTAAGGGCGAGTGCAGCTGCGGCGCGGTGAACGGTGTGAGCGCTGACGACGTAGAAGGCGTCGCTGAAGCGACGGGCGAGTAGGTCTGCGGCGGGTTGAACGGGTTAAGCGACGAAGAAGACGTAGCTTGCGTGGAAGTGGCAGGCGGTGAAACTTCTGCGATCCGGTAACTGGGTGATGCAATTTCGTGTACATGGTCAGCTAATTCGGAGAGCTTAATTAGTGGCATATCAGGATGAGAAGCCACGATCGTTTGCAGATGGATTGGTAATCGACTGGACCAGACTGTGCGTATGAAGCTGTCAGGTAATTTATTAGGCCCCGCGAGGTGGAGTAGGTGACGTAGAAATTGTGATGGTTTTCTACTGCCTAGTTCTTCATGCATTAGCAATTGTTTCTCCTTTTGTTCTTGAGATACAGATAGTCTGCGTATCAGTTCAGATTTTAAAGTTAAGTACTTGTGTTCGTGTGGCGGATTTGTTATTACGTCTTCCACTTCTGCGGCGATCTGATGGTCCAAGTGTGCCATGGCGTGGTAAAATTTGGTAGTGTCGGAAGTTATTCCCGCCAGTTGGAACTGTCCTTCTAATTGGGCAAACCATACAGCTGGTTTGTCCGTCCAAAAAGGCGGCACCTTAATTCCCACTCGGAATAAACTCGGGTGTTGGGGAAAAAACTCAGCTGCGACCTTATTCGGCTGGGCCGTAAATTCGTTGAGCGGGAACGTGGCGGGCGTCGCGCTGTGCGGGAGCGAGGCGGGCATATTACTTTGCGGCGCGTGCGGGAGCGGGATAGGCTGTACGACGTTGCTATGCAGCGGGGTGTTCGCAGCTCCTGGAATTACGCCGGGTGCGACCGGCGCGGGGGCGGGCCCGAGGCCTTCGAGTCCCGTGGGGTTTGCGTGGTTTTCATCGCTTTGGTTTTCACCTTCGCCATTGTTATTGCCGTTCATCTTCTTGCTATCGGGGTCACCAGTTTAGTGTATCCCTACGTGGCACTAATAATAATACACAACACGTAAATTTAACAATTGTTTATTGGTAGATAAGATTACAGTTATTGTTAATTGCGGTAGCTTTCGTTCAAGCACACTTTGGTTAATATTAAACACGCACAGTACGTATAGTCACTCAAGGATTAATTATCACACTCTCACATCACCGCGTCACCGAGTTAGTCAACTTAATCGCTCTGAGTAACGTGCGCGCGCGTTGATGCCGTAGGGAACACTAAAGGGACGCGGCGGCGGCAGCCGGCGCGAGCGCTACGTTGTCAGCTCGCGCGCAACGTTGCGTGTTCGATAAGCGCGGGCGCCGCGTTAGAGGTCCACGCGCATAAGGTCGTAACATTTAATTTGCGAACTTTTTATTGTTAGTTTTGTATGTGTATGTGGAGTAGGCCACACTCTTTTTACTGTGAAGTGAACTAAACAAAGACATGCATGTACATACGCAGGGTAGTAGCTATCAATTATACGTAAATAATTAAATCTTTAACGCGTTATCATAGCCCCTAGGTGGGCGAACTAGACACGAACGCGAAGCGACGTGCACAGGTGATGCAGAATGCGGTTCGCTCACGTAGGACACTTCAATGGGTATCGACTGTTCATCTCCTTAGTAGTTTGTGCGACTGTTTGTTTTTCTCGCTTCGCGTTCGCGTCTAGTTCGCTCACCTAGGAAAACGCGTAACA